>CM062292.1:313440332-314640332 GCA_031216915.1 Pictodentalium vernedei | reverse complement strand
CAATTTCAAAGTTTAGCTAAAGGCTGCATTGTTGGATCATATTTTAAAAGTGATAATATAAAGTGTTCGTGCAGGTCCTGAAAAATTCTTGAATTTTAAAATTGAAATTTCAGGGCCATGAAAATCTAACATTTAAGGAAAAGTTCTTGTTAAATATTTTGTCGTGTGTTTTAGCCACAGAGTGTGCTTATAAATTATTGCCATTTATGTGTTTCTGTACCTGTGAAGAACATTTTGGTACTCTAACTCACTTGACATCATTTCTTGGGAAGCTCTCTCTGAGAGCTTCCCAAGAAATGATTTCAGGAATTGGAATTATCAACAGAGTTAAAAAGTGACAGAAACACGGAACTCATTTTGTATGATACTATGGTATGTATATGAAGATCAGAGATGATTCAAATAATATCAGGTAGAGGTCCTGGAACATGCTCGAAAAAAAGTTTGAAAAAGGTTCAGGAAAGTCTTGGAAATTTTTCTTTCAGTTGTATATGAAATCTGAATGGTATAAAAATTGATACTGAAACTCCAGATATTGACAACAGACACAATATTGTTTACAAAATAACTTTAAAATTGAATTTTTAGCTTAACTTGACATAGTCAAGATAAGCTATTGCCATCACGCGTGCGGAAGTCTGTTAGTCTGTGAGTCTGTGACGTCTGTTCACATTTCCTTTAGCACGGGCTACACCCCGCAGTTCTTGTCTGATCGTCACGAAATTTCATATGCAGGTTTGGGGTCATGTCTAGATGAGAACGTCCCCTTTTGGTCGCGATCGGGCAACCGGTATGGCTGCCCGAGCCCAAAACCCGAAAACCATTAGCACAGTCTACAGGTCGTATTTATGAAGGGATTTCATTGTAACTTGGTAGGATGCCTCTGTATAGTGCCTAGACGAGAACGTCCCCTTTTGGGCATGATCTATCAACCGTGATGGCTGCCCAAGCCCGAAAACCCAAAAACTTTTAGCACAGTCTGCAGGTCATGTTTAATGTGGAGGGATTTCATTGTATCTTGGTAGAATGACTCCTTATGATGTCTAGATGCAAATTTCCCCATTTGGGCATGATCTGCCAACCGTGACGACTGCCCGAGCCCAAAACCCGAAAACCTTTAGCGCAGTCTACAGGTCATATTTATTGAGGAATTTCATTGTAACTTGGTGGGTTGACTTCATACAATGTCTAGATGAGAAAGTCCCCCTTTGGACGTGATTGGGCAACTGTGACGGCTACAGGAGCCCGAAGCCCGAAAACCTTTAGCACAGTCTAGAGGTCATATTTATGAAATGATTTCATTGTAACTTGGCAGGATGACTCCAAATAATGTCTAGATGAGAACGTCCCATTTTGATCGCGATAATGCAGCCTTGATGGGTGCCCGAGCCCAAAAACCTTTAGCATAGGCAAAAGGTCATATTTATGGAAGGATTTCATTGTAACCTATTAGGTTGACTCCATATAATGCCTAGATGATGACATCCTCTTTCGGTCGTGATTGGTCAGTTGTGATGGCTACAAGTGCCCGAAGCCCGAAAACCTTGAGCACAGTCCACAGGTCATATTTATGAAGGGATTTCATTGTAACTTCTTAGGATCACTCCAGATGATGCTCAGATGAAATTGTCCCCTATGGTTGCGATCATTCAACCATGATGGCTGCCCAAGCCCGAAGCCTGAAAACCTTTAGCACAGTCTACAGGTCATATTTATGAAGGGATTTCATTATAACTTGGTAGGTTAACTTCATATAATGTCTAGATGAGAACGTGCGATCATTCACCCATGATGGCTGCCCGAGCCCGAAGCCCGAAAACCTTTAGCACAGTCTACAGGTCATATTTATGAAGGGATTTCATTGTAACTTGGTAGGTTAACCTCATATAATGTCTAGGTGAGAACGTCCCCTTTTGGACATGATTGGGCAACTGTGACCGCTAAAGGTGCCCGAAGCCCGAAAACCTTTAGCACAGTCTACAGGTCATATTTATGAGGGGATTTCATTGTAACTTGGTAGGATGACTCCAAATAATGTCTAGATGAGAACGTCCCCTTTTGATCGCCATCATTCAGCCTTGATGGGTGCCCGAGCCCAAAAACCTTTAGCATAGGTAAAAGGTCATATTTATGGAAGGATTTCATTGTAACCTATTAGGCTGACTCCATATAATGCCTAGATGATGACATCCCCTTTTGGTCGTAATTGGTCAGCTGTGTTGGCTACAAGTGCCCGAAGCCCAAAAACCTTGAGCACAGTCTACAGGCCATATTTATGAAGGGATTTCATTGTAACTTCATAGGATTATTCCAGATGATGCCCAGATGAGATTGTCCCCTTTGGTTGCGATTATTCAACCATGATGGCTGACTCCATATAATGCCTAGATGATGACATCCCCTTTTGGTCGTAATTGGTCAGCTGTGTTGGCTACAAGTGCCCGAAGCCCGAAAACCTTAAGCACAGTCTACAAGTCATATTTGTGAAGGGATTTCATTGTAACTTGGTAGGTTGACTTCATATAATGCCTAGATGAGAACGTCCCCTTTTGGACATGTTTGGGCAACTTTGACGGCTAAAGGTGCCCGAAGCCCAAAAACCTTTAGCACTGTCTACAGGTCATATTTATGAAGGGATTTCATTGTAACTTGGTAGGTTGACTCCAAATAAGGTCAAGATGAGAACGTCCCATTTTGGCCATGATCATTCAGCCTTGATGGATGCCCGAGCCCAAAAACCTTTAGCATAGGCAAAAGTTTATATTTATAGAAGGATTTCATTGTAACATTGTTAGGTTGACTCCATATAATGCCTAGATGATGACATCCCCTTTTGGTCGTGATTGGTCAACTGTGATGGCTACAGGTGCCCGAAGCCCGAAAACCTTGAACACAGTCTACAGGTCATATTTATGAAGGGATTTCATTGTAACTTCGCAGGATCACTCCAGATGATGCCCAGATGAGATTGTCCCCTTTGGTTGCGATCATTCAACCATGATGGCTGCCCGAGCCCGAAGCCCGAAAACCTTTAGCACAGTCTAAGGTCATATTTATGCAGGGATTTCATTGTAACTTGGTAGGTTGACTTCATATAATGTCTAGATGAGAACGTCCCCTTTTGGACACGAGTGGGCAACTTTGACGGCTTCAGGGGCCCAAAGCCCGAAAACCTTTAGAACAGTCTACAGGTCATAATTATGAAGGGATTTTATTGTAGCTTGGTAGGATGACTCCAAATAGTGTCCAGATGAGAACGTCTCCTTTTGGTCACGATCATTCAGCCTTGATGGCTGCCTGAAGCCCGAAAACCTTTAGCACAGTCTACAGGTCGTATTTATGGAGGGATTTCATTGTAACTTGGTAGGTTGACTTCATATAATGTCTAGATGAGAACGTCCCCTTTGGACGCAATTGGGAAACTGACGGCTACAGGGGCCCGAAGCCCGAAAACCTTTTTCACAGTCTACAGGCCATATTTATGAAGGGATTTTAATGTAACTTGATAGGATGACTCATTTTGGAATAATTTCATTGTAATTTTGTTGATATATGTTAACTGTGAGGGCCACATATATTAACTGTGAGGTCATATTAACCCACCCCTCAGATCTTTAGTACAGTGTACACCTCATATTATTTTTATCATAAACATAGCATACAGGGAACAGAAATGAACATATTCCCAATTATCACAATTCTTGTCTTATTTCATAATCCTTTTATAAACATTGAACATTATCCTTTTCATCAAACACAACACACAAGTTAAGCTACAGTGTCATTGACACTTTCATTTTCTTCCCAAAAAATCATTTTTTACCTTCTGCCAAACATGACAGCTGGGTTCCACAGAAATTTTGTTTTCTGCATAAAAAATAGCTCATAACCCTTCATTGCAATGAGCTTTGTGAGCGCATTCCAATGAGTGGTCATAAGCTTATGTTTTAGAGGTGAAAGTTTTTACTGTTGAAGTTTAAATTGCTGAATATTCTATATTCTGTTAGGTAAAGGGTTAACTAGATAGATATAGTGCAATGAACTTAATAACAGGATAGATTATGTGGTATGTTTAGGAAGCAAATAATTAGAAGTGGGAAAATTTGTTGGGTGTTTTTTGTATATGTTTTTGGCCATATTTAATTGATTTGTTAATCAGAAATGGGGGAGGGATGGTTAAACAGCAAGCACAAGTTAATGTGTTTTGAATTTTGAATGTGTTAACATTTTCATTAATTTTCGATCTGAATAGTAATACAAGTAACCTTTAAAGGTCTGGTTCTAACTTTTGACAGACTAATACAAAAACTATAGGTACAGCCAAGACTTCACTAGGCACAACAGACATGATTGTGGTGAAGTGAAATTTGTACAGAACTGTAAAGGTCTTTACGTTATTGAGTGCTAGAAGCCAATTTGTCTAAAATTAATTCTTGGCAGTGATAAAGACTCCTTATTTTGTGGATGTGCTTCATTTTCATCATGAACAAAACAATATTTTGTTCATGGAGACTTTTCTTGTAGAAATTTATTGGAGAGTGCCAAGAGATGCACTCTATTAAATTATAGTAATACAAATCTATATGGACACTAAAATTAACTATTTACTGCTGCAGGTGGATTTTCCTACCCAGTAGAAAAATGCTATGTTTATACTTAGTAAAGGTATAATCCTGGCTCTTGTTAACAAGGTGTACCCCTTCAAATAGATGTCCTCTTATTAATAATCCAGTTGTGTCAGACTCTATAGAATTTTTATCAAATCAATTCATTTACACTCACATAACTTGATTTTATGTGAAATTCAGAGAAAATACTCGGAAGGCAAGTGTTCATCTTGCTCTCTACCAGTGAAGGAATAATCTGAAAATAATTGATTGTAGCTAAGAACAAGTAATTATGTTTAACCCTTAAGATGCTAATTCCGACATAAAAATTTTTTAAAAAAATTTCTATTTTTGCCACCAAAACAAAGCTTATGACCCATCATTGGAACTTGAGTGAACTCACCAAGCGTGTTCCAATGGAGATTGATAAACTAGTATGTCTTTAGAGGCAAAAAATAAAAATATTGCAATTCCCATCTTCTTGACATGTTAGGTAAAGAGTTCATTTCATTTTGCTTGAATTATTCTGTGTTCTGTATATTTTTCTTTTCCTTTTTCCAGCTGAGTTGCTTGGTGTAACAAGTACTGGTCTAGAACAGTTTACAACTATTAGCTCATCCTCTATCCAACGGGCTCAGGAGAAAGATACTAACGTTATTTTCATTCATGCCTTACAAAATGGCCTTTTTAGGATACACATGCAAGGCCATACAGGAAAGTAAGTATTAGGCTTGATACTAACAAAAGGTGCATCGTTTGTTGGCCAGCAATGAGAATTGATGAATTTTAGTTGGTTCACAAGTGTTGGCATAATAAATTATACTGTGTGTGCTGTGTTTGGTAACGATCTCTTGAACACCTTGTCCTACAAAAATATGAACGATCAGTTGCTTTTTAGCTAACCTGAAAACAATGGTAACGTATAGCCATCAATTGCCATCTTTTAGCTTTGCTTATCAGTCTTTTTAGGAACCACTGGACAAAACCCAACCAAACTTGGCATAAATTATCTTTGGAGGATGACTTTCTAAGTTTGCTCAAGTTTGTTCAAACAAAGTTTCTCGGGAAGTATTTTCTTCTCATATTTAGTACACAAAGACATGTTAACTCTCCCGGAATGCCCGGGATTCTCCCAGAATTAGATATCCCCTCCCACCCTCCCGCCCGGGAGTCAATTTGGGCCAAAATCTCCCGGAAAGTCGATATACCAGACAAAAACCGAATCCACCAGCTTTTGTTTACAAATACAAAAGCATGTGCTCTACTCTCAATGGCAAGGTCATTAAGTTTGTGTGAAACGTCACCACTTACGTAAGAACTGGTGACCAATCTCATTTCTGTCAATGGCCGTGTTGTGATTATTTGCAACACGGTTGACAGGCGGATTAAATGAATTTGAGATGCAGGATAACTGCTGAAATTGATTATATATTAAAGGCACACCTTTGCTTGTATACAGGTAGCAGTCAAATCGAAAAATAAGTTCCATACGCATAAATTTTGTCCAATCGAACATGTGTGAAAATACGCACAAATTTATGATTGTGCATTTTGGATTTCACTTTCACTTCAGATAATTATAGCCAATTTTGTAGACAAACGGCTCAAACATATGAGTTGCCGTAATTTTCAATATATTGGGAAAAATTTCCGATTCGCAATTTTCTAAAGCAGGCTGTGAAAAAAATTATGTTTTTGGTGAAAAAAATCTCTAAAAAGTTGCTAATTTACGGCACCTGGACGTTTTTTCATTCGTTCAAATCGTTGTGATAAATGGACAACAAAATAAATTAAATATCCTGGAGATGTTTCGTCCTGGGCTGGCTGTGGCATAATGTTCACGTTTCACTGAAAAATGATCACCCCATTCCAAATCCCCTTCGTAAATGACCAACTACTTCCAGTGAGTACCTGGTGTGGTTAGGTGGGGCACTGGGCTTTGGCAGATCGAATTACCACAAGAACCGGGCTCGGGGTGTGCCTAAACACCACAGATCGTCGCAGGTCGCCGCAAGTACCCATAATTTCCCAAATAGATCCAAAACTTTCAACACAGCATCAAAACTGATATAGTGCTGAAAAGGTCGAAAATATCTCCAAACATTTTGTACATAAAACCATTGAAATATGGATGTCATTGGAACAACTCAGATATTGGCACATGACCACATCCATATTTTTGATTTCTGTTTTTCTCTATATTTCTATGTTTTGGCTTTTGAAAGGACAAATTGTTCAAATAAAACACATTAGAGTGGAATGTTTAATGTATGTGTGTGTGTGTGTGGGGGGGGGGGGGGGAGGGGGGGTGGGGGGGGTGGTAACATGGAAATTATTGATGTGCTGCCCACGTGCAAAAATCTCCATGACAAGCATCCGAGTCTCACTGGGAGCTCATCAAAATCTCACTGACAGTCACCTCGAGAGGTTAACAGGTCTGGGTCATTCACCACCGGTTAGTAGAACATTGGCATATGTTCCTTTGATGTATTGTTGTTGGACTGTTTCCTGTTATGTCTGTGTGTGTGTGGGGGGGGTATTTGGTATTAATTTGTATTTAAAATTGATCCACACGTGGCTTCTACGCGCCAAAAAAAATCTCCCTGAGAATCATGTCATCTCCCTGAAAATTTTCTTCAATCTCCCTGAAAAAAATTTTGGAAGGTTAACATGTCTGAGTACACAGCATCTTTATGAGGGTCAGATTCAAGTTTGTTCAAATCAGGTCTATAGGTTTGTATTTAGGTTCCCTGTGGGAGCCCAAATTTTAACTTGGTGAATCATGAGAAATATTCTTTATTTTTCTTCAGATCCACCAGTCAGGAAGTCCTTGGATTCATATTTGGATTTGCCATATGAATGCATTGAAAGGAAAAATGAACTAATCTGTTTTTTTTTTCAGTATTTCTATTTTTTTTCCAATTGGAACTGTTTGTTTTGTTAAGTGTGTCAGTTAATAAATAAATTTATGTGATAGCCACTTATGAAAAAATCCTTGTGTTTGAGACATTGTATCCACTTCCTGAAGTGGAGAAACCCAGTCAAATTATAGTTTTATCTAAATGAAAACCAAATCGGTGGCATAGCCATAGATGTAGGGTTTCCTGAAAAAAATGTCAACCTTAAATACATCCTGAAATTCCTAAAACTGGTTCATGAATTCTCATCCCGATATATGTTAGGTCATTTTTGTATTGTTATTCCTTCACTTTCTGGGTACTAAAGCCTTTGAAAAGTACTCATTACAAGATGCTCCAATTGGTATGAAAAGTCATATTTTTATACTGTACCAATGACCCAGACACAGCTGGTGCTAACTCTTAAAATATAGGGCCAAACACAAATTTTGCCCCCCAATCCCCAAAATTTGCATCTAAAACTAAAGAAAACATGTCCTGAAAGGCCCTCCACACCTCGCCCCCACTGCGCATGCGCAGTGTCAAGGACGTTCCGAAATTGGTGCCATTTATCATTCTAAGTTTGGCCCTTCATCAGTTAACATCTGACTGATCTTTGTGCTTTTAAATCTCAGTTTAAATGATGCCAGACACATAAATATTAGTGAAATGGTGATTCTAAGGAGGATAGAAAAGGAGGAGAGGAAAAGAATGTGTGACAGAATATTATCAGGGCTGTAACTTAAAATTTTTTAATGAAATTATGTTAAGTTACCTATTTTCAAGGCAGCAGCCATTTTGTTGTCATTCTGATTATTTAGTTACACTGTTTTTTCAAGTGTTTTTCCTCTCTCCCTGTCCTTTAAGTTCCCCCTTGCTATTCTCCCATGCTTTTGGCATAGTTTCTGTAATTATTATTACTAAAATTTCTTGGGAGTTTTAGCTGTATAACAGAATGAATTCTGTTCTTTCCCCATGTTTACGTCTTCACCTACGGGTGGTTAGGCGTTGTGTTCTGCATCTACCATCTGATGTTCTGCAGTTTCTTCCCTGGAAGTCTCTGTTTTGCATCAGATGGGGTATTTTTGGTAACTGATTTCGGGCCTGGGTGCCTGGAGTCTTATTTTAGTGTTTTTACACTCATTGTTTACATTTACAACAGCCCTCTATGTGAGGGGGGGATTTCTAAATAATAATATCTTTATGTTATTTTAATCATAACTAGATACATTATTTTTGTTCGTAAGTGTTGAATAAATTGTTTAAAATATTTTTAAAATTTTTGTCCACACTTAGGCTTGGGATCCATTGGGGCTCAACGTTACTTTTCAGAAACTTGGGCTGTTCTGAAAAAATATTTTTTCAAAATATTTTGATTTCAATTATTTTTTCTATATTAATGGATCATATTATTATTATGTATTTTGATTGCCAGGGGTTAGTGCGAGTACCAGGACTTGTTTTCTTTTCACATTGAAAGGATATTAATCAATTGTTTTAAGAGGAAGTCTTCCTCTGACCTTATTATCATTCTATATGTGGTCAGTGTACTCGCATTAACTCCTGTTCTGTATCGTATGATTTCGATGACAATATGGGAAGCGTATGTCACGGTATGTTGTTGGGGATTTGGACACTCCGGTCCTTTCCCCGCAGGGTCACTCTACTTTATCAATTTCTATTTCAGACGATCAAGATTAGGGTGATGTATCTGTGATGTCTTCCAACAGTGTGCCTCCGTCGTCACAATTAATGAAGGGCTAGCGGAAAAGTGCTCATGTAATACGCCAATTGCCTAAGAGGACCCTAGTAGGTTCGACGGCCTTTGACGTCCGCTAGCTCGCCCGGTGTAGCGTCCATTCACCGAATGGTTCGGCAGCCGGGTTCGTCCGTTGCGGTCTAGAAGGAATTTTGGGGTGATGCGAGCACTATAAAATTAACTTAATGCACACCCAGTGACGGCGGATCGGAGGGAGAACGGAGGAAGCCTTTTAGTCCGGTTCATAGCTCGTTCCGGTCCATCCGGACGGCAAGCGAGAGAGGCCCCTCTCTCGTTCAACAACATCTGGCCCCAGATGTTGTGGTACAAATGTGTCGTTAGCGGAGCATACGTCCGTCGCTCGGGACGCTCCGTTGTATAGGCAGTCCGCTGAGACTGCTAAGGCTTCCTCTTCTCGTCAGCGCACACGACCGCACCTTGGCTGCGTGACCGCCGATATATTACCAGCTTCGCCGATCAAGGATTCTTCGGCGACCAGGTCACACCATCCGGCAGCCAGGGATTCGAGACCGATGGACTCCGGACGTTCGCATAGGAAGTATGCGGGAGCCATCTGTTGCGGAGCTGCCCTCCGCGAAGCACCGATAGACTGCGCCTCCGCAGGTCTCGACGCCGGACATTCTTGTGCACATAGCACAGCTTATCCCAGCAGCCGACAGAAACGGTGTCGGATCGAGAATTATCCGACAGCGCTGGGTCGGTAGCCGGGGACTCGAGGCCTGCAGACTCCGGACGTTCGCATAGGAAGTGTGCGGGAGTCAACGTACACGGAGCTTCCAGCGGCAATGCATCGTAAGTCCGCTACTGCACAGGCCTCGGGAACGGACGTGCTTTCCTTAATAGCACAGTTTATCGCAGCATCCCAGCATCAACTGAATCTGTCGCATATATTTTATCCGACGATGCTGGGTCGGGACGCTCCGTGGAAGCGGGTACGGACGTCCGAAAGTTTCATCCGGTCCGACGGGATACCGAAAGGGATTCGGTGGATTTCAAGCTTTCCCTTTCGGAACAACATATGCTGCGATGCCGGATAAGAAACTGATAGCGTCGGTGGACTTAGAAATTTTTGGTTCGGTTCAGGGACATCGTCCCTCAGTTCCGACATAGTCCAATAATGTCACACAAACTTTCGAATTATTGAACGACGCTATATATATTATTATTTTATGCTTGCTATCCAAGCATTTCTGGTTTCTTGTTCGAAGAGTTATGGAGATGTCTTTCAAAAGTGTGCCTCTGTCGTCATAGTTAATGAAGAGTTAGCGGCAATAAGTGCTCATGGAATATGTCTATCGCTTACGGAGTGACATTCGCTAGCTCACCCGGTGTAGCGTACATTCATCGAATGGTTCGGCTGCCGGGTTCGTCCGTTGCGGTCTAGGAAGGAGATTTGGGTGATGCGAGCACTTTAATTACTTTAGTACTCACCCAGTGACGGCAGATTGAGGACAGATCGGAGGAAGCCAACAACATAGGGGACCGCATGTTGTGGTTCAGATATTTTACATTCGGAGCATATGTCCGTTGCTCGGGACGCTCCGTTATATTGACAGTCCGAGAGACTGTCTTTAATGCTTCCTCATCCTCACAGCAGGGCACACGACCGCACATTGGCTACGTGACCTCGAGTATCCGATCAGTTTCGGCATTCAGTGATTCCACAGCGAATAGGTCGCGCCATCCGGTAGCCAAAGGACACGAGGCCTATACACTCCGTTCGCTCGCATATTGGAAGTATGCACGGGGTAACGATCTCGGAGCTTCCTGCGGCAATGCATCGTAAGACCGCTGCTCCTCAGGCCTCAGTGACAGACGTGCTATCCGAGTTAGCACAGTTGTTTCGCAGCATCCCAGCAATTGACGGTTTCTCGGTCGAATCAGGAATTATCCGACGGCGCTGGGTCGGTGCGGTCCGCGGTTGCATCAAGCTACGGACGACCGAACGCTTTATAGGGTCCGACAGGATGGCGAAAGGGATTCGATAGATTTCGAGTTTTCCCTTTAGTAGTATCGGAAGATGCCTTTCATATCTTCTGGCATTTCTTCCAGTGATTATTGTTCGGACTTCATTGCTGCGATCTTGGATAAGAGACTTATAGCGTCATTGGACTCGGATTTTTCGATCGGTACAGGGACTTTGTCCCTGACTTACCGACGCAGTCCAATATTGTCATTACAACATGTGTTTTATTTTTCGACGCTATATATTATATATATATACAAGCCTGCTACTAAGCATGATAGTTTAGTTTCTTGTCCGCGTGGCTCATTTCTGCCATTTTATCTTTTTTACATATAGTTTATTTTGGCAGAGCAGGGCATACCGAGAGTTCATATGCGTCTAGACGGTGTGATTAAAGACTGCATATATTCTTTTTCGCCGTTTATGTCTTTTCCAATTTCAATGTTGGGAACGACATTATGTATTGTAGACTTAACTTAGACGCTTTATTATACGTAATCCGCCTTACTGAGGCGTTATCATTACGTCTTCAAGAAAAGATTTACGGGATATTATTCTCAATGTAATTTCTTTTGAGGGCAGTAGTTTGTTCACGTATAACTCCGCCCTTCAGTGGCTGATTGGAGTTGGTTAGACGTGATGCAGCCCTAGCTACATCCACGCGTGGATAGTAGGTTAAGAACTCTCTCAGAGTCGCTTCGTTCTCGGAGGAGCTTCTCTTCGACGGCAACTTTCCGGCAATCCATGAATTGCTTGATTTATACATTCTCTTGTCTATCTAGTGTTACAAGAGATTCAGACTGGGGCAAACATTCGGTGGTTGACTCAGAGAGTGCCGCCGCAGTTGCCGGACCCTAGTGTGGCTGTTATGACGGTTGCCAGTCAAACAGATTGGGATATTCTAATCCCTACGGATTCGAAGTGCCAGGGTCTTTGGGTTCCGCAGTCTTTTAGCTATCAGTTTAACTTCCGCAGAATAATGTTTTTTAGGCTTGCTTTATGTCATTGCATGAACATTATTCAGAAACGCATGCCCAAATTCCTGTCCTTTAATTCGACAGTAGTGGCGTATCTCCGGAACCAGGGAGGCACTCTTTCGTTTCCGTTATTCAATTTAATGGAAAGAATCCGTCTGTTGGTTATAGTACACCAAGTTCAGTTTTGGTCCGTCATATTCTGGGTCGTCTGATTGTTTTATCGCACTCCCGTTCTCTTACGGGTCGCTTGTTGCTGTCAGAATGGACTCTCAACAAACAAGTATTTTATCAGATTTGCTATCTATGGGAGCGCCCAATGATGTTTTATTTATGACACAGCTTGCTAATCAATTGCAGACGTATGTGTTGGCTTGTCCAGATCTCTGAGCTAATACTGTTAACGCTCTATTGATCTATAGGACGGAATGATAGGATACGCGTATCCTCCGGCGCTGTTGTTTTAGCAGGTATTGCTAAGATAAACAACCACAATACATTTCTGTTGATAGCATCTCTATCTTCACAGAGATCATTAGTAATTTACTCTCTTGTCTACTGTGGATCTTAACGTGAAATCTTCCTCTATGTGAGGATCTTTTTTCACTGGGTAAATCGTGTCATCTTTATCACAACCAGCAAGGTCGCAACCTTCATGTATTCCATTGTGTGGTCCGTATTGCATTGTAAGCACTGTACTGGACGAGCTTTGGACGCGATTTCTTACTATAGGAGATCCTCTTCTTCGCTATTCTATGCGACTAAAGTGGAGGCTCTTCCGTCGTGGTGTAGGGATCATTATGTTCATATGGTTGATCCCTCCATACTACGCATTGCTAGTTTTTAGTATACTTGTTTCACAAGATCTACTGCAGCCTGTTGTTATTTAGGTTATAGGTTTATGTTACCTCATACCTATGCACTCTACGATAGTTTACAATTGAGTCTTTTGTCTCTTTATCTAAGTCAGTTAGTAACTTTTTGATAAATAGACTTAGAATCTTTAGATTAAATTCCTATACGGATTTTAACTTCGGTTCTTATTTAGCTATGTAATCATTTGAGCCTCTGGAAACAGTAGTTTTCAAATTCTGACCTTTTAGACAGTAATTCTGTTGGTTTCTCTTTTACTGTAGAGTCAGTGAGTTTCATGCACTATCGATGGATGATTTTCACTTTCATAGTTTCGGAATCAATACTTCCGTTACTATTTAGGTTGGATTGTTGCATAAGAGTTAGGCTCCTATTTCCGGAACCTATTATTTTAAGGTCCTTCCGTCTTCGTATGGGCTTAGGCCTTTACTCTTTCCGGGTACAGTTTATGTATTTATAAACAGATATCTGTTTATTACAAGGGCGTAAGCTTCTTCTGTCTTTGATGTCTAGTAGAAGGACGTTACGCTCCATTTTATTTTTAATGGATTCTATTAACTAGCGTACTGCTTATGGTATATCATTGGCTTAGCAGTTGTGCTTAAGATTTCGGCTCATGAAGTAAGAGTTCTTCTACTTCTTGGGCTTACATTAATAGTGTTGCTATTATAGATTTTTGAAGGCTGCTCATTGCGCTCAGCCATCCATTCATGAATTTTATCTCAGAAATATCGAGTCCATTTCTGGAGGCCTCTATTGTTAGGTCTATTATCTACTGCTCAGAATGTCATTCTCTTAACAGTTGCTACTATAGCTAGGTAGGCTGTCTGTTTCGGCAGTGTCTCCGTTCGGCTGCCCTCTTCGCTCTGGGCTATTTGACCCAGGGCAAGAAAAAGGGGGGGGGGGGGAGGGTGTTCCCTTGGGTCACCTGTTTTTACTATGAAAACAAGGGGATACCTCCTCCGGAGTTAGTAATTCTGAGCTGTTATTGGGATGGTTGTTTAGTGAGAAGTTTAAGTTTATAAAATTCATTCAAGTCTTAGTTTTTAAAGTATAGCTTTTGAATATTGCATATGTCAACGGACATGATTATGCAATTCTCACACACTTTTAGGAGTATAAGAGTCTCTATTCTCTAGACTTACTTTATTATTGGCTTACTTTAAAAATTATTAGTATAAGGATTATTGGATATTAATAGAGTACATGGATGTATGAAGCTCAATTTTTGGAAGGTGTTGTATCTTTCTAATTTATCATAAATAAGAAAGATACATGTAAGGCCTATTACTTCTTTTCCCTACAGGGGATGACTCTATTTTATTTTATTGAGCGTATTCCATTTTGCTCTATGTCCTTGGCCCTCCAGCCTTTTTACTATTCAGCTATGTCTGGGTCATTGGTACAGTATAAAAATGTTAAAAAATTTATAGTAATTTATATATTTTTTATACTTACCAATGACCCAGACGGGGATGGCCCTCCCAGGAGTTGGGAACTCTTGCCTCCCCGCTGAGTACATAGCGCTTACCAGGCACTGGTTATTAGAATGATAAATGGCGCCAATTTCGGAACGTCCTTGACACTGCGCATGCGCAGTGGGGGCGAGGTGTGGAGGGCCTTTCAGGACATGTTTTCTTTAGTTTTAGATGCAAATTTTGGGGATTGGGGGGCAAAATTTGTGTTTGGCCCTATATTTTAAGAGTTAGCACCAGCTATGTCTGGGTCATTGGTAAGTATAAAAAATATATAAATTACTATAAATTTTTTAACTTTTTTATAGAATCCGATTTGATTCTTGTAAACTCCTGCTGTGAGAATCAAAACAAAGCTCATGTTTATATATTTACTGGAATTGAACCCTAAAGGGCCTAGTTTCAATATTGTGAGTTTTTTGTTTCACATCTATATGTAGAACATTTGCTCCAACATAGAAGCTATTGGTGTTGTTGCTGATGAAAGTTACAATACCTTGGCAGCGGTTTCTGTTCAAAAAACACCACTGCCGAGGGAAAGTGTTAGCTTATTCCAAGTGAAGAGACAACAAGTACAATTTTCCAGATTTTTAAGAAACCTTTTAGAATGATGGGCGAGAATCAAATGAACATTTGCAAGAAGCAAAGTTGTTTCTTACTTTTTTCATTGCGAGAATCATTTGCAAGAATCAATTTTGATTCTCACGTGAATTTTGAATACTGCAGCACAAGGTCAAATGAAGTGGGAAAAAGTGTTTCTGCTGTTATTAGGCAGAAAAATATTTTCTCCCCTTACTTCATTTAGCCTGGCTTTACCATGAACCCAAGCTCAAATCAACTTTCATTTCAGAGACAAAGCCAATATCTACAAAAAACATTTTTATTTCTTTTTTATTACATGCCTGTTCTATGAAATCCCCATCTCCAGCAACACTAAACCATCTGGAAAATGGAAGTCTGTTTCGCACATGTGCCGAACGGAAATCGTCGAACAGACGATTGATCACCCAAAACTGAACCGATTGCAAAATAACTAAATAAAATGTTTAAAATTGAAGGATATGGCGAGTTTAATGTGTACAAAAATAGCGAAGAAGAAATAGAGTTGATATATATGAAAGGGAATAATGAATATCTGAAAGAAGAGTATGAGTGTGCAAATTTGGTTGGCGATAAACATTACGTGTATGCTCCATTTAAAACCCCCTTTCGTCACACCCGGTGAACACATTGTCTTCACGGGTCCACAACCCCCTTTGCGAGGCTAATTAAAGACGACGGGAAAATCCAGACATCAAAGGCGGTTCGTTTCTTGATGAAACCGAATTACTGATATCCAGTCGCATATGAAAAACATTCTGTGTTTATGCAATTAATACATCGATTTGTTTTCAAACATAATAAAAATGAATGTAGACTAATTCATTCATTATTTGTCCCCCAACAAGAATCAACTATTTATTTAAACAAAAATACAGCATAAATGATGGACAACAAGTTTGTTGTGAATGCAAATTAATTTCAAGCACATTGATGACAAGAACGCCCTCATCTTAGCATTACGTGTACATTGCATACAAAACCGCACTTGTTAATTACCCCGTCGTTTGTGTAGAAACGACCGGGAAATGAAAAGCTGTTTTAGTGCGGTCATATGAGAAGGATTACATAACCAATTAATGTTTGGCGAGAAAAATCTTTCAGAGACTGTCCCTGATTAGCAATTATATTGTTCAGTCAGAAAATTTCTGAACCCTACATTTAATAAAATATTCAGATACAAATGCAATATCTTTCATTTCCAGAACTCTGTACTGCAGTTTAATATAGGAATTGAAAAAATCTGTTCGTTAATTCATGAGATTTTCGATTTGTTTTCATATTAAAATAAAATTTTTGCTGATATATGATTTGGATTCCCTGGAATACAACGAGTATTTCAGTGAATAAAATGTGTTCTTGGTGTACAGTGTTTTTGAAACAACAATGTGACAGTCTTGGCGAAACATCCTAGCGTTTCGCTGCGGCAATAGCTTTTCCGATACGGGATTATGGATTCTATACTGTGCAGAGTGTCCGAACATTTCAAAGTTAAAACCCGGTGATTTAATTTTTATTATAGCATAAGCATTTTACCGAAATAGTTTAGATGAACTAAAATGAGAATGTATTATTCATTAAAAAAATTAATCGTCCAATATGCGGGAAAAAGGATGAAAACCGCTGGCAAGCTTTCTGTTTTTACCCACCATCAACAGCCACATTCGGCCAGCACTATACACAAAAATCTCCATTCAAATTTTATTATGTTTTAAATTTTTGTTAAAAAAACATAGCTTATGACCTCTCATTGGAACGATCTCGATGATCGCGGTAAGGGAATGTCAATCAAGGTTTATGTTGTTTTGACCTGCGATGGAGCACTGAAAGGGAAACAAATTCCCATTCCGATAAGGCAAGCACTTCGAGGGGGTTTCCCCGTCATGTCCTCCCATCACATCCTGGACTGCATTGACAGTAAAACTTGTTTACTAACAGAAAATTATCAGCTAAATTTACCGAAAAATGTGTCCGTTTTAAAAGATACCACCCTTGAAAAAAAATATTTTGGCAGGACACGCAACATGATCAGTGACATGAAAAAAAATGAAGAAGAAAAAAATAAAGACACCGGTCAAACTTATCTCCCCTGGTCGAAACAGTTCTTTGTACTTTGTTTTCAAAAAAAGAAGTGAAATTCTAAAAAAGGACACCGATTAAATTTTAAAGAGACTCGTGAGTATAACCAAATCACATCCCCCAACCACAAAAAAGTTAAAAAAAAACCCAGTTAAATTATTCTCGTGTATTTAAACAAACACATGTTGAATGGATCACTACCTTGCTCAAGAGGTGTGCTGTCTGAAATATTTGGGGGGGAGGGGGGGGGGGGGGGGGGTCATTGCATTTCCACAGAATTTCTTAGACAATAATGTACACTGTGATAATATTTAATAGTGCTTCTTTCCCCGTGGCAACGGGAAGTGAAGCTGTGCTTATTTACTATGGTAAGAAAGCTCCACTTCACTGGTGAAATAGGACCCAGTCACCAGTGCCTGGGATGGATGTCCACTAAAATGGGCACCAAAGAGGTAAATGATTGGCTAAATTTGACTTTAGACACTTGTTGTGGTCACAATTTATTGGTGTTTAATGTCACTTTTCTGCAACTATGGCCAATTGCGACCGATGGGCACAATTAGCCATAGCTGATGAAAAGTGACCTTAAACACCAATAAATAGATAAATAAATGGCTAATGCTTCTTGCAAGGTGTCTAGTTTGTTCACACAATTTATTTCGAGTGTGTAGATAAGTGCAGGGTGGATTACAACTAAATCCCACAGAGTAAATTATCCACTCAACTTCAACTTACAGGCGCCGATAAACAGCAGACAAGCAAGCAAATTGTCTCTTGATGGATGTGTAGATAAATCTGGTGGCCCTTAAAAAATCAGTTTGTGTAAAAAAATATGAGTTCTGTAAAACATTCACTTGACAAGTGATTTGGTAGTAGTCCATCTGTTACGTACTGTGTATTTTTACCCATTAGTAGCTGAGTGCTAACTCCATGGAATACTAGCAGAAAGTTTCTATTCAAAAGTGCAAACAAAACCCGATCGATATTACAGTGCTTTGAAAGAGTGCTTGTGTATATATTTTTTTAAAAGATAATATATTCTGTCATTCATGTGTGCAAATGTTTATAGATACTTGTAAAGAATTAAAGTCAGATATCATTAATCACAAAGCCCGATCAATATTATAGTGCTTTGAAAGAGTGCTTGCGTATATATTTTTTAAAAAATATAATATATTCTGTTATTCGTGTGTGCAAATATTTGTAGATAAAGCATTAAAGTCAGATATCATTAATAAAAAAATTGCTTAATAAAGTATTGTTTGTTAAAATCATTTGTCCCAAAAATCAGTCAACACAGATGACTCCATAAGATCATCATTGACAACTGCACTTGTTATTGTTGAAGTAACTACCATGGATACTAAAAAGTTCCCCTCAAAGCCAATTAGCTTATCCTATTTTTAGACACCCTATTATGCAATCGACCAGTGGAGAGGAGAGAATGTTTTAAATGGACTGTACACGTAATGATGTGTTCTTTTTGTTGATATTTGTCATATGAATAGCTGAGTGTCCTTCTAAGAATTGTTTTTATAGACATGAAGGCATGTAATAAACACAGAATGACATGTGCATGTGAATGGGTGAATCGATATGGCACTTGTGCCATATCGATTAACCTGTCCACACGCGCCTGTCATTTTGTGTATTTTCTTCATTGTTGATACCATATTATCTGTCATTTCATGGCAAACTCTTTCCAAGAGTTCCCCATGGAATGATGTTACTCAAAATCATTAGCAAAGGATGAAAAAATGATATTTTTATACTGTACCAATGACCCAGACATAGCTGGTGCTAACTCTTAAAAATCTAGGGCCAAACACAAATTTTGCCCCCCAATCCCCAAAATTTGCATCTAAAACCAAAAGAAATCATGTCCTAAAGGACCTCCATACTTTGCCCCTACTGCGCATGCGCAGTGTCAAGGACGTTCCAAAATTGGCACCAATCATCATTCTTTGTTTGGCCCTTCATCAGTTAACATCTCACTGATCTTTGTGCTTGTAAATCTCAGTTTAAATGATGCCAGACACATAAATATTGGAGAAATGGTGATTCTAAGGAGGATAGAGAAGGAGGAGAGGAAAAAGGAGTGACAGAAAATATTCAGGGCTGTAACTTAAAATTTTGTAATGAAATTATGTTAAGTTGCCTATTTTCGAGGCATGGACCTGTTGTTGTCATTCTTGCTTTGAAGTTGCACTGCTTATTCAGTGTTTCCTCTCTCCTTATCCTTGTAAGACCCCCCTTGCTATTCTCCCATGCTTTTGGCATATTTTTGAGTAAGATTACTACTAAAATTTCTTGGGAGAATTAGCTTGGTTACAGAATGAATTCTGTTATTTTCCCCATGTTTACGTTTTCACCCATGGGTGTTTAGACGTTGTGTTCTGCATCTACCATCTGATGTTCTACAGATTCTTCTCTGGAAGTCTCTGTTTTGCATCAGATAGTGTGTATTCTTGATAACTGATTTCGGGCCAGTAGTGTCAGTGCCTGGAGTCATGTTTTCTGGTGTTTATACACTTCTTGTTTACATTGGCAACAGTCTCTTTTGAGGGGGGCTTTTTGCCTTTGGAGTAGTTTTACTCATTATTAGATACATTATTATTATCCGTAAGTGTTGCATTAATTATTTAAAATAATTTTAAAATTTTTTGACCACACTTACCCTTGGGATCCATTGGGGCTCAACGTTACTTTTCAGAAACTTGGGCTTTGCTGAAAAAATATATTTTTATACTGTACCAATGACCCTAACATAGCTGCTGGTGCTAACTCTTAAAATATAGGGCCAAACACAAATTTTGCCCCCCAATCCCCAAAATTTGCATCTAAAACTAAAGAAAACATGTCCTGAAAGGCCCTCCACACTTCGCCCCTACTGCGCATGCGCAGTGTCAAGGACGTTCCGAAATTGGCGCCATTTATCATTCTAAGTTTGGCCCTTCATCAGTTAACATCTGACTGATCTTTATGCTTTTAAATCTCAGTTTAAAGGATGCCAGACACATAAATATTAGTGAAATGGTGATTCTAAGGAGGATAGAAAAGGAGGAGAGGAAAAGAATGTGTGACAGAATATTATCAGGGCTGTAACTTAAAATTTTTTAATGAAATTATGTTAAGTTACCTATTTTCAAGGCAGCAGCCATTTTGTTGTCATTCTGATTATTTAGTTACACTGTTTTTTCAAGTGTTTTTCCTCTCTCCCTGTCCTTTAAGTTCCCCCTTGCTATTCTCCCATGCTTTTGGCATAGTTTCTGTAATTATTATTACTAAAATTTCTTGGGAGTTTTAGCTGTATAACAGAATGAATTCTGTTCTTTCCCCATGTTTACGTCTTCACCTACGGGTGGTTAGGCGTTGTGTTCTGCATCTACCATCTGATGTTCTGCAGTTTCTTCCCTGGAAGTCTCTGTTTTGCATCAGATGGTGTATTTTTGGTAACTGATTTCGGGCCTGGGTGCCTGGAGTCTTATTTTAGTGTTTTTACACTCATTGTTTACATTTACAACAGCCCTCTGTGTGAGGGGGGGATTTCTAAATAATAATATCTTTATGTTATTTTAATCATAACTAGATACATTATTATTGTTCGTAAGTGTTGAATAAATTGTTTAAAATATTTTTAAAATTTTTGTCCACACTTAGGCTTGGGATCCATTGGGGCTCAACGTTACTTTTCAGAAACTTGGGCTGTTCTGAAAAAATATTTTTTCAAAATATTTTGATTTCAATTATTTTTTCTATATTAATGGATCATATTATTATTATGTATTTTGATTGCCAGGGGTTAGTGCGAGTACCAGGACTTGTTTTCTTTTCACATTGAAAGGATATTGATCAATTGTTTTAAGAGGAAGTCTTCCTCTGACCTTATTATCATTCTATATATGGTCAGTGTACTCGCATTAACTCCTGTTCTGTATCGTATGATTTCGATGACAATATGGGAAGCGTATGTCACGGTATGTTGTTGGGGATTTGGACACTCCGGTCCTTTCCCCGCAGGGTCACTCTACTTTATCAATTTCTATTTCAGACGATCAAGATTAGGGTGATGTATCTGTGATGTCTTCCAACAGTGTGCCTCCGTCGTCACAATTAATGAAGGGCTAGCGGAAAAGTGCTCATGTAATACGCCAATTGCCTAAGAGGACCCTAGTAGGTTCGACGGCCTTTGACGTCCGCTAGCTCGCCCGGTGTAGCGTCCATTCACCGAATGGTTCGGCAGCCGGGTTCGTCCGTTGCAGTCTAGAAGGAATTTTGGGGTGATGCGAGCACTATAAAATTAACTTAATGCACACCCAGTGACGGCGGATCGGAGGGAGAACGGAGGAAGCCTTTTAGTCCGGTTCATAGCTCGTTCCGGTCCATCCGGACGGCAAGCGAGAGAGGCCCCTCTCTCGTTCAACAACATCTGGCCCCAGATGTTGTGGTACAATGTGTCGTTAGCGGAGCATACGTCCGTCGCTCGGGACGCTCCGTTGTATAGGCAGTCCGCTGAGACTGCTAAGGCTTCCTCTTCTCGTCAGCGCACACGACCGCACCTTGGCTGCGTGACCGCCGATATATTACCAGCTTCGCCGATCAAGGATTCTTCGGCGACCAGGTCACACCATCCGGCAGCCAGGGATTCGAGACCGATGGACTCCGGACGTTCGCATAGGAAAAGTATGCGGGAGCCATCTGATGCGGAGCTGCCCTCGGCGAAGCAGCGATAGACTGCGCCTCCGCAGGTCTCGATGCCGGACATTCTTGTGCACATAGCACAGCTTATCGCAGCATCCCAGCAGCCGACAGAAACGGTGTCGGATCGAGAATTATCCGACAGCGCTGGGGCGGTTGCCGGGGACTCGAGGCCTGCAGACTCCGGACGTTCGCATAGGAAGTGTGCGGGAGTCAACGTTCACGGAGCTTCCAGCGGCAATGCATCGTAAGTCCGCTACTGCACAGGCCTCGGGAACGGACGTGCTTTCCTTAATAGCACAGTTTATCGCAGCATCCCAGCATCAACTGAATCTGTCGCATATATTTTATCCGACGATGCTGGGTCGGGACGCTCCGCGGAAGCGGGTACGGACGTCCGAAAGTTTCATCCGGTCCGACGGGATACCGAAAGGGATTCGGTGGATTTCAAGCTTTCCCTTTCGGAACAACATATGCTGCGATGCCGGATAAGAAACTGATAGCGTCGGTGGACTTAGAAATTTTTGGTTCGGTTCAGGGACATCGTCCCTCAGTTCCGACATAGTCCAATAATGTCACACAAACTTTCGAATTATTGAACGACGCTATATATATTATTATTTTATGCTTGCTATCCAAGCATTTCTGGTTTCTTGTTCGAAGAGTTATGGAGATGTCTTTCAAAAGTGTGCCTCTGTCGTCATAGTTAATGAAGAGTTAGCGGCAATAAGTGCTCATGGAATATGTCTATCGCTTACGGAGTGACATTCGCTAGCTCACCCGGTGTAGCGTACATTCATCGAATGGTTCGGCTGCCGGGTTCGTCCGTTGCGGTCTAGGAAGGAGATTTGGGTGATGCGAGCACTTTAATTACTTTAGTACTCACCCAGTGACGGCAGATTGAGGACAGATCGGAGGAAGCCAACAACATAGGGGACCGCATGTTGTGGTTCAGATATTTTACATTCGGAGCATATGTCCGTTGCTCGGGACGCTCCGTTATATTGACAGTCCGAGAGACTGTCTTTAATGCTTCCTCATCCTCACAGCAGGGCACACGACCGCACATTGGCTACGTGACCTCGAGTATCCGATCAGTTTCGGCATTCAGTGATTCCACAGCGAATAGGTCGCGCCATCCGGTAGCCAAGGGACACGAGGCCTATACACTCCGTTCGCTCGCATATTGGAAGTATGCACGGGGTAACGATCTCGGAGCTTCCTGCGGCAATGCATCGTAAGACCGCTGCTCCTCAGGCCTCAGTGACGGACGTGCTATCCGAGTTAGCACAGTTGTTTCGCAGCATCCCAGCAATTGACGGTTTCTCGGTCGAATCAGGAATTATCCGACGGCGCTGGGTCGGTGCGGTCCGCGGTTGCATCAAGCTACGGACGACCGAATGCTTTATAGGGTCCAACAGGATGGCGAAAGGGATTCGAAAGATTTCGAGTTTTCCCTTTAGTAGTATCGGAAGATGCCTTTCATATCTTCTGGCATTTCTTCCAGTGATTATTTTTCGGACTTCATTGCTGCGATCTTGGATAAGAGACTTATAGCGTCATTGGACTCAGATTTTTCGATCGGTACAGGGACTTTGTCCCTGACTTACCGACGCAGTCCAATATTGTCATTACAACATGTGTTTTATTTTTCGACGCTATATATTTATATATATATACAAGCCTGCTACTAAGCATGATAGTTTAGTTTCTTGTCCGCGTGGCTCATTTCTGCCATTTTATCTTTTTTACATATAGTTTATTTTGGCAGAGCAGGGCATACCGAGAGTTCATATGCGTCTAGACGGTGTGATTAAAGACTGCATATATTCTTTTTCGCCGTTTATGTCTTTTCCAATTTCTATGTTGGGAACGACATTATGTATAGTAGACTTAACTTAGACGCTTTATTATACGTAATCCGCCTTACTGAGGCGTTATCATTACGTCTTCAAGAAAAGATTTACGAGATATTATTCTCAATGTAATTTCTTTTGAGGGCAGTAGTTTGTTCACGTATAACTCCGCCCTTCAGTGGCTGATTGGAGTTGGTTAGACGTGATGCAGCCCTAGCTACATCCACGCGTGGATAGTAGGTTAAGAACTCTCTCAGAGTCGCTTCGTTCTCGGAGGAGCTTCTCTTCGACGGCAACTTTCCGGCAATCCATGAATTGCTTCATTTATACATTCTCTTGTCTATCTAGTGTTACAAGAGATTCAGACTGGGGCAAACTTTCGGTGGTTGACTCAGAGAGTGCCGCCGCAGTTGCCGGACCCGAGTGTGGCTGTTATGACGGTTGCCAGTCAAACAGATTGGGATATATTCTGATCCCTACGGATTCGAAGTGCCAGGGTCTTTGGGTTCCGCAGTCTTTTAGCTAGCAGTTTAACTTCCGCGGAATAATGTTTTTTAGGCTTGCTTTATGTCATTGCATGAACATTATTCAGAAACGCATGCCCAAATTCCTGTCCTTTAATTCGACAGTAGTGGCGTATCTCCGGAACCAGGGAGGCACTCTTTCGTTTCCGTTATTCAATTTAATGGAAAGAATCCGTCTGTTGGTTTTAGTACACCAAGTTCAGTTTTGGTCCGTCATATTCTGGGTCGTCTGATTGTTTTATCGCACTCCCGTTCTCTTACGGGTCGCTTGTTGCTGTCAGAATGGACTCTCAACAAACAAGTATTTAATCAGATTTGCTATCTATGGGAGCGCCCAATGATGTTTTATTTATGACACAGCTTGCTAATCAATTGCAGACGTATGTGTTGGCTTGTCCAGATCTCTGAGCTAATACTGTTAACGCTCTATTGATCTATAGGACGGAATGATAGGATACGCGTATCCTCCGGCGCTGTTGTTTTACCAGGTATTGCTAAGATAAACAACCGCAATACATTTCTGTTGATAGCATCTCTATCTTCACAGAGATCATGAGTAATTTACTCTCTTGTCTACTGTGGATCTTAACGTGAAATCTTCCTCTATGTGAGGATCTTTTTTCACTGGGTAAATCGTGTCATCTTTATCACAACCAGCAAGGTCGCAACCTTCATGTATTCCGTTGTGTGGTCCGTATTGCATTGTAAGCACTGTACTGGACGAGCTTTGGACGCGATTTCTTACTATAGGAGATCCTCTTCTTCGCTATTCTATGCGACTAAAGTGGAGGCTCTTCCGTCGTGGTGTAGGGATCATTATGTTCATATGTTGATCCCTCCATACTACTCTTTGCTATTTTTTAGTATACTTGTTTCACAAGATCTACTGCAGCCTGTTGTTATTTAGGTTATAGGTTTATGTTACCTCATACCTATGCACTCTACGATAGTTTACAATTGAGTCTTTTGTCTCTTTATCTAAGTCAGTTAGTAACTTTTTGATAAATAGACTTAGAATCTTTAGATTAAATTCCTATACGGATTTTAACTTCGGTTCTTATTTAGCTAAGTAATCATTTGAGCCTCTGGAAACAGTAGTTTTCAAATTCTGACCTTTTAGACAGTAATTCTGTTGGTTTCTCTTTTTACTGTAGAGTCAGTGAGTTTCATGCACTATCGATGGATGATTTTCACTTTCATAGTTTCGGAATCAATACTTCCGTTACTATTTAGGTTGGATTGTTGCATAAGAGTTAGGCTCCTATTATCCGGAACCTATTATTTTAAGGTCCTTCCATCTTCGTATGGGCATAGGCCTTTACTCTTTCCGGGTACAGTTTATGTATTTATAAACAGATATCTGTTTATTACAAGGGCGTAAGCTTCTTCTGTCTTTGATGTCTAGTAGAAGGATGTTACGCTCCATTTTATTGTTAATGGATTCTATTAACTAGCGTACTGCTTATGGTATATCATTGGCTTAGCAGTTGTGCTTAAGATTTCGGCTCATGAAGTAAGAGTTCTTCTACTTCTTGGGCTTACATTAATAGTGTTCCTATTATAGATTTTTGAAGGCTGCTCATTGCGCTCAGCCATCCATTCATGAATTTTATCTCAGAAATATCGAGTCCATTTCTGGAGGCCTCTATGGTTAGGTCTATTATCTACTGCTCAGAATGTCATTCACTTAACAGTTGCTACTATAGCTAGGTAGGCTGTCTGTTTCGGCAGTGTCTCCGTTTGGCTGCCCTCTTCGCTCTGGGCTATTTGACCCAGGGCAAGAAAAAGGGGGGGGGGGAGGGTGTTCCCTTGGGTCACCTGTTTTTACTATGAAAACAAGGGGATACCTCCTCCGGAGTTAGTAATTCTGAGCTGTTATTGGGATGGTTGTTTAGTGAGAAGTTTAAGTTTATAAAATTCATTCAAGTCTTAGTTTTTAAAGTATAGCTTTTGAATATTGCATATGTCAACGGACATGATTATGCAATTCTCACACACTTTTAGGAGTATAAGAGTCTCTATTCTCTAGACTTACTTTATTATTGGCTTACTTTAAAAATTATTAGTATAAGGATTATTGGATATTTATAGAGTACATGGATGTATGAAGCTCAATTTTTGGAAGGTGTTGTATCTTTCTAATTTATCATAAATAAGAAAGATACATGTAAGGCCTATTACTTCTTTTCCCTACAGGGGATGACTCTATTTTATTTTATTGAGCGTATTCCATTTTGCTCTATGTCCTTGGCCCTCCAGCCTTTTTACTATTCAGCTATGTCTGGGTCATTGGTACAGTATAAAAATGTTAAAAAATTTATAGTAATTTATATATTTTTTATACTTACCAATGACCCAGACGGGGATGGCCCTCCCAGGAGTTGGGAACTCTTGCCTCCCCGCTGAGTACATAGCGCTTACCAGGCACTGGTTATTAGAATGATAAATGGCGCCAATTTCGGAACGTCCTTGACACTGCGCATGCGCAGTAGGGGCGAAGTGTGGAGGGCCTTTCAGGACATGTTTTCTTTAGTTTTAGATGCAAATTTTGGGGATTGGGGGGCAAAATTTGTGTTTGGCCCTATATTTTAAGAGTTAGCACCAGCAGCTATGTCTGGGTCATTGGTAAGTATAAAAAATATATAAATTACTATAAATTTTTTAACTTTTCAAAAATTATTTTGAATTTCATTTGCTTTTTTCAATGTTAATGGCTCATGTTATTATGTATCTTTGTATTTAGGTGTTTGTGCGAGTACTAGGACTTGTTGTTGTCTTTTCTCTATGAAAGGACATTGTTCAAATTGTAATAGGAAGAAATCTTCCTCTGACTTTCATGATCATTGTATTAATTGTAGTCAGTGTACTCGCACTAACTCCTGTTCAATATGTCAATATTGGGATGACAAACATTGGAAACGTGTGTCACGATATGTTGTTAGTGGAGAAAGGACTATGCCGGTCCTTTCTCTACAGGGTCACTCTAGTCTATCAGTTTCTATTTCAGAGGAACAAGAACAGGGTGATGTTTCCATGTTATCTTCCGCAAGTGCGCTTCCGTCGTCACAATTGAATGCAGAGCTAGCGGCAAAAGTGCTCATGGAGATCTGACAGTTGCCTAAGAGGTCCCGAGTAGGATCGACGGCGTTGTCGTCCGCTAGCTCGCCCGGTGTAGAGTCCATTCACCGAATGGTTCGGCAGCCGGGTTCGTCCGTTGCGGTCCAGGAGGAAATGTTGGGTGATGCGAGCACTATAAACATTCAAGGTGCACACCCAGTGACGGCGGATGATAGGAGAGATCGGAGGAAGCCTTCTAGTCCGGTTCCTAGCTTGTCCAGGTCCAGCCGGGCCGCGAGCGAGAGAGGCCCCTCTCTTGTACAACAATATCAGGGACCTGATGTTGTGGTACAAAATGTGTCGCAAGCGGAGCACACGTCCGTCGCTCGGGACGCTCCGTTGTTTAGGGAGTCCGCGGAGACTGCTCAGGCTTCCTCATCCTCTCGCCAGCGCACACGACCGCACCTTGGCTACGTGACCGCGGATATACTACCAGCTTCGCTGATAAGGGATTCTTCGGCGACCAGGTCACGCCATCCGGTAGCCAGGGACACGAGGCCGGTAGACTCTGGACGTTTGCATAGGAAGAGTATGCGGGAGTCAGTTGATGCGGAGCTTCCCGCGGCTAAGCAGCGAAAGACCGCTACTCCGCAGGCCTCGATGACGGGACGTGCTTGCTCAAATAGCACAAATTATCGCAGCATCCCAGCAATCGACAGAATCGGTGTCGGATAGGGAATTATTCGACGACGCTGGGTCGGTACGCTCTGCTGAAGCATTGGGTGCGGACGACCGGGAGCATCATGAGGTCCGACCGGATGGTGAAAGGGATACGGATGATTTGGAGCTATCCCTTTCGGAACAACATAAAGCTGCCGTGGATTTCATTCGGCACTTTTTTCCTCACGTTGTTCCATCGTGCCAGACTGCTGCGGTACCGGACAAGAGACTGATAGCGTCATTGGACACTGAATTCTTCGAGCGGTTCAGAGACATCGTCCCTGAGTTTCCGTCTCAGTCCAATAATGTCACAAGAACATTTGAATTATTGAACGACGCTATATTCAAGCTTGCTTCCAAAACAGGCAAAGCTGGTTTCTTGTCCTCCAATGCGCTTAACCTGCCTTTCATTAATGCAAGGAATAAATTCGATACGGCAGGACAGGGTATTCCGAGAGTTCCTCTGCGTCTTGACGACAAGGTGGAAGACTTAGAATTGTCATTACCGTCGTCTATGTCCGTTCCAACCGCCATGTTGGACACGACAATCACGTCTAACAGGGCCAGTTTAGACACTTTATCTTACGCAGACCACCTTACAAAGGCGTTATCACTGCGTCTTCAAGAGAAAGAATTCCAGGATATACAATCCTCTTTAAGACTTCTTTCAAGGGCAGTGGCTTATTCCACGTATAACTCCGCCCTCTCAGTGGCAAACCTGGAGTTGGTTAGACGTGACGCAGCCCTAGCTACATCCACACGCGTGGATAGTAAGGTGAAGAACTCTCTCAGAGTCGCTTCAGTCTCTGGAGAACTTCTATTCGACGGCAAGCTTTCTGCAATCTACGATAAAATTACTAAGAAAGCTTCGGATTCTCTGCTGTTTAAATCTGCTTCCAAAAAGCCGGATACGGCAGATAAGAATAAGACAGGCACTTCTGGGTCTAATGCGCCCAAGAAAGGTTCCTATAGAGGTTCCGGTGCGTCCTCTTGGTCTTATTCAGGAGACCGTCAAGGCAGCGACTCACGTGCGGGACGTCCTTCGGGCCGGGACAATCGGTCGGACTCCCCGAGGTCGACGGGACGAGGTGCGGGTCGTGGAGGACGTGGTTTCTCCTCCCGCAGGCCTCGCAGGTCCAGGAGGTGATGGCTTCAACCTCTATCGTGTTCCGGTTGGCGGAAGGTTGTCGAGTTTTTCAGAAGAGTGGGTGTCGATTACGGACGACCCTTGGGTGAGAGGGGTGATTTCGGAAGGTTTAAGAATATCCTTCAAACGAAAGCCTCCATTAACTCGAAGTCCAACTCAACTTCCGTCAAATCTGCAGAAAAGAGACGCTCTGTTAACGGAGGTGCAGTCTCTTTTAATGAAGAACGCGGTAGAGGTCGTAGAAGCCCAGGAAACACCGGGATTCTACAGCCATCTGTTTCTGGTTCCGAAACCAGACGGCTCGTTCCGTCCAGTCATAGATTTGAGCTGGATAAACAAGCTGATCGTCGCTCCGAAATTTTATATGGAGACGATTCGGTCGGTCAGAGCGAGTATTCGGGTGAACGATGATGCTACAAGCATAGATCTCAAAGATGCGTACTTTCATGTCATGATACATCCGACATTCAGAAAGTATCTACGCTTCGCAGTCCTAGGAGTGGTGTATCAATTCCGGGCGATGTGCTTCGGATTGAACCTAGCACCCTGGGCTTTCACTCGGGTAATGAACTCGGTAATGATAGATTTCCGAGCTCATTCGTCTGCGGTAACGTCGGCCTACCTGGACGACATTCTTCAGAGGTACGGCAATGAGTTAACGCTTCAGAACGATGTGCAGAATCTGCTTCTATTGCTCTGACATCTCGGTTTTATAATAAACGAGGAGAAGTCGGATCTGGTGCCGTCCAAGTCATTCACTCATCTGGGAATGAGCTTCGAGACGCACAACAATCTCGTTCGTCTGCCGTTAACCAGAGCGAAATTAGTCAGTTGTTACGCTCGCTATTGTCTTCATGCAGACAAAGTCACAGCGAGGGAGTTTATGAGACTGATAGGTCTGTGCGGAGCCGCCGCGGATCTCATTCCGATGGGGCGGTTACGCACTCGTCCTCTCCAAATTTTCTTAGCTCAGAATTGGAGTGTGAAGATTCATTCGCTCGACAAAGACGTTCTCTTGTCAGATCAAGTGAAACAAGAGATTCAGACTTGGGCAAACATTCAGTGGTTAACTCAGGGAGTTCCGCTGCAGTTGCCGGATCCGAGTTTTACCATTATGACGGATGCCAGTCAAACAGGTTGGGGTGCAACATTGATCCCAACGGATTCGAGATGCCAGGGTCTTTGGGATCCACAGTTCCTAAGCAAGCACATAAACATCAAGGAAATGATGTCAATTTGGCTTGCGTTACGTCATTGGATGGACATTATTCACAAAGCTCATGTCCAAATTCTGTCCGACAATACGACAGTAGTGGCGTATATACGGAACCAGGGAGGCACTCATTCCGTTCTGTTATTCAATCTAATGGAGAGAATCCTTCTGTTTGCTCTAGAACATCAAGTTCTACTTTCGGTCCGTCATATACCGGGTCGTCTGAATGTACTAGCAGACTCCCTTTCACGGAAGGGTCGCTTGTTGCCGTCGGAGTGGACTCTCAACAAACAAGTATTCAATCAGATTTGCTACCAGTGGGAACGGCCAATGATAGGCTTATTTGCGACACATCTCAACAATCAGTTGCAGACGTATGTGTCACCGTGCCCGGTCCAAGAGCATTTGCAGTAGACGCTCTATCGATCTCATGGGACGGAATGATAGGATATGTGTATCCTCCAGCGCCGTTGATTCAGCAAGTATTGCTAAAGATAAAACAGTCTCAATGCAAGATTCTGTTGGTAGCATCTCTGTCTCCACAGAGACCGTGGATAAATCTACTCAGGTGTCTGTTGTGGGACCTACTGCAAAAGCTTCCTCCACGGGAGGATCTTCTTTCGCAGGGGAAACCGCGTCGACTTCATCACAACCCGCAAGGTCTCAACCTTCACGTTTTTCCGTTGTGCGGTCCTTCTTGCATGGCAAGCACTTTACAGGACGAGCAGTGGACGCAATTTCTAACTGTAGGAGGACCTCCTCTTCGCTAAATTATGCGGCTAAGTGGAAAGTTTTTCGTCGTTGGTGTATGGATCATTCTGTTGATATTTTTGATCCCTCCATACCAGACATTGCAAACTTTCTAGTATACTTGTTTGACGAAATCAAACTGCAGCCTGTTACTATTAAGGGTTATAGGTCTATGTTATCTGATACCTATGCACACCACGATAGTTTACAAATTGGATCTAATGTCTCTTTATCTAAGTTAGTTAGAAACTTCTCGATAAATAGACCCAGAACTCTTAGATTAATTCCTAAGTGGAATTTAGCTTGGGTTCTTCTTAAACTAAAGGAAAAGCCATTTGAGCCTCTTGGGACAGTAAATTTCAAATTCTTGTCTTATAAGACAGCTTTTCTCTTAGCTTTTTCTTCTGCTAGAAGAGTCAGTGAGCTTCATGCACTATCGGTGGATGATTCTCACTATCGTAGTGTCGGGAACACTATCACCTTCACTACTAATGTTGGATTTTTAGCTAAGAATCAGGCTCCTGATAAATATCCGGAACCTATTGTTATTAAGGCTCTTCCGTCTTCAGATGGGCGTAGGCCTTTATTCTGTCCTGTTAGAGCTTTACGCATTTATAAACAGAGATCTCAGTTTATCAGAAAGGGCCGAAAACGTTTCTTTCTGTCTCTGATGCCTAATAGAAAGGACATTTCTGTCCATTCTATTGCTAGATGGATTCAGTTAACTATCCGTACTGCTTATGAAAAGTTATCTTCTTCCCAGCAGTCTGTGCTTAAGATTTCAGCTCATGAAGTGAGAGCTCTTTCTACATCTTGGGCTTACGCAAATAGTGTGGCTATTACAGATTTAATGAAGGCTGCTTATTGGTCTCAGCCATCCACATTCACGAATTTTTATCTCAGAAATATTGAGTCCATTTCTGGAGACCTGCATTGTTTAGGTCCGTTATCTGTTGCTCAGAATGTCGTCCACTAAACCGTTGCAACTATAGTTATGCAGGCTTTCTGTTCCGGCAGTGACTCCGTCCTGCAGCCCTCTTCGCTCTGGGCTATTTGACCCAGGGCAAGGGGAAGGGGGGGGGGGGGGGGGGGTGTTCCCTTAGGTCACCTGCTTTATAGTGAAAAGCAAGGGAATTCCTCCTCCGGAGTCAGTAATTCTGAGTCGTTTCCGGGATGGTTTTAAAGTGTAATATTAATGTTAAAAATTCATTCATGTCATATTTTTAAAGTGTAGCTCGGTGTGAAGCATTTGTATATGTCAAGTGTCAAACGGGCGTTAATATACAATCCTCGGACACTTTTAAGAATGTAAAGCGTCTCAATTCTCTGGACTAACTTTATTTATTGGCTTACTTTAAAAATAATTAGTATAATGGGTTATACTGGATGTTAATAGAGAACATGAATGTTATTGTGCTCAATTATGAAGGGTCTTGTATCTTTCTAATTTATCATAAAATAAGAAAGATACATGTAAAGCCTAATACTCCTTTTCTCCTTGAGGGGTTTACTCTATATTATATAGTTGAGCTTATTGGATTTTCCTCTATGTCCTAGGCCCTCCAGCCTTTTTACTATTCAGCTATGTCTGGGTCATTGGTACAGTATAAAAATGTTAAAAAATTTATAGTAATTTATATATTTTTTATACTTACCAATGACCCAGACGGGGATGGCCCTCCCAGGAGTTGGGAACTCATACCTCCCCGCTGAGTACATAGCCCTGACCAGGCACTGCCAGTAAGAATGATGATTGGTGCCAATTTCGGAACGTCCTTGACACTGCGCATGCGCAGTAGGGGCAAAGTATGCAGGTCCTTTAGGACATGATTTCTTTTGGTTTTAGATGCAAATTTTGGGGATTAGGGGGCAAAATTTGTGTTTGGCCCTAGATTTTTAAGAGTTAGCACCAGCTATGTCTGGGTCATTGGTAAGTATAAAAAATATATAAATTACTATAAATTTTTTAACTTTTCTGTGATTATACATGCAACATATTTTGAATTCTACAGTATTTTTTTTTTTTTCATTGAAGTTCATAGTCAAATAACATTTTTTTGAACAGACAGATGCATTCTTGAAATGTGAAATTCTTTTTTTTAGAGTAGCTATGGCAATTCCTCTTATTGATGGGATGGTGATTAGTCGTAGATGTCTGGGCACATTTGTGAGACAGACTGCTATTAATATATGTCGAAGAAAAAGATTAGAAAGTGAAAGGTTTGTATAGACATATTTTTCATCAAGATAAATTTTTGACCAGCTAAGATGAAACTTTTCATACTTGATCACATGAAAAAATTGGACGTAGTCTCATTTTTTAGCTTAACTTGACATAGTCAAGATAAGCTATTGCCGTCATGCTTGCGGAAGTCTGTTAGTCTGTGAGTCTGTTAGTCTGTGAGTCTGTGACGTCTGTTCACATTTTCCTTTAGCACGGGCTACACCCCACAGTTCTTGTCTGATCGTCTCGAAATTTCATATGCAGGTTTGGGGTCATGTCTAGATGAGAACGTCCCCTTTTGGTCGTGATTGGGCAACCGGTATGGCTGCCCGAGCCCAAAACCCAAAAACCATTAGCACAGTCTACAGGTCGTATTTATGAAGGGATTTCATTGTAACTTGTTAGGATGCCTCTGTATAATGCCTAGATGAGAACGTCCCCTTTTGGGCATGATCTATCAACCTTGTTGGCTGTCCAAGCCCAAAACCCAAAAACTTTTAGCACAGTCTGCAGGTCATGTTTAATGTGGAGGGATTTCATTGTAACTTGGTAGGATGACTCCTTATGATGTCTAGATGAGAATTTCCCATTTGGGCATGATCTGCCAACCGTGACGACTGCCCGAGCCCAAAACCCGAAAACCTTTAGCACAGTCTACAGGTCATATTTATTGAGGAATTTCATTGTAACTTGGTGGTTTGACTTCATACAATGTCTAGATCAGTAATTTCCCTTTTGGACGTGATTGGGCAACTGTGACGGCTACAGGGGCCCGAAAACCTTTAGCACAGTCTAGAGGTCATATTTATCAAGGGATTTCATTGTAACTTTGTAGGATTACTCCAAATAATGTCTAGATGAGAACATCCCATTTTGATCGTGATCATGCAGCCTTAATGGGTGCCCGAGCCCCAAAACCTTTAGCATAGGCAAAATGTCATATTTATGGAAGGATTTCATTGTAACCTGTTAGGTTGACTCCATATAATGCCTAGATGATGACATCCCCTTTTGGTTGGTCAGTTGTGATGGCTACAAGTGCCCGAAGCCCGAAAACCTTGAGCACAGTCTACAGGTCATATTTATAAAGGGATTTCATTGTAACTTCTTAGGATCACTCCAGATGATGCCCAGATGAGATTGTCCCCTATGGTTGCGATCATTCAGCCATGATGGCTGCCCGAAGCCCGAAAACCTTTAGCACAGTCTACAGGTCATATTTATGAAGGGATTTCATTGCAACTTGGTAGGATGACTCCAAATAATGTCTAGATGAGAACGTCCCATTTTGATCGCGATCATTCAGCCTTGATGGGTGCCCGAGCCAAAAAACCTTTAGCATAGGTAAAAGGTCATATTTATGGAAGGATTTCATTGTAACCTATTAGGTTGACTCCATATAATGCCTAGATGATGACATCTCCTTTTGGTCGTGATTGATCAGCTGTGATGGCTACAAGTGCCTGAAGCCCAAAAACCTTGAGCACAGTCTACAGGTCATATTTATGAAGGGATTTCATTGTAACTTCGTAGGATCACTCCAGATGATGCCCAGATGAGATTGTCCCCTTTGGTTGCGATCATTCAACCATGATGGCTGCCCGAGCCCAAAGCCCGAAAACCTTAAGCACAGTCTACAGGTCATATTTATGAAGGGATTTCATTGTAACTTGATAGGTTGACTTCATATAATGTCTAGATGAGAACGCCCCTTTTGGACATGCTTGGGCAACTTGGACGGCTAAAGGTGCCCGAAGCCTGAAAACCTTTAGCACAGTCTAGAGGTCATATTTATGAAGGGATTTCATTGCAACTTGGTAGGATGACTCCAAATAATGTCTAGATGAGAACGTCCCATTTTGATCGCGATCATGCAGCCTTGATAAGGTCATATTTATGGAAAGATTTCATTGTAACCTGTTAGGTTGACTCCTAATGCCTAGATGATGACATCCCCTTTTGGTCATGATTGGTCAGTTGTGATGGCTACAAGTGCCCGAAGCCCGAAAACCTTGAGCACAGTCTACAGGTCATATTTATGAAGGGATTTCATTGTAACTTCTTAGGATCACTCCAGATGATGCCCAGATGAGATTGTCCCCTATGGTTGCGATCATTCAGCCATGATGGCTGCCCAAGCCCGAAGCCCGAAAACCTTTAGCACAGTCTACAGGTCATATTTATTAAGGGATTTCATTGTAACTTGGTAGGTTAACTTAATATAATGTCGAGATGAGAACGTCCCCTTTTGGACATGATTGGGCAACTGTGACGGCTAAAGGTGCCCGAAGCCCGAAAACCTTTAGCACAGTCTACAGGTCATATTTATGTGGGGATTTCATTGTAGCTTAGTGGGATGACTCCAAATAATGTCTAGATGAGAACGTCCCATTTTGATCGCGATCATTCAGCCTTGATGAGTGCCCGAGCCCAAAAACCTTTAGCATAGGTAAAAGGTCATATTTTTATACTGTACCAATGACCCAGACATAGCTGGTGCTAACTCTTAAAAATATAGGGCCAAACACAAATTTTGCCCCCCAATCCCCAAAATTTGCATCTAAAACCAAAGAAAACATGTCCTGAATGGCCCTCCATACTTCACCTCTACTGCGCATGCGCAGTGTCAAGGACGTCCCGAAATTGGCGCCATTAATCATTCTTTGTTTGGCCCTTCATCAGTTAACATCTGACTGATCTTTGTGCTTGTAATCTCAGTTTAAATGATGCCAGACACATAAATATTAGAGAAATGGTGATTCTAAGGAGGATATTGAAGGAGAGGAAAAATGAGTGACAGAAAATTATCAGGGCTGTAACTTAAAATTTTTTAATGAAATTATGTTAAGTTACCTATATTTTTATACTGTACCAATGGCCCAGACTTAGCTGGTGCTAACTCTAACAAAACCAGGGCCAAACACAAATTTTGCCCCCCAATCCCCAAAATTTGCATCCAAAACAAAAAGAAATCATGTCCTAAAGGACCTCCATACTACGCCTCTACTGCGCATGCGCAGTGACGCAGGCGTCCCGAAATTGGCGCCAATTATCATTCTCTGTTTGGCCCTTCATCAGTCAACATCTCACTGATCTTTGTGCTTGTAAATCTCAGTTTAAAGGATGCCAGACACGTAATTTTTGGAGAAAATGTGATTAGAAGGAGGAGAGGAAAAAGAAGTGACAAAAAATAATCAGGGCTGTACTTAAAATTTTTTGATGAAATTATGTTAAGTTGCCTATTTTCGAGGCATGGGCCTCTTGTTGTCATTCTTGCTAAATGTTGCACTGCTTATTCAGTGTTTCCTCTCCCCTAGCCTTCTAAAGTCCCCCCTTGCAATTCTCCCATGCTTTTGGCTTATTTTTGAGAAAGTTCATTTCTAAAATTTCCTGGGAGAGTTGCTTGGTTACAGAATGTTTTCTGTTATTTTCCCCATAGTTACGTTTTCACCCATGGGTGTATAACGTTTGTGTTCTGCATCTTCCATCTGATGTTCTACAGATTCTCCCCTGGGAGTCTCTGTTTTGCATCAGATAGAGTGTAATTTGATGACTGATTCCAGACCAGTTTTTTCAGTGCCTGGAGTCATGTTTTCTGGTGTTTTACACTGTTTGTTTACATTGGCAACAGCCTTTTTTGAGGGGGGCTGTTTGCCTTTGCTGTAGTTTATCTCACTATAAGATACATTTATATTATCCGTAAGTGTCTCATTAATTATTTAATATAAATTTAAAATTTTTGACCACACTTTGCCATCGAATCCATCGGGGCTCAACGTTACTTTTCAGCAACTTGGGCTTCGCTGAAAAAATATTTTTTCAAAATTATTTTGATTTGCAATTGTTTTTTCATTTATTAATGGATCATGTTATTATGTATCTTTGTGTCAGGGGTTTTTGCGAGTAACTAGGACTTATTGTTGTTTCACAATGAAGGGACGTTGTTCAAATTGTAATAGGAAGAAATCTTCCTCTGACTTTCATGATCATTGTATTAATTGTAGTCAGTGTTCTCGCATTAATCCCTGTCCTATATGTGAATATTGGGATGAGAAACATTGGAAACGTGTGTCACGATATGTTGTTTCTGGAGAAAGGGCGATGCCGGCTCTTTCTCCGCAAGGTCACTCTACTCTCTGTTTCTATTTCAGAGGAACCAGAACAGGGTGATGTTTCCATGTTATCTTCTACAAGTGTGCGTCCGTCGTCACAAATGAATTCAGAGCTAGCGGCAAAAGTGCTCATGGAGGTTAGACAAATGTCGTCCGCTAGCTCGCCCGGTGTAGCGTCCATTCACCGAATGGTTCGGCAGCCGGGTTCGTCCGATGCGGTCCAAGAGGAAGTTTTGGGTGATGCGAGCACTATAAACATAATAGATGCACACCCAGTGATGGTGGATAGTAAGCGAGAACGGAGGAAGCCTTTGAGTCCGGTTCCTAGCTCGTCCAGGTCCAGCCGGGCCGCGAGCGAGAGAGGCCCCTCTCTCGTACAACAACATCTGGGACCAGATGTTGTGGTACAAAATGTGGAGCATACGTCCGTCGCTAGGGACGCTCCGTTGTATAAGCAGTCCGCAGAGACTGTTAAGGCTTCCTCTTCTCGTCAGCGCACACGACCGCACCTTGGCTGCGTGACCGCCGATATATTACCAGCTTCGCCGATCAAGGATTCTTCGGCGACCAGGTCACACCATCCGGCAGCCAGGGATTCGAGACCGATGGACTCCGGACGTTCGCATAGGAAAAGTATGCGGGAGCCATCTGATGCGGAGCTGCCCTCGGCGAAGCAGCGAAAGACTGCGCCTCCGCAGGTCTCGATGCCGGACATTCTTGTGCAGATAGCACAGCTTATCGCAGCATCCCAGCAGCCGACAGAAACGGTGTCGGATCGAGAATTATCCGACGGCGCTGGGTCGGTACGCTCCGCCGAAGCATCGGGGGCGGACGACAGGGAACATCATGAGGTCCAACCGGATGGTGAAAGGGATACGGATGACTTGGAGCTATCCCTTTCGGAACAACATAAAGCTGCCGTGGACTTCATTCGGCACTTTCTCCCTCAAGTTGTTCCGTCGGGCCAGACTGCTGCGGTTCCGGACAAGAGAATTATAGCGTCATTGGACTCTGAATTTTTTGAGCGGTTCAGGGACATCGCTCCCGAGTTTCCGTCGCAGTCCAATAATGTTGCAAGAACATTTGAATTATTGAACGACGCTATATTTAAACTTGCTTCCAGGACGGGGAAAGCAGGTTTCTTGTCCGCTAATACTCTCAACCTGCCTTTCATTAATGCAAGGAATAAATTCGATACGGCAGGACAGGGTATACCGAGAGTTCCTCTGCGTATGGACGACGAGGCGGAAGACTTAGAGCTATCATTACCGTCGTCAGTTCTATTCCAACCGCGGTGTTGGAAACAGCTATTGCGTCTAACAGAGCCAATTTAGATGCCTTATCTTACGCAGATCACCTTACTAAGGCGTTATCACTGCGCCTTCAGGGGAAAGAGTTTCAGGATATACAATCCTCTTTAAGACTTCTTTCAAGGGCAGTAGCTTATTCCACGTGTAACTCCGCCCTTTCAGTGGCAAATCTGGAGTTGGTTAGACGTGACGCAGCCCTAGCTACATCCACACTAGTGGATTCTAAGGTGAAGAACTCTCTTAGAGTCGCTTCGGTCTCAGGAGAACTTCTCTTTGACGGCAAGCTTTCCGCTATTTATGATAAAATTACAAAGAAAGCTAAGGATTCTCTGTTGTTCAAATCTGCTCCTAAGAAGTCGGATACAGCAGACACGAATAAGACAGGCACTTCTGGGTCTAATGCGCCCAAGAGAGGTTCCTATAGAGGTTCCGGTGCGTCTTCTTGGTCTTATTCGAGAGACCGTCAGGATAGCGACTCTCGTTCGGGACGTCCTTCAGGCCGGGACAATCGGTCGGACGCCCCGAGGTCGACGGGGCGAGGTGCGGGCCGTGGAAGACGTGGTTTCTCCTACCGCAGGCCTCGCAGGTCCAGGAGGTGATGGCTTAAACCTCTATCGCGTTCCGGTTGGCGGAAGGTTGTCGAGCTTTTCACAAGAATGGGCGTCGATTACGGACGACCCTTGGGTGAGAGGAGTGACTTCGGAAGGTCTAAAGATATCCTTCAAACGAAAGCCTCCATTAACTCGAAGTCCAAAGTGGACTCATCTTCCGTCAAATCCGCAGAAAAGAGACGCTCTGTTATCAGAGGTGCAGTCTCTTTTAATGAAGAACGCGGTAGAGGTCGTAGAAAACCAGGAATCTCCGGGATTCTACAGCCATCTGTTTCTGGTTCCGAAACCAGATGGCTCGTTCCGTCCAGTCATAGATTTGAGCTGGATAAACAAGCTGATTGTCGCTCCGAAGTTTTATATGGAGACGATTCGATCGGTCAGAGCGAGTATTCGGGTGAACGATTATGCAACGAGCATAGATCTCAAAGATGCGTACTTTCACGTCATGGTACATCCGACATTCCGAAAGTATCTACGCTTCGCAGTCCTAGGAGTGGTGTATCAATTCCGGGCGATGTGCTTCGGATTGAATCTAGCACCCTGGGCTTTCACTCGGGTAATGAACTCGGTAATGATCTACTTCCGAGCTCATTCGTCTGCGGTAACGTCGGCCTACCTGGACGACATTCTTCAGAGGTACGGCAACGAGTTAACGCTTCAGAACGATGTTCAGAATCTTCTTCTATTGCTCCGACGTCTCGGTTTTATAGTAAACGAGGAGAAGTCGGATCTGGTGCCGTCCAAGTCATTCACTCATCTGGGAATGAGCTTCGAGACGCACATCAATCTCGTTCGTCTGCCGTTAACCAGAGCGAAATTAGTCAGTTGTTACGCTCGCTATTGTCTGCACGCAGACAAAGTCACGGCGAGAGAATTTATGAGACTGATAGGTCTGTGCGGAGCCGCCGCGGATCTCATTCCGATGGGGCGGTTCCGCACACGTCCTCTTCAAATTTTCTTGACTCAGAATTGGAGTGTGAAAATTCATTCGCTCGATGTAGACGTTCTCTTGTCAGATCAAGTGAAACAAGAAATTCAGACTTGGGCAAACATTCAGTGGTTAACTCAGGGAGTTCCGCTGCAGTTGCCGGATCCGAGTTTTACCGTTATGACGGATGCCAGTCAAACAGGTTGGGGTGCATCATTAATCCCAACGGATTCGAGATGCCAGGGTCTTTGGGATCTGCAATTCCTGTGCAAGCACATAAACATCAAGGAAATGATGTCAATTTGGCTTGCGTTACGTCACTGGATGGACATTATTCACGATGCTCATGTCCAAATCCTATCCGACAATACGACAGTAGTGGCGTTTATACGGAATCAGGGAGGCACTCATTCAGTTCCGTTGTTCAATCTAACGGAAAGAATCCTTCTGTTTGCGCTAGAACATCACGTTCTTCTTTCGGTCCGTCACATACCGGGTCGTCTGAATGTGCTAGCAGACTCCCTTTCACGAAAGGGTCGCTTGTTGCCGTCGGAGTGGACTCTCAACAAACAAGTATTCAATCAGATTTGCTACCAATGGGAACGGCCAATGATAGACTTATTTGCGACACATCTCAACAATCAGTTGCAGACGTATGTGTCTCCGTGTCCGGATCCAAGAGCATTTGCAGTAGACGCTCTGTCGATCCCTTGGGACGGAATGATAGGATATGCGTATCCTCCAGCGCCGTTAATTCAACAAGTATTGCTAAAGATAAAACAATCTCAATGCAAGATTCTGTTGGTAGCATCTCTGTCGCCACAGAGACCGTGGATAAATCTACTCAGGTGTCTGTTGTGGGACCTACCGCGGAAGCTTCCTCCACGGGAGGATCTTCTTTCGCAGGGGAAATCGCGCCAACTCCATCACAACCCGCAAGGTCTCAACCTTCACGTTTTTCCGTTGTGCGGTCCTTCTTGCATGGCAAGCACTTTACAGGACGAGCAGTGGACGCGATTTCTAACTGTAGGAGGACCTCCTCTTCGCTAAACTATGCGGCTAAGTGGAAGGTTTTTCGTCGTTGGTGTAGGGATCATTCTGTAGATATATTCGATCCCTCTATACCAGACATTGCAAACTTTCTAGTATGCTTGTTTGACGAAATCAAACTGCAGCCTGTTACTATAAAGGGTTATAGATCTATGTTATCTGATACCTATGCACATCATGATAGTTTACAAATTGGATCTAATGTCTCTTTATCTAAGTTGGTTAGAAACTTTTCGATAAATAGACCCAGAACTCTTAGATTAATTCCTAAGTGGAATTTAGCTTGGGTTCTTCTTAAATTGAAGGAAAAGCCATTTGAACCTCTTGGGACAGTAGATTTCAAATTCTTATCTTATAAGACAGCTTTTCTCTTAGCTTTCTCTTCTGCTAGAAGAGTCAGTGAGCTTCATGCACTATCGGTGGATGATTCTCATTATCGTAGTGTTGGGAACACTATCACCTTCACTACTAATGTGGGTTTTTTAGCTAAGAATCAGGCTCCTAATAAATATCCGGAACCTATTGTTATTAAGGCTCTTCCGTCTTCAGACGGGCGTAGGCCTTTACTCTGTCCTGTTAGAGCATTACGTATCTATAAACAGAGATCTCAGTTTATCAGAAAGGGACGGAAACGTTTCTTTCTGTCTTTGATGCCTAATAGAAAGGACATTTCTGTCCATTCTATTGCTAGATGGATTCAATTAACTATCCGTACTGCTTATGAAGATTTATCTTCTCAGCAGTCTGTGCTTAAGATTTCTGCTCATGAAGTAAGAGCTCTTTCTACTTCCTGGGCTTATGCTAATAGTGTTGCTATTACAGATTTAATGAAGGCTGCTTATTGGTCTCAGCCATCCACATTTACAAATTTTTATCTCAGAAATATTGAGTCCATTTCTGGAGACCTGCATTGTTTAGGTCCGTTATCTGTTGCTCAGAATGTCGTCCACTAAACAGTTGCAACTATAGTTATGCAGGCTTTCTGTTCCGGCAGTGACTCCGTCCGGCTGCCCTCTTCGCTCTGGGCTATTTGACCCAGGGCAAGGGGAAGGGGGGGGGGGGGGGGGGGGTGTTCCCTTAGGTCACCTGCTTTATAGTGAAAAGCAAGGGAATGCCTCCTCCAAGTCAGTATTTCTGAGTCGCTTCCGGGATGGTTTTAAAGTGTAATATTAATGTTAAAATTCATTCATGTCTTATTTTTAAAGTGTAGCTCGGTGTGAAGCATTTGTATATGTCAAGTGTCAAACGGGCTTTAATATACAATACTCGGACACTTTTAAATGACTATAAAGAGTCTCAATTCTCTGGACTACTTTATTTATTGGCTTGCTTTAAAAATAATTAGTATAAGGGTTATACTGGATGTTAATAGAGAACATGAATGTTATTGTGCTCAATTATTAAGGGTAGTGTATCTTTCTAATTTAATATTAAATAAGAAAGATACATGTAAAGCCTAATACTCCTTTTCTCCTTAATGGGTTACCTCTTTACTATATAGTTGAGCTTATTGGATTTTCCTCTATGTCCTAGGCCCTCCAGCCTGTTTACTATTCAGCTAAGTCTGGGTCATTGGTACAGTATAAAAATGTTAAAAAATTTATAGTAATTTATATATTTTTTATACTTACCAATGACCCAGACGGGGATGGCCCTCCCTGGAGTTGAGAACTCTTGCCTCCCCGCTGAGTACATAGCGCTGACCAGGCACTGCCAGTAAGAATGATAATTGGCACCAATTTTGAGACGCCTGCGTCACTGCGCATGCGCAGTAGAGGCGTAGTATGGAGGTCCTTTAGGACATGATTACTTTTTGTTTTGGATGCAAATTTTGGGGATTGGGGGGCAAAATTTGTGTTTGGCCCTGGTTTTGTTAGAGTTAGCACCAGCTAAGTCTGGGTCATTGGTAAGTATAAAAAATATATAAATTACTATAAATTTTTTAACTTTCGAGGCAACAGCCTGTTGTGGTCATTCTTGTTATCAAGTTACACTGCTTGTTCAGTGTTTTCCTCTCTCCCTTTCCTTTAAGTCCCCTCTTGCTATTCTCCCATGCTTTTGGCATATTTTTTGTAATATTATTACTAAAATTTCTTGGGAGTTTTAGTAGATAACAGAATGAATTCTGTTCTTTTCCCCATGTTTACGTCTTCACCTATGGGTGGCTAGGCATAGTGTTCTGCATCTACCATCTGATGTTCTGCAGTTTCTTCCCTGGAAGTCTCTGTTTTGCATCAGATAGTGTATTATTGGTAACTGATTTCGGGCCAGGGTGCCTGGAGTCTTCTTCTGGTGTTTTTACACTTATTGTTTACATTTACAGCAGCCCTCTGTGTGAGGGGGGATTTCTTGAAAATAATATCTTGATGTTCAATTAATCATAACTAGATACATTATTATTGTTCTTAAATGTTGCATAAATTGTTCAAAATATTTTTAGAATTTTTGTCCACACTTAGGCTTGGGATCCATTGGGGCTCAACGTTACTTTTCAGAAACTTGGGCTGTTCTGAAAAAATATTTTTTCAAAATTTTTTGATTTCAATTATTTTTTCTATGTTAATGGATCATGTTATTATGTATTTTGATTGTCAGGGGTTGGTGCGAGTACTAGGACTTTGTTCTCTTTTCACAATGAAAGGATATTGTTCAATTGCAATAAGAGGAAATCTTCCTCTGACTTTCATAATCATTGTATATGTAGTCAGTGTACTCCCACTAACTCCTGTTCTGTATGTGTTAATTTCGATGACAACATGGGAAGCGTGTGTCACGGTATGTTAGTGGGGAATTGGCCATTCCGGTCCTTTCCCTGCAGAGTCACTCTACTTTATCAATCTCTATTTCAGACGATCAAGAACAGGGTGATGTATCCGTGATGTCTTCCAAAAGTGTGCCTCCGTCGTCACAATTAATGAAGAGCTAGCGGAAAAGTGCTCATGTAAATACGTCAATTGCCTAAGAGGACCCTAGTAGGTTCGACGGCCTTTGATGTCCGCTAGCTCGCCCGGTGTAGCGTCCATTCATCGAATGGTTCGGCAGCCGGGTTCGTCCGTTGCGGTCTAGAAGGAGTTTTGGGTGATGCGAGCACTATAAATCAACCAAATGCACACCCAGTGACGGCGGATTAGAGGAGAGAACGGAGGAAGCCTTTTAGTCCGGTTCCTAGCTTGTCCAGGTCCATCCGGACTGTGAGCGAGAGAGGCCCCTGTCTCGTACAACAACATCTGGCCCCAGATGTTGTGGTACAAAATGTTTTGCATTCGGAGCATACGTCCGCCGCTCGGGCCGCTCCGATATATAGTCAGTCCGGAGAGACTGTCAATAAGGCTTCCTCATCCTCATGGTAGCGCACACGACCGCTCTTGGCTACGTGACCTCGGATGTCCAGTCAGCTTTGCCAATCAGAGAATCATCGGTGACCAGGTCACACCATCCGGTAGCCAGGGACACGAGGCCTGCAGACTCCGGACGTTCGCATAAGAAAGTGTGCGGGAGTCAACGTTCACGGAGTTTCCAGCGTCAAAGCATCGTAAGACCGCTACTGCACAGGCCTCGGACTTTCATAATCATTGTATATGTAGTCAGTGTACTCGCACTAACTCCTGTTCTGTATGTGTTAATTTCGATGACAACATGGGAAGCGTGTGTCACGGTATGTTAGTGGGGAATTGGCCATTCCGGTCCTTTCCCTGCAGGGTCACTCTACTTTATCAATCTCTATTTCAGACGATCAAGAACAGGGTGATGTATCCGTGATGTCTTCCAAAAGTGTGCCTCCGTCGTCACAATTAATGAAGAGCTAGCGGAAAAGTGCTCATGTAAATACGTCAATTGCCTAAGAGGACCCTAGTAGGTTCGACGGCCTTTGATGTCCGCTAGCTCGCCCGGTGTAGCGTCCATTCATCGAATGGTTCGGCAGCCGGGTTCGTCCGTTGCGGTCTAGAAGGAGTTTTGGGTGATGCGAGCACTATAAATCAACCAAATGCACACCCAGTGACGGCGGATTAGAGGAGAGAACGGAGGAAGCCTTTTAGTCCGGTTCCTAGCTTGTCCAGGTCCATCCGGACTGCGAGCGAGAGAGGCCCCTGTCTCGTACAACAACATCTGGCCCCAGATGTTGTGGTACAAAATGTTTTGCATTCGGAGCATACGTCCGCCGCTCGGGACGCTCCGATATATAGTCAGTCCGGAGAGACTGTCAATAAGGCTTCCTCATCCTCATGGTAGCGCACACGACCGCTCTTGGCTACGTGACCTCGGATGTCCAGTCAGCTTTGCCAATCAGAGAATCATCGGCGACCAGGTCACACCATCCGGTAGCCAGGGACACGAGGCCTGCAGACTCCGGACGTTCGCATAAGAAAGTGTGCTGGAGTCAACGTTCACGGAGCTTCCAGCGGCAAAGCATCGTAAGACCGCTACTGCACAGGCCTCGGTGACGGACGTGCTATCCCAAATAGCACAGCTTATCGCAGCATCCCAGCAACGACAGAATCTCTGTCGCATTATGTATTATTCGACGACGCTGGGTCGGGACGCTCCGCGGAAGCTGGTACGGACATCCGAAAATTTCATCCGGTCCGACGGGATGCCGAAAGGGATTCGGAGGATTTCGAGCTTTCCCTTTCGGAACAACATGAGCTGCTGTGTATGTCATCTGACTTTATCTTCTAGAGGTTCTTTCGTCGGACCAGAATGCTGCGCTGCCGGATAAGAAACTGATAGCGTCGGTGGACACAGAAATTTTTGGTTCGGTTCAGGGACATCGTCCCTCAGTTCCGACACAGTCCAATAATGTCACACAAACTTTCGAATTATTGAACGACGCTATATATATTATTATATACTTGCTATTAACAAGCATGTCTGGTTTCTTGTTCGCAAAGCTACTGAGGTGTCTTTCAAAAGTGTGCCTCTGTCGTCATAGTTAATGAAGAGCTAGCGGCAATAAGTGCTCATGGAATACGTCAATCGCCTAAGATGTCCCTAGTAGGATCGACGGAGTTGACATTCGCTAGCTCACCCGGTGTAGCATCCATTCATCGAATGGTTCGGCAGTCGGGTTCGTCCGTTGCAGTCTAGGAAGGAGATTTGGGTGATGCGAGCACTATTATAGACTTTAGTACACACCCAGTGACGACGGATTAGAGGACAGATCGGAGGAAGCCTGTTAGTCCGGTTCCTAGCTCGTCCAGGTCCGTCCAGGCTGCGAGCGAGAGAGGTCCCTCTCTCGTACAACAACGTATGGGACCGGATGTTGTGGTACAGATTTTTCGCATTCGGAGCATATGTCCGTCGCTGGGACGCTCCGTTATATTGACAGTCCGAGAGACTGTCGATAATGCTTCCTCATCCTCACAGCAGCGCACACGACCGCACATTGGCTACGTGACCTCGAGTATCCGGCCAGCTTCGTCATTCAGTGATTCCACGGCGAACAGGTCACGCCATCCGGTAGACAAGGGACACGAGGCCTATACACTCCGTTCGCTCGCATAATAGAAGTATGCACGGGGTAACGAACACGGAGCTTCCAGCGGCAATGCATCGTAAGACCGCTTCTCCACAGGCCTCAGTGACGGACGTGCTATCCAAAATAGCACAGTTTATCGCAGCATCCCAGCAAACGACAAATTTTCGGTCGGATCACGAATAATCCGACGGCGCTGGGTCGGTGCGCTCCGCTGTTGCATCAGGTTTGGACGACCGAACACTTTATAGGGTCCGACAGGATGGCGAAAGGGATTCGGACGATTTCGAGCTTTCCCTTTCGGAACAACAGAAGCTGCCATACATTTCTTCCGGCATTATCTTCCAGAGGTTGTTCCGTCAGACTACATTGCTGCGATGCTGGATAAGAGACTAATAGCGTCATTGGACACGGAGTTTTGGATCGGTTCAGGGACATTGTCCCTGACTTACCGACACAGTCCAATAATGTCTTTAGAACATTCGAATTATTTAACGACGCTATATATAAGCTTGCTACCAAGCATGATAGTCTAGTTTCTTGTCCGCAATGCTCTATTCTGCCTTTTTAAATTCTAGGAAATAATTTATATTGGCAGAACAGGGCATACCGAGAGTTCATATGCGTCTAGACGGCGGGACTGAAGACTGGGAATTATCTTTTTCGCCGTCTATGTCAATTCCAACCACGATGTTGAAAACGACAATGATGTCTAATAGACTTAACTTAGACGCTTTATCATACGTAGACCACCTTACTGAGGCATTATCATTACGTCTTCAAGAGAAAGAATTCCAGGATATGATCCTCAATGTGATTTCTTTCAAGGGCAGTAGTTTTTCCACGTATAACTCCGCCCTTCAGTGGCAACCTGGAGTTGGTTAGACGTGACGCAGCCCTGGCTACATCCACGCGCGTGGATAGTAAGGTGAAGAACTCTCTCAGAGTTGCTTCGGTCTCGGAGAAGCTTCTCTTCGACGGCAACTTTTCAGCAATCTATGAATTGCTCGATATACACGTTCTCTTGTCTATCAAGTGTAGCAAGAGATTCAGACTGGGGCAAACATTCGGTGGTTGACTCAGAGAGTGCCACTGTAGTTGCCAGATCCGAGTTTTATGATTATGACGGATGCCAGTCAAACAGGTTGGGGTACAATATTGATCCCAATGGATTCGAAGTGCCAGGGTCTTTGGATTCCGCAGTTTCTTCCAGGAAATGATGTTATTTAGGCTTGCACTATGTCATTGGATGAACATTATTCAGAAACGCATGTCCAAATCCTGTCCATTAATCTGACAGTAGTTGCGTATCTCCGGAACCAGGGAGGCACTCATTCGATTCCGTTATTCAATTTAACGGAAAGAATCCTTCTGTTTGTTATAGTACACCAAGTTCTGCTTCGGTCCGTCATATTCCGGGTCGTCTGATTGTATTAGCAGACTCCCTTTCACGTAAGAGTCGCTTGTTGCCGTCAGAATGGACTCTCAACAAACAAGTATTCAATCAGATTTGCTATCAATGGGAGCGCCCAATGATAATTTATTTGCGACACAACTCACTATTCAATTGCAGACGTATGTGTTTCCATGTCCGGATCCCTGAGCTTGTGTTGTTAACGCTCTATTGATCTAATAGGACGGAATGATAGGATACGCGTATCCTCCAGCGCTGTTGATTCAGCAAATATTGCTAAGATAAACAGCCACAATACAATTCTGTTGATAGCATCTCTGTCTTCACAGAGACCGTGGGTAAATTTACTCAGGTGTCTACTGTGGGACTTACCGCGAAAACTTCCTCCATGAGAGGATCTTCTTTCACTAGGGAAATCGTGTCAACTTCATCACAACCCGCAAGGTCTCAACCTTCATGTATTCTGTTGTGTGGTCCTTCTTGCACGGCAAGCATTGTACAGGACGAGCTATGGACGCGATTTCTTACTGTAGGAGAACCTCTTCTTCGCTATACTATGCGGCTAAAGTGGAGGCTCTTCCGTCGTTGGTGTAGGGATCATTATGTTGATATTGTTGATCCCTCCATACTAGACATTGCAACTTTCTTGTATACTTGTTTGACAAGATCAACTGCAGCCTGTTACTATTAAGGTTATAGGTCTATGTTATCTCATACCTATGCACTCTATGATAGTTTACAATTGAGTCTTATGTCTCTTTATCTAAGTCAGTTAGAAACTTTTTGATAAATAGACCTAGAATCCTTAGATTCAATTCCTATACGGAATTTAGCTTCGGTTCTTATTTAGCTAAGTAATCATTTGAGCCTTTGGAAACAGTAGTTTTCAAATTCTGACCTTTTAAGACAGTAATTCTCTTAGTCTTCTCTTCTACTGAAGAGTCAGTGAGCTTCATGCACTATCGGTGGACGATTCTCACTTTCGTAGTATCGGAAACACTATTTCCTTTACTACTAATGTTGGATTTTTAGTTAAGAATCAGGCTCCTAATAAATATCAGAACCTATTGTTATTAAGGTCCTTCCGTCTTCGTATGGGCATAGGCCTTTACTCTGTCCGGTTAGAGTTTACGTATTTATAAACAGATATCAGTTTTTTAGTAAGGACGTAAGCTTCTTCTGTCTTTGATGCCTAATAGAAGGACATTACGCTCCATTCTATTGCTAATGGATTCAATTAACTATCGGTACTGCTTATGGTATATCATTAACTCAGCAGTTTGTGCTTGAGATTTCGGCTCATGAAGGAAGAGCTCTTTCTACATCTTGGACTTACATTAATAGTGTCGCTATTATAGATTTTTTGTAGGCTGCACATTGGGCTCAGCCATCCACATTCATGAATTTTTATCTCAGAAATATTGAGTCCATTTCTGGAGGCCTCCATTGTTAGGTCTATTATCTACTGCTCAGAATGTCATTCACTTAACAGTTGCTACTATAGCTAGGTAGGCTTTCTGTTCCGGCAATGACTCTGTCCTGCTGCCCTCTTCGCTCTGGGCTATTTGACCCAGGGCAAGGAGAAGGGGGGGGGGGGGAGGGTGTTCCCTTGGGTCACCTGTTTTATTATGAAAACAAGGGGATACCTCCTCCGGAGTTAGTAATTCTGAGCTGTTACTGGGATGGTTTTTAAGTGATAAGTTTATGTTTTAAAAATTCATTCAGGTCATAGTTTTCAAAGTATAGCTTTTGAAAATATCACGTGTCAAACAGGCATTATTATACAATCCTCAGACACTTTTAAGGAGTATAAAGAGTCTCTATTCTCTTGACTAACTTTATTTATTGGCTTACTTTAAAAATTATTAGTATAAGGATTATACTGGATATTAATAGAGTGCATGGATGTTATGATGCTCAATTATGGAAGGTGATGTGTCTTTCTAATTTATCATAAATAAGAAAGATACATGTAAGGCCTAACACTCCCTTTCTCCTCGAGGGGATGACTCTATTTTATATAATTGAGCTTATTGGAATTTCCTCTATGTCCTAGGCCCTCCAGCCTTTTTACTATTCAGCTATGTCTGGGTCATTGGTACAGTATAAAAATGTTAAAAAATTTATAGTAATTTATATATTTTTTATACTTACCAATGACCCAGACGAGGATGGCCCTCCCAGGAGTTGGGAACTCATACCTCCCCGCTGAGTACATAGCGCTTACCAGGCACTGGTTATAAGAATGATTAATGGCGCCAATTTCGGGACGTCCTTGACACTGCGCATGCGCAGTAGAGGTGAAGTATGGAGGGCCATTCAGGACATGTTTTCTTTGGTTTTGGATGCAAATTTTGGGGATTGGGGGGCAAAATTTGTGTTTGGCCCTATATTTTTAAGAGTTAGCACCAGCTATGTCTGGGTCATTGGTAAGTATAAAAAATATATAAATTACTATACATTTTTTAACATTTATGGAAGGATTTCATTGTAACCTATTAGTTTGACTCCATATAATGCCTAGATGATGACATCCCATTTTGATCGTGATTGGTCAGCTGTGATAGCTACAAGTGCCCAAAGCCCAAAAGCCTTGAGCACAGTCTACAGGTCATATTTATGAAGGGATTTCATTGTAACTTCATAGGATCACTCCAGATGATGCCCAGATGAGATTGTACCCTTTGGTTGCGATCATTCAACCATGATGGCTGCCCGAGCCGGAAGCCCGAAAACCTTGAGCACAGTCTACAGGTCATATTTATTAAGGGATTTCATTGTAACTTGGTAGGTTGACTTCATATAATGTCTAGATGAGAACGTCCCCTTTTGGACATGATTGGGCAACTTTGACGGCTAAAGGTGCCCAAAGCCCGAAAACCTTTAGTACTGTCTACAGGTCATATTTATGAAGGGATTTCATTGTAACTGGGTAGGATGACTCCAAATGATGTCTAGATGAGAACGCCCATTTTGGCCGTGATCATTCAGCCTTGATGGGTGCCCAGGCCCAAAAACCTTTAGCATAGGCAAAAGGTTATATTTATAGAAGGATTTCATTGTAACCCATAAGTTTGACTCCATATAATGCCTAGATGATAACATCCCCTTTTGGTCATGATTGGTCAACTGTGACGGCTTCAGGGGCCCGAAGCCTAAAAACCTTGAGCACAGTCTACAGGTCATATTTATGAAGGCATTTCATTGTAACTTTGTAGGATCACTCCAGATGATGCCCAGATGAGAATGTCCCCTTTTGGTTGCGATCATGCAACCATGATGGCTGCCAGAGCCCAAAGCCCAAAAACCTTTAGCACAGTCTACAGGTCATATTTATTAAGGGATTTCATTGTAACTTGGTTTGGTAAGTTGACTTCATATGATGTCTAGATGAGAACGTCCCCGTTGGATACAGTTGGGAAACTGACGGCTACATCGGCCCAATGTACCTAACACATCATTTAGACTGTAAGTACTTTTATCAATCAGTTATGTGGGCTTTTTGTTGCTGCTATATTTTCTTACCTGTTTATTTTGTTTCGTTTTTCAGCTATCAGCCACCACATGTGCGTAGAAAATTGAAAATTCAGGAAACAGTTAATAAATACCAAAGTAAATTGACAGAACCAGAGTTCTATACAGCATTGTTCCAGGATGTGTCAAAATAGTGATCTTATCATATCATATAGTAATAAGTGCTTTGTGTAATTATAAGAAAGCCTGTGATACAAGACAAATGCTGAACAGCATATTGCCAAGAAAAATGTTAGGCTTCTACGAACCTACGCCAGGTTGCTCTTCATGTTTAAAACTCATTTTATTCATTTAACACTCTGGACACTGCTGTTGAAATATCAAAATTTTAAACTGCAGATTTTTCCCACAATGCAACTAGGAAATGATCAATTCAGTCTTGTTCGACAGAGCTCAATGAGCTCTGTCAAACAAGATTGAATTTGTTAAGTGCCTAGTTGCATTATGTGAAAGAGTTGCTGCTTGTAATTTTGGTATTTTGACATTGAGCAGAGGGTTAATGATTTTGAGGCAAGCAAGACTTTTTGGATTAACCATAAGTGTATCACAGCCTAACTTTCTACCTAACACATCATGCAGACGGTTTGTGCAATATTGTTTTCTTAATAACTAAAAAACTTCATTTTTTGTATTCATTGCATAACTATAAAATGCTCTTTCCAGCATAGGGTCATGAGGAATGTGAATGAAATAATTTAAAATTACAAAATTTGTATGTTACAGTAGCACAATACTGGAGGTCATTATGCTTATTATCAGTCTGACATTTTATTAAAAATTCTGTTCCTGAAGGCTTCCAATAGGTGCAGACCTAATAAAATGTAAGTGTCCAATTAAATCATGTTAGTACTATTCTTGCTATTTAACGTATCATTAGTAGCCAAGATCAGGTAAACACACCACCATCTAAGTTGTCAGGGCCGTCGAGTTGGGGGGAGAGCCGAGGTAGCTTTTTTCAATGCCCGGTGTGTGTGAATCGACAGGTGGGCCGCAGGCCCCCAAATTCACTAGTAAGCATATATTCCTTTCAAGAACTGTCTAAGTTATTAAATATATTGTGGGTCGATCTGCCCACAATATGCTGTTCTGTAATTTGGTTATATAGACATCCCGCTTTGATATTCCTGGTCAGTTCTGAGAACTGATATTTTCATGGGTCCTTGGTAATTTGGGTTTGAAACAAGGGGGCCCAGATGGTACCATCTAATTAATTCCCCCGGGGCCCGTATTTTTTCTCGGCGGCACTGTAAGCTGTGCTAAAATACCATGGTAAATGTTACACTGTTAATAATAGTCCAAACCAGGATGTTGGTACCTGTGGAACCCTGTTAATTGAATAGCCACTTTGCCAATGAAAATTACTCAATTAACAGGAGTATTCAATTAACAGGGATTGTGCCACTTTCCTGTATTCCAGAGATAAACTTAGCATTTGTTCTATTATATCTTGTTTGACAGAGCTCCATGTCCTCTGTCAAACAAGATATAATAGATTAAATGCATGTATTGGATCTACTGAGGCCAAATAGTTCTATAAACAAAGGAAAACTGGGGGACAGTCAGAGTAATTTCTCGACAGGTTGCAAGATTTTTTATTCAGTTAACAGGAGTTTACTGTATAACCTATATTCAATTAACAGGTCAAATTTGTACTGGAGGTATGGTAAATGGTTTTGTGTTGTGAAATTATATTCAATTAACAGGGTTATTCAGTTAAGAGATATCCAATTAAGTGGGCTCCATTGTTATAGATCCAATACATGCATTTAATCTATTATAATAGAATAAATGCTAAGTTTATTTCTAGAATACAGGAAAGTGACACAATCCCTGTTTACTGAATACTCTTGTTAATTAAATAATTTTCACTGACAAAGTGACTATTCAATTAACAGGGTTCCACTGTATTTGCACTTCAGAATAAAGCCCAATATAACACTCAACCAGTTAACACTCACTAACTGTTTCAGCACTAAAATCTGTCATGCTGACCTGTGAACCAATTGTCAAGTTTGGCTATATAGGTAGGAAATCAAATATCTCTTTACTTCTTGCAACCACATGGACTTGAAAAATATCAATATCAGGTGAGGTTAAAACTTTACCAGCAAGAAGATCTATTCGCTTTGTTGATAAATTGTATAATGTATTTGTTTGAAACATCTTTCTGTTCTTGAAATTATTGTTGTTTTGTTTATTGTTTGTCTGTTTCTTTGTTTCATGAGAGATATGGCTAGTCATGTAATCTATAAATCTATATATGTCCATAATAAATCTTTTAATACACAGCACCAAATTTAATTGTAATTTGAAGTAAACTCACCATTTCAGAGCATGTGCTGACAAATGCAAACAGCATGTCTGCAACTGTGCTTTCTTAACTGGGCATAGCACAATAGAACCCCTGTGAGTTGGATTTTTTTCTTTCTCAGTTAGTTGGATATAGATTTAAACACCAAACCAATTACCGTACTTTTGGAATGGATTCGACCTGTCAATTGCATATAGGTTGTTCAGTAAATCCCTATTAATTGATTTATTTCCTGCACACTGATGTCAAAACAATGGAAGTTCAGGCAGCAATTTTAATACGCCCGTTTGAAAAACGTGTCTTATTATGTGAATGGTCGGTCCATCTGTCCGTCTGTCTGTCCATCCGTCTGTGGACACATTTCGTTTCCGGACGATAACTTTAGTTGTAATCGTTTCAGCAGAGTTAAATTTGGCATGTGGATTTAGTATAACAAAATACAGGATGCATTCGATTTCCGTTTCTAGCGGCCCATTTGCAGTAGAGTTGTGGCCCTTTATTTATGGGAATTTAGCCCAAGTTCTCGTTTCCGGACGATAACTTACGATGTTATACACGGAATGGAAAGAAATTCGGTTTGTGGGATTATTGCAACAAAATACAGGATGAGTTTCATTTTGGGTTCTGAAAGCCCAATTGTTGTGGAGTTATGGCCCTTTGCTTATGAGAATTTAGCACAATGTTTTCGTTTCTGAATAATAACTTCAGTTATAATGGATGGAATGGAAAGAAATTTGGTATATGGGCTTATTGCTACAATATACAGGATGAGTTCACTTTCGGGTTTTGTCGGCCGATTTCAACTAGAATTGTGGCCCTTTGTTTAAGAGAATTTTGCCCAATTTATCGTTTCTGGACAATAACTTCAGTGTAAATGATTCAAATGGAAAAAATTTGGTACATGGGCTTATTACAACAAAATACAGGGTGAGTTTCATTTTGGGCTTTGAAAGCCCATTTTCAGTAGAGTTATGGCCCTTTGGTTATGAGAATATAACCAAATTTCTCATTTCCCGATGACGTCTTGTTATGGTTTCGTGCATTTTTATTCGACTTGGAATGGGTGTATTTAGCCACACCCCATGGTGCTCTTGTTTCCCATAATACAACTAGGAATTTAACCAATTCAGTCTTGTTGGACACAGCGTATTGAGCTCTGTCTAACAAGACTGAATTGGTTAAATTTCTAGTTTTCTTTGTAGGAAAAATTTGCAGGTTGATATTCCATTATTTCAATATCAGTGTGCAGAGGGTTAAAAAACATTGTGAACTATCAAAAAAACTATTATAGCAGTTCCTTAAGCTTACATGCCTTTTGGCCTCAGTATTTCGAAAAAGCAGTTTATTATTTTTGGTTTTTCAAAGTCCAAGTATAAAACAATAAATGCTAAATTTATCACTAGAATGTGGTAAAATGACTAAATTATGGTTGATTGTTAATCTGAGAAAACCAAAACTTTCCACTGGCAAAATGGCTATCCAATGATAGGGTTTTAGTGTATTTATGTTAATCAAGTACAGTGGAACCCTGTTAATTGAATAGTCACTTTGCCAATGAAAGTTATTCAATTAACAGGAGTATTCAGTTAACAGGGATTATGTCACTTTCCTGTATTCTAGAGATAAACTTAGCATTTATTATATTATATCTTGTTTGACGGAGCTTCATGAGTTCTGTCAAACAAGATATAATAGATTAAATGCCTGAATTGGATGTACAGAGGCCAAATAGGTCTATAAACAAAAGAAAACTGGGGAGAGTCAGGGTAATTTCTAAACAGTTACAAGATTTTTTTTATTCATTTAACAGGAGTTTACTCAATAACCCACATTCAATTAACATGTCACATTTGTACTGGAGGCATGGTAAATGGTTTTGTGTTGGGAAATTATATTCAATTAACAGGGTTATTCAGTTAAGAGATATCCAATTAAGTGGGCTCCACTGTATTGCCAAGGCAGTAGCTTTAATGATAAATTGGTAGTTGCTGAGCTCTCTATGGTCAAAAGATTTGGAAAAATCTTCTTGTCACATGAGTGTGAACTCTGATGTCACAAGAAACTGGTAATTAGTTGTTTTTGCCTTGAATCAGTTGGCCCTTAAATTTAATCTGTACACTCATTTCCCCAAGTCATTTCACCATTATTCAGCCAGATATACACAGAACGACACGCGTGTGTGAATGGGTTAATCTATATGGCACGAGTGCCAGCGCTGAAGAATAGACTTCCGCAATGGCACAAGTGCCACATCGATTAACCCATTCACACACGTGTGTCGTTCTGTGTTTATTACATGCCTTCAGTCTATAAAAACAATAATTAGAAGGACACTCAGCAATTCATTTGACAACTATCAACAAAAAGAACACATTTTATCGCCAACCAAATTTTACAAGGGAAACCTGTGTTACTAGTTTGTCCTCTGAGTTCCAGTGTGTTCTATGTGCTTACTGGCACATAGAACACATTGAAACTCAGGAGACAATTTTTAGAAACTGCTTGCGATTCAAATTGTAATTGCGGTGCACGATTTGTAGAAAATTCCAGTGATATGTCGCTTCTTTATGAAAATTGTCCGTCAACGACTTCCGCACGGTTTGGTGTTGCTGTAGATGGAAATTTCATAGAACATGTGTGTAATAAATTGTTTATCCTCAGTATTTTTAAGACACCCTGTCAAATATGGAAGGTGAAAGTTGATGAGGATAGTAAGGAATAATTAAATGCCATTATTTTGTTCTGAATCTGGTTATTTTTACAATGATAAGCCATTAACAAAAAGTACTTATTTTTCAGGAACCTCTATCGTCATTAAAAAGCTGCCTCATCTCTCCATTTTTATTACCTCGAGATCTCTTCACTATCTTGTACTGTAAGATAAACTATATTTGTTTGACAAAGCTTGCCAGGCTCTGTCAAACAAAATAAAGTTGGATAAATTTGCAGCTGGATTATGGGAAATTTTTACTGCTGAAAAAAAATGTTTTTTCCACATAATAGTGTAGGAATTAAATTTCTAATTCAAACAATTTTCAAGACTGTTTTATGAATTAACAAAAATTACAAAAAATATGTAAATAAAAAGCCTTCCTCTATCATCATAAAATTGAGTGGAAATGGCCCGAGAAACAAGAATTTTTTAGCTCACCTTGACAAAGTCAAGCTGAGCCAGACTTGTTAACTCTCCTGGAATGCCTGGGAAAATGCCAAAATTTCAGTGTAGTTCCCGGCCTCCCAGACGGGAATCAGTTTTGGACCAAAAATCCCCGGAAAACAACAGTCGAATATTTCTTTATAATTGTTACTTATGTAAAACGTTTGGAGTCAAATCACATGCATTTCAAACTCTGGTAAAACCTCACGAAGCAGTAAAATAAGGATTTCAGTTAAATTTATTTAAGGAAAAGGTATTTTATGATATATATTTCAGCTGTGTTCATGTTTATTTCTGTATTTTTCTTTGCAATCGGAGATTCGTGATCAATGTGTGAGCATCGAAGTGAAAATAGGTGACTTACTTTAAAAAAAATTTTGGGTAGATAAAATGTATGAAAAGGGATTAAATAATATATATTTATTTGTTCATAGAATGGCTATTATTCTTATCCCTTTTCCAAACACAATCAAAACGTAAACAACACCTTCACCTCAAGTTATTATACAGTTTAAAAATAGGTTAAAGTCACTTAGGATGCCGAAAAATTATGACTGCAGATTTATACACAATGGACTTATTTTCTAACAATACATGTATGCCGTTGTGCTGACAACAGAGCTGTTAACTGTTGTTGGCCTTCCGTACCCAGAAAATTTCAAATGGAAACCCAAATCCTTTAATGATGAAAAGAAAAGTTTTGTTTAGGGCACAAACGTCCACACATGCATGAAGGATTTTGATAAAAATACTTTACAAGTACAAATCTTCTTGAAGTAACTGAACATTAGGACATCTTTTCCTGTTAACGTTTCTAGACTTTGGAAATTATTATCTGAGCAGACTTTGATAAAAGCAAACCACAGGTGGTGTGCTCTGGGGTGGGAGGTGGGTGGTGGTTATGAAGAAGAGGATGGTGGGGGGGGGGGGGGGGGGGGGTGGTCAAATCAACAATTATTTTATGTTGTTTTAACAGCATAAATGCATCAGCATAATTGACAACTGGATCTGGATATAAGGGCTCCGGGACGTTTCATCCCAAAACTAGTTCGTCCCGGGATGATTCGTCCTAAATACATTATTGAACTGGGACGGTTCGTCGGGGATGGTTCATCCCGAAAAGTAATTTGGTGAGATAAATGATCACACGTATGGTTATTATGTCTCCCCTTCCCAGAAGGGAGACATATTGTTTTAGTGCATATTCTTCTTCTTCTTCTCCTTCTTCTTCTTCTTCTTCTCATACAAACTTTGTCCGGGCCATAACTTTTTTGTCTTTTGACCTACACCTTAGATACTTGGCATGTGGATGTATCACCATGAACCGGTGTGCAGTGTACCATAGTGACCTTCATGTGACCTTGACCTTTGACCTGAAGGTCAGATTTATGCGCTTTTTTAAGGGAAACTGTCTGGACCAGAACTTTTTAGCTCATCTTGACAAAGTCAAGCTGAGCTAATCTCATCGCTCTCCATCCGTCGTCCGTCGTCCGTCAACACCATGTTTTGGTCTTCTCCTCCAAAGCCACTGGGCCAATTCAAGTGAAAGTTTGTGTGAGTGATGGTCCCAGAGGGGCATTTCATTTTTGTTCAACTCAGCATGCCCAGCTCCATAGGGAGGGAGTGGGGGAAAATGCTCCAAAATATTTTTAAAATCTTCTTCTCAAGAACCAGTGTGTACAATGACTTGATATTTGCTATGGAGCTTCCATATGAGGTGTAGAATCAAGTTTGTTCAAACGAAGTTCGTGAAGTAATATTTGGCTTTGTAAAAGGAGGGGTAAGATTTTTGGCCCCGCCCAAAATTTCTATTTTCTGAACCGATGGTCCGGTATGAACCAAATTTGGCTTGTGGTAGTATTGGGTCATAAGTACTTGACCCATGCAAAAAAAAAATTCCCGCATCCCCATGGGAACCCTGGGAGCTAAAAATAGAAATATTTTCAAACGCCCATATTTCCCAAACCCCACGGAACAGAGAGCTTTTATTTGGTATGAAGTATCCTTATGACCAGTAGAATTGAATGGTAAAAAAAAATTGCCATCGGTTATGTTAGGGTGTTCTGTAATGGGCATCGAAAAAATGCTGAGTCAGCATATTTGCAAAAATTTTAAAAAATCTTTTCTCCAGAACCAATCATCAGAATCTTTTGATATTTGGTATACAGCATTCATAGGGGGGTCAGATAAAAGTTTGTTGAAATAAAGCTCATTGGTTCATATTTGGGCTCTCTACAGGAGCCCGAAGTTTTATAGGGTAATATGGGGAATATTCTTTAAAAATCTTCTTCAGAACCACCAGTCAGAATCTTTCAATATTTGGTATACATCATTGTTATCAGGGTCAGATTCTAGATTGTTCAAACCAAGTCCCTAGGTTAATATTTGGGCTTCCTACGGAAGCCCAAATTTTATCTTTATTCAATATGGAGGGTAATTTAAAAAAATCTTCTTCTTCAGATCCATCAGTCAGAATGCTTTGATATTTGGTATGCAACATCTCTATGGGGGTCAGATTCAAGTTTGTTCAAATCAGATCCCTAGGTATATATTTGGGCTCACTATGGTAGCCCAAATTTTTACTTAGTGCAATATGAGGAAATTTCTTTAAAAATCTTCTTCTTCAGATCCACCAGTCGGAATGCTTTTATATTTGGTATACAACATCTCTAGGGGGGTCAGATTCCAGGTTGTTCAATTCGAGTGCCTAGGTTAATATTTGGGCTCGATATGGGAACATAAAATTTAACTTAGTACAATATGAGGGAATTTCTTCAAAAATCTTCTTCTTCAGATTCTCTTGTCAGAATGCTTTCACATTTGGTATACAACATCTCTAGGGGGGTCAGATTCAAGTTTGTTCAAATCGGATCCATAGGTTAATATTTGGGCTCGCTATGGTAGCCCAAATTTGAAATTGGTGCAATTCGAAGAAATTTCTTTACAATTTCTCTTCTTCAGATCCAACAGTCAGAATGCTTTCATATTCGGTACACAACATCTCTAGGGAAGTCAGATTTAACTGTGTTCAAATCAAGAGCCTGGGTTAATATTTGGGCTCTCTATGGGAGCCGGAATTGGCCATTTTACTGAAGAATTAAAAATTTTGTATTCAGTACCCTCTAGAGGTACTAAGATTAATCCACATAGGTTGTATCAAGGGGCTTCATAGGGGAGCTCTACATTTTACTTATGATCAACTGAAGAAAAGGCATGATGCCCAGATTATTTTTGTCACTCCTGAGGGACTCAAGGATTGACAGTATAGCCTATGGAGATGGCTTGCTTAATGTAGACTCATTCTTGGACTCTGATTAAATTGTGTTCTGTACAAGATGAGCGCTTCAGGCCCCGTGGGGCCTCTTGTTTGTATTTCGAATCAGGCTTTAGATATTTGGCATCTGGATGTATCACCATGAGCCGGTGTGTAGCGTACCATTGTGACCTTCATGTGACCTTGACCTTTGATCTGAAGGGCAGATTTGTGCTTTTTTCAAGGAAACTTTGTCCGGACCAAAACTTGTTTGTCTTTTGAGCCAGGCCTTATATATTTGGCATGTGGATGTATCATCATGAGCCGGTGTGTCGCATATCATTGTGACCTTCATATGACCTTGACCTCAAGGTCAAATTTATGTACTTCAAATAGGGAGTAATTGTCCAGACCAGAATTTTTTTGTTTTTTGACCTGGGACTTGGTTATTTGACATGTGGATGTGTCACCATGAGACCGCATGTCGTCTATCTCGATGACCTTCATGTGACCTTGACCTCTGACCTTAAGGTCAAATTTATGTACTTCAAATAGGGAATAATTATCCAGACCAGAACTTTTTTATTTTTTGACCTAGGACTTAGATATTTGACATGTGGATGTATCGCAATTAGACCGCATGTCACATGTAATCATGACCTTCATGTGACCTTGACTTCAAGATCAAATTTATGTACTTTAAATAGGGAGTAATTGTCCTTTTTTTTTGGACATGTGGATGTGTCACCATGAAACCGCATGTCCGCTACCTTGATGTACTGCATGTGACCTTGACCTCTGACCTCAAGGTCAAATTTATGTACTTCAAATAGGGAATAATTGTCCAGATCAGAACTTTTTTGTTTTTTGACCTAGGACTTAGATGATTGACATGTGGATGTATCACAATGAGACCACATGTCATCATGACCTTCATGTGACCTTGACCTCAAGGTCAAATTTATGTACTTTAAATAGGGAGTAATTGTCCAGACCAGAATTTTTTTTTTGACATGTGGATGTGTCACCATGAAACCGCATGTCCACTACCTTGATGAACTGCATGTGACCTTGACCTCTGACCTCAAGGTCAAATTTATGTACTCCAAATAGGGAATAATTGTCCAGATCAGAACTTTTTTGTTTTTTGACCTAGACCTTAGATATTTGGCATGTGGATGTATCACCATGAGCCGGTGTGTCGCGTACCATAGTCACCTTCATGTGACCTTTACCTTTGACCTGACTTTGTCCGGGGCATAACTTTTTTGTCTTTTGACCTAGACCTTAGGTATTTGGCATGTGGATGTATCACCATGAGCCAGTGTGTCGCGTACTATAGTGACCTTCATGTGACCTTGACCTTTGACCTGAAGGTCAGATTTATGTGCTTTTTATTCCCTCGAAAAAAATTCGGGGGAATGTAGCCGTGATGTCGTCCGTCTGTCTGTCCGTCTGTCCGTCCGGGCGTAGACGGAATTCGTGTCCGCTCCATAACTTCTTACAGCCTTCAAGGATATTAATGATACTTTGTATTATTATTGCCCACAACCAGAGGGTGTGTCGCGAGTAAGGTTGGAATGGCTATCAAGGCTTTTTTCGGGGGAATCAGCCACCCTTTGGTGGTCATCCTCTAATTTTTCTCTCTTTTGAGCTAGACCTTAGATATTTGGTATGATTGTCAATATTATTCATGTATATATAATTTTGCAGTGCATTAAATAGAAAGGAAGGGGAGACATATGTTTTAGTGTGCTAAAACAGTTTCTAGTTTTAAAAATGAATTATCGCAGAAATCGACTATTTCAGAGGATCAGTCAAGTGGAAAAATATCACCAAGTGCCGTTGTCTGATATTTCGCCCATTAATAAAGTGTATATCACAGTAATTTCCTGTGATATACACTTTATTGTCGGCCAAAATAACAGGTGGCTTGAAGACTAAATATTTCTCCACAATTAGTGATATTTTTGTCCATTTACCTCCAGAAATTGCCGACTTTCACGAGTGTTAATTCAGATTTAGTAACATTCGTTTTCCATAACATATCACTGACTATGAGGTATTCAAATGTGTGCTTGTGCTAATTAGTCCATTCCTGTAATTGTCCCAAATTTTATTTAGGCGTGACTGCGTCTTGCAATATTTTTGTTGATTGTCCCAGCTGATAAGGTTACCCCATATGAATGAATTAACGCTAGTCACCTACAATATTGGACATACTTGTGAACATGCCACCTCATTAATTATTCATAAATATAATTATGGTTACATAATTACAAAATACACAATACTTCGACACTGGTTTTAGTCGTCTGAAACTTACCGCATGGTTTCCTGTTGTTCTTATGTCAAGAAATTAATATTGCTATACAAAAATAATAATAGTAGATAATTACCCTCCACACCATTATTCGTTCAGGTTTAAACACACTTTTGATGTCAAAGTAAAGACTACTGTACTACTGAACCAGAAGTCTTTGATTTAGTCTATAAGACGAGTTAGCTGCTGGGTAGTGGCCTTTGAATACAAGTGATGAAATGGTAGCTCCATATGTTGGTGGGATAAAAAAGGGTAGTGCCATGTACTGTCTTATTATGTCGTACTCACCCCGATGCCTGTTATGCGATGTTTGTAGTCCGTTTTCGTGTACTTTCGTCATATGCATTGCACCCAGTGGAAAACACAACCTTGCAGATGGATTCCCTGAAATGATTAGTAAATGAGTAAAAAATCTATATCGATACAAATCAAAGTATATATTTTTGCCCCGATAACATGAAAATAAATGTTGCCATTGTTGGGACGAATCGTACTGATATTCAGAAAAAATATTTTGGGACGAAGCGTCTCTATACTCCAAAAAAAATTAGTGGGACGAATCGTCCTGATATTTGGGACGAATCGTCCCGGTTGTAATTTTTGGACTAAACGTCCCAGACAAATCTTCCTGGGACGAACTGGTTTTGGGACGAAACGTCCCGTAACCGATATAAGCTGGTTTTAATGGTGGTCTATGAGCTGAAAATTTGCAAGTTTTATCTTCTGTTTTGTCCCTGCATGAACGTTTCCCTGAAATCCATCCCATTTCCCTGAAAATCACCCTCAGGTTCCCTGAAAAATTATTCTGGAGGTTAACATGTCTGAGCTGAGCTTATTTAATCGCTCTCCATCTGTCATCCGTCAACACTATGTTTTGGTCTTCTCCTCCAAAACCACGGGGCCAATTCAAGTGAAAGTTTCTGTGAGTGATGGTCCCGAAGGGGCATTGCATTGGTGGGGGAAAATGCTCCAAAATAGTTTTAAAATCTTCTCATGAACCAGTGGGTACAATGACTTGATATTTGTTATAGAGCTTCCTTTTGAAGTGTAGAATCAAGTTTGTTCAAACGAAATTTGTGAAGCAGTATTTGTCTTTGTAATGGGAGGGGTAAGATTTTTGGCCCCTCCCAAAATTTCTATTTTCTGAACCGATGGTCCGATTTGAACAAAATTTGGAATGTGGTATTATTTGGTCATAAGTACTTGACTCGTGCAAAAAAAGATATGCCTGCATTCACGTGGGATCCCCAGGAGCTAAAAATAGAAATATTTTCAAACACCCATATCTCCCAAACCACACAGAACAGAGAACTGTTATTTGGTATGAAGCATCCTTAAGACCAGTAGAATTGAATGGTAAAACAATTGCCATTGGGTATGTTAGGATGTCCTGTGGGTGGGGGTGGGGAGGGGGGTGGCATCAGAAAAATGTTCAGTCAGCATATTTGCAAAAATTAAAAAAAAAATCTTTTCTCCAGAACCGATGATCAGAATCGTTTGATATTTGGTATACAGCATCCATAGGGGGTTCTGATAAAAGTTTGTTAAAATGAAGCCCATTGGGACATATTTGGGCTCAATACAAGCATCCAACTTTTTAACTTAGGGCAAAATATGAAATATTCTTTAAAACTCTTCTTCTTCAGAACAACCAATCAGAATCTTTTAATGTTTGGTACACATCATTGTTATGAAGGTCAGATTCAATATTGTTCAAACCAAGTGCCTAGGTTAATATTTGGGCTTCCTATGGAAACCCAAATTTTAACTTAGTGCAATATGGGGGATACTTTTTAAAAATCTTCGTCTTCAGATCTACCAGTTAGAATGCTTTCATATTTGGCATACAACATCTCTAAGGTCGGTCAGATTCAAGTTTGTTCAAGTCGGGCTTGTAGGTTAATATTTGGGCTTGGTATGGTAGCCCAAATTTTAACTTAATGCATTATGAGGAAATTTCTTTAAAAATTTTCTTCTTCAGGTTCACTAGTCAGAATGTTGTCACATTTAGTTTTCAACATCTCTAGGGTGGGTGGGGGTGGGGGCGGGGGGGGGGGGTCACATTCAACTTTGGTAAAATCAGTGCCTGGGTTAATGTTTGGGCTCCCATATTTAAAAATCTTCTTCAAATCCACCATTCGGAATGCTTTCATATTTGGTATACAAAATCTCTTGGGGGTCAGATTCAAGTTTGTTTAATTCAAGTGTCTGGATTAATATTTGAACTCCATATGTGTAACTAAGATTAATCCACATAGGTTGTATCAAGGGGCTTCATAGGGAAGGTCCACTTTTTACATTATGATCAACTGAAGAAAAGGCATGATGCTTGGACTATTTTAGTCACTCCTGAGGGGCTCAAGGATTGACAATGTATCCTATGGATTGCTTAATGTAGATTCATTCTTGGACTCTGTTTATACTGTGTTATGTTCAATGTGAGCACTTCAAGCCCCATGGGACCTCTTGTTTTAATTGGCCTTAATGCCACACTGATACTCAAATGGTTTTACCTATGACTGTCCAAACTCCTGTACCCATACCTGTATGGATTTCAGTTTCCATTCTATAATTTTAGCTGCAATTGACAAATACACAGAACGACACACGTGTGTGAATGGGTAAATCAATATGGCGTGAGTGCCAGAGCAGAATGATAAAATGATAGGCCGCAAGCCTTGAGTTTTATCGTTCCGCAATGGCACAAGTGCCATATCAATTAACCCATTCACACATGTGTGTCATTCTGTGTTTATTACATGCCTTCATGTCTATAAACACAATTATTAGAAGGACACTCAGTAATTCTTTTGACAACTATTAACAAAAAGAACACATTTTATCGCCAACGCCCCCGTGGGAACCCCGGGAAGTAAAGCAGTGCTTGTTTACTGTGGTAAACCAGCTCTGTTTCACTGGTAAAATAGGACCCAGTCACTAATGCTTGGGGTGCAAGTCCTCTAAAATAGGCAACATGGGGTATAAACGATTGACTGACCTTGACTTTATCTCCATGTTGTGGTCATGATTAGCCATTGTGCAGAAGTATGTGACCTTAAACAACAATAAATAATAAAATAAATATCGCCAACAAGATTTGTGAGGGGAACCTGTCTCAATATATTGCCTACTGGCACAGAGAACACATTGTAACTCAGGGGACGATTTTCAGCTATCACTAGTGATTCAAATTATAATTGCGTTGCACAATTTGTAGAAAATTCCAGTAAAATTTCGCTTCCATTTAAAAATAGTCCAGCGACAATTTCCATTCCGCTCATATGTGTGGAACAGATTTTCATTTTCCATCTGGTTTAGTGTTGCTGTGGATGGAGATTACATTGAACAGGCATGCAATAAAAGTTTTACAATGCTATTTCTGGTAAGAAAAATACAACCCAACTTCAAATTACTCAGTTTTTACAGAATTATTGCACTTGGGTTTCTATCATTTTCTATCCCTTCTATCATTTTGGGGTTTCTATTCAATAAGATGCATTTCCTGTGACAAAATGTTTTGAAATTCCAAGTTCACTCGTAATTATGAACTGAAGGTTAAGTTAAATCATATGGATATTTTGTACACATAATTTACATGGTTAATGCCCTTCATTGAGCAAAAACTGTTATTTTTGGTTTCCATCAAATAACTGAAGAATGCAATGAAACTTATTTGAAAATTTTCAATTGATAATGATAAAGTACATGCCATGGCTTGAGAAGGTCTTCGCTTGCATGATTGTGGAATTATGGTTGTGATTTGATGACACTTTTTTTAAAGAATCAAATGTCAAGCACAGTATTACATGTATTTGTTCAGAATATTAATTATTTATGGACGTGAAGCCTAGTTTTAAAACATTCACTTAAGAATTGAATGCATTTTTTAGAATCTTTATTGGAGTATGAACGTGTGGGAATGGGAACAAATTATGTATGAATCCCAAAGGGATTCATACATAATTTGTACCCATTCCCACACGTTCATACTCCAATAAAGATTATAAAAATTGCATTCAATTCTTATAATTACATTCCGTATCTGTTTAAACTACCTTTTCCCAAACAACAAAGAATCAAATGTCAAGCACAGTATTACATGTATTTGTTTAGAATATTAATTATTTATGGACGTGAAGCCTAGTTTTAAACCATTCACTTAAGAATTGAATGCATTTTTTAGAATCTTTATTGGAGTATGAACGTGTGGGAATGGGAATAAATTATGTATGAATCCCAAAGGGATTCATACATAATTTGTACCCATTTCCACACGTTCATACTCCAATAAAGATTATAAAAATTGCATTCAATTCTTATAATTACATTCCGTATCTGTTTAAACTACTTTTTCCCAAACAACAAAGCAGAAAGACGAAATAAAACATGTACGAACGAACGAGGCTTTCAGTCGTTGGAATCAAGAACTAGCACAGGTCTTTGCTCCGTCGAAATGATATCCCAAAGCCAAATAAGCTGTAATTTTCACAACTTTAGAAATGGAAACAAGTATTTTAGTAAAGGGGTTTATGCCACAGTTGGGAAATGTCACCAAAGAAACAGCAGCGGAGTTGATCACTGTGAGAAGCGCTAAAAGTTAAAAACCCGCGCAAACACCGCCCGAATTACATTCTGTCAACTGCACACTACCGTAAATGTGGGTCAAAGTTCGACCAAATGTATCCATTAGAAAATGAAATACATTTGGTCATGACGTTTTCATCAAGCTGACCAATGGGAATTGAGTATTTGGACCCAAAACGTATAACTACATTAACAATGTAATTATTTGTACGCAAACACAATTTCAGTTTATTTACTGAGACTGAAGTCTCATTAGAGCCGAATGATAACATAAGTATTACCAGTGAAAATTTTCAGCATTCACAGTGTAATTATAATGATGAAATACAAGACAAGATTGTTTTTGATTTTAGTGACTTGTATCCTCTGAGAGTTATGGCCCTTGATATGAATAAAGTTGATTTGTTTTGGTGTGCGTCCAATATCTTCAGAACAGATGTATGAAACTCTTCATTTTACCAAATATGGGTAAGCATCAGTGTCCCCTTGAAACTATCAATACCGTATCATTGGAATTCATAATTAACCCTTTGAAAACTGAAAGGCCCCTTTTAGCTTAACTTGACAAAGTCAAGATAAGCTTTTGCCATCATGCGTGCAGAAGTCTGTGAGTCTGTACGTCCGTTCACATTTTCTTTGGCACAGGCCACACCCCATAGTTCTTGTCCGATCATCACAAAATTTCATATGCAGGTTCGAGGTCATGTCTAGATGAGAACGTCCCCTTTTGGTCGTGATCGGTCAACAGTTACTGCTGCAAAAGCCCAAAAACCTTTGGCATGGTCTACAGGTCATATTTATGAAGGGATTTCAATGTAACTTGGTAGGGTGACTCTGTATAACGTTGAGATAAAAACGTCCCCTTTTGGTCGTGTCGGTCAACTGTGAGGGCTGTGAGAGCCCGAAACCCGAAAACCTTTAGCGCAGTCTACATGTCATCGTATTTATGAAGGGATTTCATTGAAACTTGGTTGGATGACTTCATATAATATCTAGATGAGAACATCCCCTTTTGGTCACGATCGGTCAAGTGTGACGGCTGTCAGAGCCTGAACCCCGAAAACCTTTAGCGCAATCTACATGTCGTCGTATTTATGAAGGGATTTCATTGTAACTTGGTAGGATGACTTCATATAATGTCTAGATGAGAATGTCCCCTTTTGGTCACGATCAGTCAACCGTGATAGCTACAAGAGCCTGAAACCTGAAAACCTTTAGTGCAGTCTACATATTGTCATATTTATGAAGGGATTTCATTGTAACTTGGTAGGATGACTCTGAATAATGCCTAGATGGGAACGTCCTCTTTTGGTCTCGATCGGTCAACCATGATGGCTACGCCGACCCAAAGCCCAAAAACCTTTAGCACAGTCTACAGGTCATATTTATGAAGGGATTTTATTGTATCTTGGTACGATGACTCTGTATAATGTCCAGAGGAGAACATCCTATTTTGGCCATGATCGGTCAACCGTGACAGTCGCACGGGCATGTGACCTAGATTTGTTTAGCACAGTCTACATTTCATATTTATTTCATTGTAACTTGGAAGGATAACTTGGTATGATGTCTAGATGAGACTGTTGTATTTTGGTCACGATCGATCAGCCATTACTGCCGCCTGGTCACTTGACCTAGATTCCTTTAGCACTACTTATAGTTTGTTTTTTTAAAGGATTTCATTGTAACTTGGTAGGATAACTTGATATGATATCTAGATGAGACTCGTATTTTGGTCATGATCAGTCAACCGTGACCACCGAACCGTCACGTCTACAAGTTATATTTATGACGGGATTTCATTGTAACCTGGAATATGGCTCGTGTCACACCCCCCCCCCCCCCCCCCCCACCCCCCCCCCTCCCCCATTCTGGATCGAGTCCGCGGGTCTCGAACTTATGGGGAGTCACATGGTATCTCCTTGGAAAAAGTAATGAAATGACTCTCTATGGAGCCCTCTAGGGAGTGACCTAAGATGCTGGCTTCGGGCGGAAACTCGTGTTCGTGCGACTCTTAATTATTGTTAAAAGGCCTTTCATAGACTGTGACTTTATTGTCTTCGGTCTGAACTCTTGGACTCTCTTGAATAAGAGACATACGTGATACTGTGTGGACCCTATGTAAATTAACTGAGTTCACATAAAATTCTTCTCCCAATTTTACCTTCTACAGTCTTTGCTTCAGAAAGCTGACAACTGTCCCCTCACCGGAACGAGCTCGTTGGACTCGCGCCGGTGGGGAGTTTCGGGTCACCTTTTGGGCAAGGAATGAGAACCTCCAAGCTCATCTTAAATTTATTTGTAAGTACCAATGCCCATCGGCGTCCAATAAAGGGGTAAAGGCTCTGATGACAAGTGAATAGCGAGTGTTGAATTAATATGTTACCAAGGTTTTTTTTCATTCTTTTTTTTTGGGGGGTTTTTTTTTTTTTGGTTTTTTTTTGTTTTTGGTTTTTTTTGTATTTGCTTTTGTTTTTCAGTGGTTTTTTTTTCGTTTTGTTTTTTGTTCGACAACCCCCCCCCCCCCACCCCCTGCTTACTGGGCCCTATCCCTCGAGTGACCGTGGTACTAGTTTACAAAAGTCACATTTTAAAACACTAGCCGTGAGCTGATCTATGTTGCCTGGGGAGGGGGGGGGGGGGTTGTCGTAGACAAATACTTATTTAGGTCGTCCGTGTAGCCAGAAGAGAACTAGAATATTCCCTTGAACATGCCCTATACAGCTTCTCACCTTATGAGAAAGCACCCAGTTATATATATGATGACTCCACGTACGTTTTTACCTGTGCATGCTTTAGCTATGCCATTGTTTCAAGTCTCTCAGACTTGCATTGAACACCTCTTAATGTACCTTAATGCCAATCATGATACTAGCAGTGGTGGAACGGACTCTACAGACCGCCACCTCCCACCCCCAGAGAGCACCTTGAGGTGTGACTTCGCAACCTGACCTTTCTAGTTTAGGCTTTCCATTTTTGCTTTGAAAAATTGGCACGCATTTTCTTATTGGAACGATTCCTCTGATCCTATTTTTTTATGAAAACTCGTGCCAGTGTACTCATATTGTAAAATGGGGCTTTTATAGACTGTGCCTCTATCGTCTTTGGTCTGAGTTGAGAGTACGTTGGAGCGAGAGGCACTCTTATTATTGAGCGGATCCTAGGTAAATTGATTTACTGCACCGAGTTCTTAAGTAACCTATTTACCCTGTGCCCAGCGCAACCCATAACAATCTTCTGCAAATTTTATGTTTCAGTTTGTGTTTCGGAAAGTTGGCACATGGCTCTACACAGGAGGGGGATTGGTGGGCTCGCGCCAGTGGGGAGTTTTGAGTCAACTTTTGCACAAGGAATGACAATCTCTGAGTCCCCCCCCCCCCCCCCCCCCCCCCGTAAACCATGACGCTAAAACTTTGTCGATTTGCGTATAGCTAGTATCAAATAAATAATTAGTTTCGATTATCCTATAAGCCAGAATATATCTATAACATCGCCGTGACACACTTCCTCACCCTACAGGAAGGGCAACTGTTTATCCTTCATGATAATTGTACATATGTTTTTGCTTACTTTTTTATGTTTTATTTGTTCCGCCGTTTTCAGCTTCTCAACACTGCAGTACACCCTTTCTACTCGAGTTGAATATTCTTGTTGCTTTGCCCTTGGCCCCCTTTCATCAATCACAATCCAGCCTGAATGTAAGTCATATTGCTCTCTGCGAGCACCCCTGGGTGGCCACATGTTGGATGATGGCGGGTAATATAACCATAGACGAGATCCAGAGAAAGACAGAATATGACTTTAGATATATATGTGATCACATGTACCCAAATTCGGATGAAGACCTGGCTACTCCTCCAGAATTACTCCTGAATGAATGCCAGTACTACTCACCAAACGAAATCCCAGAAAACTTCAATATCCAAGAAGGAGGGTTTTCGTTACTCCATCTCAATTGTCAAAGTCTCAAAGCACACTGGGATCCACTTAAAGGGCTTCTCTGCGAAGTACAGGATTCTCGCAATCAGTTTGAAATTATTGGTCTTACAGAAATATTCCAAATTCCCCTTAATATGTCATATCAGTTAAACGGTTATCACAGCCTGATTAAAAACACAAGGCCCACTGGTGACGATGGACGCGGTGGTGTTGGAATCTATATCAAGGAGGATATAGCCTTCAAAATATGCCATGACCTTTCAATTTTCATTCCGCACGTCTTTGAATCCCTTTTTATTGAAATTCAATTTAATAAATGTACTAAAACAGTGGGGGTAATATATAGGCCCAATACTCAACCGAGGGCAGATATAGATCTTTTCCTGTCCAAATTAAATGAGTTAGTAGATAAACTAAATAATGAGAATAAAAAAGCTTATATTATGGGTGATTTAACATTGACCTCTTGAAAGCTGGCACTCACAGTAATACCGCCAAGTATATCGATATGATGATGAGCCATGGCTTTCTTCCTCACATCACAAAAACAACGCGAGTAACCTGTCACTCGGCTACTTTAATTGATCACATTTTTTCAAATAACCTATGTACATCCCTATCAGGTATCATTATTACAGATGTATCGGATCACTTTGCCACTTTTTATGCAGAAACTCACCCAAAATCTAAAGATATCCCAACGAGCACGCTGAAGCTTAAAATAAATAAAGACAGTGTAGCAACCTTTAAAACACTATTATCCCAAACTGATTTTTCACCAGTATTTGAGGCTAATTGCCCTAATTTAGCATATGATATATTCTCTAATATATTTTCATCAGCTTTTGAAAAGGCATTCCCAAGTCGTACATGTACGTCAATAAGCAAAAAACTCATAAAACAAAATCCGTGGATGTCTAAAGGGCTCCTAACTTCATCACGTAATAAATCAAAATTTTACAATAAAAAACTAAAGGCGCCAACAGAACAGAATATTAAAAACTACAAAAACTACTGTAGGATATTCAACAAGATAAAAAAACAAAGTAAAGCAATGTACTACAAAGAAATCCTCATGGAAAACAAAGACAATTTACGAAAAACATGGCAAATTTTAAATGAAACCATACACAGGACCAAATGCGTTTCCTCCTTGCCATTATCCTTTATAAAAGAGGATAATAAGGAAATAAACAATCTCAATGAAATTGCCCAGGAATTCAACAATTATTTTTCAAATGTAGGAAAAATTACGAGTGAACAAATAATCAACCCCCAAAAACATTTTCTAGATTACATGGATAATAATTATTCACATAACTTTTTTTTAACACCCACAACACCGACAGAAGTTAGAAATGTTATAAATGCAATGAAATCGAAGAATAGTGAGGATTGTGAAGGTATGACTACATGCCTTCTTAAACATATATTTGATAAGATTGTAGAACCTCTGACTCATATAATTAACAATTCATTTGCCCATGGGATAGTCCCAAACAAAATGAAGATAGGTAAAGTAATCCCTATTTTCAAAGCAGGCGATGAGCATAAATTTAATAATTACAGACCGATTAGTATCTTGCCAGCCTTCTCCAAAGTGTTAGAAAAACTTATGTCAAATAGAATAACAAAATACTTAGATTCATTCAACATTCTCTACAAGCATCAATACGGATTCAGAAAGTTTCACTCAACTATACATCCTGTGATGCAACTTCTTAAGCATATAGGATTGGAAAACAATATGGATACTAAGAATGTTACCTTAGCAACATTTTTAGATCTCTCTAAGGCCTTTGACACTATAAATCACAACATTTTGTTGTGCAAACTGGAAAAATATGGATTCAGAGGCATAAGTAATAACTGGTTTAGGAGCTACCTATCCAACAGGTACCAATACATCCAATATGGTGACAAAAAATCTGATTTAGCTAAAATAACTTGTGGTGTCCCACAAGGATCAATACTTGGTCCCATACTATTTTTGTTGTATATTAACGATATCAGTACCGCAACATCGTTAAATCTTCTTTCATTTGCGGACGACACTTCTATGTATGAATCGTCATCGAACGTTGAGCTTCTTGCGGCACGTACCAATGATGAACTCAACAACGTGTATGAGTGGTGCTCAGCCAACCAGTTAGTTCTAAATGCAACTACAACAAAATATATGTTGATAAATCCTACACCTAATAATAGGAACACCGTTAATCCTGAAATTTTTATAAACAACGAAAAAATTGAAAGAGTAGGTCCCCATGAGGAGGAACAAACTTTGAAATTTCTGGGTATAAACCTCGACGAAAATCTGTCTTACCAAGCCCACGTATCTAAAGTCAGCTCCAAAATAAGATGGGCAAACTATGCACTAAACAAAGTAAAAAAGATATTACCACATGAAGCTCTAAAAACCTTATATTACGCCCTAGTCCATTGCCATCTGGTATATGGTATCCAGATTTGGGGCTCTTCAAGAACTGTAAGGAAACTCTTCAAACTACAGAAACGTTCACTCCGAATTATAAATAATAAAAAATATAATTCGCACACAGACCCTCTTTTCTTGAAAGACAAGATTCTTAAAGTGAACGACATGTTTGTTTACCAGGCCTGCCTTTTTATATTTGACTATAAACAAAACAAACTCCCCCAGTCCCTGAATAATTACTTCAGCATTGTTCACAACCCATCATATATGAACACCAGACAAACGGGGCAATTACGGATAAGCAAAACATGGACAAGATCGTTGGATAAATTACCCATGTATGCATACCCGAGGTTATGGAATGAACTGGGTGACGAATTTCATAACTTAAGTAACCGCAATGAATTTAAAAGAAAACTAAAATTGAAATATTTGTCGTCATATGCCGATAATGTCCAATGTAACAATCCATATTGCCCCAACTGTAACGCGTAGTTACTTTTAATACAGACGCCATTATTATCATTCATAGGGCCATCTAAACTCTCCTCAAAATATCACCTCTCTCACCAGGGCAACTATTATCCACATCTTCCCCTTAGTTTAAAACAATATTTTATCAAAGAAGGAGTAGGATCTTAGTTTGAAATACCTCTGAGTATCTCGTCCCATCCATCGTTTCTCATAGTGGCCTTCCGGGTGTGCTGAAAGCGGACTTAAGTTAGTGGACTACTAATTTATATTGGGGTCAGGGGTCAAGGCAATAGTGAACATTGTCTAGTCTCGAGTTAATCTGCAGTGTTGAAGATAGCATACTCACTACAAGGGGATGGCAGGTAGACAGCCAATCTGGCTATGTCATCTCCATGCGGTATGTTCATTTGCACCATGTTTTGTAAGAACAATTTTGTAATCTACCCTGTTATAGATGTACGTTTATACCGCAAAAATAAAGAATCTAATCTAAAAAGAATCTAACCTGGTAAGATGACTCATTTTGGAATGATTTTACTGTAATTTGGTAACCTCGTAACATACGTAAACCGTAAGGGCCACATCAACCCAGGTCTTAATTCTTTAATACAGTCTACACTCAAATTATTCTTATTGAAAACATAGCCTGCAGGGAACAGAAATTAACATATTCTCAATTATCACAATTCTTGTCTTATGTCATAATCCTTTCATAAACATTGGAACGCTATCCTTTTCATCAAACACTCCATGCAGTCAAGTTAAGCTACAGTGTCATGACCCTTTCATTTCTGGTCCAGGAACATGATACATGATAATTTCATTGAGTTGGATGGTTGTTCAATGAATGTGTGGGGTAAACCAGTTAATATTGGGAAGCAGAAATTAATGCAGTAACTAAATTTGAGTGACAATTCATTTTCATCTAAATTCAAAGAAATAAAATGTCAACCACAGTATTATTTGATTAGTATATTATGTAGGGACACAAAGTTTCTCATTTCAAAACAACCGTGTCCATCCAGACGTCCATCATCCATGCATTAACTTTTGGTTTCCAGCCAATAAGTAAAGAACCACTTATTTGATCAAATCATAACTGTAGGGGTTACTTGTGGATGATTTGGCAGTGCTTCCTTTCGATTTTGGTCCAGCTAGCTAATTCAATATAGCCGCCATGGCATTATGACACCGTCGGGCATATGCCACTCTTCGCATTGCTCTTGTTTTTAAATAGTGTCACTTGTTTTCTGAATTCGGAAGCAGTGATTGTTTACTGTGATAAACAAGCTCTGTTTTACTGGTAAAATAGGACCCAGTCACAAATGCTTGGGATGGAAGTCCTCTAAAATGGGCGACATGGGAATAAACAATTGGCTGGACTTGACTTTATTTCCATGTTATAGTCACAATTAGCCATTGTGCAAAAGTATGTGACCTTAAACACCAATAGATAAATAACTTGTTTTCTGAAGAGTTATGACCCTTGATTTATTTCATCTGTTTTTGTGTCTGTTCAATATCATAAGAACAGGTTATTCAACTCTTGTTTTTTAGCAAGTTGTTGAGCATTATGTTACATAGAAATTGTCAATATTGCATTGGAGGGAATTAAATAATTGGATAAAAAAGTGACATAAATTGGTAGAATATTCATTGAGAAAAGTAACTGCCTTGAGTTTGAAACTAAGTTCTCGATCAGCCACTCTCCTGGTTTTCCAAAAAGCTGAGGTCTGCCTTTTTGTACTTGAACGTATTACTGTTCCAATAACAAAATAGAAAGCATCATATTCAAGTACGTTCAACAATTTGAGTGTCAAGACCAATTGGCACATAAACTCCAAGACCATATACACAGAACGACACATGCGTGTGAATGGATTAATCGATATGGCATGAGTGCCAGGGCAGAAGGATAGAATGAGAGGCCGCAGGCCTCGAGTTTTATCCTTCCACGATGGCACAAGTGCCATATCGATTACACATTCACACGCATGAGTCATTCTGTGTTTATTACATGCCTTTATGGCTATCAAAAAAACAATTATTAGAAGGACACACAGCAATTCATTTGACAACTATCAACAAAAAGAACACATTTTATCGCCAACCAAATTTGCGAGGGGAACCTGTGTTACTGTTTCGTCCCTTGAGGTCCAATATGTTCTGTGTGCCTACTGGCACATAGAACACACTGAAACCCAGGGGACGATTTTCAGCTATTGCTTGCGATTCAAATTGTAATTGCATTGCACGATTTGTAGAAAATTCCAGTCAAATTTTGCTTATTTAAAAATAGTCTGTCAATGATTTCTGTTCCGCACATATGTGTGGAACAGATTTTCATTTTCTGCATGGTTTAGTGTTGCTGTAGATGGAGATTTCATAGAACAAATTTATATTCCTCATTTTTCTTTCATTAATATTTGACCTAATGTAACAACAAGACCAGAGTGCAATTTGCAATTCAGATTTTCAATAGTGTGATAACAAAAGCAGACCGAGAGTTTTGACAAAATCTGGTCAAAGTTCTTTGTAAGATTTCTCCCCACAATACTAGAATCTCACCTGTCAGGGTGTTGGCCGAATGGATAAGTGCACAGGTCCCTCAAGCCAGTTGTCTGGGGATTGATTCCCAGTCAGGAAACTTCTTGAGGTGTCTGAACAGCATCAGTTGTGGGGGTTTTGCTGTCGCAGTGTACCATCCTATTGGCTGTACCGAAAGAGGCACACTCTGTGCTGGATAAACCTTTGTAATATTTGAGAAAAAAACGAATCTATGAAGTTGTTGCTATGGTACATGTATTCATTCCACATACCCATGCCCTTGGGACAAGTAGAGGTGTTAATATAAGCTGTAGAACTTGCTCATCAATCCTCATAAGTTGTAAAATATATAAGCTTAAAGAACTAAATGAAAGTATACAGAATCTCAGATGCTGTCAGGAGCATCATGAATATGACCGATTGGGGGGATGTAAATCTGATTTGTCCCAACTGCCATGGCTTAAGCCCCGACTGAGTAATATTTCAGTTACATCAAGGCGTGTCTTTCATTGAAGATGTAGTTGGAATATTAATCTGGCGGGATTATAGTTAAAAAACTGAAGACTTCTTGGAAATTTATTTGTGAATAAATAAATCCACATGTAGTAAGTGTGTCGCAACTTCAATTAACATGCAGTTCTCCAGTACTCAAAATTGGTCATGCTGAGCCCCAACCAGTCCAAACCAGTTACTACAGACCTCCATTTATATTGCCAACTATGTGTGTGATGCAAGGCAAAGTACGATATCTAGTCTTCTGAGATGGTACATACAGATTATCATGATAATGTACATGTCCTGTGATTTGTATCAGATTCGAAGTGGTGTCCAGAATGGGATCTCAACAAGCCGGCTTTGCTGGTGAGTTGTGATCCCATTTTTGGACACCACCAAGAATCTGATGCAAATCACAGGACATGCACATCATGATAATTCATTTATCTAACAATTCTGCCACATAAACAGATTAAATCTTAACCCTTTACCCAACGTAACAGCCAAAACCATTCTCAAAAATCGCCAATTAATTTTCATTATTTTTTCATTTTTTGTCTCAAAAACATAGGTTATGACCCCTCATTCGTACGAGCTCATCGAGCTCGTTCCATTGAGTGGTCATAACCTATGTTTTTGAGAGATGAGCTCGTTCCAATGAGTGGTCATAAGCTTTGTTTTTGAGACAAAAAATGAAAAAAATTAGTTATTCAAGAATTTTTTTTTGCAAGTGTCGTCTGCTTTTCATGTTAGGTAAAGGGTTAAATTATTTTTAAACATTTTTGGGACATAATGTCCGGTCGATCACTGAAATGCACATAGAATGTATCCATGCGCCTGTTATGATAGCCCGTAGCGCTACTGGAAACGAGTTGTCTATACGATATGGAATCAGAATGAGTCGTCTATATGGTACAGAATCGGAACACATTATGTGATACATACCATTTCTCGAGGTTTTCAGGCCAAAATCTTTATGATTGTAAGATCAATAATTTCTAGCAAGAAAGAATTGATATCTGAGACCCCTGCATTCTTGGGTTAATTTGATGATGATGTTCTGTTCATGACATTTCCTTTCAACAATGTAACATATAAGAGCATTTCCTTTCCAGAATTAAAGATACAAAAAGATAGTGTTCCCTTCTTAAAATGCTCATGCCATTCGAGTTGTTGAAAAAACAACAGTTTTTCTTAAATTCTTTGTAAATATGATAATTTGTGCATCTGCATTAAGATAGGCCTAGCCTGTTTGCCAAACCTGGTTTCAAATGAATGAAATAAAATTATTGTTTATAAAAAAAATCTGTATATCAACAAAATGGGACAAAGTGCAATTTTAATTTCATACATGCAACTACTTTATCACAAATATTGTTGTTTAGGCTGGGGAGAACATTACTGTAAACCTGAATAAAATGATCTGTTGAGTGAGCTTTTCGTTCAAATTCTGTGTAGCATACTTTATGTGAGTTTTGCATGATTAAGAATGGAAACTACACAGGTGACCCAGAGTCGGGAACTGTTGTTGTCGATGCGTTGATTGTGTCCAAGAATCTCCAAAGATTTTCTGTGTATGAATAGCCTTATAGTGAGGAAATTGCCCAATCGCACTAAGACTTACTGGTCATCCTAGTCTTGACATAGAAGGATAGGCCCGCACAAACTCTCCAGATATTGGTTCATGTTGAATGCAATGCTTGTACTGGAAAGGCCCAGGTCACACAATGTTTATAAGCAAGCCTGAAAATAAGCAGATTGTCATCTTCAAAATGAGGTCCCCAGAGGGTGAATTTGGTGATGCTACCCTGCATAGCAGGATAACATCACAAAATTTACCCTCTGTGAACCTCAGTCTGAATCAAGGTCTCAAGCCAAAACAGAAAGATGTACCCAGACAATAAAATGGCCTACTGTATGGGATAGTATCAGCAAATTCACCCTTTGGGGACCTCATTTTGTAAATGACAGGTTGCTTATATTCAGGCCTGTTTATAAGCCTAAGTTTCAACACATCAAAGATTCCTATTCGAATTATCTCTCTTTTTGTATACAGCACAGAATTAATAGAAAAGGGACAAAGCCATTTCTTTACTCCTTGTTAACTGGTTGAGTGCTAGAAGCCACTATCCTGCTGGCTCCATTGAAAAGTACTGGAAGCCACTCTAGTGGCTTTACACGTGGGGACGCGATGGCGATGCAGTAACCGGTTCTTGTCCCATCACCGAAGTTAAGCAACGTCGAGTCCGGTTAGTCCTCGGATGGGTGACCGTCTGAGCGATTGGACTCCTGCGTTGTGTCCTCGGGCAAGGAACTTAACCCTGGTTGTCCACATGGGGGCACGTTGATGCCGTGTACTAAGGCATACTGCACGTCTATGGTGCGCATGTCTTCAACTAATCTAACCCTGCCTGTGCTGCAGTGTGGAGTTACGATGTTGGGGAGCTGGCAGCTGCTAATCGTTGCTCGGTGGTTCTCTTCGGGTACTACGGCTTCCTCCACCTGTAAAACTGTCATGGTCATGATTAGCCATTGTGCATAAGTATATGACCTTAAAAACACCAATAAATAAATAGTGGCTTTACACTGTATGCATTAGCTTGATGTTTGCTCGACAATATAAGAAAAAAAATTATATAAAATTGTTTGGTTGAAATTTATTGGAGAGTGTCAATTGGCACTCTAATAAATTGTAACAAAACAATTATTTACAAACAAAATATTCCTAAACTAAGGGTACTCTTGCTGGTGGCATGGTATCTTTGAAAAAATATACCTGTGTTTCAAATCACCTTTGGAAAATAATTAAGCACTCAACCAGTTAACACTGGGAAATGGAACACTGTTTGTTTACTGCAGTAAACAAGATTTCTCTTTTACTGATAAAGTTGACCTGGGAATCAATGCCTGGGATGCAAGTTCTCTAAAATGGACAGCATAGGTGTTCAGAATTGGCTAAACTTGTCTTCATACCTGCGGCCACGATATAGCCATAGATATTCACTGATCAAAAAATATTGTGACCTATTGATAAATTATTCTGACAACTCACATATTTCCCAGCTCCACAAATTTCCTTGACCTTAGCACTTTCAATACAAGTATTTGTAAATTAAATTGACTACCTTTTATCTTTTTTGAAGAGCTCCCAGTGCTCTGTTAAAATTAGAAATAATAGAATGTAACCAAACTGAATAAACAAGTTCTGATGAAGTGAATTTTCCTATCGACTGAACACTTTTCAATAGCAAAGAACTATACAATTAACCGATTACCTAATCTGACTAGCAGATGGCATTTACAGTTATTTTTTTACTTAATAACTGAAAAGTAAGCCTTTTTTTGCTCCAAAATATAGTTTAGGTCCCAGCAGGCTTGTTGGAACAAGCACACTGAGCTTGTTCCACTTAGCGGCCATATGCAATGGTTTTAGAAGCAAAAATTGGAAAGTTACAATATTTGAATGGAGATTTCTGTGTACAGTGCTGGGCAGATTTTGCTGATGCTTTGGGTATAGTGTTAACCCATTACAGTATCAAAATTTGGTTTTTTTTTTTATTTTTGTTGAACAATTTCGACAAAGCCATATCATGACTCCTTATTGGAACAACTTTGACAAGTTCCAAAGAGAGGGGGGGGGGGGGGGGGGGGGGGGGTCACATGATATGGTTTGGTTGGAATTTAAAAAAAACAAACATTTTTTTAAGCGCTCATTTTCTAATTCATGCAGGTGGATGCGGTTGATTCATTAGGTGGAAGTTGAACAAGGTTTCACAGTATTGGAGTATGGTATTTTGCATGTTGATTTAACCCCAAGCACTCAGGTAGTGCATCTGAATTTTCTCCCAATCACTCTGTTTTTCTTGTGTTTAACCATGAATTTAAGCAATTATATCTTGTTTGAGAGCTCAATGAGCCATGTCAAAAAAAGGTATATTTGGTTAAATATCAAACTGTATTATGGGAAATATTTGCTGCTGAAAACTTTGCCATTTTGACATCAGTGTGCAGGGGGTTAATTAAATGTATTGACTGCAGGGTTCATATTTAATTTGTAGGGGTGATAAAATTTTAGACTTCAGATTGAAAATGAATTTCTGTACTCTATAATTTCATAGTGTCATTTAATCACTAGCACTCGGTAAAATAATATCATCATCTTAAGCTGTATCAAACCCTCGTACTTAAACTCAGAAATCAGCCATTGATATTTTGTTTGACAGAGCTCATCAACCAATGATATCTTGTTTGACAGCAAGCCAGAAAATAAGTAGACTGTGATCTGCAAAATGATGTCCCCAGAGGGTAAATTTGGTGATGCATCACCAAATTTACCCTCTGTGAACCTCAATCTGAATCAGGGTCTCAAACCAAAAGAGAAAGAGGTACCCAGAGGATAAATTGGCCCACTGTATGGGATAGCATCAGCCAATTCACCCTTTGGGGACCTCATTCTGCAAATGACAGATTGCTTATTTTCAGGCATGTTTAACAGAACTCAATGAGCTCTGTGAACAAGCCAAAAAATAAGCAGACTGTCATCTGCAAAATGAGGTCACCAAAGGGTTAATTTAGTGATGCTACCCTGCACAGCAGGGTAGCATCACTAAATTTACCCTCTGTAAATCTCAATCGGAATCATGGTCTTAAAACTAAACAGAAAGAGGTACCCAGAGGATAAATTGGGCCACTGTATGGGATAGCATCATCAAATTCACCCTCTGGGGACCTCATTCTGCAAATGTCAGACTGCTTATTTTCAGGCCTGTCTGTGAAACAAGATATCATTGATTGAATTCTCCAAATAATATACAGCAAAAGTTGATGCTAAGCTTGTGGAAAGTTTCATGTTGGTGTTAAGGAGATTAATATCATACAATTTTCAAATATTCTGGTGTGGGTCTTCAAGATGAGCTGGAGAGTTGAGACCCATCACCTCTTTGTTTTGTTTTGTTATGAGTGTATCCCTGTATATGTTATTATTTATATATTTGATAGAAATATATTGACAAATAATAAAGGTATGTGATTTTAATCAAAACCATTTCATTGCTTGCATAGTCCAGGTTAATTTTAATCCCTACCATTAAGGACTTGAGAGGTATTTCTTTTTAGCTGAAAAAAGTATTCAGATATCCCAGTGGGAACCCCAGGAAGTCAATCAGTGCTTGTTTACTTGGCAAACAGGTTTTCTTTTACTGGTAAATTAGGATATGGTCACCAATGACTGGGGTGGAAGTCCTCTTAACCCTTTGAACCCCAGAGGTCATTTTTCCGGCCCAGTAACATGATACTTCATAATTTCATTATATAATAAGTAGGTTGACTTTTAAGTGAAGGTGTGGTGTAGACCTTCAATATTTTCAACGCGCAGCCCCATGGCTGCACGTTGAAAATATTAATTGGTCTACCCCCAAATAAAGAATATGGACTCTTCCCATTGCTGCCATTGAACTGATATGGAAGATACCACTAGAGTTCAAAGGGTTTAGCGGCATAGGTTTTAAAAATTGGCTAAGCTTGACTTTATATTGTGTTGTGATCATGATGTAGCCACAGATGCTGACAGTGACTTAAACAGCAATAAATTAATAATTGGGGGGAGTGGTGGTTTAGTAGGTAGAGGTGCAGGCTGCAAGCTGAGAGGTCCTCGGTTTGAATCCCACCTGTGACAACCGTGTTGTGTCCTTAGACCAGACACTTTACCCCCATTGCCCACGTGGGGGCATGATGGCGTTGTGTACTGACGCATACTGGTATGTCGATGGTGCATTTGTCTTCAACCAATGCTAACCCTGCTTGTGTTGAGTTAGTATGTTGGGGAGCCTTACAGTTGCTCAGTGGTTCTCTCCGGGTGCTCCAGCTTCTTCCACCGTAAAACTGTCCGACAGTGGCTGTCGAAAGTGTTGTTAAACCCTAATAAATAAATAAATTTATATTCACATGTTTTCAATGAAGCATAATTAAAATACAGTGTCTATTTATAATATTTGTTTTGTAAATATCCAGTTTGCTCTCTTCTATAGAAAACTACTGGGGGGCGGGGGGGGGGTGATATTATTTATTTTTCAAACAAAGTGAATAAGGCTAAAGAAAATTAATCTTTTGATTCTCAGGCACTGGGCCATTCGTTTTTCAGCCCGTATTCATCATTTTTATTTTGGAGGCAAAATTCAAAATGTATAAAACTACCATGTGATTTTGGAAGTATCACATCGCGATTTGTGATGCATTATGTCATAAACATTGATACAGTGTTGTTATTCTCTTCACGAAATGCGACACAATTCTCATATGTGTACAAAATAAATATTTATTTAACTGGTTGAGGACTAGATTATTAGCTCACCTGAGCGAAGCTCAGCGGGAGCTGTACTGATCGTGATCAGTCTGTCGTCTGTCGTCCGTCGTCCATCGTCCGTCCGGCATTAACTTTACATTATCGACTTCTCCTAAATCACTAGCCCAATTTTATTCAAATGTTGGCTAAATATTTATTACCTAATGCCAATTCAGATTTGTTCAAATGAAGTTGCCCCTCCTCCTGGGTGGGGCCACGCCCCCAAGGGGCACCAAAATCTTTGAAAATCTTCTTCTCAAGAACCAGCAGTAGCAGGCACTTGATATATGGTATGCAGCTTCCTTTTGAGGTGTAGACTCAGATTTGTTCAAGAGAAGTTCGAGGGATAATATTTGGCGTTGTTATGGGAGGGGAAAAAATTTTGGCCCCGCCCTAAATTTCTATTTTCTGAACCGAGAGGCCGATTTGAACCAAATTTAATGTGAGGACTTATTGGGTGATAAGTACTTGATTTATGCCAAAAAAAATTTTCCCACAGCCCCGTGGGAACCTTAGGAGCTGAAAATAGAAAAAATTTAAAACGCCTATATCTGCAAAACTGCATGGCACTGAGAATTTTTATTTGGTGTGAAGCTTCCTTAGGACCAACAGAAAGGATTGGTAAAAAAAAAAATTGCCATCGGTTTTATCATAGTTTACAGTTTCGGGACTTTGAAAAAGTGCTGAGTCCGCACTTTTTAACACTGTAGGCAATGGGAAAAACATTTAAGTATCTTCTTTTTTAGATTCACCAGTCAGAATCCTTTCATATTTGGTATACAACATCAGTAGGGTGGTCAGATTTAAGTTTGTTCAAATCGAGCCCCTGGGTTAATATTTGGGCTCCCTATGGGAGCCCGAATTTCAACTTAGTGCAATATGAGGTCTATTATTAAAAAATCTTCTTCTTCAGATCCGCCAGGCAGAATTCTTGTCTTATTTGGTATACAACATCAATAGGGGGGTCAGATTCAAGTTTGTTCAAATCAAGGCCCTGGGTGCATATTTGGTCTCCCTATGGGAGCCTGAATATTAACATAGTGCAATATGAGGATTATTCTTTAAAAATCTTCTTCTTCAAATTCAACAGACAGAATTCTTTCATATTTGGTATACAACATCTCTAGGGGGGTCAGATTCAAGTTTGTTCAAATTGAGTCCTTGTGTTCATATTTGGGCTCCCTATGGGAGCCCAAATTTTAACGAAGTGCAATATGAGGTCTATTATTTAAAAATCTTCTTCTTCAGATCCACCAGGCAGAATTCTTTCATATTTGGTATGCAACATCAATAGGGAGGTCAGATTCAAGTTTGTTCCAATCGAGCCCCTGGGTTCATATTTGGGCTCCCTATGTGAGCCCGAAATATGAGGATTATTCTTTAAAAATTTTCTTCTGCAGATCCACCGGGCAGAATTCTTTCATATTTGGTATACAACATCTCTAGGGAGGTCAGATTCAAGTTTGTTCAAATCGAGTCCTTGTTTAATATTTGGGGCTCCCTATGGGAGCCCGAATTTTAACTTAGTGCAATATGTGGAATTTTCTTTAAAAATCTTCTTCTTCAGATCCACCAGTCAGAATCCTTTCATATTTGGTATACAACATCTCTAGGGGGATCAGATTCTCGTTTGTTCACATCCAGTCCCTGGGTTAATATTTCGGCTCCCTATCTGAGCCCGAATTTTAACTTAGTGCAATATGTAGAATTTTCTTTAAAAATCTTCTTTTCCAGATCCACCAGTCAGAATCTTTTCGTATTTGGTATATAATATCTCTAGGGGGATCAGATTCAAGTTTGTTCAAATCGAGTCCCTAGGTTAATATTTGGCCTCCTTATGGGAGCCCGAATTTTAACTTAGTGCAATATGTGTAATTTTCTTTAAAAATCTTCATCTTCAGATCCACCAGTCAGAATCTTTTCATATTTTGTATATAACATCTCTAGGGGGGCAGATTCAAATTTGTTCAAATCAAGTCCCTGGATCAATATTTGGGCTCCCTATGGGAGTCTGAATTTGAACTTAGTGCAATATGTGGAATATGCTTTAAAAATCTTCTTCTTCAGACCCACCAGTCAGAATCATTTCATATTTGGTTTACAACATCTCTAGGGAGGTCAGAAGTTTGTCTAATTCGAGTCCCTGGGTTCGTATTTGAGCTCCCTGTGGGAGCCCGAATTTCAACTTAGTTCAATATGAGGTCTATTCTTTAAAAATCTTCTTCTTCACATCCACCAGTTAGAATTCTTCCATATTTGGTATACAACTTATCTAGGGGTACCATATTCAAGTTTGTTCAAATCGAGTTCCTGGGTTTATATTTGGGCTCCCTGTGGGAGCCCGAATGTTAATGTAGTGCAATATGAGGATTATTCTTTACAAATCTTCTTCAGATCCCCCAACCAGAATCATTTCATATTTGGTATATAACATCTTTAAGGAGGTCAGATTCAAGTTTGTTGAAATCGAGTCCCTGGGTTCATATTTGGGCTCCCTATGGGAGCCCAAATTTTAACTTAGTGCAATATGTGGAATTTGCGTTAAAAATCTTCTTCTTCAGATCCGCCAGTCAGAATCATTTCATATTTAGTATATAACATCTCTAGGGGGGTCAGATTCAAGTTTGTTAAAATCAATCACTGGGTCAATATTTGGGCTTCCTATGGGAGCCCGAATTTTAACTTAGTGCAATATTTGGAATATTCTTTAAAACTCTTCCTTCATTCAGCCTGCCAGATATTTGGATATTTGGTATACATCACCCTCAGTTCAGCCAGATACATCATACAAATTTGTTTAAATTCAGTCCGTGTGGTCAAATTTGGTCTCTCTATTGACTCCCCTATGGGAGCCAATGAAGTGAAGCATTGCTGGTTTAGTGTGGTGAACAAGTTCTGTTTTGCTGGTAAACTGGTACCCTGTTACCAATATCTAGGGTGGAAGTCGTGTTAAATGATTTCAATCTTTCGTTGCAGTTACAATTAGCCAAAACTTCCAAAACGTGACCTTAAACACCTATAAATAAGTAACTTGGGGGAAATAATTTTATGCCCAAAACATTTTCTCCTTGTTAATCCCATTATTTTTTCTGGCTGCTTTAAAAGTTGGTTTGAAGAGTTAATATTTCCTCCAGCAGTTGGACTGGGGAGGGAAGTCTGATTTAGTGGCATTTTGTTTTTGCATAAAATCAATCAAAACCCTTCAAAACATAGTTTAAGGCACAAAAAATTACCCACTGGACAACCCCTCAGACCCCCCCCCCCCCCCTACACACACCCCTCCTTATTTACTCTATCCTTCCTCAGTCGGAAATACTGGCGTTTTGACGTTAGCTTAAAAACCTTGAAAACTCCATAAATGTTTTTCAAAAACAAGGCCTTTGATACTCTGGAAATGACATCCAACCTTGAAGACCGTGGAAAAGTCCAAGAAGTTAATTTTAGAATGCTATTTGAAGCCAAGGTTAACTGTGTGCTGTTCAAAAGAACTTAGTTCACACACAGCTGAAGTTGATTTTTAACTGGTTGAGTGCTGATGGCAATGATCATGGTTTTAGAGAAAAGTGAGGGTACTATACTGTAGTCACCACATTCTTTGCTCAAATTTCATATTCTCTGACAAACAAAAACAATTTTTTCACACAGATTTTCATTAAAATTATTGGAGAGTGGCTTTTGGATCTCTCTAATAATTTATAACAAAACAAATTTTAATTAACAAATACTTCTAAATAATAATCTACCGCTCAGTCAAATAAGGAATGTTTTGAATTTCTTCATATAAAAACCAGCTCAAATTTGTATTACTCTGTCGTGAAAGCATGTCGAATTCTAGCCCAAGCAGGCTGTTTGTGCTGGTTAAATTTATGGCACTTCCATGTGTGTCAGTTACAGAAAGGTAAGAAAAGTAAAAACAGGATGTCTGAAATGCCAGATTCATGACAGACAGACAGAGTGGCTCTAGATAGTTGTCTACCCCCCCCCCCCCCCCCCCCCCCCCCCCCCCCCCCCCCCGATCATTAAGTATGATGGAGAGTCTATCAGTCTGTGGTGTGTATTAACCAGTGCCATTAAAAATGTAAAAACATTCATTTCAAAATTGTATATTTTACTTAAAACAAGTTCTGATGGACATAACCCCCCTCCCCCCCCCCCCCAATATTTTTATTTCTGCAGTCAAAATATCACCTCACCAAAACATCCAGCAGTACATTTGTTAAAAGGTTCCTTAGAGTAGGTAAAACAAGAAATATACATGTGAAATTTGGGCGGATTTCCGCTTTTTTACCTTTTTGGAAAACAGCCAAAAAATGAAAAAAAATACGGCTGGGCCGAATTCGTCTGCTTCGAAATTGGTGAGGGTGTTCAGCTATAACTCTATAACTTGTTTTATATAAAGCTTACTTTTATCCATTAGAATAGAATGGTTAAAAAAAAATCCTTATCGGTTCGATCACAAGGTACTTTTTTCAGGACTTTGAAAAAGTGCTGAGTCAGCACTTTTTAACACTGCAGGCAATGGGAAAAAGATTAAAAACTCTTCTCCAGATCCAGCTGGCAGAATCTTTTGATATTTAGTATGCAACATTGTAGGGTGGATCTGATTCAAGTTTGTTCAAATCGGCCCCCTGGGTTCATATTTGGGCTTAGTATAGGAGCCTGATTTCAAACTTAGTGCATTTCAGGCCAATTTCTTAAAAAATCTTCTCCACATCCAGCAGGCAGAATCTTTTGATATTTGGTATGCAACATTGTGGGGTGGATCTGATTCAAGTTTGTTCAAATCGGCTCCCAAGATTCATATTTGGGCTCACTATAGAAGCTCGAATTCGAACTTCGTGCATTTCAGGCAAATTTCTTCAAAAATCTTCTTCTCCAGATCAAGCAGGCAGAATCTTTTGATATTTGGTATGCAACATTGTGGGGTGGATCTGATTCAAGTTTGTTCAAATCGGCCCCCCCCCCTCCCCCCCCCCCCCCCTGGGTTCATATTTGGGCTCAGTATAGGAGCCCGATTTCGAACTTAGTGCATTTCAGGCAAATTTCTTCAAAAATTTTCTTCTTCAGATCCAGCAGGCAGAATCTTTTGATATTTGGTATGCAACATTGTGGGGTGGATCTGATTCAAGTTTGTTCAAATCGGCTCCCTAGATTCATATTTGGGCTCACTATAGAAGCTCGAATTCGAACTTGGTGCATTTCAGGCAAATTTCTTTGAAAATCTTCTTCTCAAGATCCAGCATGCAGAATCTTTTGATATTTGGTATGCAACATTGTGGGGTGGATCTGATTCAAGTTTGTTCAAATCGGTTCCTTAGATTCATATTTGGGCTCACTATAGAAGCCTGAATTCGAACTTAGTGCATTTCAGGCAAATTTCTTTGAAAATCTTCTTCTCAAGATCCAGCAGGCAGAATCTTTTGATATTGGGTATGCACCATGCTTAGGGGGGTGAGATTCAAGTTTGTTCAAGCCAAGTTCCTGGGTTCATATTTGGGCTCACTGTGGTAGCCCGAATTATAACTTAGTTCAAAATGAGGAATTTTCTTTAAAAATCTTCTTCAGATCCAGCAGTCGGAATGTTTTGATATTTGGTATGCAGCATCCTTAGGGGGTGAGATTCAAGTTTGTTCAAGCCAAGTCCCTGGGTTCATATGTGGGCTCACTGTGGTAGCCCGAATTATAACTTAGTTCAAAATGAGGAATTTTCTTTAAAAATCTTCTTCAGATCCAGCGGTCGGAATGTTTTGATATTTGGTATGCAGCGGCCTTGGGGGGGGGGGGGGGGGATTGGGGGGGAGGAGATTCAAGTTTGTTCAAGCCATGCCCCTAGGTCCATATTTGGACTCACTGTGGGAGCTCGAATTGTAACTTAGTTCAAAATGAGGAATTTTCTTTAAAAATCTTCTTCTTCAGATCCAGCAGTCGGAATGTTTTGATATTTGGTGTGCAGCATCCTTATGGGGGTGATATTCAAGTTTGTTAAAACCAAGTCCCTGGGTTCATATATGGGCTCCCTGTGGGATTCAATATGATGAATATTCTTTAAAAATCGTTTTTTTTTTTAGATCCTCTGGTCAGAATCTTTGGATATTTGGTATAAGCTTTTCTCAGGAGGAGCAGATGCAACTTGTTGAAATCAATTCTCTGGGTTGATATTTAGGCTACCATGTCAGATGAGCGCCCTCAGGCCCCCTGGGGCCTCTTGTTTTTGGTGGTCTGAATTTGTTCATCAAAAATTGTTCTGTTACAGATTATTGGAGAGTGCCAACAGGAACTTTTCCCAATTTGTAATAGAACAAATTTGTATAAACAAACTATTATTTTTTTTTAACTGAATCCCAAATATGGGTAAGGAAAATGTTACTTTTGCACTGGTACCCTCATTTTTTGGAAAGGCCTGATTGTGGCTTCTAGCACTCAACCAGTTAAAAACTCATTAATTTTGATCTCCATTTTAATTGTTCTGTATTGATTTTGAGTTGTGTGATCGCTGTTGAAAAAAAACAAAAAAAACTGTCAGCAAAATCAACATGGAAGCTCTAGTATTTAATTTTAGGCTTTCAAGATTGGATTTTAGGCATCGGCGACCATTCATTCTATCAGGAATAAAAAATAAAAATAAAAACCGTCCTCCCTCATTCGTTTTAAAATAAAATGCCTGAGAATCAATTATTTAATTTTGTTTGGCCTAATTATAACTGAATACAATTCTGTGGGTGAGCTTCATAGTATTTGTGAAATACAATAATTTAGTCTCCATGGATTTGCCTTGTAACAGTATATGGGAGAGTGCCTACAGGCACTCTCCCGTAACTTTTAACAAGGCAAGAAAATGTGAACAGATTTTTACGACCAAAACTAATTTACCATTGTACCAGTTATCAAACATAAAAAATAAAAGCCTCCCTCCCTAATTGATTTTGAAAAATTAATTGCCGAGAACCAAATATATTTTTATTTGGCCTAACATGATTATCTTTTTTAGGATCAGAATTAGTAACTTCTAGGAAAGAATCAAATTGATAAGAGAGAGGTAGTAACAGCCATAGCATTTACACACTGTCTTGATTAGCCTTGCATGACCTTTTTATGGCCATCTGCAGAACCACTGCCTGTACCAAAATAAATCAAAATTACACGGAAGTGTGTGTGTAGATGGTTTTGTTTTTCCTTATGACCAGGCTCGTGTCAAGGTGCTTTGAATCAGTCAAGGGAACGATTTCAAGATTGAGATGATTTTGTGATTTTGTAAGACTTTTTTATGCTTATTACACATGTTTACCTGTACCCAAAGTTGGACTGGATGTGGGGAGGTGGCTCTCCCTCCTAAAATCACACTTGTTGAAAATTGTTGTCTGGGGACAAAATGTGCTTTGTAAAAGGAATTGTCATGCATACATTGCTAGTGTAAGTAATTTTAGGATCTCCACAGGCACATTTTCATTCTGTTTCCCCTGTTAATAATTCTAAGCATTGACATCATTTCTTGGGAAGCTTACCATGAGAATTCTTCCTAATAAATGATGTTAAGGCTTGGAATTATCAGTAGAAATTTGGGTATGGTTATCACTTATTATAACCCCCCTCCTTCCCCCTGCAATGAGTTGTGGGGGGGGGGGGGAGGTGTATACTGGAATCATCTTGTCCATCTGACTGTCCGTAGACATAATTTTGTCCAGAGACTTTCTTAGACGGGGGGGAGGGAGGGGGGGGGGGTATGGATAGGCTCATCTGGGACAGTCTCACCTCTAGTTTCAACCTGTACACTGGAATCCTGTTAATTGAATAGCCACTTTGTCAGTAAAAATTATTCAATTAACAGGAGTGTTCAATTAACAGAGATTTAGTCATTTTCCTGTATTCTAGGGATAAACTGAGCATTTGTTTTATTATATCTTGTTTGGCAGAGCTCGATAGAGGTGGTGGAAAGGAGAAGTAGAACTCTTGGCAAAGCTCTCAGCAAATCATACATGACTGCCACACACAAAGTCTCACAAAGCCCTCACACCTCACGCACACAAATAAGAAATACCCCACCCCCTAACACACATAAACCGTTTTTTTCCCAGACCAGAGGAGAGAATTGTATAAATAAATCGAGGAAACGAAGAATTAGAAAGGCGCACATCTATTAATATTATTTATTATTATTTATTGGGATTTAACAACACTTTCGACAGCCAGGTTCACCTTGTGTCAGACAGTTTTCGGGGGAGGAAGCCGGAGGGAACCACCGAGCAGCTGGCAGACTCCTCGGTGTACTAACTCCACACAAGCAGAGTTAGCATTGGTTGAAGATAAGTACATCATCGACGTGCAGTACGTCTTAGTACACTGTACCCACACGTGGGCAATCAGGATTAAGTGCCTTGCCCAAACACACAACGTAGTTACCGCTGGCGGGGATCGAACCGTGGACCTTTCGGTTTGAAGTCCAATACCGTAACCACTGATCCACTACCCTCCCATGCCGCACATCTGACAAAACCATCATGATCAATACTATAATTTGCGATTGTTTGTGTACGTATTTGTTCTCTGATTTCTCTAATATCGTCGATCGAATCACTACCAGACTTGGCATGTTTACGCACCTCACTCCAGAGTGTCTTTGGTGGGTTCACGGGTTGACGTTCCGTGCGTGATAGGCAGAAGCCTGAGCGGGGTTTAATGAGGTAAAAATTAGGGCTGTCGCGATTATTCGATTAGTCGACTAACCGTCGACTATTGAAGTAGTCGACGTTTTTTATTTTTAGTCGATCGTCGTTCATTTTCAAGGTGGTACACGTCTACTACACGTCGGGGCTAAATTGCATTGTTTGGTGAGGTGAATGATCAATGAAGGTGAATAACTTTAAATATCTAACCATAGTTAACATTCATACCCGGAAGACTGTACGACTGTCACTGACTGTGTAAGAAAGAACACTCACAGTTACTCGAGAAGAATAGATTCTTCTGAATTTCTCCAGTCTTGTACACACGAATGCACCCATTGGAAAACCCAAAGCGCGGAAGTGACAAAATTATGACGAAAGTCAGAACGTCAGATCACTTCTCAAAAGTTCGGAACTTCAGACTAAGATCCAATTTTAACAACTGACGAGGGAATAGAATAGAATAGAATAGAATTTATTCAACAATATACCAAATCATGCTATTTACATAATACATATAAAACAGAATTAACAGAACTTATGGTACATCGTTAGGAGAAAGCATAGCCCGTTTAGGCTGTCTTCCTGCAATCTCCTTATAAACAAAATTTCAAGTAACACAATGGAATAGAAAGATCTAACTACTTTTATCACTACCTAGGGTGAAATGGCTACGTGTCAAATCACTAATCCAGTACTACGGAGCTTATAGATATTGTTTAGGATGAGATAACAGCTAAACTTACTTTCGGTTGGCCCTATAAAAAAGTATCGGGTTTTTGATTGCACATGCGGGGGTGTGAGGTGATAGAGAAAACGTGGAATTTTGACACCAGTATTCAAAAAATTAAACGCCGGGTCTGCAGTCAGGACACATGCGATACGAGCATGTTACGCTTGACGAGTAGCTGTCTATATATTTCTCAAATAGTTGTTTTTTAAACGCGCGTCTGGAGGAAATTGAGCGTAAGGCAGTCTCAAGCTCGTTCCAAATTTTTGGAAAATTATGTTTTGGAAGTTTTGCAGAAAATTGAGTCCTGGCTTTATCTATATTAATTAATCCCGCCTGTCTGGTAAGACTCCCGGTTGTTGAGCGAATCGTAAAAAAAGTCCTGAAGGATACAGGCAAGATCATGGTCTTCCAGTCAAACATGAACAGGGAAACGTTTAATTTGTATAAATCATTAAATTTTAATACACGATTGGCCTTGAATAATGGATCAGTGTGGCTATTAAATTTTTTACGGCTAATAACTCGCATCGCACGCTTCTGTAAAGAGTATATTTTACTGGTAAATAACGAATGCCCCCAGGCCTGTATTGCATACATTAGGTGACTATGAACAAGGGCATAGTATAGTGTCTTTAGTGCTTTGGCTGGAAGAATATTCTTTACTTTGTTCAGGCAGTAGATTGCGTTAGACATTTTGGAGCATATTTTTGATATGTGGTGTTTGAACGTGAGGTTTTCGTCGAAGTAAACTCCTAAAAATTTAACCACGGTCTCGTTTAAGGAGTTCCCTACAGATGAAAGTTTAGTACTATTGAGGAGTATATTTAAATTATTAGCCTTTAATGGACTGTTTTGCGGGTGCAAAACAATATACTTGCACTTGTTCTCGTTCACCTGGAGTTTATTGCAGCAACACCAATTAAATATATTTGTTAGCTCAGTGTTGACCGTCGTCTCCAGATCTTTCAGATCATACCCAGCTGTATATGGCGTTGTGTCATCAGCATAAGAGAGCAGATTAAGAGAAGTAGAGAATCTCATGTCGTTTACGTACAGAAGAAACAGGATCGGCCCCAACACAGATCCTTGTGGAACACCGCAACTAACGACCCTAGTCGGGGATTTGTGCGAACTATAATCAACGAATTGTTGCCTATCCGATAAATAACTTTGGAACCACTTGTTACCCACACCCCTGATGCCGTAATATTCTAATTTTTTTAGTAATATATCATGGCTGATTGAATCAAATGCCTTAGACAAGTCTAAGAACACAGCCAGAGTAGAGTCCTTCGTTGGTTTGTTGTTATATTCTGCAACATGTTGTAATAGGTGCAGTATGGGATGGGAGGTAGAGTGATTTTTACGGAAGCCATACTGGTGTTCGTAAAGAATTCCAAATTCATCTAAAAAACCGAGGAGTCTTTGACACATTATTTTTTCAAGAATCTTGGAGAAGACCGGTAATATGCTTATAGGTCTGTAGTTTCCTAATTCGTTCGGACTACCTGCTTTAAATATTGGAATTACTCTGGCTATTTTCATTTTTTCTGGCACTCTGCCCTCAGTAAGTGATAGATTAAAAATGTATTCCAATGGTTTAGCAATTTCTGATATGGATTGTTTAACAATCTCAGTGGACAAGTTGTTGCAATCGAGGCTAGTTTTTCCTTTCAGTTTGTTAGTTATTAACATAATTTCCTGTTCTGTTGTTGGGGCAATGAAGAAAGTATTGGGGTAATTATCGTTTAAAAAGTCGCTGAAAACGTTGTTTGAGGTTGGTACCTTGTCATTGATGGACTGCCCAATTTCTACAAAATAATCATTAAATTTTGAAGCTATTTCTTCAGGTGTTGTACGTTGATTGTTTTGACAAAAAGTAAGTGAAGGTTTGACGGCGGACTGCGATTTATTTATAATTGTGCGTAGTATTTGCCAAGTCTGTTTTGTGTCATATTTATTACGTTCTATAATATCGTTATAATATGAAGATTTACTTCTCCTTTTCACTTGGTTGAAAACCAAGAGGAATTTCTTATATTTTTCTTTATTTTCTTCAGAGGGTTTTCTTACTTTAAGTAAATAAAGTCTGTCTTTATTACGTGAAGATTGTATTAGACCAGCGGTCATCCATGGTTTACGTTTAATCAGCTTTTTGGGTAGATTTATGTTTCTTAAGGGGAATGCGGTGTCGAAAGCTTCAGTGTAAATATCCATAAAAGATTCATATGCCTCGTCTGCAGTGGTAGAAATGTAAACTGAATCAAATGTATTATGTTGCAATAAGTTTTTGAATAATCTTACATTTTCTGCTTTAAATGACCTTCTGTAACAAGGACCAGAGTCAACAACTCCCCCGGTCTCCTTCGTCTATATAGAATGTCGCAAAATGATCTGAGATATCCGTAATTATTATTCCTGCGTGGTAATTTGATAAAGTATTATTTGAGTAGATATGGTCAATTAATGTAGCCGAATGTTCCGAAATTCTTGTTGGTTTTGTTATGAGTGGCATGTAGCCGTTACTGAACATATTGTCTATAAAACTATTTGTTTTTTCATGACCGCTAAAATTTAGTAGGTCAATATTGAAATCCCCTATAAGAAAGGCTTTACCGTTTTCGAGGTTTATTTTAAGGATAATATCTTGTAATGTGGAAGTGAAAGCGTCAATGTCGGCCAAGGGTGGAGAATTGGGTCTATAGATGCATCCTACAATGTATGAATTTTTGCGTCCTGGATTGATCTCAACAAAAATGGTCTCTATGACGTGTGGAATAAAAATGGACAAATCAGGTCTAATTTTGAATGTTACATTCTCAGAGATAAACATGCCCACCCCACCCCTACCTTCATCTTTTCCAGGGCGTGTCTTGTAGACAATAGGGTGGTATCCGTCAATCTTGTAACTAAAGTGCGCGTGTATTTTGAATATTTCAGTTAGCCCAATAACTTCAAACTTATTATTACCTTGCTGAAGGTCACATAAAAAGTTTGTTATTGAGTCCCAGTTTGCATTGATACTTCTGCAGTTCAGGCTAAGAAGGCTTGATTTTTTACCTCGCGTAGAAAAACTATGGCTAAAATTGGAAGGCGAATAATAGTTGCAGGAGTGATTATGAATAGAAAATGGGGATTCAAGGACATTTTCCTGGGTCGTGTCCATTACATCGTTGTATTTTGATACAAAATTGAATTGGTCGCTGTGCTGTATCTCATCCAAAGTTAAGCCATTAGTCGCCATCGATAGTCAAAATACAGATAAATGCCATGATAGCCAAAGGTAGTGATAAATAATAGATCTGTGAATTTATGTACATAATTTGACATTTAAAGAAGAAAAACCTAATAAACTTTAGCTTCTGCTGAACAATCATAGGTTAACCTAGGTTAACTGGAAGGAAAGAATGCGCGTAATTATTGCCGCTGTGGAAGCCAAGAAGAAGAATTCTATAGTTTAGGGAGTATTTACTAATCTGAGAATACGGGCAAGAGGGAAGTGGGGAGGGGGGGTCGGAATGGGGGGGGGGGGGTACAAAAATGACAGAGTAAGTACACAGCAAGACTATGCAAAATCGGACAGCTACGCCTCCACATAAATCGTTGATAATCTCGAATCACAATAGTTGTGCAACGACAAAACGATAGCCACATTCGGAGTGTATAAGATTTACCAAGAAGTAATATACAGTCATCAATCTTGGTAGAATCGTTTTGACGGGCATGAAGAGATATTCAATACGTAATTGGAAAACAAAGCGTGCTCGTGTGAGAGGACGAAAGTGGCAGACTGTCGGTATGTCGTCAGTCCATGACTGACTGGCGCTTTATGCGAGCAACTTACTGATCACGATCATTTCATCGACTTTGGAACTAAATAAAGAACGACTTCAAAAACGATGGGCATGTGTTTGTTCATTACAAACCATTGGAGGGTGTCGGTGCGTCCCAATAATTTGCAATAAACAAACATCAATAAGCAATGCTAAAGCTTTGAACCAAATAAGGTCTCCTTACGATCGGATGTCCGGTCAAATCCGAAATTATTACTGCAATATTCACTCGTTGACGCACAGTGTTTTAACGGTTCTGTTTGTTATGAAATGGCAACAAGTTAGCGCCAGGCCTAATCAGATTTACTGCATTGGTAACGGCTCAATGGATTACCAGTCAACATTTACAGAGGGAGCTGACTAGTACTAGCACCCAATTTCACTAGTCGCAGTTACGTAAAACTCTTGCGTTTTAAATTACTTCTTACGATACGACTATTTCATTAACTGGTGACATCAGAAACTAAATTAAGAACGATTTCAAGATAAATGGACATGGATATGTTTATTTCAAACCATTGGAGTGCACGTGGCAGCTGGCATGAAACAGCACTCAAATCCACTGGCAGTATTTACACACAGTAGTCTTGCCTTTTATGAGGCTCGTGTTCTCGTAAATGTCTTTGAGCTGCCACTTTGTGGGACCTGACCTATGCCGCATTATAGCTGGCAATTTGTGGGACCTATCTTATGCCACATTACATGCCAAATATAGGAATAGTCTCAGAATTTTCTAAGAAATGTTTGAAGAATACAATAGATAGTTGGTAGAATTCCCTTAGGACCGTTAAGGATTATTGGTCTATTGACTAATGTTTGGCTTTTATGACTCAATATCCTATCTCGATGGTTTCTTCTCTGAGAAATTGTATCATTTTATCATTTGCTACTAAAACGTGTCTTCTTATCTGAACTATATTTGAAGACCATATCTTCATCATATTAACCCTTTATCTAACGCTAGTAGAAGACAACACTTGTAAAAAAAGGTTCTTGTATCTATGCATAGATCTCAATGTTCAAAATTTCGAGAACTTATTGCAGAAAGGAAACATATGCAGGAACGTTCTTTGGTAAATTCATTTTAATTCATCGGCTTCAGTCTAGTTCAAACTTGGACCCGCAGTCAGTAATATTATTTTTGGGGTTGGTACGTCCTACACGACGTACCAACCCCAAAAATTATATTACGGACTGTGGGTCCAAGATTGGACTACATGTAGCTTCAGTCGGGACCGATTTGTTGTTCCCACAACCCCACTTCGTCTGAACACACTGGTGCCATTGTCATTTTCAGAGTTATATGAACAGAAGAATGATTTGCTAAAAAATCATGGGAAACGACTATTAATCGACGAACCGTCGATTACTGGTCACGATTAGTCGATTACAAAAAATGATAGTCGCGACAGCCCAAGTAAAAATGAGTAATTTGCTTCTAGAATCTCTTTGATTATCTCCCTTGATTTGCAGCAGTCAATTTTTTTTGTATCTCCTTTGATTTGCAACGGACTACTTTTCCGTCAGCTAGTTGGATAAATCTATTATATAAATGGGAAGTCTGATACCATCCAGCTAGAAATTTCAGCTTTCACTGTCTTCCTTGGGCCACTTTTTCGTCGCTCGAGCCTCCCTGCTAATTGTTAATGGAAAAAGTCGCACCACTCATAATTTGTGGTGAGCCAAAGACATTGACAAAGATACAGGTGGTCCGTGGTTGCCGCCCGCCCACTGAATAGTGAATATGGTGTCGGAAAGTTATAACCCTGTTGGCGAGGGGTGCCTAACAATTCCAAACACAGAGCAGGTGTGGTTGGATGCTGAAAAAATTCAGTTATTGCACATTTTCCCCTCGTATCTTCTCCATTTAGTTTACACAAATTCTTAGTTTGCTGTTCAAACAGTTTGAACTGAAACAATTGTGCATGGTCTGGACAGCAACATGTGTTCCCTTGTTTCCGTGCCCCCACCCGAGAGTCGGATGAAATCAGCCCTTAGATATTGTAACTGAGTTTTCATTTTCTCTCTCTCTTCTTTCCATCTAGAATATAACCTTGACACCTAATTGGAACGAGGGCATTAAGTACGTCCCGTTGGGGTCACAACCTATGTTTTTGAGGCGAACATTTTTTTTCTGTTCTTCAAGAATTTTCGGGGCAAGGAGAGTCCACCATTTGTGTTAGGTAAAGGGTTGACCTATCGACTCATTTGTTTCTCCCAAAAAATTGCACCTCAACACATGGCGTTGGATCTGAAAAAAGACACCCCGTAATATAGCCTGGGTTTTTCGCTGTGGTCAGTTCTACTAAAAGTCTTCATACTATATAATAAATGTATTCATTGAACCCCCAGCATACAATCGCGTAATACAAGGTGTTGACTGAAGTGGGTAACCAAATGGTCCAAATCCTCCATCAAACTTTATTGCAAACGGCTATTAATTATAGAAATTAACAGGCTCTGAAAAGTACAATTTTCACGAAACATTTGTAAAACCACAAGTATTCGGAGCTTGGAATAACGTGTAGAATCTTGTCTTAAGCTATTAATCAAGTGGGTATTGTACAGGATGTATAAGTGATAAATACATTAATTATCCATCTAATTGTAAATTAAGCAAACCTGTTATTGTCAAAGTGTCTGAACTGACCCATTGCTTCTCTACCCGTTCCAATAGGTGTTCATAATCTATGTTTTGGGCGAAAAATGAAAAACAGTAATAAAATTTGCAAGCCAGTCTAATTCTGGTTGGGCTGTTTACCCACTTTTCGCACAGGTACTCGGCACAAGCTGTGAAATCGAAAGAAAAATGATATTTGGTAGCATTTTTGAATCGATGCTGACGTGCCCCCATAATGGTATATGTGATCGCCAGAAATGAATAAATGTGGATCCGAGATTAGTAATTGATTAAGGTATAAGGTTAATGTTTGAATCTGCCCTCCATATAGAATGGAACCTCGAATTATTTATAATAAATCGGATAACTGTCGCTCGTAACCCACTTTCCACTGTGCACTATCTTGTCCGACTAAATGTTTTTCGGCCTTTTCTGCGACTTCTCCCAGTTATCATGAGCAACCCAAGAACACCCAACGCCCGTGTAATACACACCACTGTAAACGTTATTCATTCCCCTTTCCACTGACACTGGGTACTGCTGGATACGTTATGTGAATCAAATTTGAGGGGAGTATAACGAAGACGAGTGCTATCGTTTTCGAAAGGCGAGTTGTGTACCTTTTTAATATTTATATACCATTATTGGGGCACGTCAGCATCGATTCAAAAATGCTGTCTAATATCATTTTTCTTTCGATTTCACAACTTGTGCCGAGTACCTGTGACTTTTCGTGGAAATCTGTGCGCAGACGACCGTTGATGTAATGTGATGTCCTTTTACCCACAAACATATACATATTTTCGATCGTGCTCCAGTTATACTATTATTTCAGTTAATAAGTATTTCATTCACTTTGACGCCATCGAGATATTAACACGACTAGTGGAACAACGTGACGTAATGGTAAAACTACGACTATCCCGAGTCTTCATTTCAAATGGTAACATCTTAAAAAAAAATCAGCCACATACACAGGGGTGGCGCCAAGAGGTTGGGTGGGGGTCAGTGGGATACCCCCTGGACGAGGAGGTTTAACCCCACCCCTGTCGGGGAAATTTCCTACTTATTTTTTTGTGTGTTTGTCGGGGAATACCATAGCCCCTGCATCGCGGAGCAAGACAAGGCGAATTCGGAAAAATGTGTGCAATGTCAGCTAATCTGTTCGACTCTCTAACAACCACTGGTTTAACAGGCGTGTACAAATATTGGGACTCCAAGGCCAAACAAAATTAAATAATTGATTCTCAGGCATTTTAAAAAAAAAAATTTTTTAAAATTTTATTCCTGATAGAATGATCGCCGATAGCTAAAAACCAGTTGTGAGAGCCTAAAATTAAATACTTGAGCTTCCATGTTGATTTCACTGGTAGATTTTTAGCTCAACTTTGACGTAAGTCAGATTTGAGCTTATGCCATGGCCAGTCGTCCGTCTGACCGTCAACAATTCAATACGGCTCGGGCTAGAGGCCGTATTTATGAACCGATCTTTACGAAACTTCTTGGGTACCTTTGTTATCACCATTGGACGAGAACGAGTGTTTCTGGGTGCTGTCCAAAATTCAAGATGACTGCCAGTGGCCATTTTGTACCGAAATTAGGTCCAATCAGTTTTTTGTCAACTTCTATACGGCTCGTATTTATGAACTGATCTTCATGAAACTTCTTGTGTACCTTTGTTATCACCTTGGGACAGGAACAAGTGTTTTGGGGTGCCTTTGTTATCACTGTGATATGAGAACAAATATTTTGGGGTTCAGTCAGACCCACTCTGGGACTCAAGATTTCTTTTGTAGTTTAGCATCTGACTGTCGCCCACCTTTACAATACTTTACCTGTACATTTGTTACAGGCTACGGTCAGTATTTATGTACAGACCATAACAATACTTTATATGTACCTTTGTTATCAGGTCATTACCTAGATGTTTGTCATTGCTGTGTCACATACTATACATGTACATGTCTTAACAAGTTGAGCTACAGTGTCTTTGACACTTTCATTGTAACAGTTGTCATACAACACAACATCAACACAGAACAACTAAAATGGAGATAAAAAATAATAAGGAGTTTTTTTAACTGGTTGAGTGCTAGAAGCCAAAATCAGGCCTTTCAAAAAGCCAACATTTTCCTTGCCCATGTTTTGTCGCATTTCGCGAAGAGAATAATACTGTACCAATGTAGATGGCATATTGCATCGCAAACCGCGATGCGATACCACTAAAAGTACACCCTATATGATAGTTTTATACATTTTGAATTTTGCCTCCGAAATAAATGTGACGAACGCGGGCCAAAAAACGAATGCGCCGCTACCTGAGAATCAAAAGATTAATTTTTTTGTTTAGTCCAATATGAACAGTTAGGCAAGACGGGTGAGGGACCTGATGGATAACCTATAGAGGTCGCACATTTTGGAAAACGTACTAGGTCAGGTAAAGGCAATTCTCTGGCGTATATTGTGCTCGAATGACGTCAAATGAGCATCTTTCTCATCGTAACGCCAAGAAACTGGAACATTTTCTCATGGAATGTACAAAATATGTGTCAGATTAAATAAAAGTGGACACATAAATGACAGGTGGATAACAGAGAGTGGGGTGTGGGGGGGGGGGGGGGGGGGGGGGGGTGTCAGAGACCATTCTGGCGAAGTTATAAGAGGAAGACAGAATAAAATGCAGTCATAAAGCAGTTGAATTCGTTCGAAATTTGAGAAATTGGAAGGGAGAACACAACTGAGCTCATCAGTAAATCTAACATCTCCGGAGTGCCGTGGCAAATAAGCGAGTGGTCGGTCGATAGAACTGTCGCGTGTCATTGATTAGGACATGTTTTAGAACCATGAGCGAGGAGTCAGATTTCCAAACGACTGAAAAACAAGGGGAGTTGAGCTCGAGTGTGTCGTGGTCGGAGTCAAAATCGCACAGTAGATGCTAACTGATGGCTTGGCGTCAGAAAATATTGACCAGAATTTGAAACGTGCTCTCCGGAACAGTTCTGGGTATATTTAGCATGTCCCTGCTGTTTTCGTTTCAATCCAACACGAAAGAGTAGCCTTAGGCATCTATTGGACACGAGCCATCCATGCAGACAATAGCGTGTCCCCAAAAGTAATTGGCATCCATGGCTCTTTTAAGCGCCTGTATGTGTATGTATCAATGCCGTGGGTGTATTTGTGCATTTGAAGAGGAATATATTTTTGGCCTAAAAATAGCTTATGACCCCAATGGAACGACTTGAATGAGCTCGTTTCATTGAGGTGTCAAAAGTTGTTACAAATGCAAAAATTGAAGAAAAAAAATATAAAAAATCGAATTGTTGCCATCTGGGGCTGGTGCCGATCGGGACACTGTGCAGCTTCTGCGTGATTGAGTGACTGTTGGAGAACGACACCAGTACCCCTCTTCTTCACGTTCCAGAGTAAGTGCCGCCGTATTTCGTTCTCTCGGTCAAGGTTGTATTCTTAATATGAGAACTAATGTAGTTTCTCTCTGTAGTCCTAGTTTCAGGGACGTAGGAACCGAGGTAGCTTTTCTCAGAGAGAGAGAGAGAGAGATGAGGCCAACATTATATATGTTAACCAAAGGGTCCACCAGGACTCAAATGCAGTCACCTGAAACTTGTGTTTCTCTGTTGGATTCCCATTATTGCAATCTTGTGTGAATTGGAAGGAAGGAAGGAGTGTACAGTCTTTACTCTTGAGATGTGACCGAAGATTACCCGTATGCCTTTTCTCTTCTACTGTCTTTAAAACGAAAAGGCGCCTATTTTTGGCTCCATTTTTAACAAATTTGTTTTCAAAAATGGTTCCAAAACAAAAATGTGTATTGTTCTCAAAGTAGAGGTGCGTTAGGCCCAAAAACATAACTTTGTGTATTGAATTCCTACCATGCCACTCATGGGCCACCTCAATGTGGAATGCCGTTCTGTGACCGTGACCCCCCCCCCCCCCCCCCCCCCCCCATCCAGTACTCCCGATGTTTCTGCCAGGAGTGCGTTCCTAATGTGGAAACCAGGGGGTCTCCCCTTTCTGGCTCTAGTTTCACCACCGGACTGTGCTCTGATGCATTCTAAAATCATTTGGATTAAAAATTAACGCCAATCAAGAGGGTTGGGTGAATATGAACACAGATGGGTTCACTGTACCTAGTTGATTTGGGTTGATTTTTAACTCAACTACTTTTAGAGTGTGGAAATATGATAACACGCCTCATTGCGACGTGTTTCATCATCTTTGACTAATTCACTGCACAATATATATACCGAACATCGAATTGAAAAAGCTTTGCCGCAATTTGCGAAGCATGCACATGAAAAATCTCGCTGATTACCAGATTACCGGTAGATCTGATTATCACACACGAGTCATTTAAAATGAAGAATGAAATCTGAAAAAAATAGTTCTGTCAGAATCAGGCCGGAAGCTGGAGAGTGTGCCAAAGGTGGGGGCGGTTAGCCCCACCCCTAACAATGTCAGTCAGAAAATTTTGTTATCCTTCGGAAAAATTGTTGCTTACTCGAGTGTCATCATTTTCTCTGAAAGCCGCTAGTTTGAGACGTTTGAGAAGAAAGTTGACCGTTTGATGAAAAAACAATTTTCATTATGCAAAAACACCCTTTTTGTTTCTAATTTCTTTTATTTGAAAGTGCTCATTATACGTTTATGACGGGGGGCGCGGTGTCTCAATAGGAAGAGGTACAGGCTGCAAGCCGAGAGGTCCTCGGTTCGAATCCCACCTGCGGTAACCGCGTTGTGTCCTTGGGTAAGACACTTCATCCCCATTGCCCACGCGTTGGCACGGCGGCGTTGTGTACTAAGGCGTACTGCACGTCGATGATGCTCTTGTCTTCAACCAATGCTAACCCTGTTTGTTGGAGTTAGTATGTTGGGAGCCTGATAGTTGCTCGACGTTGCTCGGTGGTTCTCAACCGGGTACTCCGGCTTCCTCCACTCGTAGAACCGTCTGACACGAGGTGACCCTGGCTGTCGAAAGGGACGTTAAACCCCAATAAATAAATAAATAAATAAATACGTTTATGTCAATCGAGTAGTCATGCACACGAAAACGTTTCGGATATTATTTTTATTTTAAAGAATTACTTTCGTGAAACGAAAGTAATTCTTTCAAATAATAAATAATAATAATAAACGAACTCTTACCTGTACGATCTGTTTCGTTTGTTATTATTTTGAAGAAGTATGTTGAGTTGGATCGGACCGACGGTCAACGACCCGGGAACACTGTCGGAAAATTTTGACTCCCACCCAACCGTGTCGGAAACTTTTGAGATCCTGACTTTGGACCTGATCAGGTTCTGAAGGTTCTCAGACACCGCGATATTTTTTCAGTGTCGTTTATTCTGGGATGATGAATATTTCTGACGTCGTTTCTAAGCAAATACTGAAACATGGGACAATGTACCTTACTGTGATTTTATAGAAGGTTTCCACATTTGACGTGATCATTGTTTAACTGCTCCACCCTAGGCCTCCCTTTCATATGCAGAGTTACATCCGGGGGAGGGGTCAAGCCCAGTGCCGTATTAACCCATGGCTGGACCCTAGGCTTTCAGGTACTTCGGCCTCGGGGTCCCCTCCGGCACTTCAGTCTTTCGCCCCACTACAGCTGATAGCCTGACCCTGGTACGGTAGGCACTATTCCGAAGTACATAGCCCTATATCCATTTTGCGGGTCTCCTGAAGAATTCTACTCACAGCTTGACGTATTATTTAAATAAGCATTAAAATAATGTACTGTAAATAAATATAGTATATGAGAGTATATATGTGGATAAATACACATGTAGATGTATCGCTACGGCGCAGAGTGCAAAGTACCTTTACCTAAGGCGCTGGTAACAGTGCCTCGGCAAAAAAACAATTGGCGGGCTCCCTGTCCCTATATATGCTTCAACCTTGTTTTCCTTATGAATAATACGCCCCTGGTCAAGCCTCCATAAAAAAAAAATTCTAAAAAGAAGAGATCTTCGCCTTGCTCTTGACAGACTCTGCGGTGACAGGCTTGATGAGCAGTAAAATAATATCGACAGGCCTATTTAGCTGCAACGTTGTGTCATCATGTGTCACATTACAAGCACTAGAAAGGCTATTAGACCGATGCCAGTATTTCTAATACATGCAGGTCAACTGAGTCATGGGCGCAGATGTGTCTTCAACATTGCCGGGAAGGTTGATGACACATGCATATATGGTCGACAGTGCCATCTATGGGGCCTATCTATACAAGCGTAAGAAATAGGTACACTAGCCTATTATCCCGAAATACCCTGGTATAGGAGGGTATGTGGCACGTTCCACCAACAAAATTGAGCACGGCATCACGGAACGTGTATCGTGGTACTTAGTTTAAACAATATTTATTCAATAATTGATAAATGCATACATTTCACAACAATAGTTGAGTAACAAAAAAATATGAACAACAAAAAATACAGTATTATAATGAAACAACTAAAGGCAGGGAAATGTGTTACTGCGTAAAAGCGGGATTCGACAGAAAGCTTAAAGCTTATATGTAAGTCGTCTCCCGAGCAGTTTATAAAATTACTCCTTTAGGTGGTACAATACAGCGGAGAAGCTCGTATGTCGTCGCTTGGAGGCCGAGACCCTTCCCATTTTATATTAGTTGGACTTAGTTGCCGCGATCGTAGATCAAGTGGCCGTTAAGTTAAGCGACACATCAGAAAGGTTGACAACAACAACAACACACGCACAACCCACTACACAATATATCTCTATCACACACGCACAACTCTCTCTCGCAGACAACCTCTCACCATTTACTGCACACTTACCCCGACACAATCAGACTCCAGACCCCAGACCTAACACAACACAAAGAAGCGGGAGATGTCAATGTCATTCGGGCCCGACGCCAGCCGGGATGCCGGGTGGGGGGGGGGGGTGAACCACCCCCATGACAACCTCCGTCGGAAATTTTGGTTCCTTTTTTCTAGAGTTTGTGTGCAAAGTGGAAGACCTTTGGTCATTTTCCCAGTAGTTTAACTGTTTTACCAACGGAGATAGCAGGCGTCACCTGCAAACAGAGTTCTTAATTTTGTCCCTCAAAAACACAGCCCATGTCCCCTCATTGGAACAAGCTCAACCAGCTCATTTCAATGTAGGGTCAAAAGCTATGTCCTTGAGACAAACATATAAAACATACGATCGCTACGTTGGGCAAAGGTATCAAACCTCGCCCCCCTCCACCCAAAGAGAATAGTCTGGCTTTATACCTGGTAGAGTTTGAATACGGAGTGCAGAAAAACAGCCTCGACCGCCAAGCAACGATATGTGAGATTGTTTAAACTTCAAGATGAATTAGAATAAAAAGGAAAAAGAAGGAAGAACTGCAGCACGGATAAGTAGAAAACAAAAGAAAGAAACTAATATGATCAGCTTGAGTACATCGTACATTGACTTAACACCCAAAATAATTTTATTTCCTGTATTTCTTTTCGAAAAGATATTAGGCTCAAATAAATTAAAATTAAAATATCGAAAAAATCAGAAATCGGAAATATCGGTGGTGTTGGGAGGCGTGAAGGGGTATTCCACCTAAGGTATTGGTCACAGGGTCCAATTATATCAGCTAAGCAGAAGATTTTTACCGCCGTGAACCATCACTAATTCAGTATCGCGTTCCCCACGGGGAGTTGGGGTGAGGGCATAGTATTGAGTTTCAGCTCATTGGAATCGCTTACTTGGTAGAATGAAGTCATGCACCACTTCGAAAATAAGGCGGTTGTCCTCGTTGTTCAAGACTTATGTGCCAAAGAGAAGTGTGGATGTGTCTACTACAAATGGGAGTAAATTAATCGTATAATTACGAGCGTCGGAGAACAATGGATTACGAAAAAGAAGTGATCAGTAGTTTCGCACTCACCACACGGACAGGACGCACTGGGTGAAAGGTGATTATCGTTTTGGTGAGAATTAAGGTTACTACAATGTAACCACAGCCTACAATGGTATATTTGAGCTCTGCGAAATTTCGCGTTACTATAGAACTTTGGGGGGGGGGGGGTGGGGGTGGGGGGTGGGGGTGGTTTGGTTACCATCGTTCAGAAGTGTTTTAAAGTTTATCAATGATGAGTTCTCACGGACAGATAAGGGCAACTTATTCCACTGGTCAGTAACGCTGGGGATAAAAGAAGACTGATACAATTGCGTTCGGCAAAAGGGAACTCGGTGGTTTTGACCAGATCGGAGACTAAGTGATGAATTCGACAAAGAGATGATTGGGGGGACTTTGTTTGAGATGTATGGAGGTGATGTGTAATGATACATTTTGAAAAATTGAATTAGTTTATGTTTACGGCGTCTATCTTGCAGGGAGTCCCATCGTGTCTCCGAATATAGTAAGGACTTACTGGCACTCACTGTTGCTCCAGTAATGATTCTTGCTGCTGCAATCTGTATTTTTTCAAGTTCCGCAATATTGGTCATGGAACAATTATCCCAGACAGTATTCGCGTATTCAAGAAGAGGCCTAATAAAAGGAAAATATATTTTTTCTGGGACACTGCGATCGAGATTAAATTTTTGCCTCCTCAACAAGTCTAAACGAGACCAGGCTTTGGAGCAGATGTGGTCAATGTGGTCATTCCATATACATGTGCGATTTAGTATGACTCCTAAGTGTTTATGGTTAGAAACTTCCGATATCCGTGAGCCACCTAAATATAAGGGTGGATGGGGGTTGGGATTGTTTTTACGTGATATACACATACTTTCTGTTTTGTTGGGAATGAACTCGACCAACCATGTTTTGGCCCAGTGCTCAATTGTTGCCAAATCGTGGAGGCTTGCTCGAGGTTTTCAAAAATTAAATATAAGGAAGTGTCATCTGCAAAGAGGTGTTTACTACTCACTAAGTCGCTGGTTATATTGTTTATGTATATCAGAAACAAGAGCGGCCCGAGTATAGACCCCTGAGGCACACCGGCATTGGTGGGCCTCCATGGAGATGACTCAGAGGCTATCACAACTCGCTGTGACCTATCCGTAAGATACGATTTTAAAAACATAAGCAGCTCCCCTGAAACGCCAATACTCTCCAACTTGTGGATAAGACCGGCATGCCATACTTTATCAAAAGCCTTTATGACGTCACCGAAGACTACCCTAACTTGTTTGCCTTCGTCAAGTGCGCGACAGAATTCATCATATATGTCAGTCAGTTGGAAGACAATTGAATCTCTAGGTGTAAAGCCTGACTGAAATTGACTAAGAACATTGATTTCACTCAAAAATTGCCGCAAGCGTTTGAAAACACATTTTTCGAGTATTTTACCAACACAGTTGATCAGCGATATCGGGCGATAGTTGGTGACTAAGTTTGAGGGTTGTTTTTTAGGATTGGGGAGACATTTGCGTTTTTCCATAATAAAGGAAAGTACGAATTATTCAGTAGTATATTGAATAAAATTGAGAGTGGTTCACAGAGAGATGATTTACATTATTTTAGGAGGCGCGGGCTTATCTCATCTGGACCGCACGCTTTGGACACCTTTATCGACTTCATATATATAGCTGCGTATACTTCGCTGCAATGTACAGTGATACTATCAATGCATTGGGGAACATGGGGTGGTGGATCTGGTAGAGACGCATTCGAATCGTCAACTGTAGAGATGGAACAAAAGTATTCATTGAAGACTCCAGCTTTCTCGACACTTGAAGAATATATTTTGTTTAAGTGATCAGTGCAGGAATTCCTGTGACATTACTGCTACCGATTAGTGTTTTTAGTGTCTTCCACCACAGTGATGCGGGGGTTACCTTGCTTCTCAATGTGTCCTGGACTTTTGAAAGATAAAGGGCTTTGGCCTTCCTGATAGCTGATACAACTTCATTCCGTTTAAGTTTATATTTAGCCCAGGCATGCGGGAAATTAGTGCCCTTAGCAATGCGATACAAACGTTTTCCCTGTCTAATTAGTAATCGTATTTCGTTATGCATCCACTTAGGTTGGTCCACTCTCGAAGTAATAATTTTATTAGGGATATGTCTGGATGCAATATCGAGTATTTTGTCGGAGAAATTGGAAACTATGGTATCGAGACATGGAGAATTAAAAATACAGTTCCAGTCGGTGTTAGAAAAGGCCTCGTTCAATACGTCATAGTTGCCCTGAGAATAAAGCCATATCCTCCTCTTGAAGGAATGAGGGTTCGGTTTTAAAAATTCGACATCGATTGAAATTGGGCAGTGGTAGTGGGTCATGTCTGGGATAATTGGTTCAAGGACTTCGCATGCGTTCACGTTGATTGTATCACTAACAGCAAAGAGATCTAACAGTGAAGTGGATGTCTCAGTAAAACATGATGGTTCACCCACAAGCTGTCAAAGATTAAAGTAGTTGACTATTTCAGAAAAGCTACTTCTTGAAGAAACCATTTGATTATCGTTAAAATCACCTGTGCACCTGTGACAATTAGGTCACCAATTGACGTGTCTCTGGCTTCTTCGATGGATGCTGATATGGCATCCCATGTATCTGTGGGACTATTGGGTGGGTGGTAGAATACTCCTAATAATAACGATCTGCTTCGTTTGGTAAATATTTCAGCCCATATGCACTCAGTTACCAAGTTAGAGTGAAATTATTCCAAAACGAGTCATCCTATCAAGTTAAATGAAATCCCGTCATAAATACGACCTGTAGACTGTGCTAAAGGTTTTCGGGCTTCGCCCCCCCCCCCCCCCCCCCTGTAGCCGTCACAGATGACCGATCGCGTCTAAAAGAGGATATTCTCATCTAGATATTATATGCAGTCATCCTCCCAACTTACAATGAAATCCCTCCATAAATACGAACTGTAGACTGTGCTAAAGGTTTTCGTGTTTTGGGCTCGGGCAGCCGCCACGGTTGACAAATCACGACCAAATGTGGAAGTTCTCATCTAGACATCATACGGAGTCATCCTACCAAGTTACAATGAAATTCCTCCATATTAAATACGACCTGTAGACTGTGCTAACAGGTTTTGGATTTCATGCTCGGGCAGCCGTCACGGTTGACAGAGCATGACAAAAAGGGGCAGTTCTCATCTAGATTTCATACGGAGTCATCCTACCAAGTTACAATGAAATCCCTCCATATTAAAAACGACCTGTAGACTGTGCTAAAGGTTTTCGGCTTTTGGGCTCGGGCAGCCATCACGGTTGACTGATCGCGACCAAAAGGGGGCGTTCTCATCTAGACATGACCTCAAACCTGCATATGAAATTTCGTGACGTTCGGGCATGAACTACGGGGTGTAGTCTGTGCTAAAGGAAAATGTGAACAGACTGATAGACTCACAGACTTACAGACTTCTGCACGCGTGATGGCAATAGCTTATCTTGACTTTGTCAAGTTGAGCTAAAAAAACCCCAAAAAGCCACAAAAACTCTTCGCTTAGGTTAACCCAATTAAGAAGGTCCGCATTGACTTTCCAAAGAAATAGCCTTTCCGGGGAGACTTGGTAAAATCACCAATCATAATTAGGTATATAGGCGCGAATACACCCAAACCGGCCTCCAACATTTTTACCCAAACCGGCCTCTAATCAACCCAAACCGGCCTCTACATTTTACCCAAACCGGCCTCCGAAATTTTACTCCAAACGTCCGCCACAGTCTTACCAAAGAATTTTACGGACGGTAAAAAGAAAAACACAGACTTTTTAAATTATGGACATACATTTATTAACACAATACTTTAATGATCAATCTATTTTTTGCTAATTAAAACTGCGACAGATGACAGAGTTTGTCTTGTTTTTTTTTTATTATAGTATCGTAAAAACTCACAAGAACAAAAACAGACAAAAAATATTTTTATCTATTATTTGTGACAGTAGATATGATTTCAGTGGTTTTCTGCAAAGCACCCTTAATTGAAGGTTAATCACAGAGAACACTTTTAAAAACCGCTAAATCTTGTGAAAATAAGTGTTTGTTCCATTTTCGTTTTTGCATGACATGTTGTTTTGATAATCAGAGGCGCCAGATCACATCAAAATTTGGGGAATGCGTTTTTTGAAAAAGAGTACCAATCAGCATTCAGTCTGAATAATACCGGTTTGTTTTGGAAAAGCTTGTTTGAAAAAGCGCAACCAACCAGTACAGAGTTTTGATAGTACTGATAGTATGATAGAGTATGGAGGGAGGATATGTGGCGCAAGCTGGAGGCTCTGGGCTTGGGGGCGAGTTTGTTGGGATTATGAAAGCATTACATAAAGATGTACAGAGTGAACTTAGCCTGGGAAACATTACAACAAAACGTGTGCCTATGGAGATAGGCCTAAAACAGGGGTCTATCCTTTCGCCAATTCTTTTTGCATTGTACATCAAAGGTTTATGAGATGGACTCCTGCATAGCGACGAGGGGGTTGCAGTTGGTGACTTGAAGATCACAAGGCTATTTTTTGCAGACGATATGGTGCTGGTGTCAGAAAGCGAAGAGGGGCTAGCGAAGATGCTGGGAATTGTTGGGAAATATGGGAACAAATGGAGACTCGAACTTAATGAAAGCAAGAGCAAAGTTGTACTAGTGGGCCGCAAAGTGGACCCCACTCGAAGGCGGAGAGGGGGAGTTCTGCATTCCGAAAGGTAGCAGAAGACTTCTTAGTGTAGGAGAGACTAGTGACTATGAGTACCTGGGGGTAAATATAAACATCACAGGAAGAGGCATCTACCGAAATCACACAAATAAATTGATTCTAAAGGGGAAGCGAATCCTTAACCAAATGAAACTTATAGGGAGAAACAGTTTCAATAAGGTTTTCGTGGGGAAAACTATTTGGGAAATGGTGGGTCTGCCAAGTATAACATACGGTACGGAAGTTGTACCCCTAAACCACACAGCTGTTAAGAGCTCGGAAATCCTGCAGAACGATGCAGGCCGATGGATAACAGACTCGAGTAATGCCGCAGCGCTAGAAGCGATCAGGGGTGAGCTTGGGTGGATGAGGATCAAGGTCAGGATAGACCTATTGAAACTCGGTTATCTTAATTATTTGGTAAATCTCCCCGATAGCCGATGGTGTAAAGTAATGTTCCTGAGAACTTTCAACTCGAATATCAAGACGGGGTGGATGGTCCAAGTGAGGGAGCTAGTAGAAAACTACTCAATGGAGATCTCGAACCTTGACGTTGGGGCAAACCAGGGCAAAAAGATCGCCAGAGAAAGGGTCATGGAGGATTGTAACCGTAATTGGCGAGAGGGGGTCAAATCAAAGAGATCTTTGGGTGGTCTGCGTGATAAAGAGAAGCCTGGTTTTGAAGGGTACCTTGAGGCACCTTTGGGGAGTCACTGTTGTTCAAGCTGAGGTCGCGGTCCCTGGAGCTGAGGGGAAAAATTGGGAAAAACAGTGAAAAGGAGTGCCAGATGTGTAACTTGGGCGTGGTGGAGACTCTGGAACACTTTCTTATAGAATGCCCAAAATACCAGTCTAAAAGAACAAGATTCAAGGGAAGTATAATGGGGAAGTGGGATGGGAGAATGAAGGACATGTGGTTAGGGGGCGACTCAAAGGGGAGGGTTAGAATGGGGCAAGGGATGTCATCAAGAAGTTCGTCTCCGAGTGTTGGGAGGAGAGAAGAAGCGCGGAAATAGGGAGGCAGTTGGTAGAACATGGGTAACCAAGGTCTTCTCATACGAGAATCGCGACAAATCAGCGGCCGGCCGAAGTGTTATTATTATAGTATCATCTTGATCTTGTCACTGTGCCAGTAACCTTTTCGGGAATTTTAGGGATTTGGAAACGACAGGTTATTTTTATTCCATTTTGGGTATTTTCAAATGTATAATTATTGGATTTTCTGTACCGGTGTGCATGTGGATAACATTTTCGGAAAAGGAGGTAGGCCAACATTTGCCCTCACAATTTTTATTATTTAAATTTTGCTTCCGTGTCGTGAAAAGCTACTAGCAGGCGAGTGTGGTTAAAAATGCACGGAGGCCGGTTTGGGTAAAATTGTGGAGGCCGGTATGGGCGAAATTGCGGAGGCCGCGGTTTGGTTGGAGACCGGCTTGGGTGTAATTCTATAGGCGTAGGCCAAAAATTCGTGATCATTACACCCATGTTAATTTGGGACAACGGATTTAAGTACGTACGGTAGCCACCATGTTTTGTTGATTTTTAGAAATTTTGGAAGGGACGTGAACTCCCCATTGATCCCTCACCAGCAACCTGCGTCAAGACTCAGGGAACCCTACTGGGCGACCACTTCCTCGCGGATTCCCTTAGGCGTTCTCCAAAAAACTTGGTGGAAAAGCGCCATTGCACAAATAGGCCTACTAATTTGAGTACGACCAATTTAATTTTAATTTTTGGAAGGGGCGTATCCTCCCCCCCCCCCCCCCACTCCTCACCAGTGTCCAGCATTAAGACTCGACGTACAGGCCTACTGTCAGTACCGAGCGACCACTGCCTCGGTCACTGAGTGATTCGCTTATTCAAAAAACTTGGTGGAAAGGCGAATTCCTATTTTTGTGTTGTGCGTCGATTCAAAATCTTTCGTTGTGTCCATGCTCTCGCGTTCGTTTGAAAATTTGCATTTTGTGGCATGGGCGTGATGATTGACCTGTAAATTCCAAAATAAATGGTAAGTGTTGATATCGAGTGGGAAAGGTCGGGCGAAATGGAGAAACTGTGTGTTGGGCTTATTTTTAAACCCATGGTTCGCGAAGATAGGTTCCAGAACAGAAAGATCCAAAGCGAAAGGTACGGAGAGTGTGTGGTGCAATAACAAAGTTGAAATTACAATAAGATTCGTAGTTTTGTGTTGCCCATTTAACCGGGTGCTGGTCAGTCTCCACGTAAAATCCACCCGCACGGATGCGTTCTTGTAAGGGTAGAATCTATCTTACTCCCTAGCTCGGTGTTAGTGTTCAATAAAGTGATACAAATTTAACCATCAAAATTCTTTGCCTTGACAACGAACATCTTGAGAAACCGTATTTTAACATTTTATTGAATTCGGTCGGTCAGTGGCTAATATTCATGCCTTTTAACAAAATTTCAATCATTCTACCTGGAGAGGATTTCGTATTTTTGATAAATTATCGAAAGAAACCCGATAAAGTTATAATATAGCAACGGATAGCCGATAGTGTCTAAACAACTATTCATAATCCTAAGTACACAGTTTTTAAAAGTAGTACACGTGTGGAGTTGTATCCATCCGCACTAAATGTATTGTTTTTGTGCAAATCTCTTTTTGATAAAAATATTCTTTTCATTTTGTTGAAAATGTCCTACAGTTTAGATGCAATTTAATTATTTATCCAGTAACCCTTTTCTTCCGCGAATTATATATCCTACATGGACCTTAATTTTATAGAGGAAAGTCATTTGCATTGAGTTACCAAGAACTTAACAAAGCGACAGAGTGCTCTCGGCTGCAAATTTGAGGAAGAAAAAGCCTATTTCGTTAATTTTACGGCGATTGCAACGAGAAAACTTCGAGAGGCGCAACCCCTCGTGAGAATGGTTATGTCTGACCGTAATACAGACGATTATAAGAATGGAAGGCGTCTGAGATCGGACAGCCCAGATAGCTCAGACGATAGCGGTTCTTCCGAAGACTCAGACCGGGGTAAGGAACCTCAGCGGAGCAGGGTTTATAAACAACATGCTAAACTGGAACGAAAACGTGTTATCAAAATCTTTTCGTGTTGGATGAAAATTTTTGTGCGAAGGAAAATGTGATTTTATCCAGACACATACGTTTCGTGGCGTGTCACTTTTAAAATTTTGATAACGGACTCAAAATTCAGTTATTTGACAATAATTTTCAGTTGGTAATTTTTTTTGAAAGTGTGCGAACGTGACTTGACCCATATTCGCATTGCTTATAAAGACTCGTCGCAAAACTATTATTAATCCACTATCGCATTGTCTCACCCATTCCAAGGAAGAGATTATCATTATTTTTAATTCGTATACTCAAACAGGCCATGTATTTTTACCTTTATCAGATAAAACTGTTGCTTACAAAATGTTCTGACTGTAGTTGTAACTTGTAGTAGGACCAGCATTGTAATTGGAATTTGGATAGATTTTGTCTTTGAAACGATGCACAATAATAATTTAAGTTTATTGCAGAATTTGTAAAATTTGAAAATGGTGCTTTCTTATTTTTAATATTAATATTTTCTCCTTAAATAATGCATAAACCAGATGCTAATTAATTATTGTAAATTAGAGAGCTTTCCAACAAATCAAGTTAGAATATGGTCCTACCGAGTACTGATGTGATGAAAGAAAAAAGTTACTTTTTGTGATTTGATTTAATATCATATTTAGAGTATATTAGATGATGCTAGCCTGCATTACATATATAAGTGCTTTGTATATTGAAAGGTTTTAACTTTTATGATCATATTGCCTTGCTCGATTTAATTGTGCACTTACAGGTGAGCTGTTTTCCATTTCGTTTGAAAATACAAAAAGTTATCCTTTTTTCTATGGTCAATGGTTTGTTCATTTGACTTTCAGAGATCGAAAATAATTCTTTCCCATTAATTAACAGATGTTAATTTGTATAACACTTACAACTACAGTACTGGTATACAAGTGTGAACATTCAGTGCTAAAGAATTTCGACACTGAGGCTGACAATTCGTTGTTCATGTATTTATTATTATGCTGTTCTATGTACTCTAATCCCCCCCCCCCCCCCCCCCCCAAATAAAAAGAAAATAAATAAAAAAAATTTAAAAAAACTTTAGGGTACTAGTAACTGAGAAAAAACCAACTAAAGTCAGAAGATAGGGGCTTATAAAAAAATTGTTAGTATTTTTGGGGGGTAAAAGGCTGAAGAGGTACAAAACTAAATATGATTCAGCTTGTGCTTTATTTCTTATAATAAAGTTTTTCAAATCTTATGCTTTGAATTTTCTTTGCATAGATTTAGAAAATGTTCTTTCAAACTGACACTATCATTCCTGTTCTCTTAATGTCTCTACTACTGTTAATAATCAGCTGCTGCCAATAAACACATACCAATCAGTGGGCGGTTTACAAAGCCCTAAACAAAAAAGCAACTGTTTTGAGAGTAAAAAAAAACATTTCCCCCCCCCCCCCCCCCCCCCATACCCAACAACCCCCCCCCCCCCTAAAAAAAAAAACAAAAAAAAACATTGGCTTAATTGCAAGTTTCACACAACATGGTACCCAAAATGGTCTCCAATATAGGGGCTTTACATGCTCCAAATTCGCTCTGGTGAGTTAGAGCACTACATTTGACAAAATGTCGCGGGGGTGGGGGTGGGGTGGCTAGTCCTAACTAGGACCCTGTGGTCATTGCCCTCCCGGACTGTGGAAGGAGGGGCAATGACAGAGGGTTCTAGTTAGAACAACTGGAGATTCCCCAAAAAGTCATACACCAGCCTTTCAAATATCATCCCCCTCAACACCAAAAAAAACCCTGAAAAATACTGGCTAGGGCACCCCTATTATAGAATCCTGGCTATACACCTGAATTTTTCTGCCTGTTTCTCATTGGGAATGGGACAGAAGTTCAGGCCCCAAAAGTCTTTGATAAAATCGTGTTTCCAAGTATATTTATTTATTGAGATTGGACACTTTTATGGGTAGAGGAAGCCAGATTACCCAGCTTCCTCCACCCAGGAAGCTGCTTTGCAAATGTGAATACACTACTGTCATGTGCAATTTGTTTATTTCTGGTCAGAGTATATTTTAGTTTTCTTTAAAAAATTTCAGATCATGGAATGCGTGTTGGAAGAGACTTTCAGGCAGTTGTTCCTGAATACAAGCCAGGTATGAAAATATTTTTATAGTGGAAAGTTGTGTTACTGTGGCAGATATGGTGCAGGTACAGTATGGATAGGGTGATTGAATACTCATTCACCCAGTGGGTGAACACCAACCTATTTTGTTACTTGTCACTTCTGCAAGTAATATATGTGCAGGATGACACTTACAATTTAGTCACCACTCACATTATCATTTTTGAAGCAACAAAATGATTTTCATTTTTGTCTTGACAAAAAAGCAAATGACCCCTCATTGGAATAAGCTTTTGCTATGTTTTTGAGGCAAAAATGTTAAAAAATAATAAAATTTTGATGGCGATATTTGTGAGTAGTACTCAGGGCTGGGGCCAAAGTACTCGTTACTTGTACTCGTAGTACTCAAGTACCAGTTTTTAACAAAGTACTCGTTACTCGTACTCATAAAATCTTAAATACTCGTACTCAATACTTATGAAAAAATGGTAAGTACTCATGAGTATTTTGCGAGTACTTTTTGAGTACTTTGCAAATATTTAGAAGTTTAAAAAGTGTTACGTGTTTAGGACTATTGTTTCTATATACCTGTTATAAACAAAAACTAAGGCTGGGGTTAAATATTGATTTTATTTAAAAAAAAATAGCATTATTTAAAAAATAAGAGCTGTATGGTAACTGACATTTTATCTTCACTCTTGTTTTGGTTTAATCTGATTAGTATTGTCCTCATATGTCTGAAAAAAAATGAATAAATCAACCACTGGATTCCACATATTTTTTATGGACCTATTTGGCCTCTGTACATGTACAGATGTATATTCAATATAGGCTTTTAATCTTGTACATTGTATTTTGTTTGACAGTGCTCTTTGAACTCTTTGATATAATAGAATGTCGTCGTATAATGTCATTTTACAATAGAGTAAGGGCTCAGTTTATCACAAGAATACAGAAAAAAGACCCATTTCCTTTCAATTGAATGCCCCCAGTCCTGTTATTGGATACATGTACTTTTCATAGGAAAAGTGGATATTAAGTTAACTAGGTTCCACGTTATTTGTCGGAGAGAAGTAATGCAGGGTTCTGCCAAGAAATTTGTGCATGCCAGACAATTATAAGTGACTGAAGACCTCCAACAGACTCTATGGTGTTAAATGTGAGTGGGGAAATTTAGTGGTGGTTGAATTAGCCATTTTTGCCTTAAGTGGTGGATGGAAATGAAAAAGGGCTGTACACATCCGACTCCCACTCACTAATGTGGGCAGAATCCTGGTAATGCGGCTGGTTATTAACTTAAACAGTGTTATGAATTTTCCACCCCAAAGAAATACTTATACATTACAACTTGCAAGAGCAAACTCTTGGCGCACAAGCAAACATTTGAGATCAAGGTCTACTGCATGACTCCCCATTGCCCTTGAACCAGGTTTCTGCCTCAGTAGTGAGTAGTGGTGGGTGTGATCACCAGTCACCACTTTGGACAAAATTACTCTTTTAACCTCTGCTAAATCTTATTGAAAAAGAAAAGTGAGAACATTGAATTTGATATACCATTTCCATTTGTTTTTCAAAATGTGGTCTTGATTTTGCTGCAGTCTTTTATTTTGTAAACCCTGATTCACTGATATGAATGTGTTGTGATCTTTACATAAGAGACCAGTTTTGTGATCACAGTACTACTGTACCAGAAACACTTTATGTTCTGGAACTATACATATTGCTCTTGAGTTCCAAATAAAAGTACAGGGTGGAAAATCAGAGGAATACAAATAGAAGTACGGGGTAGGGCTGTCGTGATTATTCGATTAGTCGACTAACCGTCGACTATTGAAGTAGTCGACGTTTTTTATTTTTAGTCGATCGTCGTTCATTTTCAAGGTGGTACACGTCTACTACACGTCGGGGCTAAATTGCATTGTTTTGTGAGGTGAATGATCAATGAAGGTGAATAACTTTAAATATCTAACCATAGTTAACATTCATATCCGGAAGACTGTACGACTGTCACTGACTGTGTAAGAAAGAACACTCACAGTTACTCGAGAAGAATAGATTCTTCTGAATTTCTCCAGTCTTGTACACATGAATGCACCCATTGGAAAACTCAAAGCGCGGAAGTGACAAAATTATGACGAAAGTCAGAACGTCAGATCACTTCTCAAAGTTCGGAACTTCAGACTAAGATCCAATTTTAACAACTGACGAGGGAATGCATAGATCTCAATGTTAAAAATTTCGAGAAACTTATTGCAGAAAGGAAACATATGCAGGAACGTTCTTTGGTAAATTCATTTTAATTCATCGGCTTCAGTCTAGTTCAAAACTTGGACCCGCAGTCAGTAATATTATTTTTGGGGTTGGTACGTCCTACGGGACGTACCAACCCCAAAAATTATATTACGGACTATGGGTCCAAGATTGGACTACATGTAGCTTCAGTCGGGACCGATTTGTTGTTCCCACAACCCCACTTCGTCTGAACACACTGGTGCCATTGTCATTTTCAGAGTTATACGAACAGAAGAATGATTTGCTAAAAAATCATGGGAAACGACTATTAATCGACTAACCGTCGATTACTGGTCACGATTAGTCGCTTACAAAAAATGATAGTCGCGACAGCCCTAGTACGGGGCAGAATAAAAGTACAGGGTTGAAAGTTTTAAGAGTTACTGTCATTTCTGTAATACCCCTAGCCCATACAGGACTGTTACCTGGGCTTTAAAGCCTTTAATAAAGTCCAGGTAACAGTCCTGTGTGAGTTAGGAGTCTGACACAGACTAAAGTATCCATTAGTATGTCTCCAATATAAGGCATTTACTTAACGCAGATGGTATTTGTAATAAACATACAGGCCCAAATAAACTTCATACAGGGTGGCAAATATTCTGAAAAATAATAAGCATATGTGTATGTTTATTTGGAACCCTAGAGTAAGAAATAAAATGTAGAATTAGTTTCTGATTAGGCTGCAGTGTAACTGGTTGAGTGATGAAAGCCCACATTTGGGCTTTACTCTGAATTGCAGGTACATGTACCACAACTTAATGGCCTCATATTTAGTGGATGTACTTCATTTTTCTTTGAAGTGTAATTATGTAGTCTCTATGGATTTTCCTTGTTTCAGTTTATGAGAGAGGACCTCTTAGCCCTCTCTCATAAATTATAACATAATTGAGCACTCCACCAGCTAAATAACTGATTTTGTTGCACATTTTCAATTTTTTCATTTTAATTCAGTACCAGTGATACATGATTATAAATTTGTACTGTTTTATTTACAGATGGAAAATTTGACCCAAAGGCTGAAGCAATGCTGGTTTGGGCACCCAGTCGTGAACTATCAGGTGTAAAGAGTGAGTGTTTTACTGTCATGTTCAACTTCATGAACAACTGAATGGACTTTTGTTGTTTTAGCCTTCGGGGGGTTAAATTTATAACTGCAGCTCTATTTATTTTTTACAATTTCTCTCCAACCTTTTGAATGCACTCGGTTATCACATTGCATTATTTTCAAATGAATAGTGGAACAACTCTGTCGAAGAATGTGCGAACGAATTTTATGGCAGAATGAATACTCATGCATAAATATTTCCTGAGTTATTTTTTTCACTTCTTTGATTTTGTGTGTAAGCATATAAAAAAAGTATTTTTTTCATTGAATGTTGTATCCGTGATCAACTGGATGCTTTCAATTTTCTTCAGTTACTTCCCTTTATCTTTCTCAGGGATTGTGTTCAAACTTGCACTGAGTTAAATATTAGTTTCCAAGTATATTGGGAATAAATTTTAAATGGCATCTTGGAATCAATTAAATAATTTTGTGAACATTCATGTAGCTGTAATATTTTGCTTCTCCACTTTTCATTCACATTTTTAAAGCCTGATTGCACTTGGTATTTTTAAAGAATTCAAGGCTTCTATTAATAACGTCTGAAGGAAAACTTTTAACCAAATGATAATTTGTATCCTCTTATAATATAATGTATAGTTTATTTTCTAACCTGGTCTATCCGCAGCTATTTTGTTTATAAATGAATTTTTCCAACAAGCACGGCTTTCATGTGGTAACATTTGAAAGATGTATTGATGATGTAAAATCTTGTAGCTACATGTAGACATTTTATATGTGAAGTTCAGACTGGCATCATTTCTGATTTATCACGTTAAGTTTCTGCCAAAATTGACTTTTGAAGATTTTTTTTGGGGGGGGGGGGGAGGGGGGGGAGTGGAGACTTTTTTTAACTGTTTGAAATTGCTGTAAAATATTCTTGGCATTTCATAAGGTGCTTCAAGCTCTCGGGTCTACAGTTTAATACTGTTTGTAAATCAAATGTTTTTATGCACTGTTTATTCACCCACTTTTCATGGAGTTTGTCTGTTGACAACTGTTGATACAATGTAATGTCCATTTACTCAGAAAGATATACAGATATGCTTTCATGCTCATGTTATAGAACTTGTTATAGTATTTAATGCATCTTGAAGACATCAACATTTTAACATAACTGGTGGAACTTCGTAGCATAATCATAAAACTACAGCTATGGTCAGTTTTTATTCATAATGGTAAATGTTATCAAAGATATGATCAGATCAAATATTGATTGAGCGACTTCTGTTGATTCAAATAAATACATAGAATGACACACGTATGGGAATGGGGTAATCGATATGGCACGATCTCCAGTGTGGAAAGATAAAATGAGAGGCAGCAGGCCTCGAGTTTTATCCTTTCACAATGACACAAGTTCAATATTGATTAACCCATTCGCACACGTATGTCATTCTGTGTTTATTATGTGCCTTCACGTCTCGATAAAAACAATTATTAGAAGGACACTCAGCAATTCATTTGACAACCATCAACAAAAAGAAAACATTTTATTGCCAACCAAATCTGCGAGGGCAACCCGTGTTACTATGTCATACCCTGAGGTCCAACGTGTTCTACAGTGAAATTTCGCTTCTATTTAAAAATAGTCTGTCGATGATTTGTGTGGAACAGATTTTCATTTTCCGCATGGGTTTGTGTTGCTGTAGATGGCGATTTCATAGAACAAGCATGTGACAAAATGAACATTTTTATACTGTACCAATGACCCAGACTTAGCTGGTGCTAACTCCAACAAAACCAGGGCCAAACACAAATTTTGCCCCCCAATCCCCAAAATTTGCATCCAAAACAAAAAGAAATCATGTCCTAAAGGACCTCCATAGTACGACTCTACTGCGCATGCGCAGTGACGCAGTCGTCCCGAAATTGGCGCCAAATATCATTCTCTGTTTGGCCCTTCATCAGTCAACATCTCACTGATCTTTGTGCTTGTAAATCTCAGTTTAAAGGATGCCAGACACGTAATTTTTGGAGAAAATGTGATTCTAAGGAGGATAGAAGGAGGAGAGGAAAAAAGAAGTGGCAAAAAATAATCAGGGCTGTACTTAAAAATTTTTGTTGAAATTATGTTAAGTTGCCTATTTTCGAGGCATGGGCCTCTTGTTGTCATTCTTGCTAATTGTTGCACTGCTTATTCAGTGTTTCCTCTCCCCTAGCCTTCTAAAGTCCCCCCTTGCAATTCTCCCATGCTTTTGGCATATTTTTGAGAAGTTTCATTTCTAAAATTTCCTGGGAGAGTTGCTTGGTTACAGAATGTTTTCTGTTATTTTCCCCATAGTTACGTTTTCACCCATGGGTGTATAACGTTTGTGTTCTGCATCTTCCATCTGATGTTCTGCAGATTCTCCCCTGGGAGTCTCTGTTTTGCATCAGATAGAGTGTAATTGATGACTGATTCCGGGCCAGTTTTTTCAGTGCCTGGAGTCATGTTTTCTACTGTGTTTACACTGTTTGTTTTCATTGGCAACAGCCTTTTTTGAGGGGGGCTGTTTGCCTTTGTGGTAGTTTATCTCATTATAAGATACATTTATATTATCCGAAAGTGTCTCATTAATTATTTTATATAAATTTAAAATTTTTGACCACACTTTGCCATCGGATCCATCGGGGCTCAACGTTACTTTTCAGCAACTTGGGCTTCTCTGAAAAAATATTTTTTCAAAATTATTTTGTTTTGCAATTGTTTTTTCATTTATTAATGGATCATGTTATTATGTATCTTTGTGTCAGGGGTTTTTGCGAGTAACTAGGACTTATTGTTGTTCTTTCACAATGAAGGGACATTGTTCAAATTGTAATAGGAAGAAATCTTCCTCTGACTTTCATGATCATTGTATTAATTGTAGTCAGTGTTCTCGCATTAATCCCTGTCCTATATGTGAACATTGGGATGAGAAACATTGGAAACGTGTGTCACGATATGTTGTTTCTGGAGAAAGAGCGATGCCGGCTCTTTCTCCACAAGGTCACTCTACTCTCTCAGTTTCTATTTCAGAGGAACCAGAATAGGGTGATGTTTCCATGTTATCTTCTTCAAGTGTGCGTCCGTCGTCACAAATGAATTCAGAGCTAGCGGCAAAAGTGCTCATGGAGATTAGACAAATGTCGTCCGCTAGCTCGCCCGGTGTAGCGTCCATTCACCGAATGGTTCGGCAGCCGGGTTCGTCCGATGCGGTCCAAGAGGAAATTTTGGGTGATGCGAGCACTATAAACATAATAGATGCACACCCAGTGACGGCGGATAGTAAACGAGAACGGAGGAAGCCTTTTAGTCCGATTCCTAGCTCGTCCAGGTCCAGCCGGGCCGCGAGCGAGAGAGGCCCCTCTCTCGTACAACAACATCTGGGACCAGATGTTGTGGTACAAAATGTGTCTTTAGCGGAGCATACGTCCGTCGCTCGGGACGCTCCGTTGTATAAGCAGTCCGCAGAGACTGTTAAGGCTTCCTCTTCTCGTCGGCGCACACGACCGCACCTTGGCTGCGTGACCTCCGATATTTTGCCAGCTTCGCCGATGAAGGATTCTTCGGCGACCAGGTCACACCATCCGGCAGCCAGGGATTCGAGACCGATGGACTCCGGACATTCGCATAGGAAAAGTATGCGGGAGCCATCTGATGCGGAGCTGCCCTCGGCGAAGCAGCGAAAGACCGCGCCTCCGCAGGTCTCGACGTCGGACATTCTAGTGCAGATAGCACAGCTTATCGCAGCATCCCAGCAGCCGACAGAAACGGTGTCGGATTGAGAATTATCCGACGGCGCTGGGTCGGTACGCTCCGCCGAAGCATCGGGGGCGGACGACCGGGAACATCGGGAGGTCCGACCGGATGGTGAAAGGGATACGGATGAATTGGAGCTATCCCTTTCGGAACAACATAAAGCTGCTGTGGACTTCATCCGGCACTTTCTCCCTCAAGTTGTTCCGTCGGGCCAGACTGCTGCGCTTCCGGACAAGAGAATTATAGCGTCATTGGACTCTGAATTTTTTGAGCGGTTCAGGGACATCGCTCCCGAGTTTCCGTCGCAGTCCAATAATGTTGCAAGAACATTTGAATTATTGAACGACGCTATTTTTAAACTTGCTTCCAGGACGGGGAAAGCAGGTTTCTTGTCCGCAAATACTCTCAACCTGCCTTTCATTAATGCAAGGAATAAATTCGACACGGCAGGACAGGGTATACCGAGAGTTCCTCTGCGTATGGACGACGAGGCGGAAGACTTAGAGCTATCATTACCGTCGTCAGCTTCTATTCCAACCGCGGTGTTGGAAACAGCTATTGCGTCTAACAGAGCCAATTTAGATGCCTTATCTTACGCAGATCACCTTACTAAGGCGTTATCACTGCGCCTTCAAGGGGAAGAGTTTCAGGATATTCAATCCTCTTTAAGACTTCTTTCAAGGGCAGTAGCTTATTCCACGTGTAACTCCGCCCTTTCAGTGGCAAATCTGGAGTTGGTTAGACGTGACGCAGCCCTGGCTACATCCACACTAGTGGATTCTAAGGTGAAGAACTCTCTTAGAGTCGCTTCGGTCTCAGGAGAACTTCTCTTTGACGGCAAGCTTTCCGCTATTTATGATAATATTAAAAAGAAAGCTAATGATTCTCTGTTGTTCAGATCCGCTCCTAAAAGGTCGGATACAGCAGACACGAATAAGGCGGGCACTTCTGGGTCTAATGCGCCCAAGAGAGGTTCCTATAGAGGTTCCGGTGCGTCCTCTTGGTCTTATTCGAGAGACCGTCAGGATAGCGACTCTCGTTCGGGACGTCCTTCAGGCCGGGACAATCGGTCGGACGCCCCGAGGTCGACGAGGCGAGGTGCGGGTCGTGGAAGACGTGGTTTCTCCTACCGCAGGCCTCGCAGGTCCAGGAGGTGATGGCTTAAACCTCTATCGCGTTCCGGTTGGCGGAAGGTTGTCGAGTTTTTCACAAGAGTGGGCGTCGATTACGGACGACCCGTGGGTGAGAGGAGTGACTTCGGAAGGTCTAAAGATATCCTTCAAACGAAAGCCTCCATTAACTCGAAGTCCAAAGTGGACTCATCTTCCGTCAAATCCACAGAAAAGAGATGCTCTGTTATCAGAGGTGCAGTCTCTTTTAATGAAGAACGCGGTAGAGGTCGTAGAAAACCAGGAATCGCTGGGATTCTACAGCCATCTGTTTCTGGTTCCGAAACCAGACGGCTCGTTCCGTCCAGTCATAGATTTGAGCTGGATAAACAAGCTGATCGTCGCTCCGAAGTTTTATATGGAGACGATTCGATCGGTCAGAGCGAGTATTCGGGTGAACGATTATGCAACGAGCATAGATCTCAAAGATGCGTACTTTCACGTCATGGTACATCCGACATTCCGAAAGTATCTACGCTTCGCAGTCCTAGGAGTGGTGTATCAGTTCCGGGCCATGTGCTTCGGATTGAATCTAGCACCCTGGGCTTTCACTCGGGTAATGAACTCGGTAATGATCTACTTCCGAGCTCATTCGTCTGCGGTAACGTCGGCCTACCTGGACGACATTCTTCAGAGGTACGGCAACGAGTTAACGCTTCAGAACGATGTTCAGAATCTTCTTCTATTGCTCCGACGTCTCGGTTTCATAGTAAACGAGGAGAAGTCGGATCTGGTGCCGTCCAAGTCATTCACTCATCTGGGAATGAGCTTCGAGACGCACAACAATCTCGTTCGTCTGCCGTTAACCAGAGCGAAATTAGTCAGTTGTTACGCTTGCTATTGTCTGAATGCAGACAAAGTCACGGCGAGAGAATTTATGAGACTGATAGGTCTGTGCGGAGCCGCCGCGGATCTCATTCCGATGGGGCGGCTACGCACACGTCCTCTTCAAATTTTCCTGACTCAGAATTGGAGTGTGAAAATTCATTCGCTCGATGTAGACGTTCTCTTGTCAGATCAAGTGAAACAAGAGATTCAGACTTGGGCAAACATTCAGTGGTTAACTCAAGGAGTTCCGCTGCAGTTGCCGGATCCGAGTTTTACCATTATGACGGATGCCAGTCAAACAGGTTGGGGTGCATCATTAATCCCAACGGATTCGAGATGCCAGGGTCTTTGGGATCCGCAATTCCTGTGCAAGCACATAAACATCAAGGAAATGATGTCAATTTGGCTTGCGTTACGTCACTGGATGGACATTATTCACGATGCTCATGTCCAAATCCTATCCGACAATACGACAGTAGTGGCGTATATACGGAATCAGGGAGGCACTCATTCAGTTCCGTTGTTCAATCTAACGGAAAGAATCCTTCTGTTTGCGTTGGAACATCACGTTCTTCTTTCGGTCCGTCACATACCGGGTCGTCTGAATGTGCTAGCAGACTCCCTTTCACGAAAGGGTTGCTTGTTGCCGTCGGAGTGGACTCTCAACAAACAAGTATTCAATCAGATTTGCTACCAATGGGAACGGCCAATGATAGACTTATTTGCGACACATCTCAACAATCAGTTGCAGACGTATGTGTCCCCGTGTCCGGATCCAAGAGCATTTGCAGTAGACGCTCTGTCGATCCCTTGGGACGGAATGATAGGATATGCGTATCCTCCAGCGCCGTTAATTCAACAAGTATTGCTAAAGATAAAACAATCTCAATGCAAGATTCTGTTGGTAGCATCTCTGTCGCCACAGAGACCGTGGATAAATCTACTCAGGTGTCTGTTGTGGGACCTACCGCGGAAGCTTCCTCCACGAGAGGATCTTCTTTCTCAGGGGAAATCGCGCCAACTCCATCACAACCCGCAAGGTCTCAACCTTCACGTTTTTCCGTTGTGCGGTCCTTCTTGCATGGCAAGCACTTTACAGGACGAGCAGTGGACGCGATTTCTAACTGTAGGAGGACCTCCTCTTCGCTAAACTATGCGGCTAAGTGGAAGGTTTCCCGTCGTTGGTGTAGGGATCATTCTGTAGATATATTTGATCCCTCTATACCAGACATTGCAAACTTTCTAGTATACTTGTTTGACGAAATCAAACTGCAGCCTGTTACTATAAAGGGTTATAGATCTATGTTATCTGATACCTATGCACATCATGATAGTTTACAAATTGGATCTAATGTCTCTTTATCGAAATTGGTTAGAAACTTTTCGATAAATAGACCCAGAACTCTTAGATTAATTCCTAAGTGGAATTTAGCTTGGGTTCTCCTTAAATTGAAGGAAAAGCCATTTGAACCTCTTGGGACAGTAGATTTCAAATTCTTATCTTATAAGACAGCTTTTCTCTTAGCTTTCTCTTCTGCCAGAAGAGTCAGTGAGCTTCATGCACTATCGGTGGATGATTCTCATTATCGTAGTGTTGGGAACACTATCACCTTCACTACTAATGTGGGTTTTTTAGCTAAGAATCAGGCTCCTAATAAATATCCGGAACCTATTGTTATTAAGGCTCTTCCGTCTTCAGACGGGCGTAGGCCTTTACTCTGTCCTGTTAGAGCACTACGTATCTATAAACAGAGATCTCAGTTCATCAGAAAGGGACGGAAACGTTTCTTTCTGTCTTTGATGCCTAATAGAAAGGACATTTCAGTCCATTCTATTGCTAGATGGATTCAGTTAACTATCCGTACTGCGTATGAAGGTTTATCTTCTTCTCAGCAGTCTGTGCTTAAGATTTCTGCTCATGAAGTAAGAGCTCTTTCTACTTCCTGGGCTTATGCTAATAGTGTTGCTATTACAGATTTAATGAAGGCTGCTTATTGGTCTCAGCCATCCACATTTACTAATTTTTATCTCGGAAATATTGAGTCCATTTCTGGAGACCTGCATTGTTTAGGTCCGTTATCTGTTGCTCAGAATGTCGTCCACTAAACAGTTGCAACTATAGTTATGCAGGCTTTCTGTTCCGGCAGTGACTCCGTCCGGCTGCCCTCTTCGCTCTGGGCTATTTGACCCAGGGCAAGGGGAAGGGGGGGGCGGGTGTTCCCTTAGGTCACCTGCTTTATAGTGAAAAGCAAGGGAATGCCTCCTCCAAGACAGTATTTCTGAGTCGCTTCCGAGATGGTTTTAAAGTGTAATATTAATGTTTAATTTCATTCATGTCTTATTTTTAAAGTGTAGCTCGGTGTGAAGCATTTGTATATGTCAAGTGTCAAACGGGCTTTAATATACAATACTCGGACACTTTTAAATGATTATAAAGAGTCTCAATTCTCTGGACTGCTTTATTTATTGGCTTGCTTTAAAAATAATTAGTATAAGGGTTATACTGGATGTTAATAGAGAACATGAATGTTATTGTGCTCAATTATTAAGGGTAGTGTATCTTTCTAATTTAATATTAAATAAGAAAGATACATGTAAAGCCTAATACTCCTTTTCTCCTTAAGGGGTTACCTCTTTATTATATAATTGAGCTTATTGGATTTTCCTCTATGTCCTAGGCCCTCCAGCCTGTTTACTATTCAGCTAAGTCTGGGTCATTGGTACAGTATAAAAATGTTAAAAAATTTATAGTAATTTATATATTTTTTATACTTACCAATGACCCAGACGGGGATGGCCCTCCCTGAGTTGGGAACTCTTGCCTCCCCGCTGAGTACATAGCGCTGACCAGGCACTGCCAGTAAGAATGATATTTGGCGCCAATTTCGGGACGACTGAGTCGTACTATGGAGGTCCTTTAGGACATGATTTCTTTTTGTTTTGGATGCAAATTTTGGGGATTGGGGGGCAAAATTTGTGTTTGGCCCTGGTTTTGTTGGAGTTAGCACCAGCTAAGTCTGGGTCATTGGTAAGTATAAAAAATATATAAATTACTATAAATTTTTTAACATTTGGGGTAGTTTTTACATTCTATCCTCTGGTTTCTCATTTGGTTGGTTCACTTTTCCGACCTACTGAAATATTCCTGTCACGTGAATCTAAACTTAGGTGAGGGACTATTTAATGTTGACTGGTTCAAGACCATAACAATATCAAATTCCTTACAGAATTAGACTGGTTGCCTGAGGGCTTGCAAATGCATATGTAATCTTTTGCATTGCTCTTGTTGGAATATAGCACTATTAAACCTTTTCATAACATGAAATGCAGATAACACTTGTTAAAATAATTCTTGGATAACGATCATTTCTTTCCTCAAAAACATAGCTACGGACCCCTAAGACCATTAGACTTTAGATCACCCCAATTTCACACCATTCTCAGGTTGTGTCCAAATTAGAGAAGGTGTGAAGACGTCAAGAAAAATATATAAATTCTCTGTGTCTTTTCTACATTTGAGAATAACTTACATCATAATGTGACAATAGAAACACAAAGAAAGGCATAGCAATAACACATAACAGGATAAGGCTGTTATTTCTGGTTTTAGTGCACTCAAAATAAATGAATTTAAAGGCCTGTAAGGACTCACTCATTGGAACAGGCTGAACAAGCTAGGTCAGAATTTGAAAAAATAGTAAAATTTGAATGGCAGTGTTTGTGAATAGCTCTGGCCATTTATTGGTGTGCCAAGCTGTTAGGCCACCAGTCTAATTAGGTTCGGAATATGAAGCTGTTATGGGCTGTTTGTTTACCCACTTTTTGTGGAGTTTGTGTGCAGATGATCGTTGGTTTAACATAACGTTGTTTTACTCACAAGGATATACAGAAATACCTTTAGTGCTTCAGTTATAGATATTCCAATCAGTAAGTATTTAATTGACCCTGCAAACAACAAGATATTAACACAGTTGGTGGTGAGTCATCATTTCAAATGGTCATAAAAAATTCAGTCAGATCAGGTCTCGATCGAGCAATATTTCTTGTATTGATTCAATGAAAATGAATGTTTACAGTATTTTTAGTCGAGTTGTGACGAACTCAAACTCGACTTATAGTTTGATGAATGGCTGGTGGACAGTTGGGTTGTGGGCGAGCAGGAGTAAACAATTGGTTTCCGGATGATAACTTGATAATGGTTCGACCCACGTTTATGAAACTTCATAGGTAGGTTGGCATCGGTGAGGGGAAGAACCCTAAGAATTTTGGACTCGCTAGGTCAAAGTTCAAGATCACAGTGACATTGAACATGGTAATTCGTAAACAATTGGTTTCCGGATGATAACTTGACTATGCTTCAACCCACATTCATGAAACTTCATATGTAGGTTGGCCATCATGAGAGGAAGAACCCTATTTATTTTGGACTCACTAGGTCAAAGGTCAAGGTCACAGTGACCCTGAATATAGTCAATCAAAACAGTTGGTTCCCGGATGATAACTTAATAATGGTTCGACCCTTGTTCATGAAACTTCATAGGTAGGTTGGCATCATTGAGAGGAAGAACCCTATATTTATTTTGGACGTGCTAGGTGAAAGGTCAAGGTCACAGTGACCTTCAACATAGTAACTCCGTAAACAATTGGCTTCCGGATGATAACTTGATAGTGGTTCGATCCACGTTCATGAAACTTCATAGGTAGGTTGGGCATTTGTGAGAGGAAGAAGCCTATTTATTCTGGACTGCCAGGTCAAAGGTCAAGGTCACAGTCACCTTGAACATAGTAAATTGTAAACAATTGGTTTCCGGATGATAACTATGGTTCTACCCACATTTATGAAACTTCATATGTAGGTTGGCCTTTCATGAGAGTAAGAACCCTATTTATTTTGGACTCACTAGGTCAAAGGTCAAGGTCACAGTGGCCCTGAACATAGTAAATCATAAACAAATGGTTTCCGGATGATAACTTGATAATGGTTCGACCCACATTCAATAAACTTCATAGGTAGGTTATTCTAGATGAGTGGAAGACCCATATTTATTTCGGACTTGCTAGGTCAAAGTTCAAGGTCACGGTGACCTTGAACATAATAAATCGTAAACAATTGGTTTCCAGATGATAATTTGACAATGGTTCCACCCACGTTCATGAAACTTCATAGGTTGGTTGACATTGGTGCAAGAAAGAGTCCTATTTATTTTGAAATCACTAGGTCAATGGTCAAGTTTCACAGTGACCCTTCACATAGTAAACTGTTAACAATTGGTTTCCGGACGATAAGTTGATAATGATTAAACCACTTTGTGCTGTCACAACTTGACATTGGATCGGTGATCCTATCAGCATTTTCTACTTTGGAAGATACATGAGGTGGAAGATACCCTCATTAGCACAAGCCCGATGGGTTTATTCCAATGTTGGGTCATACGGTACAGTTTGTTGCCCATCATTCTTTTAGTGCAAGGACGATCTAATAGGGCTAGAATATCCCAGATCCAGCCAGAGTTTCTCCCATTAAGCTGGTGATATGTTGTTATATCAAAGAATAAAGAAGGCCAGCAAATTTACTCATTTCAGGTAAATCATGAACAGATGTGAGCTAGTATTTTCCGTGAAAACAGTCTTTACAAACCATTTTCGTGTAAATTTTCAAAAATAAAATCAATTTGGTGTCTCTTCAGTATTTGAAGAAACATAACTTTTGCAATTTTCCCCACTACAGTATGTGTAGAGTGGTTTGTAACAAAATCACCTGTGGCGTGGAGTTATCACCCCAAGTATCACTTTCAAATTCTGTTCAAAGCACAAGCAATGTTTCAGCCAGTGGGCCTCCAGGTTTAACCGTGGAAAGTATCTCTTACTGTTGTATATTATACACTGTTTTATCTTGGGAACCTTTGAAGCTGGAGCAGTCTCATTTTCTGTGGTAAAAAAGTTCTGTTCTACTGGTATAATAGAACCCAGTTAGTCCCAGTAATCCGTGCCTGTGGTGGAAGTCCTCTAAAGTGGGCAATATAATTATGAACAATAACCTAAACTTGAGTTTATACTTGTGTTTTAGTTGTGATCTTTTAGCCCAATTACGAGGCACAGAAACATAATACACTTTTGGAGGAGAGCCTTTTCGAACAGTGTATCACATGCATGACAACATTTCATCAGCAAAAGTAACAACACACAGGGAATCCATCCTTATTAATAAATAAATCAAATCAAAGAACGCAGTATGTTAAAATCTGCCCAAAGCTGTACATGATACCCTTGGGACACTATTTGTTCCAGGGCTCCCATGGGGCCTTGGATTCAAGGAATGGCCTTGAATTTGACTGAGGGCCATTCAAGGCTTTGAAATCCTAAAAAATGGGCGCGGGGGGATTGAAAAGCATTGAATTTTCACAAAATAAAAATGCAGAAGTGTATACTACTAATCATAACTATATAGTTTTCTATTTACAAAGATGTAATTCTTAACTTGGACCCACCCTGTAGTCATTACCACCTTCCTTCAAGGGAAGTGGAAGGAGGGAATAATGAAAAGAGGGTCATAGGATGAGTGAAGGCAGAGGCTTGAAAATCCTTAAATGTGGCTGTTCTACACGTAGAGCTTTGAAAAATGCTGTAAATTTTGAAGAAATGTCCTTGAATTGTCTTGAATTGTCTTGAATTTTATTAGTCCTTTCCCACAGGAACTCTTAGTTCAATTCTTGTTTTTCCAAAACCACTGTAATTGTCCCCTGAAATTTTAATTTTTTTTTCGGGGGACTATTAAAATAGCCGATGTCCATCTGTCTGTGCATCCAGCCCACTTTGGTTTCCTGATGATAGCGTTAGTTATAGTTGACCAAATCAAATGAACTTTGGTATGTAGGTGTATCAACCTAAAATACAGGTCAGATTCAAATCGGGGTCCGGCCCAACAATTTTTGCTAGAGTTATGCCCCTTTTGCAACTTTGAAAACTCTATTTTTTTAGTGTTCAACCAATGACTTAAGCTGTAATTGACCAAATCAAATCAAATCTTTTGTGTAGGTGTATCGACATAAAATACAGGTTAAGTTCAAATAGGGGCTACCGTCAACACTTTTTTGCCAGAGTTATGTCCCTTTTTCGACTTCAAAAAGTTCAATTGGGGGGGGGGGGGTGGGGTTCTGTCGCTGAGTGGCCTTTTATTACCTCTTTGGAATTGGAAAGGGTTCCTCAAGCTCTTTTGGGATTGAAATTGCATGTGCAGTTTAGAAAGTGCTACTTGTATTGTTGTTAGCAAAACGTGTTGGGTTACAGTAAATTTATTAGCTAAATTGTCCACATCCTTAAAGCCTATTCAGCGTGCATGGGTTTTGTGCCACTGTGACATCATTATCTTTAAGAAGTGCTGGGTGGTTTTGTCAAAATTAAAAAGTGCAACATTCAAAGTATAAATCAGGCAAGGTTTTATTGCGAAAATAGGGTAAATTTGTAATAAAAATTAATAAGAAAGTAGTACTGAAACGGTTGACCATTTTTCTCAGACTGGATAACCATGAGCTCCAACTGGATATTATCTGGATATCTGTTAATTTTAACTGCACACTTCATTGGTGTGTATAAAGAGATGTATCATAGGGTTAGCAGGTATACAGGGACTGATATAAACTTCATACACCGTAATCTTAAAATAGGTTACGGTGTGCCTGCCTAGCATACCTTAACCTGTAGGTTTCCATAGTGTAGATATAAGGTAAATTATTAAGGTAATCAGTTTCCTCTCGTAAACCTAATAATAGGTCTTGAGTTTATAGAAAGATGTAACCTCCCCCATAACCTAACCTATAGGTTACGGCTTATGTCAGACCCTGGGTATAGATCTGCATGTGGTAAACATTTTAGATCAGAACCCTCACAAGAAAGGAAATCTGAAAATGTTTACGCAAACTATTCTGCCCTGAATAAAATCTTCGAAGACTGAATTTAGTAAACGATTTTATTCAGGACAGAATATTTTAACTTCCAGAAATTTAGCCTTGTTAACAATAGAAAGCAATGTGGAAGCTTCAAATGTACCTGTACTCCTATAGGTAAGGTACAAAAGATGCCATATCAAAGTAAAACAAAGCATTTAAAAATGATTGTGCCACAGACAAACTTTGACCTTGTCAGGGAATTTCCCACCTATTTACATAAGTGAGGTAACTTTGGGAGCAATTAATTGGGCTGTTATTTGTTTGGTTCATCTGAGATCAGTTTCCACTGTACTTTTGTGTAAGTCAGTGAGCAATTATGGGTCAGTTAAGGAGGGCATCTGTTCAGTGGCTCATGATTTTATTGCCGGAAAACAAAATCTTTTTCAGATAATAATAAAAATAATTATAATAAAAATGAAAGAAGAAAAGAAAACATGTCCCCCCATCCCCCCTCCCCCCATATCTGGGATACATTTAAAACTAGAAGTCCTGCCATGAAATGTGGACAAAGAGCATGTCGATCTGCACGTTAATCTGTGCGTTATGACCATAATAAGGCTATCACATTTTGTACATATGGCCTGTGCACAAGCAATGTTTCAGCCAATGGACCTCCGGGTAACCTGGATGCCCATTGGCAGAAACATTGCTTGTGTTTGCTATGAGTAACCAGTAGAACCTGCCGTGCTTCAGATCCATTCGATATGGCAATTGCACGCAATTCCTACGTGCAATTAAACCTAGATAAGCGCACAGTTCGTGACAAGACTTCTAGTTTTAACTAATTTGTGCCAGAGTAACCACAATACATGTAGGGTGGATTCACTGGGTTGCCACTACATTGCAATGTAATGCAAACTTTTATCTAGTGGGCAACAAGGCACAACTCTGCAGCTCAAGAGATGGCAGTTTGTAAGTTCTTGGTGTGCTTTTAAAAGCCTTTTATGAAAAAATTATAGATATTTTGGGGTGGAAAAAGCCCATGTATTTGTTCCGCAGACGATAAACAGACATTGTAAGTTTGCAAGTCTTTGATGTTTTACCGAGTAATGCCCAGGTGCATGGCTATAGAAGAGATATATGAGCATGTTTGCAGCTCTTACAGTTCTGATGACTGAATTGTCTGCAACCACAAACATGACGACGTCTATATCATTGCAAAAAAATCGACATTGTTAATAGCTTGAATATTATCTTCGCATTCTGTTTTGACTGTGCAGTTACCCAGTTGGGTACTTTTTTTTAACCAGTTAACCCTTTACCTAACGTAATGGCCAAAACCGGCCAGCCATATTCTCAAAAATCGCCAATTAATTTTCATTATTTTTTTCATTTTTTGTCTCAAAAACATAGGTTATGACCCCTCGTTGGAACGAGCTCGTCGAGCTCGTTCCAACGAGGGGTCATAACCTATGTTTTTGAGACAAAAAATTAGTTATTCAAGAATTATTTTTGCAAGTGTCGTCTGCTTTTCAGGTTAGGTAAAGGGTTAAGTTGGCAACCTGTTGTTAACTGGATATCCATCTCAGCTCTATAAGAAGATCTGATTCCATCTGTTAACATTTGTCCTGTTTCCATAATATTCTCTTATTTCAAGCATTGTTTAGAACAATTGTTTAGCAAAACTTACTTCTACTGTAACTTGAATCGCATTGTTATTACAGTTGATCCAGCTTAATTAGATATATGTACCTACATATAATCCTATTAATTGAACATAACTTCCAGACACAAATCCATTTACTTTACCTTCTGTACAAATTTGTTCTCGGTATATCCAATACAGGCATATAATATATAATATCTTGTTTGACAGACAAGATATAATAGACTAAATGCTTAGGTTATCCCTAGAATATTGGAAAGTGACTAAATCCCTGGAAATTGAATACTCTTGTTAACCCTTTACCCAACGCAGACGATATCAAAATTTATCATTTTAAATATAATTTTTTTCAAATTTTTCAAAAAATTCAACAAAACCATATCATGTGACCCCTCGTTGGTTTTGTTGAAATTTTTTGAAAAATAATATTTTTTCAACTGCTGAATTTGCATATTACGCGGGCAGATGTGGGCGAATCGTTGGGTAAAGGGTTAATGGAATAATTTCCAGTGGCACAGATGCAGTTCTCTTAACAGGTATCCATTGTACCAGTCGGTAAGACTCCACCTTACCCTGGCCTACCTGGAAGGTTTGAGTATTACCGAAATTATTTTACTGTGCTCATACTTTGCACAATTCTGCTTCTTATATTGTTAGGTCAAGTATCAGTATCGCAAATGTTGTTGATTTTTATACCAGGTATATCTGATCTTGATACTGCCTACTGCTTGCTTTAACTCTTATCTTGAGAGCACGGTGGCTCAGTGGTTAGAGCATTCGATCCTGACCAGCGGTAACTGCATTGTGTCCTTGGGCATGATATATAATCCTGATTGCTCATATGGGGGTATCGTGGTGCTGAGTACTAAGACATACTTCACCAGTGCTAACCCTGTTTGTGCAGAGTTGTTATGTTGAGGAGTCTGATAGTTTCTTGCCACATCTCAGTGGTTTTGGTAACCCTGGCAGCCAAAAGTGTCCCCAAAACCCCAATAAATAAATAAATAAATAAACTCTTATCCTGCTGAATATTTTTATTCCCTGCCTACCTGGATATAGTATTATATAGTATTAATAAAAACAATAATATTATAGTATTCCTCGTGCCTGTCAGTCCATCCGTCCATCCCGAAGCTGTATCATACACTACACTCGCACCTTTCAAGGCAACCATCTGAATTTTAAACAATGCAAAAGTACATTCAACACATTACCATGTTAGAAGGTCAGACGACTCTGTGTTTTTGTCACAGTTATTGCCCCTTATCAACTTGGAAAATTTCATGTGTTTTTTTTAATTGTGGGTACATTCATGGTGTAATCAACTCCTTCCACAGTTTGTAATGTACAGATTTGGTAACCTTAGGATGTGGTTACACACACAGTGAAGATGTCCAACCTTTATAAAGTTTGCCGAAATTTTTTTTTTTTTTTACAAAATTATTGCCCGTAATTGACTTTCAACTCCTTCCTCAGTTTCTAATGTAGAGGGTTGAAACTTTAGGATATGGTTACACATGCCTTGAAGATATGCAGCATCTATAAAGTCTGCAGAAAAAGTATTCTTTAACAAAATTATTGCCCTTCATCGACTTAGAAAATTTCCAGTGTTTTTTTTTAATTTAGGGCACCTTCATGGTGTAATCAACTCCTTCCACAGTTTGTTATGTAGAGATTTTAGAGTTTAGGATATGTTATACACACTATGAAGATGTGCAACATCAAATATTCTTTCTCTAAATTATTACCCTTTTTCGACTTTAAAAACTTCTGTTCTTTAACTGGTAGAGTGCTAAATTATTTTTGGTTATCCAAATTTGTCCATGTCACTTTGCCTTGTTACAATTTATGGGAGAGTGCCAAATGGCACTCTCCCATAAATTGTAACCAGGCTGATAATCACAGACTAAATAATTTTAATTCAAAAATAATATGAAGCATATCCACAGAATATGAAGCCTTTAAGTTGTGGCACCTGCACTTCAGAGTAAAGCCCAAATGTGGGCTTCCAGCACTCAACCAGTTAATTAAGAGTACCTTCATTGTGTAAACAACTCCTTCCCCAGTTTCTAATGTAGAGAGTGGAAACTTTAGGATATGGTTACACATGCTTTGAAGATATATAACATTAATAGTTTGCACCAAAAATATTTTTTCACAAAATTATTGCCCTTTATTGACTCATAAAATTTCCGGTGTTTTTTTTTAACTGAGGGTACATACCTTCATGGTGTAATCAACTCCTCCCACAGTTTCTAATGTAGAGAGTTGAAACTTTAGGATATGGTTACACATGCCTTGGAGATGTGCAACATGTATAAAGTTTGTGGAAAAATATTTTTTCACAAAATTATCAAATCCAATCAAATCACTCTTAAATTTGGTGAAGGGGTGTGGGTACCTTTTTGTGACACTAAAAAGTTTTTATGTTAATGCCCTAATGGTTGTAATCTGTCAAAGCTCTCTCATGTGTCATACTTCATCCCTCACCCAGTAATAAATGTTTCATTTCTGTAATGCTATCCATGGTATTGCAGGTGGGGGCCTAAGCCACCCTTGGTGTTGCTCTAGTTTAACCCTTTTCCCAATGTAACGGCCAAAACCGACCAGAGCTATTCACAAAAATCTCCAATTAATTTTCATTATATTTTCATTTTTTATCTCAAAAACAGGTTATGAACCCTCTTTGGAACGAGCTTGTCGAGCTCATTCCAATGAGGGTCCATAACCTATGTTTTTGAGACAAAAAATGAAAAAAATTAGTTATTCAAGAATTTTGTTTGCAAGTATCGTCTGCTTTTCGTGTTAGGCAAAGGGTTAAACATATATTTCATTACATCAAGTCATGACTGCCATGAGCCAACCCATAACTAGATATGATGAAAACTTAATCAAAGTGAAATTCCAAAAAATCACTGGTGGAAAAGTTGTTCAATTTACAGAGGCAAATTTGGTTAACAGTTCCCAAATTGTACTTTTTCTGGTGGCAAACGATATTTGTTCCAGGTCAGGAATATCTGCCAACAGCAACCTGGGATTTAATTCCTTATAAGCAAATTTTTTGATCACAGTGCTAAGGCCATGATTAGTTAATTTTAAGTTTAGCGTTATGCCAGGTTATCAGAACTAAATACGGAATGAGGTTATTTTTAATTATTAATTATATCCTCATGGGAATATTGCGTAATATAACCCTTTCCACAAGATGCATATTTTATCATTTTGCACTTACACTCTGCTTCCTTGCATGTGTAGGCTGTCTCAGGTATCAGAACTTTCAATGGCCAGGGTTATAAACAGAACAGCCTATAACAAAATGTACCATTAGTCAACATTTTATCCTTAATAACACTAGACTATTACCAGATTGCTATATAACAATCTAGTAAAATTGAGGCAATAATCTGGCATTTCAATGGATGAGGAAGAAACATGAAATGGTGTATTCTCCTGTCCCTATAAAGGAGGTGACCCATTTGCAGAGCCAATAAAAAAGAAAAATGCATTATTATTTCGGCCAAAAAACAAAATGAGGCATATAACGCTAAACCAAGAATATATTAACCATGGTCTAATCATGTCATTGCAGTTTTGCTAAAAGCCTTTGTTTCCCAATCTGAAAACCTATTTCTCTGAGAATGATAACAATTGCATGTTCTTTTTTCCATTCTCTCTGTGTGAAATATTTGTTTGCATGTATGTGTCAGTAATATCATGGCCTATTATTGAGACAGATATATATATTTCATTAGATACAGGTACTGAAAATGGCTGCATCAATATAACTTCAGGTATTCTGAATTTATTTTAAGTTTATTTCATCATCACCCCACCAATCTGCTAAACAGTTTTGAGCAGGAGGTATTCCAATAATGTGCATTTTCATTTCAATAGGATGCATTAATACATAGCCACTCTTTGGGTGGAAGTCCATTCTTATGTCCTTGGTGGATAACCAAACACTCCTGGAAACATAGATCTAAATTTATAAAGCTTCCAGATTCTGCTTAATAGGTGTTTAACTGAATTTTTGTTTAACCCTTTACCCAACATAACGGCCAAAACTGGTCAAAGCTATTCTAAAATCTCCAATTAATTTTCATAATTTTTACATTTTTTGTCTCAATAACGTAGGTTATGACCCTTCGTTGAAACGAGCTTGTTGAGCTCGTTCCAATGCGGGGTCATAACCTATGTTTTTGAGACAAAAAATGAAAAAAGTTAGTTATTCAAGATTTTTTTTTTGCACGTGTCGTCTGCTTTTCATGTTAGGTAAAGGGTTAATATAATTGCTTTGATGGGTTTTTTTTCCAGAATCAGAAAGGTTTCAAATTTATTAATTTCCACCCCAGGACTGACTGAGTACTAAATCATCTTTGTGAGCACTGTATATTGGTCAGCCTTCTGTGTTTCACACTAGTGGTTTCAAAGACAAATAATATTCATGTATGAAGCAAGAGCCATTCAATTGGCTAGAACTTGGAACTGACATACAATAAAGGTCGAGGTCATAGTATCTTGACCTTTAAAACTATTTTTGGTAAAAGAACTTGAAAATAGAAGGTTCACATGTAATTTGGCAATATTGACAGGAATCATGCCTATTTTTCATTTGCAAAGTAATTGGACTTAATAATTCAAATTTGTTAAATTTGATGAATGCATTGGCAAGGGGGAAACTCATAAGTTTTGGGATTGTTACATAAAATTAAGGTTACATGTGCAAAGAATAGAGAAGAATTTAAATCTAATGTGATTGTTACATAAAATTAGGGTTACATGTGCAAAGATTAGAGAAGAATTTAAATCTAATAACAAATGCATACAGATGTCTAGAAAGAAAATGAGCATTTTACAAGGAAAACCTAAAATGTATTTATTGTGGTAAACAAGTTACATGTATCTCTTGAAATCAAAATTTTCTTTATAAACAGCTGAGCATTCCGAATTCGTAATTCGCTCGCAACACTTTCAATATACTGTCAGTTCAGTATTCTGTGGAGAGCATTCTTTGTTTCCAACCACGCTTGCCTTTCCCATAGTTCCTTCAAAAGAACGGCTGCGATTGACAGTAGGCTAAAAATTCTCAAAGTAAAAACGTCATTACTTCTGCCTTCTCAAGGTTTAGCAGTCTTGAAACAACCTGCATGATCTTCTCATCAATCTTCGAAAACGGAAATCATGCAATACGCATTTTTTAAATACTTCTTGTATTGTCTCGAAATGAATTGATAAAAGGGGAAAAACAGATGAATGAACATCATCTCGTCCTTTGAGTATCTGCATTCTAATGTTTAATTGCCACCTTATGGCAGTAGGAGGTGCAACTTAATTACTGTTGATTGCCTGTTACAAGTACTGAATATCAATCAGCCGTCGCGCGTTACAATTCTGCAGAAATCGCGATTCACTACTGTGCATCAGATGTGATTCTCTGGTGATTTGCTGCGCTAACCTAATGCACTGTTATTTCAGATTAGTGCAGAATACGGGACAGGACTTCCAGTTTAACTGTATTCTCTACTGATAAAATAGAACCTGTAACCAACGTCTGGAATGGAAGTCCTCTAAAGTGGCCAGCATAGATATAAACTATGAACAATTGCCTAAATTTGATTTTATACCTTTGTTGCGATCATAATACAGGCAGAAACCACGTGACAGTAAACACCAATATATAATAATCGAGGGGTGGATTGTAGGCATGTGTACTTGCATTCTTGGTAGATAAATATCCATTTAATATTTGAAAGTGTGAATCATCAATGGTAATAAAATGGACATCTATATTTTGCTTATGTTTTTGTTATTTATGTGTATGCTCTCAAGTTCTACAAGTTGAAGACCCTTCCTGATTATGTGGATATATTTTTTCTCCATTTTTTTTATTAGCACAAATTTCATATAGATGTTTCAACCCTCTACATCACAAGAAGACATTTGTCTGTTGTTAATATTTTCTTTATTTTAAATTTTTTTTTCATGCTTAATCATTCATCTGCATTTTTGCTCACCCTGTCTCTCCTAGTTTTACAAGATAATGTTTTGAGAAAAAAGAGATTTATAAAAAAGGATGATAGGGTTGCATGCATTGCATGCTGGTTAAGGGAATTACCCATAGAACAAAATACATATGCATAAAGCGTTATGCAGGTAAACTTTTACAGCCGAAGTGCACAGGATGCAAAGTTTAAAAAATTAATTAAGATGATGAGAAATAATTTAATCCTTTATATAATGCAGTGACAGCCAGGGTCACCTTGTGTCTGACAGTTTTACAGTTGGGGGAATCCAGAGTACCCAGAGAGAACCACCAAGCAGTGGCAAGCAGCTGTCAGATTCCAACTTACTAACAGCACAATCAGTTAGCAGTGGTTGAAAACAAGTGTACAGTCGCTGTGCAGTATGCCTTAGCATGCATTGCCCCATGTGGACAGTCATCAGGCTTAAGTATCTTGCCCAAGGACACAACTTAGTTACCTCTGGATAGGACAGAACCATCAACCTTTAAGTTTACAGTCCAATTGATACTCTAACCACTGAGCTACTGTGCTCCCCTGCAAGTTTATGGATAAAAAGGTTAATAAACAGAGCTTGAAAGTACAAATCTCTTTAGGTATAATACTGTGAACACAAAAGTGATATCTTTCTCGCATACCTGGAGGTTGTGACCTGGTTGCAACACACATATAACAGAGGGTTCAGATTTCATGAATGAAATGCTTGAAATTAGGCAAAAAGAAGCAAAAATAACATCATAAATTCTTACATTTCTTTTTGGACAGGTGAGATTTTACTGTGTTGTGAGGAGAAAAGCAAACAGAGAATTTCACTAGGTTGTGCTCCAGTCAAAATTCTAGGTCCAATTTTGCAATCATACCGTAGTGTATCCCATGTATAACATGTTCATGAAGTCTGATAATGCAAGTTAATTCTTGTTGCCATAGAATAAATTAACTCTGCAGTAAAGCATAAAAATGTTTGTTAACTCTTAACCCACTGAGTATTTTCAAGATTGTTGTCTCCCGCTTTTTGACAGAAACAGGAGATATTAAATTCGGGGTGTCCTTCCATCCTTCCGTGTTTTTCGTTTCCAGGCTCTAACTTTCCTTACAGTCAGTCGATTTCGATGAAATTTTGATAGTAGATCACTTTCATCAATTGTGGGTCCAAGTTCGAATATGGACATTTTCCATGCATATTTAATTAGGTTGCTGAAATTTGATTGGCTGACGGTTTCCAGACTCTAACATTCCTTAAAATCAACCGATTTCGATGAAGTTTCATATATGGATTACTTTCATCAGTACCTAGGTCAAGTTCGAATGTGGGAAATTTTGTACTGAAACTCTGTCCGTCTGCCTGTCCGTCTGCCCCATGCATCAACGCACCTCGAACTAAAAGCTGTATTTATGAACCGATCTTCACGAAACTTCTTGGGTATCTTTGTTATCATTGTGAGACCAGAATATGTGTTTTGGTGTTTGGTCCAAAATTCAAGATGGCCGCCAGCGGCCATTTTGCTCCGAAATTGGGTGTAATCAGTTTTTTTATACAGAACTTCTATATGAAAGTTTGGATTTGAATAAATTTTTGTATGAATGTTTAATATAACATGCAACACATCACATATAATGCGGGTTTTGTTCTCGTGCAAAAATTATGCAAATTAGGAAAACTTTGATTTATTCAGTGCTACAACTAATACACAGTAAGAGCACACCTTCCGTGTTTTGCGTTTCCAGACTCTAACTTTCCTTACAGTCAGTCGATTTTGATGAAATTTGGGTAGTAGAACACTTTCATCAATTGTGGGTCCAAGTTCAAACATGGGCATTTTCCGTGCATATTTAATTAGGTTGCGTAAATTTGATTGGCTGATTGTTTCCAGAATCTAACTTTCCTTAACCCTTTACCTAACCTGAAACGCAGATGACACTTGCAAAAATAATTCTTGAATAACTAATTTTTTTCATTTTTTGTCTCAAAAACATAGGTTATGACCCCTCATTGGAACGAGCTCGACGAGCTTGTTCCAACGAGGGGTCATAACCTATGTTTTTGAGACAAAAAATGAAAAAAATAATGAAAATTAATTGGCGATTTTTTAGAATAGCGCTGGCCGGTTTTGGCCGTTACGTTAGGTAAAGGGTTAAGTGTCAACCGATTTCAATGAAATTTCATATATGGATTACTTTTCATATCAGTTTAATGTAATATGTCTTATCATACAGTCTTAATTTTTAGTGATTCTCACAGTTATACTCCACATCACTTTACTTGCTTTGACAGTGACCTCCGTGAAAATAAATCTGATAACCACTGTCTGAAGCACTGTCTGTTCTGTCTCTTCTAAATAACTTCCACTTGCAACTCAACTATATTCCACTGGATGCCTTAATTCCCCTTGAAACTGCTGCCCAGCAGGAGACATGAATTCACTGAATATGCTTGTTTCATCAAATCTAGAGATGGCTACTGTCAAGCAGCCAGAGCAGCCATGTTTAGACTTGATGACAAATTTATCTAAATGTAACACAAGCAATTATTGGTGAAAAAATCCCTTCAATTTATAGGGCAAAAATATTAAATGTGCCCAAATTAAACTTATTTTGGTGAGAAGAGAAATCCGGTGCTGGGCAGGAATATTAAACACATCCTTTATTCCTGTTAATGGCACTAAGTCTGTTAAACTTATCAGAAACTAATTTATCTATGCACCTTCTTAAGGTATATATTTGTGTATACATTGTTCATAGCATATATTACTAAACAGTTTTAGCATTCTGAATGGTGTGACTAACCATGTGTGAAGCTCATTACATTCAGATTGCTGAACAATCATTAAAATTTGAAAGTTGGGTTATCAACTTAATTGAAGTTCAAGTAGACAAAATTAAATTATGAAACATGTGGTGATACATTTCTTCAATTTTTGGTGAATGTAAAGCAATTTTCAGTCTGGCCATGTGTTATCAGTCTTCTTCACCTCTGATTTACATGTCTTAGGACAGTAAAATAGGACTAGTATTAGCTCACCTGAGCAGAGCTTTAGTGATCACTTTCTGTCCATCATCTGTCGTGAACTTTACATTATCAAATTCTCGCAAACTACTGGGCTGAGTTGAACCAAATTTTACATGCATTTGCATTTTCCTTCCATGTAAATTCAAATTTATTCAAATAAAGTTGCCATGCCCACAGGGGGCTCCACAAGAGGCATAGCTCTGTTAGCACACACATAATTTTTAAAAAAATTAAAGAATCTACAGAACTACCAATGAGAATCTTGTGATACTGGGATTACAACTTCCTTACAAGGGTCAGATTCCTGTGCCCAAATTTTAACTTAGTGTAATATGAGGAATATTCTTTAAAAATCTTCAGATCCATCACTCAGAATCTTTTGATATTTGGTATGCAGCATCCTTGGTGGGGTCTGATTCAATTTTGTTCAAATAAAGACTCTGTGTTGATATTTAGGAGCATCAGAATTATAACTTAATCCAATATTGAGAAAATTTTTCTTCAGATCTAGGAGTCGAAATCTTTGATGATTGGTATACATACCGCTTTGGGTTGGGGTTGGGGGGGGGGGCAGATTCAAGTTGGCTCAAATCAAGTGCCTGAGGTCATATTTGGGATCTCCGGCGGAGCCTGAATTTTAATTTTGAGGAACATTATTTAAAAATCACCTTAGATCCACCCGTCAGAATTTTTTATATTTGATATGTAACATCCTTACGGCATTCAAATTCAAGTTTGTTGAAATAAACTCCATGGGCTCATATTTGAGTTCCCTGTGTGCACCCAAATTTCAACTTAGTGCAATATGATGACCTTTCTTTAAAAGTCTTCTTCAAATCCACAGGTCAGAATCTTTTGATATTTAGTAAGCAGCATCCCCAGTAGGGGCAGATTCGAGATTGTTCAAAGCAAGTCCCTGGCCTCATATTTGAGCTCCCTTGGGAACCAGATAGAGTTGGGTGGTTAACCGAAAATTCAGTTCAGTTTCGGTTTTGTTAACATGATTCAGGAAATCAGAGTACCAGTACATTACACAGGTGCATCACCCTGGAAAGGGAGTCCCTGTGACACTGACTGGCACCAAATACATCTTCCTATATGCAAAGGCAATCTGGCAATGTATTATGTTTTTGCAATGAAAACCCAAACCGGAACCGACATGAAATTTGAAAACTGCCCATCTCCAGAACCAGAATTGTAACTTTGTGCAATATGAGGAAAATTCTTGGAAAATCTTCTTCTTCAGATCCACCAGTCAGAATCTTTTGATATTTGATAAGCGGCATCCTTAGGAAGTTCTGATTGAAGTTTGTTCAAATCAGCCCTCTATGGTCATATTTGAGTTCCCTGTGGAAGCCTGAATTTTAACTAAGTGCAATGTGCAATATTTGGAAATTTCTTTGAAATATCTTCTTCAGATCTACCATTTAGAGTCTTTTGATATTTGGTATTTGTCATCCTTACTGGGGATTAGATTCAAGTTCATTCAAATCAAGTTACTACTTGTAGGTTCATGTTTGGGCTCCCCATGATTCCAGTATGTGGAATATTCTTCAAAAATATTCTTCAGATCAACATGGCAGAATCTTTTTGATATTTGGTACAGAGCACTACCATGACTCTTAGATTAAAGTTTGTTACACTTGACAGATTTTGGAGGGCATCTGAGCGGTTTGACATTTAACACAGAACTCAATGGAGATTGTATTGTTTAAATGAATTCTAACTACACATGGCCGAGACAGTTGTGGTCAACTTCAGTTAGACTTACATGTGGTTGGATAAAGTCAAAGATTGTTCAAATGGGGCTCCCCAGACCACCTGGGGTAGGGGTTGAGGGAAGGTCAGTTGGACAGTTTTGTTTTTTTGCTTTACAACAAGTTTTGGAACAATTTGAATTATTGAATTTCACCCAGTCAGTCTCGTGGCAGGAGTGGGTGAGGGTCTAGTTGGTGACTTTTTTTCTCCTTATTTTAAAATGAGTTTTAAAGGGTTTTGAGTGATTTTTTGCAACATAAAAGTCATTCCTCAAATATTACAACTGGTAGTGTATCATGGAGCTCATTCTTATAATTTTATTGTACAGGGCAGATAAACTCATGTTTTGAAGGTAAAAAAACACCAATGCTTCAAGATATTATTGAGATAAGGTGTAATTTTTATGTGTACCCATACTATGTATGGTACAGATAATGCCGGCATTCGGGGTGACCATCCATCGTTCATCCATCCTTTGTCCGTCCGTCTGTCCGGCATCCGTATCCATTTCTTTGGCATTCGATAACTTGAAAAATATTGCTTGGATTGTCAAGTTACTTTATATTTGTGTTCAGGTTACTGATGTACCGAGCTGTATAGATTTTGGTGTAAATCTGTTATTTTGATCCTGAGATATTAACCCTTTATCCTTCAAATTGAAAATTCCTCCAATCCCTTTGGCATTCGATAACTTGAAAAATATTGCTTGGATTGTCAAGTTACTTTATATTTGTGGTCAGGTTACTGATGTATCGAGCTGTATAGTTTTTGGTGTAAATCTGATAATTTGATCCTGAGATATTAACCCTTTATCCTTCAAATTGAAAATTCCTCCAATCCCTTTGGCATTAGATAACTCAAAAAATATCTATCCGATTGTCATGTTACTTTATATATTTATTCAGGTCACTGATGTGCTGTGCTGTATAGTTTTTTATGTAAATCTGATAATTTGATCCTGAGATATTAACCCCTTATCCATCAAATTAGACACTCCTCCAATCCATTTCTGTATGTACCCATACCATGTATGGTGTACATAATGTCAGCAGCCATGGTGGCCCTCCGTCATACAGCTTTCTACTAGTTGCGCATATGGGTACACATCTGACGATTTCATCGGCCTATTTTTATTTTATTAGCTCAACTTTGGCGAAGCCAAAATTGAGCTTTTGTCATGGCCCGTCGTCCGTCTGTCCATCTGGCCATCTGTCCGTCTGTCCATACGTCAACAATTGGATACAGCTCGGGCTAGAGGCCGTATTTATGAACCGATCTTTATGAAACTTCTTGGGTACCTTTGTTATGACCGTGGGACGAGAACGAGTGTTTTTGGGTGCGGTCCGAAATTCAAGATGGCTGCCAGCCACCATTTTGTACCGACGATGCAGAAATCTGTTTTTTGTACAGAACTTCCATATGAAAGCTCTGATTTGAATAATTTTTTGTATGAATGTTTAGTCCCATGGGATACATCACATATAATACAGGTTTTTTTCTCGTGCGTAAATTCTACAAATTAGACTAATTTTGATGTTTTTTGGTGTTACTTTCAGCACTCAAATGCCAATACGGCTCGGGCTAGAGGCCGTATTTATGAACCGATCTTTACAAAACTTCTTGGGTACCTTTGGTATCACCGTGGGACGAGTACGAGTGTTTTGGGGTCCGGTCTGAAATTCAAGATGGCCGATGGCAGCCATTTTGTACAAAATTAGGTGCAATCAGATTTTTGCACAGAACTTCCATATGAAAACGCTGATTTGAATAATTTTTTGTGTGAATGTTTAGTACCATGGGATACATCACATATACAGGTTTTTTTCTCGTGCAGAAATTATGCAAATTAGATGAACTTTGATTTTTTCAGTGCGACTTACACACAGCAAGTGCACATGTCAAAACAGCTCGGGCTAGAGGCTGTATTTATCAACCGATCTTCACGAAACTTCTTGGGTACCTCTGTTATCACCTTGGGACGAGAACAAGTGTTTCTGAGTGAGGTCCAAAATTCACGATGGCTGCCAGTGGCCATTTTGTACCGAAATTAGGTCTAATCAGTTTTTAGTACACAACTTTTATACAGCTCAGACTAGAGGCCATATTTAAGAACCAATCTTTATGAAACTTCTTGGGTACCTTTGTTATTACCGTGGGATGAGAGCGAGTGTTTTTTGGGTGTGGTCGGAAATTCAAGATGGCCACCAGCAGCCATTTTGTACCAAAATTAGTGCAATCAGTCTTTTGTACAGAACTTCTGTATGAAAGTTCTGATTTGAATAAATTTTTGTATGAATGTTTAGTAACATGGAATACATCACATATTGTAAGGGGTTTTTTTTTTTCGTGCAGAAATTATGCAAATTAGATGAACTTTGATTTATTCAGTTCTACTAACACAATGTAAGCACACATGTTAATACAGCTCAGGGTAGAGGCTGTATTTATGAACCGATCTTCACAAAACTTCTTGGGTACCTTTGTTATCACCTTGGTCGAGAATGAGTGTTTCTGGGTATGGTCCAAAATTCAAGATGGCTGCCAGTAGCCATTTTGTACCAAAATTAGGTCCAGTCAGTTTTTTGTCACAAGTTCTATACAGCTCATATTTATGAACTGATCTTCACAAAACTTCTTGGGTACCTTTGTTTTCACCTTGGGACAGGAACGAGTGTGTTTTGGGGTGCCTTTGTTATCACTGTGCTATGAGAACAAATATTTTGGGGTTCAGTCAGACTCACTCTGGGACACAAAGATTTCTTTTCTAGTTTAGCATCTGACTGTCACCCACCTTTACAATACTTTACCTATACATTTGTTACAGGCAACGGTCAGTATTTATGTACAGACCGTTACAATACTTTATATGTACCTTTGTTATCAGGTCATTACCTAGATGTTAGTCATTGCTGTGTCACATACTATACATGTACATGTCTTTGTCTTGACAAGTTGAGCTACAGTGTCATTGACACTTTCATTACTTTTATTCTACATTTTTACAAGAATTGTATGTTGAATAGTTGTATACAAATTCTTTTCTGTTGGTTTTTGGTTTTGTTGTCTCGTCTGCGTTAGCAGAACCAAGACATAGCCCTTACTAATTCTGACAGCCAAATGCCGTCAACAAAGGGTTATAACTTATGAACCATCTAATATACTTCTGTTAAACTTGGTACTAAGTTGACAGGATTATACCCTCCATGAACTGATGTGACAATCTAAACCATGTCAGTAGGTTCAAGGTCAAGATCACATACAAAAAAAAGATTTCATGTCAAGGTTAAGTTTTCAGATGAGTTTTTCAATCAGCTATAACTTTTTAACCATTGAAGATATTTCCTTGGAACTGTATAAGGCTATACCTTCCATGATCTGATATGTGATCATGTCACTAGGTTCAAGGTCAAGGTGGAACTGTATAAGGCTATACCTTCCATGCTCTGATATGTGATCATGTCACTAGGTTCAAGGTCAAGGTTGCTGTTAATAAAAATATATTTTTTTCACTTCATTGTTAAGTTTTTGGATCACGTTTTTCAATCAGCCATAACTTTTTAACTAATGAAGATAATTCCGTTCAACATAATGAGGTTATTCAATATCATGAGCTGATATGTCACAATCACAACCATGCCACTAGATTTAAGGTCAAGCTCACTTAATAAAAATAGAATTTGAAGTTGACGTTAAGTTTTGTGGTTAAGTTTTTCAACCGGTTATAACTTTTTAACTGTTGAAGATAATTCTTTTAAACTTTATGGGGTTATTTAACACCATGAGATGGAATGGAGGGAGGTGGAGATGGTTTTCAAAAAAATTGTAAATGCATTTTGATGGATTCCAAGTGATTTCATGCCTGAGAAGTGTTTTCACCCAATTTACCCGAGTGAGTGTGTGGGGAGGGGGTGGGGGAGTGGTCAGGTTATTTTAATTTTTTTTTCATTTTTTTTTGCTTTAAAATGTGTTTCAAATAATTTCAAGTCATTTTATGGAATCACCTAATTAACTTGCACTGGGTGTTTGTGTGTGTGTGTGGGGGGGGGGGGGGAGGGTGGGGGGGGGTGTCATTAAATCACTCAAAACAAAATTCGCCTAAAACACACCAACACCAGTGGTCTGCCATGGTAAGGTGATGTTTAAAGCAGGCGAAACCCCACTTAGGCCGATACCTTCTTATCTCATGCTTATTGCCATACTGAATACAGCACTGTGATTGTAAAGGTGGACAGAAAATATCAGCCCAACAAGTCACAATCTTATTGTTGAAAAAGAAACACTGAATCTCAGATATTATTTTCATTTGTTTTTCATTATTTAGTCTCGGTTTTGCTGTATTTTATTTAAGAAAACTCTCCTCTGGTGTAAATGTGTTATGAGTAAATCACAATCGAGTCACATTGCAATCGAGAAAGAGAACATTTTTGCAATCACAGTACTGTACATGTATAATGTTCACACATGTGACCCTACATTTTACTGAGGTTTTGACAATTAAACCTACTGGAGATGAGTACACTTGGATACACAGAAGTACCTGTCTTGAGAGACCACCCTTTTTGCCAGACAAAAGTGGTCTCCTATGACAGGCCTATTACTGAGTAAAATAGCCAATCCATACAATGTGACAGTGGCCTCTCAAGACAAGTTATACTATACTGCGATCTTTTGGACATATGCTTTCAAGCTCACATCATAGGCATACGGGAGGTAGAATTTTTTTTGGGGGGGGGGGGGGGGGGGGGGGGGGCAATACAGAATTGCCTGAAAAATTGGCATCAAAATGCCGAACGCATCTCCCGAGAGCTGGAGACCCAAGATGGGGGTAGGCATGGGAGAAGATGTCCCCTTCCATTGGTTGGGGTCTGGGTGTGGGGGGGGGGGGGGGATCCCCAGGAAAATTGTGAAACATTCGTGGCAATGAGGTCAATTTCGAGGCTTCCTAAGAACTCAGTCAAGGTATTTTCAGAAGGGGAACATGACCTTATTTTTAACAGAAAAATTCTTAATACATATCTATTGAATTAAATTCTACTCTTGAGACACGTGCATGTGCATGTCGAACCACTTGGCGAGGATACTTTCAGAGGAAAGTAAAATTTTCATCTTTGTCTGATGGCGTGGCATGGCGTGGCGTGGTTGTCGTCATGGGCGTGCGGGACTTTTGTGATATAAGGGGGGGGGGGGGGGGGGGGGGCGACAAACCTTTTGATTTGCCCGAAATCCTGCATGGATGGAAAATACATGACCCTTTCTCTCTCTCTGTCTCTCTGTTGTTCCTTGCCCGGATTTTTAAAGCTGGTTTGCCCGAATCCATGTACTTTATTGGGCATGCTCACTCACCCATGCCTGAACACCCCTGAATCACATTTGAGGTGAGTAGTACAGAGCTCATTTTCCTAATCACTCATCAGAAAATATTGAGCTCTTGATGTTGTGTTTTTAAAAATCATTTGCCTGAGGGAATTTTTAGAACTTGGGGAAAGTGGTAAATCACTTGCCTACAATATCGTATTGCAGGGATTGTAAGTGGCCCTTTCAACAACCAGGGTATATCACTAGGAACCACCTGGCTATAGCAAGTACAGTCAAGCCTGGAAATAAGCAATCTGTCATTTGCAGAATGAGGTCCTCAGAGGTAAATTAGCTGATGCCATCTTTTACGGTGGACTCCAATTTATCCTTGGGGTACCTTTTTCTGTTTAGGCCTGAGACCTTGATTCAGAAGGAGGTTCACAGAGGGTATATTTAGTAATGCTACCCTGTTGTGCAGGGTAGCATCACCAAACTCACCCTCTAGGGACATTCTGCAGATGACAAGTCTGCTTATTTCCAGGCTTGGGTGCAGTTCTATGATCACAAAAGCAGACAAAGAATTTTGACTGGATGATGACTTGTCAAACTACTTCTTTTACTGCTTTCCTCTCCACAAGACGATACAATCTTAGCTGTCATATTAGAAAGAAGAGAATATTCTGATGCTACAGTGGAGCCCTCTTAATTTGATATCTCATAACTGAATAACCCTGTTAATTGAATATAATTTCCCAACACAAAATCATTTACCATACCTCCAGTACAAATTTGACCTGTTAGTTGATAATAGGTTATAGAGTGAACTCCTGTTAATACTAAAAAAATCTTGTAACCTATCACGAAATTACCCTGACTCTCCCCAGTTTTCCTTTGTTAGCTCAACTTGACAAAGCCAAGCTGTGCTAATCTCATCGCTCTCCGTCCGTCGTCCGCCCGTCGTCTGTCATCTGTTAACACCATGTTTTGGTCTTCTCCTCCAAAGCCACTGGGCCAATTCAAGTGAAAGTTTGTGTGAGTGATGGTCCCGAAGGGGCATTGCATTTTTGTTCAACTCAACATGTCCAGCCCCATATGGAGGGAGTGGGGGAAAATGCTCCAAAATATTTTTAAAATCTTCTTCTCATGAACCAGTGTGTACAATGCTTTGATGTTTGCTATGGAGCTTCCTTTTGAGGTGTAGAATCAAGTTTGTTCAAACGAAGTTTGTGAAGCAATATTTGGCTTTGTAATGGGAGGGGTAAGATTTTTGACTCTGCCCAAAATTTCTATTTTCTGAACCGATGGTCCGGTTTGAACCAAATTTGGTATGTGGTATTATAGGGTCATAAGTACTTGACTCATGCAAAAAAAAATTCCTGCATCCCCATGGGAACCTAGGGAACTAAAAATAGAAATATTTTCAAATGCCCATATTTCCCAAACCACACAGAACAGAGAGCTGTTATTTGGTATGAAGCATCCTTAGGACCAGTAGAATTGATTGGTAAAAAAAAAATTGCCATCGGTTATGTTAGGGTGTTCTGTAATGGGCATCGCAAAAATGCTCTGTCAGCATATTTGCAAAAATTTTAAAAAATCTTTTCTCCAGAACCAATTATCAGAATATTTTGATATTCGGTATACAGCATTCATGGGGGGGGGGGGGGGGGGGGGGGGGGGGGGGGAAGAATCCCAAATTTTAACTTTGTTCCATTTGGGAATAATTTTTAGAAATCTTCTTCTTCAGATCCACCAGTCAGAATGCTTTCATATTTGGCATGCAACATCTCTAGGGGGGTCAGATTCAAGTTTGTTCAAATTAGATTCGTAGATATATATTTGGGCTTGCTATGGTAGCCCAAAGTTTTACTTAATGCGATATGAGGAAATTTCTTTAAAAATCTTCATCAGATTCACCAGTCAGAATGCTTTCATATTTGGTATACAATATCTCTTGGGGGGTCAGATTCAAGTTTGTTCAATTCAAGTGCCTGGGTTAATATTTGGGCTCCATATGGGAACCTGAAATTTAACTTAGTACAATATGAGGGAATTTCTTCACAAATCTTCTTCTTCAGATCCACTACTCAGAATGCTTTCATATTTGGTATACAATATCTCTAGGGGGTCAGATTCAAGTTTCTTCAAATGGGATCCATAGGTTAATATTTGGGCTCGCTATGGTAGCCCAAATTTTAACTTAAGTGCAATATGAAGAAATTTCTTTAAAGTTTCTCTTCTTCAGATCCAACAGTCAGAATGCTTTCATATTTGGTACACAACATCTCTAGGGAAGTCAGATTCAACTGTGTTCAAATGGAGAGCCTGGGTTAATCTTTGGGCTCCCTATGGGAGCCGGAATTGGCCATTTTGCTGAAGAATTAAAAATTTTGTATTCAGTACCCGCTGGAGGTGTGTAACTAAGATTAATACACATAGGTTGTATCAAGGGGCTTCATATGGGAGCTCTACATTTTACATTATGATCAACAGAAGAAAAGGCGTGATGCCCGGATTATTTTTGTCACTCTTGAGGGACTCAAGGATTGACAGTGTATCCTATGGAGATGGCTTGCTTAATGTAGACTCATTCTTGGACTCTGTTTATATTGTGTTCTGTTCAGGATGAGCGCTTCAGGCCCCGTGGGGCCTCTTGTTTATAGACCTATTTGGCCTCAGTACATCCAGTACAGGTATTTAATCTATCATACCTTTATTATGGAGCTCTGTCAAACAAGATATAATAGAATAAATACTAAGTTTATCTTTAGAATACAGGAAAGTGACACATTCCCTGTTTATTGTATTCCCCTGTTAACTGAATAATTTTCACTGGAAAAGTGGCTGTTCAATTAACAGGGTTCCACTGTATTTACATTTTGAGCTCACCTGACTGAAAGTCAGGGCGAGCTTTTCTGATCACTTTCTGTCCGTGATACGTCGTGAAGGTGGTGTTTGGGTCATTTTCTCCCAAGCCACTGGCTGCAGTTCAATGAAAATTCACATGAGTAGTGGTTATATAGGGGCATTTAGGTTTTTCTTCAAATTGGGTGGGGCCAAAATGCACAAAATTTTAAAAAATCTTCTTATGAACCAGCCGTAGCAGAGACTTGATATTTGGTATGCAGCTTCCATTTGAGGTGTTGACTCAAGTTTGTTCAAGAGAAGTTTGACGGGCAATATTTGCCTTTGTTCTGGGAGAGGCAAGAATTTTTGCCCTGCCCAGAATTTCTATTTTCTGAACCGAGAGGCAAATTTGAACCAAATTTAATATGAGGTATTATTGGGTTATAAGTACTTGATTTATGCAAAAAAAACCCATTTCCTGCAGCCTCGTGGAAACCTCATGAGCCAAAAATAGAAAAAATGACGAAAACGTCCATATCTCTAAAACTGCACAGAACTGAGAATTTTTATTTGGTGTGAGGCTTCCTTGGGACCAACAGAAAGGAATGGTAAAAAAAAATTGCCATCGGTTTTGCCATTAGGTACTTTGTCGGGACTTTGAAAAAATGCTGAGTCAGCATTTTTTAACACTGTGGGCAATGGGAAAAAATTTAAGAATCGTTTGGTTCCAAACCACTGCTCCAAAAGCTTTCATACTTTACATAAAACATCTTTGGAAGATTGTTTCACATGTTTATTGAAATCAATTCCCTGGGTCCATATTTGGGCTCTCTATGGGAGCCCAAATGTTTAAATTAGTGCAGTATGAGGAATATTCTTTAAAAATCTTCTTCAGATCTACCAATAAGAATCTTTTGATATTTGGTATGCAGCATGCTTAGGGTGGTGAGATTCAAGTTTGTTCAAGCCAAATTCCTGGGTTCATATTTAGGCTGAAAATTTGGGGTCCCGGTCCAGACTTAGAAATTTTGGACCAAAATCCAGAAATGAGTTTTTTGTTTTTTTATGCGTTTCGGTCAATTTTAAGACCAAAAAAAAAAATTTCACACTGAAAATTTGGGGTCCGGGTGGGACTTGGAAAATCCGGAAATGAGTTTTTTGTTTTTATGCATTTTGGTCAATTTTAAGACAAAAAAAAAATTTTTTGCACTGAAAATTTGGGGTCCAGGTGAGACTTGGAAAATTTTGGACCGGATTAATTTTGGACCAAAATCCGGAAATTAGTTTTTTGGTTTTTTATGCGTTTTGATCAATTTTAAGAAAAAGAAATAAAAATTTTAGTCTGAAAAAATTTTGTTTGGGACTTCGAAAATATCCGAACAAAAATAAAAAAAAATCTGTTTTTATGCATTTATCTCAATTTTGAGACGTTTATCTCAATTTTGGGACGTAAAAGTGCAGGAACTGAAAATAGAAGGAAAATCCTGTGTATTGTGTGGGCACAATCGCTTCATCTAGTTGGTATATGCTTTTCTTAGGAGGGGTGTATGCAGCTTATTCAAGTCAAGTCCCTGGTTTGATATTTAGACTACCACGTCAGGTGAGTGCCCTCAGGCCCCCTGGGGCTTCTTGTTTAAAATTCTGTCTTTAACAAATTGAATTCAGGTAAGGAACCACCTTTGTGATTGTATTAAGAAAATTTCTAGACATTCCAGCTTAGTATCCTGACACAAGTGGGACATGACTTAAGGTTACAGTGGTTAAAGTATCTCTACCATTAGTGTGTCCTTATGCCTTGACATATTACACTACTGTATTCTCATAAGACCAAGTTGGGAGAAGTGTTTTGCTCCCGAACAAGCCACAAGTAACATTGATCAGACTTAAATTGAACTTACAGACTCTTGAAAAGAAATCCCAAGAGCTTAGCAACCTTTTAGTACCTTCTATAGACCTTTGCCTCTTCATCATCGCTTTCTCACCTTGAAAAAATAATAAAAGTAGTTTTTCAATTAAAAATGTTCTATTCAGTTGTTCTTTTCAGTATTTCATTGCCTGCTTTATTTCTGTTACACTAACATGTTAATTCATTAATTCAACACTTAATTCACTTTTGTAACAGTTTTGTGCATGATAAACTCAGTCAAGCATATCATTCAAGAATTATGCCAGAAACCTTTTTGATTTTTGTACTGATTGGAAATGGCCCACTGTTTAAAAATAAAATGAGAGATTTTTTGTGACTAATACAGTCTTGGTGAAAAAGTTCTACATTACTCCATTGCTCCCAGGAGGATCTTTGTATCACTTTATTATTTTTTATTCCTGTGAAAACCATCAACAAATTAATGTGACATTTTTGTTGATGGATTTGCCTGCTTGCTTTTTTGTTACTCTCTCTATCAAAGCTTATCACATAAAATGGGCCAAATCATTAGAACAATATCAGAAAAAATGCCAAATATGTTTTCTTAACCTTTTACCCAATGAATTGTTAAAAATTCTGAAGCAAAAAACACAAAACCTGTCATGCAGATTAATTATTTTTCAGTTTTTGCTTCAAGAATGTGGATTTTTCAGAACACATTTGATTCCTTTTGGTGAACATCTTCCAGTGAGCATAAACTAAACTGAGAACATTTTAAATCTTGAGGGTGGAGGAATGGAAATGCATTTGAGAGAGAATAAAGTTCGGATCAAAATGAAAAACTGAAGTCTGTTTCTTACCAACCTACTCTCAATTGTTTACTATTGGCTTTGCCTATCGCTTAATACAAAAGTTGAAAGCTCTTATCTAAAGTTTCTTAAATAAAAACCTTCAAGAAACCAGATGATTGCAAAATGTACCAAAAGTTTGCCATAGGGGGTCAGCGCATGATGTGTGAACCACAGTGGGGGAGGTGGGTGGGGGGGGGGGGGGGGCAGTTCTTCCCTGTTCCCACGCGTGTGTTTTCTGGAGAAGTATATATTATACCAATCATGGACTTGCCCTGAGCCTCCTATGCTTAGATTAGCATATTCTTCAGTTATTCTAATTAATTTTCTGTGTCAATTGTTCCTATTTTAAATTTTGTGGACAATTTTCTGCTAATGAAGTGGGCAGAGTGGAGAGTGTTCTTTCCCTCTTCCAACTTGAGTTCCACGAAAATCCATTTCTGTCCTGTTTCATCTTCTTGACCTTCTGGCTTCGCTGGGTTTCCAGTCAACATGGCCAAGTCCTCTGTGATTCCAATTCCATCCCAATCATTCACACATCTGGTGATGAACTTCCGGACTCACTTGAACGTGGTTTAAGTGCCCAGACTCTGGGCTCTGATTCTGTTAACTTTTGCATTGGCTTTCACTCCACCTCAACTTGGGATCTCTTGCATCTGATCAGCCTTTGTGGCGCAGCATTTGCCAGATAGGCTTTTGTTCGCTCGCTTCAACAGTTACCAGTTACTGTTGAAGTGGTGGACTATGAATGTTGATCCATTGGTTTCTGTAATTGATCTTCCTCTGTCTTTGCAACCCCACCTGTCTCATTGCGCAAGTGTTTAGTGGATTACGTAGGTTGCCCCATTGGATCTTCCACCTGCAGATCATATTCTTACAGCAGATGTGAGCAACCTGGGGTAGGTGCTACACTAGATCCACTGGGTCTTCCGCCTCAGAATGTTTGTTCAGCAGATCAGGCCATTTTTGCCTGTGGCTCCCTCACTTGTTGGGTCGTCATGTTCTTCCTTTTCTGACACCTCGGGCGTGGTGACCTACATGTATACTCATTCAATTAATTACATCCCTCTAGTGGTAATTCACTCTGTTCAGTAGCAACTATCTATAAGAAATGCTTGAGATTTTCCGGAACATACAACACTGAATGGTTTAGTTTACACAGACCATGGGAAAACTATTTAATTTGACTTTGAGAAATTTGCGTAAATTTGGGTTAAATAGTGTTGCACTATTTCACTTTGAGTGAGGTAAGGTTGAATAAAATTAAAATATTTTCAAATTTTTATGCAATTATGTTGTCACTGATCAGCGATAACAATGAACTGTTGTTTCATGAGTCATTTGATGATCTTTCATTTTGGGAATTGACCAATTTGTGCGATTGTTGAAATGCCAGGCCTGACTGTAAATACCATGTACCTGGGTTAAAAAATAGAAGCGTTATTATATGTGTGCCTTTATTTGTTGAAATCAAAGGTCTGAGGTCCTCAACAAAGTTAGGACCTCGGTCTACAGGATACTTCCGATTACCGCTTTCTCCTCTCAGAGTGTGAGTCAATCAACTTTGACTTCTGTGGCCACTCCACTGTATTGCCTTCTGGTGTGTCCCAATCTCCTCTATCAGGGTCGTCCTCGGATACAGTACACCAATCTGTGCCTTCATACCTTTCTTTGTAAGGGCCAGCCTTTCACAAGCCTTCTGGTACTCAGATAGCTGATTTTCTACTCTATCTGTTCGATTCTAGGGGTCTCCAACTTGGCACCATCAAGGGTTATGGGTTGATGCTTTCACACACCTTTTTGTCATTTGTGGGAATGTTTCAAATAAGCTTGAACACTTCCTCTCCCACTGTGGTGCGTGCCTGGTTCTCTTGCCCCTATGGCAAAATTTTGGTTCTTTTCATGCATTTTACACTATTCCTTTAAGACACTTAGATAACAGCTTCAGACTTTTGGATTAAGAGGGGAGAAGTTTCAAGGAATTAATGCCTCCCATCCTAGTTTTGTGGAACAGTGGAGGTTCTGCAAATTCAGTACCCGATGAGTTGCTGAAAGTGACCTTAAACACCAATAACTTAGTAAATATACATCCAGTAAGGTAACAGGCACTTGCTGGATAGCAAAGATTGAAATGATTGTTCGCCAATGTTTTGTACCTAGGTTAAAACAAATAGATTGTTTGGATACCTAAATGAGATGCCCACTTCAGGTAGTTTATCATAGTACATGTATACTGTATCCTCAGTCAGAACACCAACCCCTCCAGTCAGGTGGTAACTAATGTCCCCAAATTACAGGAATGCTCCCAAATTCAAGGGCATAACAGAACTGTTTCTTATGCTCTTTTGTTCCATTTTATAAGAAGTGATTAACCGTCAAGGGGTGGGTATTTTATGCATTTTGCTACACCTCGACAGTATAAATCTTGTGGCTTTGCAGCTGTTACTAATCAAGTACTGGTTGCCAATACAAGCAGTCCAGAATTGACTAGAAACAAATGCCAAGGTATTTATAATGTAACTTCAAGTTTATCCAGAGACTGCATGTTGGGACGCCAGTTCTATTGCAGTACAATGTTATCAAAGTTAGAATTTGACCTTTAACTGGGTCAGTGCTGGAAGCCACTATCATGGCTCTATTGAAAAGTACTAAGAGCCGTTTAAGTGGCTTTATGCTGTATGCATTAACATACTGCTGTTTTCTCAGCTGTAGACGGGAAAATGCATATATATAATTGTTTTGTTACAATTTTATTGGAGAGTGCCAAGAGGTCTTTAAGCAATGTGTTCAATGGAAAAATGAAATGTTTTGGAAGGGAAACATGTCATTTTTAAACAAAAATATTTCAAACGTCAGCATACCAATCATATTAGGTAAAGGGTTAATGATGAAGAACTGAAACTTGAATAGAGTGTAGGGAGAGTGGTTACCTACAAATCACTGTGAATGGGATTTTCAACTGCAATGTTGAGTGCAACCCTATTAATTGAATACTCACTTTGCCAGTGAAATTAATCAACAGGACTATTGAATTAGCAGGGATTTGAAGCTCTGTCAAACAATATATCAATGTCTGTACCAGATGTTCTGAGACCAAATAAGTGATTGTCAGGGTAATTTCTGGACGTATTTTTTTTTTATTCATTTAGCAGGACTTGACTCTGTAACCAATATGCAGCAAACAGGTCGAATTTGTACTGAAGGTATTGTAAATGGCTTGGAAATTATATTCAGTTAACAGGGTTATTCCATTAAGAGATATCCAATTAAGTGGGTACCACTGTACCAGGGTACTAGGAAGCTTCAACCTGAAGGACCTTCTGTATGGGCTCCAGGAAGTGGACTGGTGCTTGATTATTATGGTAAACAAGTTCTGTTTTGCTGGTATGATAGTACCGGGCAACCATTGTCGGGAGTTCAAATCCTCTAACATGGGTAGCATTGGTATAAATGGTGTGCTGAACTTGATGTGTTGTGGTCATGATATAGCCAGAGATGCTGAAAGTGATTGATGGACCAACAGGTTGCACTCAGGGCTTGATTTAATCTGAAAATTTTGAATAGCAATTTACTATTCACCCTGGAAAATTGATTAGCAGTTGATCCAAAAGCACTTGAAACTAATAAATCTTGAATAGCAAAATTCAGAAATTGGAGAGCAAAGTGCTATGCTAATCCAGTTAAATCGAGCCCTGGTTGCACTGGTGGTCTTTTGGATTACTACATGAAATGTTTCATTGTAAATAATTATATTGTGGAAAGCCTTTCATATGATGTTTTGGTTGTAACCCAATCCCTCTGTATTATTGATGATGTCCAACAACATGCTCTGGGGGATACTATAAACTACCTATCAAAATTTGAAGATTTACTGGAAGGAAAATAAATTAACCCTTTCTTTAAAATAAGTGTCAGGCAGTGCTATTCAGAAAAATCGCCATTCAAAGGTTTTTACTTTTAAAATTCTTCCTTCCAATTCATAGCTTATATGTTTTGAGTTTTGTTTTTCCTTCATTAACTATATCAGCAGATCATATTTTCAAGAAAAGTTTTTCTTTGTCATTATTCACAATTTCAGTGAAGGAAATATGTGACTGAAAATGATTTCCTTGTTGTTCAACATTTTTCATCTGGGACTATATACTTTATTAAAATTGTCTTCTTATAGCTGATGAATATATAAACTTTGCCAAAGAGAAACATGGATACAACACAGAGCAAGTAAGTTTATGAGCAATATTGATCTAGATTTTTATCTAACAATCATATTGATTTTGGCATGAAAAACACGAAAAATGTTATGTATCACATAATGTGTTCCAATTCTGTATCATATAGATGACTCATTCTGATTCCATATCATACAAACAACTCGTTTCTGGTAACGTGACGGGCTATCATAACCGGCGCAGGAATACCGTCCATGTGCGTTTCAGTGATCGACCCAACATTATGTCCCAAAACTGTTTTAATAATTTAAGATTTAATCTGTTTATGTGACAGAATGGTTAGATAAATGAATTATGATAATGTGCATGTCCTGTGATTTGCATCAGATTCTCGATGGTGTCCAATAATGGGATCAAAACTTGCCGGCAAAGCTGGCTGGTTGAGATCCCATTCTGGACACCACCTCGAATCTGATACAAATCACAGGACATGCACATAATCATGATAATCTGTATGTGTCAACTGTTTTTCCCCATCTGAAAGAAACCATTTATATTGTAAATAATGTTTCAGCATCCTTTCTTCCTCATCAAAATGACCTTTTGATTACTGGGGTCACTGAATTTTCATAAATAGTACATTGTTCAGGTTTCAGAATAATTAATTTGCTGTTTGGGTTTCAGAGTAACTAACACATTGAGCGATTGAGCTTATTTTATGTGCTAGAAACTGACTATAAAAGTAAACTACAGTTTTCACAACTTTCTGATTCCTCTCAGCTCTTTGCACTCTGATGTCAAAAAGCAAAGATTTCACCAGCAGTGTTGACGAGCTCGTTCCAACGAGGGGTCACATGATATGGTTTTGTTGGAATGTTTTGAAAAATAATATTTTTTCAACTGCTGAATTTGCACATTACGCTTGGCTGTGGGCGATTCGTCAGGTAAAGGGTTAATGTACTCCTACAAAATTAAAAGTGTGGAATTGCTGGAAAATGGCAACCCTTGCAAATAAATATGAATAACCATTAACAAAGTAAGCTATACATTCCAAATGGACTTCAAGTACAAAAGAAAAATGGAATGAATAGAGGATACTTGCTGTTTTTGAATAGGTACCAGAATTATCTTATAAATGATTGCAAGGAAATGGAAATTTTTCATCGGCGGCTGAAAGTAGCAGGTATTTATTTTATTATATGTTGCTAGTGTTGGTTGATATTAGCCAATAATAATCATGTTTTTTTTTTTGCAAAGAAGATCATGATTAATGATAAGACCATGATATTGTTCTCTTGTGAAGGTTTTGTTTTATTCTGGTAAAGAGTGTATTAAATTCAATAGTCAGCTGTTATGACTAGAAATATACAAAGCACATATACTTTGTGTCCCAATTTAATAATAACTGATTTGAAATGTGTGTTGTGAACTTGTACCCCTGCATGGTCTGTAAGTAGATAAATGTTCCAGTCTATTGGAATGTGGTGTTCATTTCTTTGTTACCTCCCATGTTGTGTCGCTCCAATGTTTAATACAATCAACATTGGAGAGACACATCAAGGGAGTTAGCAGCATTGAATATTCACATTATGTTAACATGTCTGTGGCATCCAATCAACATACATGTTACATGGCAATTTGACCAAACAAAACGTAGTATTTTAGTTTTTTCTCCATTTTATTTTTGCATTATGTTTTGATGTTTGGTATTATTTACATCATGAAATCATAATGGCAGACAAGCAGCTTGAAGACATTGTATTCTTTAATGTTGTATACTCAACACAAGGTTGTGTCATGCTCCAAGGCCAGTGAATTCGACCAGCCATAAATTGTCTGGGCTGCTCGCAAAAACAAAATTCACTCAATTAATGTGTTAATGGAGCCCAGATAACAATCCCTAAATGTCATTAACACTTAATGGCCTGGGCATGTGTCCTGAATTCCCACCAGCCCACAGCCTCTATATGCCCAGTGGCTTAGCAGTGATTTCTAGTCAAGTCTTGGCTAGAAACCACTGCCTACCTAATTTGTCTGCTGTCTACAGGACCTCCTGATACTGGCATGTTAAGGGCAACTGTTCTTCAGTTGTAAAAGTCAGAAATAGGCCTTTAAGGATTAATTTGGTGTTTTCCAAATACTTATAGATCGAACAGGAATTGTGATTTCTCTAGATATAATATTTTGCTTTTTAGCTCAACTTTGGCGAAGCCAAATTTGAGCTAATGCCATGGCCAGTCGTCCGTCAACAATTCAATACGGCTCGGGCTAGAGGCCGTATTTATGAACCAATTTTTACGAAACTTCTTGGGTACCTTTGTTATGACCGTGGGATGAGAACGAGTGTTTTGGGGTCCGATCCGAAATTCAAGTTGGCTGCTGGCAGCCATTTTGTACAAAATTAGGTGCAATCAGATTTTTGCGCAGAACTTCCATATGAAAGCGCTGATTTGAATAATTTTTTGTATGAATGTTTAGTACCATGGGATACATCACATATAATACAGGTTTTTTTCTCGTGCAGAAATTATGCAAATTAGATGAACTTTGATTTTTTCAGTGCTACTTACACACAGTAAGTACACATGTCAATACGGCTCGGGCTAGAATCTGTATTTATGAACCGATCTTCATGAAACGTCTTGGGTACCTTTGTTATCACCTTGGGACGAGAACGAGTGTTTAGGGGTGCGGTCTAAAATTCAAGATGGCTGCCAGTGGCCATTTTGTACCGAAATTAGTTCTAATCAGTTTTTTGTACACAACTTCTATACGGCTCAGGCTGGAGGCCGTATTTATGAACCGATCTTTATGAAACTTCTTGGGTACCTTTGTTATCACCGAGAACGAGTGTTTTTGGGTGTGGTCCGAAATTCAAGATGGCCACCAGCAGCCATTTTGTACCAAAATTAGTGCATTCAGTCTTTTGTACAGAACTTCTGTATGAAAGTTCTGATTTGAATATATTTTTGTATGGATGTTCAGTAACATGGAATACATCACATATAGTACAGGATTTTTCTCGTGCAGAAATTATGCAAATTAGATGAACTTTGATTTATTCAGTGCTACTTATACACTGTAAGTGCACATGTCAATACGGCTCGGGCTAGAGGCTGTATTTATGAACCGATCTTCACAAAACTTCTTGGGTACCTTTGTTATCACCTTGGGACGAGAACGGGTGTTTCTGGGTGCCATCCAAAATTCAAGATGGCTGCCAGTGGCCATTTTGTACCAAAATTAGGTCCAATCAGTTTTTTGTCACAACTTCTATACAGCTCGTATTTATGAACTGATCTTCACGAAACTTCTTAGGTCCCTTGTTTTCACCTTGGGACAGGAACGAGTGTGTTTTGGGGTGCCTTTGTTATCACTGTGCTATGAGAACAAATATTTTGGGGTTCTGTCAGACCCACTCTGGGACTCAAAGATTTCTTTTCTAGTTTAGCATCTGACTGTCACCCTCCTTTACAATACTTTACCTATACATTTGTTACAGGCTACGGTCATTATTTATGTACAGACCGTTACAATACTTTATGTGTACCTTTGTTATCAGGTCATTACCTAGATGTTTGTTATTGCTGTGTCACATACTATACATGTACATGTCTTAACAAGTTGAGCTACAGTGTCATTGACACTTTCATTTAATAATTTATGACAATATTACTAATGATATGTGTTCATAACCGACTACCCAATTAACCCTTTACCTAACATGAAAAGCAGACGACACTTGCCAAAAAAATTCTTGAATAACTAATTTTTTGTCTCAAAAACATAGGTTATAACCCCTCAATGGAACGAGCTCGACAAGCTCGTTCCAATGAGGGGTCATAACCTATGTTTTTGAGACAAAAAATGAAAAAATAATGAAAATTAATTGGCGATTTTTAAGAATAGCGCTGGCCGGTTTTGGCCGTTACGTTGGGTAAAGGGTTAGTTGGGAAGCTGCCTACCACTACTTGTTCCGATGTTTTAAGAGCAATTAAGATATATTTTCTTTGCAATTAAAACACAGAAATGCTGAAAACATGTGGTGATATGAATCTAAATTTATTGCATAATGCATACCACTTCTGGAGAGCTGTTTCTAAATTATGGCCAAAAGGTTCTCTCCAATAAATTGTGACAAAACTTCATATGAATAAACTCTGTCTTGCAAACTTGATCTTGCACTCTACAAGTTAATCTTGTGGCTCAATTCTGTCTTGATTATCCATATTTAGATTTTTTTCCATTGATTTCAGGCACTTGGTATGCTGTTTTGGCACAAACATAATGTGGAGAAAGCAATTGCTGATCTGCCAAATTTCACACCATTTCCAGATGAATGGACGGTTGAAGACAAGGTTTTATTTGAGCAAGCTTTCAGCTTCCATGGCAAAAGCTTTCACAGAATACGACAGATGGTGAATATTCTGAACAGAACAAATGAATTATTATTTAATGATCAATGGGCATCAGTAATCAGCATCTTGACTTTTTCAAGATTATGTCCTGTTCTAACATAGCCAAAAAGCTTTGAGTCACAGGAACTTGGTTTGAAAGTATTCTCACAGACCTTCAAAATAGAATGTCACCACATGGTATCATATAATTATAGGAGAATCTCTGCCATTTAAGTGTGGACATTACATTTTTTTGTATTTAAGTAATATCTTGTCCATTTGCCTAATGTTAAGCCACATCTTGTCAATGCCATTGACAAAACTCATCATTCACATTTTGATTATATTTTGGGCCAAAACATCGCTTCTGAATCATTAGAATGAGTTCAGTGAGCTGATTCAGATAATGGATCGAAAGCCATGTTTGGAGGCAAAAAATGAAATTTTTTAGTTATCCAAGAAATTTATTTTGCAAGTAACAAATAATTTATTTGAGTTTTTACCACTTTCCAATAAATCATATCAAATGAATGAATGGTGCATAAATGACCTGCATATAAAAAAAAGCCTTTTTCGATTTGATTTGACCTGTCGAGAACTGTCAATTCTTTTTTTTTCTCACTACATAGGGGTGCGGTGGCTCAGTAGGTAGAGGTGCAGGCTGCAAGTCGGGAGGTCCTCGGTTTGAATCCCATCTGCGGCAACCACGTGTCCTTGGGAAAGACACTTCACCCCCCCATTGCCCATGTGGGGGCACAGCGGCGTTGTGTACTAAGGCATGCTGCACATCAATCAATGTCTTCAACCAATGCTAACCTGGCCTGTGTGGAGTTGGTATGTTGGGAGCTGACCATTGCTTGCCATTGCTCAGTGGTTCTCTCTGGGTACACCAGCTTCCTCCACCCGTAACACTGTTATTTATATGATTAGCCATTGTGCAGAAATATGTGACCTTAAACACAAATAAATAAATAAATCTCACTACATAAAAATGTACATATTGTCTTGAAAAGTATTCTTTGTAATTTTCATGTTGATCATGTGAAATATGCAACACCATGTGAGCTAGAACACCCGGGTCATTACCCTCAGCTCTCACTTACTACCATCCTAACCAGAGCATAAGCCTGTTGGGGATGGGGGGGGGGGGGGGGGTACGTGAAGTAAAAGAGGACAAAAGTATATGGGTTGGCTTATTTTCCAGAGGTCAGACCTGTAGGAGAATTTGGATGCAAAGTTGACAGAAAGTTGAATGACTCTGGGAATTTCCCGTAACAAGAAAGCATTAACCCCCTACCCGATAAATTGGATGAATGCACCCATGTAATTTACAAATTAAACAGTCAAAAGAAAAATGTAAAACAATTTCAAGAAGACCATCTCATGAGACCCTTCATTGGAATGAGCTTGGAATGAGCTTGTTGAGCTCGTGGTAGTGAGGAGTCACATGATATGGTTTTGTTGAAATTTTTTTAAACATTTGAAAAAGACAAAATAACAAATTTTGATTTCATGTACATTGAGCAAGGGGTTCTTTTTCATTGTAACAACTTACATGTACCAGCGTGGCTGTCATGGATGTTGTTATTACAAAGTCAGGGACTGGGCTTATTTACAAGAAGGGATCTCTAAAACTGAAATCTGAAAAGTTGGTAAGTGGGCTTATTTTTGATTATGGGCTTGTACCTGGGTCAGTACAGTATGTGCAGGGGAGTGAGAGCTTAGGGTAACGACTGGATGGACCCAGTTAGGACAAGGATTGTCTGGAAAGAAACTTCTTTACCGTTACACTGGGAAGAAAGTTTTAATTTAATTTTTATAAAATGGCAGATTAGTGCAGGATACCTTTGGTTGAACCATTAAATGTCTTCATGTCCAACCAAACAGAATATGCTTCTAATGTAAAATTTAAAACATAGTTGTTTTTTTTTAGTTGCCAGACAAATCTATTGCTAGCTTAGTCAAATACTATTACTCCTGGAAAAAAACAAGATCCAGAACAAGTTTGATGGACAGGCAAGCCAGAAAATTATCTCAGAAAGAAGGTGACAGGTATGCAATGGTGTTTTGTAGAATATTTATGTTTTCATCATTGTGGTAGTTAAGTTTATACCTATTATATTTATTGCTTATCAGGAGGGTTACTTCCCACTTTTTCAGATCACCTGAAGGCAAGTCAGTGAGAGCTATTGCCATCACTTGACATCCGGCATCCGTTAACTTTTGAAACTTGTCTTCTTTTTCAAAACCACTGGACGAAATTCAAACATATTGCACTGACCATCTTTGGATTATACCCTTTCTATTTTGTTCAAAAGAAGCAACTCCCATCTTCAGGTTTTGCCCTAAAAGCCTAAAAAAAATTTTAAAATCTTCTCATGAACCACCAGAGAGAATGCCTTGATATTTGTATGGAACATCCTTTGGTGGTGAAGATCGAAATTTGTTCAAGAGAAGGCTGTAGGTCAATATTTGGGCTCTCTGTGGGTGCATGCCCATTTTGGGCTCAACCAACAATTTGTATTTCAAGAACCAATTTGCTGGTATGAACCAAATTTGGCATGTAGTATAATTGGGTCATAAGTACTTGATTGATGCCTGAAAAAAAAAAAGACCCAGGAGCTAAAAATAAAAACAAATTCAATGCCCACTAAAACTGCATGGATCAGAATATTATTTTTAGCTCACCTGGCCTAAAAGGCTATGTGAGCTTTTGCTATCGCTTGGTATCCGTCGTTGTCTGTTGTCCAGTAACTTTTCACATTTTCATCTTCTTCTTTGGAACCGCTGAGCCGGTGTGAACCAAACTTGGCTGCAATGGTTTATGGAAGATCCTCTACAAACGATCCTCATTTTGTTCCTGCCAGATGAAAAACATGGCCTCCAGAGGTATTCTTTGATTCTGGTTGGTGGATTTTCAAAAATCTTCTCTGAAACTGCCAGGCCAAATGTTTTTGATACATCGCATAAATTGTGACTGGGACCCCCTCTACCAATGATCCTCATTTAATGTTGATCGGGTTGCAAACAAGGCCACAATTGCAGATTATAGTTACTAGAGAAACCTTATGGGAAATCACATTTTCATCTTCTTCTCCGGAACTACTGAGCCGACGTGAACCAAACATGGCAGGGATAGTCTATGGGAGGTCCTCTACAAATGCTCCTCATTTTGTTAACGTGCATCGAAAAACTTGGCTGCCAGAAGCGTTTTTAGCTCAACTTTGGCAAAGCCAAATTTGAGGTATTGCCATGGCCCGTCGTCTGTCCGTCGTGCCATACACACGGCTCGGGCTAGAGGCCGTATTTATGAACCGATCTTTATGAAACTTCGTGGTACCTTTGTTATCACCGTGAGACGAGAACGAGTGTTTTGGGGTCCGGTCCGAAATTTAATACGGCCGCTGGCAGCCATTTTGTACCAAACTTAGGTGCAATCAGATTTTTGCGCAGAACTTCCATATGAAAGCTCCGATTTGAATAATGTTTTGTATGAATGTTTAGTACCATGGGATACATCACATATAATACAGGTTTTTTTCTCGTGCGTAAATTACCGTATATCTCCGTGTATAAGTCGCACCTTTTTGCTTTGAAAAACGGGACCAAAATTGGGGTGCTACTTATACAAAGGTAATTATTTTTCAGCTGTAAAATGTGAACTAAATTAGCGTCACATCGATGTAAAACTTGCCTCAGATAAGGCATGTTGACAACAGATATCACGTAGTTTGATTGTTTTGTTTTTTTTTGTATCTTTCAATTTCAGAAAATAAAAATAAGATTCTTTTTTTTTTGTTACAGTTGTTCATGACGTTTGATGTCAAATTAAAAAAAAAATCAGATAATGTGTTGTTTATTTGTCTATTTTCTCCTCAGTGACTGACGACATGCAATGGATTTTGATATTATGATATGGAAATAATGAATACCGCCAGGTGCTCAATTCGGGCAAACAATCGAAAACTCGCATAATTAATTATATTTCGGATGGCCAAAGTGTTATTATTATTTCTTTCAAACAAATACCTTTTGTTTCCAACATCTCACTAATATTTCCCACAAGAATATTTCGCAGTTGCATATCGCCATATGTCAAACATTTTGGCTAACAGTTATTTGAGCCAAGCCAATCCGTTTGTTTACAGAATCAACACGTGTGTTTAGAAGGGGAATTCCCTTTGAAGAAGAAACAAGAAATATGTGGTTACTTCCCTTTCATCAGTATTTGTCTCGCTTCAAATAAATGCCGCATTATTGAAACTCCCTTTGAATATCTGTCAGTGTTTGGGTGGGGGTTTACTCACAACAAGCTGATGTGTTGTTTTTGCCCAAAGTAAGAATACCGATAAGCCATATTAACTATCTTATCAAAGAGATGTTAAAAAAACTTGTCCCCAACCGAATGATATATAGGCAGTGGTGAAAGCAATCTGCCATATACTTTATTCTGATACTGAGTAAGCAATTACGCTGATAAAATTAAACATTATGGATGCCAAACGAGGAGTAAAAAGAAAACGCCAAAGCTATGAAACCGGTTATAAACTGAAAGCGATTGATTTTGCTGAAAGTAAAGGGAACAGAGCAGCTGAGAGGGAGTTTTCAGTAAGGGAGAAATTAGTACGGGACTGGAGGAAAAGTAAAAACATTCTCCTAGAAACCAAGCTCCAAGTAATATTTATTGGAAAATCATAATTTGATACCCCACCCACCATCAGTGTATTGTCATTACTATACACTGATGGTGGGTGGGGTATCAAATTATTCATTACTATACACTGATGGTGGGATATCGAATTATGATTTTCCAATAAATTTTACTTGGAGCTTAAAATTCATTTGTAACGTGCCCCTGTGAGGAATGAGAGAAGCCGGCCCATTGCAATTTACAATTTCGGAGAAGTCGGCCCACGAGAGACTTCTCCTGTATTCCCCATGATTGGATCAGCCATTTCACAGCGAAACATTTCTTCTGCCTCAAATTACTGGAATTTTCAAGACATAAAGGTGCTAACACCTTTTGTGTTGAGTTTCCCAGAATATTGTGGCCAAAAACATTTCTAAACATACTCCCACCTCCATTCACCCAAACATCGGATTTCAAGCTGGCGAAGGGCCGAGTTGTCCTGTTTGTTTTGTTCCAACAGTATCGCGCAGACATTTACATACACACTTTCGGGAATTTCCGTTGCAACCCGACTTTATGACCTATTTGTTCGCACGTGCAATTCGCTGAAATGGCATGGAAATAAAGCCTTTTTCTTACTTGTTTTACATCTGGATTTACCATTTGAATTCAACTTACCTCGATCTTACCTGAACACATGCACTGGACCATTCCCTCTTTTACCTGCATGAGTAATAACAAACACAGTTCACATATATCTTTTAATAATAAATACGGTGCGTCGAAAGTATCAACAAAGTACCTACCTGAAGTTGAATACATGCACTTCTTTCCATGGCGAGAGTAATAACAAACACAGTTGACATATATCTTTTAATAAATACGGTACATCGAAAGTGTCAATGAAGTACAGCTTTGCTCAAAACGAAGTATACAAACAAATACAATCAGCCATCAAACCTCTCTGTTCAGTCTGTATCAATACTTCCAGTCCTTTACCCAAATTTACGGATCCATTTTCAACCCAAATTGGGGGTGCGACTTATACAAAGGTCACTGGCGTAAGGGGGTATATCAAAGCAAAAGTGGAGGTGCGACTTATACACGGGAGCGACTTATACACGGAGATATACGGTATGCAAATTAGACTAACTTTGATTTATTTAGTGTTACTTTCAGCACTGTAAGTGCAAATGCCAATACGGCTCGGGCTAGAGGCCGTATTTATGAACCGATCTTTACGAAACTTTTTGGGTACTTTTGTTATCACAGTGGGATGGGAACAAGTGTTTTTAGGTCCGGTCTGAAATTCAAGATGGAAGCTGGCAGCCATTTTGTACAAAATTAGGTGCAATCAGATTTTTGCGCAGAACTTCCATATGAAAGCGCTGATTTGAATAATTTTCTGTGTGAATGTTTAGTACCATGAGATACATCACATATAATACAGGTTTTTTTCTCGTGCATAAATTATGCCAATTAGACTAACTTTGATCTATTTAATGTTACTTTCAGCACTGTAACTGCAAATGCCAATACGGCTCAGGGTAGAGGCCGTATTTATGAACCGATCTTTACGAAACTTCTTGGCCACCTTTGTTATCACCTTTGGACGAGAACGAGTGTTTTGGTGTGCAGTCCGAAATTCAAGATGGCTGCCAGTGGCCATTTTGTACCAAAATTGGTGCAATCAGTTTTTTGTACAGAACTTTTGTATGAAAGTTCTGATTTGAATAAATTTCTGTATGAATGTTTAGTAACATGGAATACATCACATATAATACAGGTTTTTTTTTCGTGCAAAAATTATGCAAATTAGATGAACTTTGATTTATTCAGTGCTAATTATACACAGTAAGTGCACATGTCAATACGGCTCGGGCTAGAGTCTGTATTTATGAACCGATCTTCACAAAACTTCTTCGGTACCTTTGTTATCACCTTGGGATGAGAACGAGTGTTTCTGGGTGCCGTCCAAAATTCAAGATGGCTGCCAGTGTCCATTTTGTACCAAAATTAGGTCCAATCAGTTTTTTGTACGCAACTTCTATACGGCTCAGGCTAGAGGCCGTATTTATCAACCGATCTTTACGAAACTTCTTGGGTACCTTTGTTATCACCGTGGGACGAGAACGAGTGTTTTGGGGTGCGGTCCAAAATTCAAGATGGGCGCCAGCAACCTTTTTGTACCAAAATTAGTGCAATCAGTTTTTTGTACAGAACTTCTGTACGAAAGTTCTGATTTGAATAATTTTTGTAGGAATGTTTAGTAACATGGAATACATCACATATAATACAGGGTTTTTTCCCGTGCAGAAATTATGCAAATTAGATGAACTTTGATTTGTTCAGTGCTACTTATACACAGTAAATGCACATGTCAATATGGCTCGGGCTAGAGTCTGCATTTATGAACTGATTTTTACGAAACTTCTTGGGGTACCTTTGTTATCACCTTGTGATAGGAACGAGTGTTTTGGGGTACCTTTGTTATCACTGTGCTATGAGAACAAATATTTTTGGGTTCAGTCAGACCCGCTCTGGGACTCAAAGAATTCTTTTTTAGTTTAGCATCTAACTGTCGCCCACCTTTACAATACTATACCTACACATTTGTTACAGGCTATGGTCAGCATTTATGTACAGACAGTTAAAATACTTTACATGTACCTTTGTTATCAGGTCATTACCTAGATGTTTGTCATTGCTGTGTCACATACTATACATGTACATGTCATTGATACTTTCATTTTAATTCTGATTGGTGGATTTTGAAAAATCTTCTCTGAAACTGCCAGGCCAAAGGTTTTGATACTTCACATAAATTGTGACTGGGACACCCTCTATCAATGATCCTCATTTAATGTTGATCGGGTTGCAAACATGGCCAAAATTGTGGCTTATAGTTGCTATAGAAACCCTATGGGAAATCACATTTTCATCTCCTTCTCTGGTACTACTGAGCTGACATGAACCAAACCTGGAAATCACATTTTCATCTTCTTTGGAACTACTGAGCCGACGTGAACCAAACTTGGCAGGGATAGTCTATGGGAGGTCCTCTACAAACGCTCCTCATTTTGTTGCCGTGCATTGAAAATACATGGCTGCCAGATACATTTTTTCTTTTTGATTCTGATTGGTGGATTTTGAAAAATTTTCGCCTCTGAAACCACATGGCCAAATGTTTTGAAACTTTGCATGGTTGTTGACTGGGGCACCCTCTACCAAAGATCCTCATTTAATGTTGATCGTGTTGCAAACATGGCCACGATTGCACCTTATAGTTACTATAGAAACCCTATGGGAAATCACATTTTCATCTTCTCTGGAACTACTGAGTCAACGTGAACCAAACTTTGCAGGAATGGTCTATGGGAGGTCCTCTACAAACGATCCTCTTTTTGTTCCTGTTTTTTTGGAAAACATGGCCACCAGAGGCATTCTCTGATTCTGATTGGTGGATTTTGAAAAAATCTTCCCCTCTGAAACCACAAGGCCAAATGTTTTTGAAACTTCACATGGTCGATGACTGGGACCCCCTCTACCAATGCTCGTCATTTAATGTTGATTGGGTTGCAAAGTTACCACAGAAACCCTTTTTCCTTTTTTTCTCTGGAACTACTGAGCCAATGTGAACCAAAACTTGACAGGAATGGTCTATGAGAGGATGGAAATAACTGGCTGCCAGAGGCTATATTCTAATGCTTAATCCAGTGCCTCTCCTGTCTGCACGAAGATCTGTACTGTCAGCAAAGTACTTGTATTTTTGAGAATATGGTAAGGGTTTGTTCTAGTTTTTCTTCACTAAGAACTGGGAAAAACCACAAAAATATTGTGTATACAGTACAAGTCAAAATAAGTTGTAGCATAATCACAGTAAACTAAGGAAACTGTTGCTCTTGCACTGACAAGATCAGAATCTGACATCATTTTCTGGAAAGCTATCAGTGAGAGCTTTTCAGAAAATGAGGTCAGCTTCTGGTCTTATCTGTATAGGAAAAGAAAGATACATAGTTTATAGTGGTTATCCTACAACTTATTTTGACTTGTACTGTAAACAAGTTTGCAGCTGTAATTATGTTAATATTACTCTCAAGTTTCTTAGAAATACTGATTGATGGTAGGTGTTTGGAAAGCAAGTTTTTGTTTATTTTGTTTTCCATCATGTAGAGCTGACAAGTCACTTATGTTATCATTTAAGATATGACAAATTATTTGATTAAAATGTCTCCTGTAACCTTTTACCTATCCAAAGCTATATGAAAGAGGGTACTGTAATTTTAAAAATATTTAACCTTCTTTTACTGATTTTTTTGTGTCACCGCCCCACGAGGTGGGAATCGACATATAGGGATTACTTTTGTCGTCTTGCGTCGTCCGCGTCACACTTTCTCTTATCCGCCACTCCTCTTTAACCTATGAATGGATTTTGATGAAACTTTCAGTGATTCTTTATCACATAATGGCATTGTGCACCTCCTATTTTATTTTTTGATCCGCTGTATTTTTTCCAGAGTTATGCCCCTTTTCCACTTAGAAATTCTGTCTGAAACGCCAGGCGACACACGTCTTCCATTGAAGACTCACATCTAAGTTATGAAACAGAATTCATAAATGTGTGGATTTTCAAGAAATCTTCTCCTTTGAAACTACAAGGCCAAATGTTTTGAAACTTAACATGACTGATGACTGGAATACCCTCTACCAATGATCCTCATTTAATCTTGATCGGGTTGCAACTGTGGCTGCAATTGCAGCTTATAGTTATTATAGTTACTATAGAAACCCTATGGGAAATGACATTTTCATATTCCTCTCTGGAATTTGGGAGCCAATGTGAACCAAACTTGGCAGGCATAGTGTATGAGAGGTTCTCCACAACTGTTACTCATTTTATTCATGTTGGGTGAAAAACGTGGCCGCCAGAGGCATTCTTTGACTCTGATTGGCCGATTTTGAAAACTCTTCTCCTCTGAAACTACAAGGTCAAATGGTTTGAAACATCACATGATTGAGAACTGGGACCCCTTCTACCAATGATCCTCATGTATGTTGCAAACATGGCCACAATTGCAGCTCACAGTTACCATGGAAACCCTATGGGAAATCACATTTTTAGCTCAACTTGACAAAGTCAAGCTGAGCTAATCTCATCGCTCTCTGTCCGTCGTCCGTCGACGGATGTCGTCCGTCAACACCATGTTTTGGTCTTCTCCTCCAAAGCCACTGGGCCAATTCAAGTGAAAGTTTGTGTGAGTGATGGTCCCAAAGGGGAATTTCATTTTTGTTCAACTCAGCATGCCCAGCCCCATAGGGAGGGAGTGGGGGAAAATGCTCCAAAATATTTTTAAAATCTTCTTCTCAAGAAGCAGTGTGTACAATGACTTGATATTTGCTATGGAGTTTCCATATGAGGTGTAGAATCAAGTTTGTTCAAACGAAGTTCGTGAAGTAATATTTGGCTTTGTAATAGGAGGGGTAAGATTTTTGGCCCCACCCAAAATTTCTATTTTCTGAACCGATGGTCCGGTATGAACCAAATTTGGTTTGTGGTTGTATTGGGTCATAAGTACTTGACCTATGCAAAAAAAAAATTCCCGCATCCCCATGGGAACCCTGGGAGCTAAAAATAGAAATATTTTCAAACGCCCATATTTCCCAAACCTCACGGAACAGAGAGCTTTTATTTGGTATGAAGTATCCTTATGACCAGTAGAATTGAATGGTAAAAAAAATTGCCATCGGTTATGTTAGGGTGTTCTGTAATGGGCATCGAAAAATGCTGAGTCCGCATATTTGCAAAACTTTAAAAAAATCTTTTCTCCAGAACCAATCATCAGAATCTTTTGATATTTGGTATACAGCATTCATGGGGGGTCAGATAAAAGTTTGTTGAAATAAAGCTCATTGGTTCATATTTGGGCTCTCTACAGGAGTCCGAAGTTTTAACATAGGGTAATATGGGGAATATTCTTTAAAAATCTTCTTCTTCAGAACCACCAGTCAGAATCTTTTAATATTTGGTATACATCATTGGCATGAGGGTCAGATTCTAGATTGTTCAAACCAAGTCCCTAGGTTAATATTTGGGCTTCCTACGGAAGCCAAAATTTTATCTTTGTTCAATATGGAGGGTACGGTAATTTAAAAAAATCTTCTTCTTCAGATCCATCAGTCAGAATGCTTTGATAGTTGGTATGCAACACCTCTATGGGGATCAGATTTAAGTTTGTTCAAATCAGATCCCTAGGTATATATTTGGGCTCACTATGGTAGCCCAAATTTTTACTTAGTGCAATATGAGGAAATTTCTTTAAAAATCTTCTTCTTCAGATCCACCAGTCGGAATGCTTTTATATTTGGTATACAACATCTCTAGGGGGGTCAGATTCCAGGTTGTTCAATTTGAGTGCCTAGGTTAATATTTGGGCTCCATATGGGAACATGAAATTTAACTTAGTACAATATGAGGGAATTTCTTCAAAAATCTTCTTCTTCAGATTCACTTGTCAGAATGCTTTCACATTTGGTATACAACATCGCTAGGGGGGGTCAGATTCAAGTTTGTTCAAATCGGATCCATAGGTTAATATTTGGGCTCGCTATGGTAGCCCAAATTTGAACTTAGTGCAATTCGAAGAAATTTCTTTACAATTTCTCTTCTTCAGATCCAACAGTCAGAATGCTTTCATATTCGGTACACAACATCTCTAAGGAAGTCAGATTTAACTGTGTTCAAATCAAGAGCCTGGGGTAATATTTGGGCTCTCTATGGGAGCCGGAATTGGCCATTTTGCTGAAGAATTAAAAATTTTGTATTCAGTACCCTCTAGAGGTACTAAGATTAATCCACATAGGTTGTATCAAGGGGCTTCATAGGGGAGCTCTACATTTTACTTATGATCAACTGAAGAAAAGGCATGATGCCCAGATTATTTTTGTCACTCCTGAGGGACTCAAGGATTGACAGTGTAGCCTATGGAGATGGCTTGCTTAATGTAGACTCATTCTTGGACTCTGTTTAAATTGTGTTCTGTACAAGATGAGTGCTTCAGGCCCCGTGGGGCCTCTTGTTATATGTAGTTCTGCCAGGTAAGCGATTACAGGCTCTTCAGAGCCTCTAGTTTGGTATGCAGCTTCCTTAGGTCCAGTGGAATCAGACGAACCCCCAAAATTGCTATCTGGATGGGGTTCTGCATAGGGATGCTCAGTTTGGCACTGTTGGCAATGGGAAAATGCTTCTTCATCATCTCTCTTTTACTCCATCAACCATTTTGAAACTTTTCTTCATCTTTAAAGCCACTGGGCCAAATTCATTCATATATGGCACAAACCATCTTTAGACTATACCCTTTCTACTTTGTTCAAATGAAGCGGCAGCCATCTTCAGGCTGGGGTTAATGCCCCAAAAGTCTAAAAATCTTTAAAAATCTTCTCATGAACCATCACAGAGAATGCTGTGTTATTTGGTATGGAACTTTCTTTGGTGGTGAAGAGTAAAGTTTGTTCAAGGCATGTTGGTAGGTCAATATTTAGGCTCTCTGTGAGCATGCCCATTTTGGGCTCCATCCAAAATTTGTATTTCAAGAACCTATAGGTTGTATTGAACTAAATTTGGCATGTAGTATGATTGGGTTATAAGTAGTTGATTGATGCTCGAAAGATTTTTTTTTCACAGCCCTGTGGGAACCCCAGGAGCTAAAAATAGAAAGCATTCAAACGCGCATATTTCAAAAACTGCATGAACCAGAATATTGTCTTTTAGTATGCAGCTTCCTAACGACCAATGGAATCAGATGGACCCCAAAAATTGCTATTGGTTTTGTCATTGAGTGTCATATGAGGATGCCCATTTTGGCACTGTTGGCAATGGGAAAATGCTGAGTCATCATCTACCATGTTCTCCAGTAACTATGTATTCTTCAGAACCTTTGGACAAAATCTAAACTAATTTGGTACAAAACATCTTGGTGGAGGATACTCTTCTGAGTTTAATGCCCCAAAAGACTAGAAAAAAATTTAATATGTTCTTTTCATGAACTACCACAGAGAATGCTTTGATATTTGGTATGAAACTTCCTTTGGTTGTGGAGATTGAAATTTGTCCAAGGCAAGTTGGTAGGTCAATATTCAGGCTATCTGTGGTAGCATGCCCATCTCGGGTTCCACCCAACATTTCTATTTCATGAATTGATGGGCTGATGTGAACCAAATTTGGCATGTAGTAATATATAAGTGGGTCATAACTACTTGATTTATGAGGGGTTTTTTTTGCTGCCCCATGGGAACCCCAAGAGCTAAAAATAGAAAAAATTCAAATGCCCATATTTCAAAAACTGCATGGACCAGAATATTGTTTTTAGCTCAGCTTGACAAAGTCGAGCTGAGCTGATTCCATCACTCTCTGTCCATCATCCATTCTTCCGTCCGTTGTCTGTCAACACATTTTTTGGTCTTCACCTTCAAAACCACTGGGCCAATTCAAGTGAAAGTTTATGTTAGTGATGGTCCCGAAGGGGCATTGCATTTTTGTTCAACTCAACATGCTCAGCCCCATAGGGAGGGGGTGGAGGAAAATGCTCCAAAATATTTTTAAAATCTTCTTCTCATGAACCAGTAGGTACAATGACTTGATATTTGTTAATGAGCTTCCTTTTGAGGTGTAGATTCAAGATTGTTCAAAGAAAGTTTGTGAAGCAATCTTTGGCTTTATAATGGGAGGGGTAAGGTTTTTGACCCCGCCCAAAATTTCTATTTTCTGAACCGATGGTCCAATTTGAACGAAATTCGGTATGTGGTATTATTGGGTCATAAGTACTTGACTCGTGCAAAAAAATAAAATTCCCGCATCCCCACGGGAACTCCAGGAGCTAAAAATAGAAATATTTTCAAACGCCAATCTTTCCCAAACCACACGGATCAGAGAACTGTTATTTGGTATGAAGCATCCTTAGGACAAGTAGAATTGAATGGTAAAAAAATTGCCATCGGTTATGTTAGGGTCTTCTGTAGAGGGCATTGAAAAAATAACTAAGGGCAATATGGGGAATATTCTTTAAAAATCTTCTTCAGAACTACAAGTCAGAATCTTTTAATGTTTGTTTTACATCATTATTATGAGGGGCAGATTCAAGATTGTTCAAACCAAGTCCCTAGGTTCATATTTGGGCTTCCTATGGAAGCCCAAATTTTAACTTAGTTCAATATGGGGGATAATTTTTAAAAATCTTCTTCGTCAGATCCACCAGTCAGAATGCTTTCATATTTGGTATACAACATCTCTAGGGAGGTCAGATTCAAGTTTTGTTCAAATTGGGTCCCTAGGTGTATATTTGGGCTCGCTGTGGTAGCCCAAGTTTTAACTTGGTGCAATTTTAACTTAGTGCAATATGAGGAAATTTCTTTAAAAATCTTCTTCTTCAGATCCACCAGTTGGAATGCTTTCATATTTGGTATACATCATCTGTAGGGGAGTCAGATTCAAGTTTGTTCAATTCGAATGCCTGGGTTAATATTTGGGCTCCATATAGGAACCTGAAATTTAACTTAGTACAATATGAGGGAAATTTCTTTAAAAATCTTTTTCAGATCCGCTAGTCATAATGCTTCATATTTGGAATACAACATCTCTAGGGGAGGGGGGATGTCAGATTCAAGTTTGTTCATATCCGGTCTGTAGGTTAATATTTGGGCTCGCTATGGTAGCCCAAATTTTAACTTAGTGCAATATGAAGAAATTTCTTTAAAATTTTTCTTCTTCAGATCCAACAGTCAGAATGCTTTCATATTTGGTATACAACATCTCTAAGGAGGTTAGATTCAAGTGTGTTCAAATCGGGTCCCTAGGTTCATATTTGGGCTCCCTATGGTAACCCGAATTTTAACTTAGTGCAATATGAGGAAATTTCTTTAAAAATCTTCTTCGGCTCCACCAGTCAGAATGCTTTCATATTTAGTATACACAACGTCTCTATGGGGGTCAGATTCAAGTTTATTCAAATTGAGTCTGTAGGTTAATATTTGGTCTCGCTATGGTAGCCCAAACTTTAACTTTGTGCAATATGAGGAAATTTCTTTAAAAATGTTCTTCTTCAGAACCACCAGTCAGAATGCTTTCATATTCAGTATACAACATCTCAAGGGGGTCAGATTCAACTTTGTTCAAATCGAGTGTCTGGGTTAATATTTGGGCTCCCTATGGGAGATGAATTACCCATGCAGCTGAAGAATTAGAAATTTTGTATTAGTATCTTCTAGAGGTGTGTAACTAAGATTAATCCACATAGGTTGTATCAAGGGGCTTCATAGAGGAGCTCCACTTTTTACATTATGATCAACTGAAGAAAAGGCATGATTCTTGGACTATTTTAGTGACTCCTGAGGGGCTCAAGGATTGACAATGTATCCTATGGAGATGGATTGCTTAATGTAGATTCATTCTTGTACTCTTGTTTATATCGTGTTCTGTTCAACAAGGTGAGTGCTTCAGCCCCAGTGGATTCTCGTTTTATTTTTTATAACAAAAAATCAAGTTTAAAAAGCTCCAGGTTGCTTCCTTTTTAGCTCAACTTGACAACATCATCTATGAGCTATTGGGATGGGTTGCGATCTGCCGGCTGTCCATATGTCCCCCTGTCCATCCACAATTCCTTTAGCCCACCCTACAGGCCGCATATCTCACCCGATCAGTTTCATATTTCATACATGGCTTTAGGGTAATGTCTAGATGGGAGCTATCAAATTTTTCCAAATCTTGTTGAATAACATGGCCACTGACAGCCATCTTTGATTTGGCAAAAAAATTGTCAACAATTCCATTAGTACCTCTCACCAGATCTTTTTTAAATTTCATATGTAGCTTTGGTGTGGTGTCTGGATGGGAGCTATCACATTTTTCTGACTTTCTGAATTTTGTGGAAAAACATGGCTGCCAGTGGTCATCTTGGATTTGGCATATAAATTGTCAACAATTCCTTTAGCATACCATACAGACTGCATCTCTCACCTGTTCAGTTCAAATTTCATACCTGGCTTTGTGGTAATATCCAGGTGGGAGCTATCAAATTTTTCTGAATTTCATTGAAAAACATGGCCGCCAATGGCCATCTTGGATTTGGCATATAAATTGTCAACAATTCCATTAGTACACCCTACAGGCCGCACCTCTCCCCGATCTTTTTCAAATTTTATATGCAGCTTTGGTGTGATGTCTAGGTTGGAGCTATCAAATTTTTCTGAATTTCATTAAAAAAACATGGCCTTCAGTGGCTATCTTGGATTTGGCACATAAATTGTTCAGCAATTCCATTAGCACATCCTGCAGGCCACATCTCTCACCCAATCTTTTTTCAAATTTCATATGAAGTTTTGGTGTGATGTCTTTTCTGTAGAAACTTGAGTGAAGGACTTGGCATTACTGGAACTTGTTATTTAGTTCACTCCCTTCTTGGTCTAATTGAGCTTCAGTGTCATTGAAACTTTCAGTTATACAAAAGCTTTTGTGATATTTATGGAAAAATCCTAAGAAATATTAACCTAATTCCTCCTCATTATTGATGCCATTCATTTATTATACTCGGCATAATAAATCTTGATAGATTAGTATTATTTTCTTTCAGTGATGGTAGGTCTGAAGATGGAAGTTCAGATTCAGAAGAAACAGAAAATAAGGAAAATGGGGTAAGGCTTTTATCTCTGCTGAGAGAGTTTTTAATGGAGTATCATTACTCCCTACTCCCAACATCTGGATTTCATTGCTAGGCTGAGCTCTGTGATTTCTTATCAACCTACTCACAATTGTTTACTACAAGCTTGCACTACAGTGGAAGTCCCTAACTCGGATAAAATACTCTCTATTTTTGTCTTTCCCAAGCAAGTTGGGAAAGACAAGTGGTGCAAAAGCACCAATAAAAATAAGCCAAAACTGGGTCGAGTGCAACCGGCGCAGACCCAGTACGGGACGCTCTCTCCCAAGTACAACTCCACGACTTCCGTTGCCAGTGCGCATATACCGTCTCTAAAGACTCATTCTTTTTAAAATCCGCTTCGTGTCGAGATGTTTTTGCACGCTTATCAGTGTTCCACCAGCTCGATGTTTGATGATTCCTGATTCATTATACCACAGTGTATCCTTTGTATTCTCAGGAACAGTGTTTTATATTCTCTTTTTTCTATTATATGTCCATAATGTATATTTATTTGCTCTCTCTCGGGTCGCGCACGATTTTCGCGGGCCACGCGGTTCGGACTTAGATTTTCACAATTATTGTTCATGCTTTTTTTGCAAATTTTTCTAATTGTGTTAGAGTTAGGTGTCAGCGGGGTACCACTCCTACAGTGTTTCTTCTTTCTGTTGAGAGTAGTCTTCCTGTTGGGTGGTTCCCGGTTGACCGTCTGGGGTCTTTGTTTCTGTCACCTTTCTCTCTTTGGGGGTGTTCTGTTTTCTGATCTCACCTTCTCTGCTCCTCTCACCTCTTTCATGCCTAGGACAATTCCTTGTGGGCAGTGTCTGCTGCCTAAGCATGTGGACGATGTACATTCGTCGTGTTCCTCCTGTAATGGGTGTTCGGCCGAGCGGCCGTGTGGTGTCTGTGGAACATGGTCTTCCACCTTCTGGGCATCAGTAAATCGTATCGTTCGTTCTTGTGGCCGTGCCTCCCGCTCCCGCGGGAAAGGAGAACGTGGTCGTTCGGGGCCTCCCGAGCCGACTTTGTCTGGTGAGAGTTATTCCTCCTCCGTGGGGGATGTGCAGTCTTTTCCTGTGGTGGATACTGCGGGAGCCGTTGAGTGTTCTGGTGTAGAGATGCCTGGTTCCGGGACTACGGTCCCCCTCCAGTCGACATCTGAGGCTGTCACTAGGGTTGTGACTCCTCCTTCGGAGCCGAGCCGGTGTGCTCTCTCCACTATTTCACCAGCCTCAACGACTCTCGATGTATCTACTACTGCTGCTGGTCCGTCTGCTTCGTTGTCTGTTTCAGCCGGCCTCGGCTTTTCGCTGCAGGGGACTGCAGGACTGTCCGATACTGTAGACGTGGGATATCAGCCCCAGCCTTCCCTGACTTCAACTCGGCGAAGTCGGAAGGGGCTGCCGGCCGAGCCCATCGCTGTGGTCTCTTCGCCGTCGAGTACCACAGTTGTGTCTTTGGATTCGGATGTTCGTAGTGGAAACACTATGGCTTCCGTGGCATTTCCGTCTACTCACTCTGGTCATACGACCAGTTTTGGGGGACCAACGCCTTTTGTGCAGCCTGGACCTTCTGCCCCGCAGAGGTCCGCGGTGACTCTCATGAGTTCTCGCAATATTGATCCTCGGGGTGCATCGTACCCCTATACACGTCTGCCTTCAGATGTTTCGGCTGCCGCCCATCGTCCCGCGTCGGGTGTTTTGGAGGATCGTGACCCTTTGCTGGTTAAGAGGGTCAGAGGTGAAGCCACTTTGCCGGTTCGCTCCCCTTCGAACCGGTCGGTTCAGGCAGTGAGCTTAGGGAGGCCCTCTCCTTACTCACTCAGGTTCTTTCTAAGAGCCTTCCTGTTGCTTCCAGCGAGGCTATGGGTGGTTTCCAGGCGCCTCCTATGGCGCCGCCTCCCGGGATTGGAAACAGGCCGGTTTCCGATTCCTCTGGTGTCCCGACACCATGGGAGGCGTCGGCTGGTTTGCCCACGATGGGCTATGTGTCTTCCGACTCTGAGGAGGAGTCCGACATGCTTGAGGTCGAGGGCCAGCAGTCTTCGGACTTGGGGGCGGCTCTTGACTTTGTGTTTGGGTTTCTGCCTGAGCTCAAACCTGCTAACCAGCCGACAGTGTCAGCCTGGCCGCGATCATCGGTCGCGCGCCAACAGCCTTTGGAGCAACCTGCCTCTGGGCGCCTTCGACCGTGCCAGTCGGTACAGGTGGTTGAAGCTTTTTCAGCATTGGATGCCAAGCTGAATTCCAAGGCTTTGAAGACTTCATTCTTCACCAGGGTTGACACCTTTTTGCCTCCTGTGCGTTATCGTTCCTACGATTCCGCCAATCCGTCAGTCTGCCAGACTTTGACGGTTCTGGATCAGGACTCCACTTCCCTCGGGCTTTCCAAGCCCAAGTCTGCCGTCATTCCAATGACGACTCTGGAGTCCACATTGGGCTTATCTAGAGAGATGCTTGGCATGCTTTCTCTCTCAGATCACGTCGTCTCAGCTTTGGCTGCTTATCTGCCTCCAGATGAGTTTGACGAGGTACAGGCTCCTTTGCGTGTGCTGTCCAAGGAGCTTATGCACCTTACTCACACGCATGCCTGTAACACGGCTAAATTGGAATTAGTTCGAAGGGACGCTGTGCTGAACACAGGACGATCCCTTCCCGAGGAGCAGCGTGCTACTCTTCGATCTGCTTCTTTGGCAGGTCCGCAACTTTTCCATGGTTCCGTGTCGACGGTCCGGGATGACGTCCTACGTCATTCCAAAGATCAGCTGCTGTTTCGTCAGCTTGATCAGCCTTCTCGGGGAGGCAAGGGCCGTTCCAAGCCTAACAAGTATCCTTCTGCTTCCTCTGTGAAGCAAAAGGCTGGTCCTTCTGCCGCCGCCTCTACTTCTTACTCACGGGGTAAAGGTAGGGGTCGGCAGAATCGAGGGAAGTCTCAGGATTCTTCATTTGGCAGAGGAGGTGGTTTCTCCTCTCGCGGGCCTCGTCGGGGCTCGAAATGAAGGTCCTCACCTCGACTCGTCCCAGGTTGGAGGAAGGATAGCAGAGTTCGCAGACCATTGGACCACCATCACATCCGATCCATGGGTGTTAGATGTTGTTCGGTCCGGGCTGCGCATATCCTTCCGACGGCACCCCACTCTGTCAAGGGTGCCTCTTCCAACCACAGTTCCTTCAGACGTTTTACGTCGGGAACTTTTGTCCACGGAGATTGCCAATCTCCTGGCAAAGGGGGCGATCGAGGTCGTCAAGAACGTTCAGTCAGTGGGTTTCTATTCCCGCCTGTTCTTGGTGCCGAAGAAGGACGGCCGACTCCGACCGGTTATCGATCTGAGTATCCTGAACCAGTCTATCATTGCTCCCAAGTTCAGCATGGAGACTTTCAGGTCGGTCCGCCAATCAATTCACCAGGGAGATTTCGCAGCCAGCATCGACCTGCGAGACGCTTACTTCCACGTTCCGATGCATCGGGCGTCACGGAAGTATCTCAGGTTCGCTTTTCTGGGGCGAGTTTACCAGTTCAAGGCCTTTTGGCCTCAACCTGGCTCCTTGGGCGTTCACCAGACTGATGTCGCATGTGATAGCGTTCCATCGCACACAGTCCAGGGTGACTACTTCGGCATATCTGGACGATATCCTCCAGAGGCATTCCAATGCTGCCTTACTGGAATCGGATGTCGCCACTCTGTTGAGCTTGCTCACGTCGCTAGGATTCAGAGTCAACGAGGAGAAGTCGGACCTGGTCCCTTCTCAGTTGTTTTGTCATCTGGGGATGTCTTTCCAAACCAAATTCAATTTGGTGGCTGTTCCCCGGCTGTGATTCTCTCAGCTTTTGCTCTGACTCTGTCCCAGTCCAGGTCCGCGCCCGCTCGGAGTTTTCTCCGACTGATCGGTCTCTGCGGTTCGGTGACGGATCTCATTCCTCTAGGTCGGCTGCGTGTCAGACCTCTCCAACACTCTCTGCTCAGTCGTTGGAGGCCGAATGTAGATTCTCTGGATCAGGTGCTTCCGTTTCCGGACTCTCTGTATCCTCACCTTCTTCCCTGGACAGATGTTCAGTGGATTACGCAGGGTGTTCCACTGGACTTACCCACGTCCGATCGCGTTCTGACGGCAGATGCCAGCGATCTCGGATGGGGTGCGACATTGGATCCTCTCGGTCTTTCCCTACACGGGATGTGGGACCAGGATCAGGCAGCTCTACACATCAACCAGAAGGAGCTTCTTGCTCTTCTTCTGAGTTTCAGGCAGTGGATCCCTCACCTGTCGAATCGCCAGGTCCTTCTACTATCCGACAATTCGACAGTGGTTGCTTACATTCGGAACCAGGGCGGCACGCACTCGCTTCCGATGTACGAGTTAGCTCGGGATCTTCTTCTGCTCGCTCAGGATGTTCACACCGGAGTGGTTGTTCGTCACGTTCCCGGTCGTCTGAACGTCCTAGCCGACTCCCTGTCCCGACAGGGCAGGGTTATTTCCACCGAGTGGATGCTTCACAGGGCAGTGTTCCAGTCGCTTTGCGCTCTCTGGGGACGTCCCCACATCAACCTCTTTGCGACTCGTTGGAACCATCAGGTGGACACTTTCATGTCCCCGTGTCCAGATCCTCCGGCTTTTGCCGTGGACGCTCTGTCACTCGATTGGAACGGTCTAGTCGGCTACGCCTTCCCGCCGGTTCCGATTCTTCCTCAGGTTCTCGCCAAAATTCGAACCTGCAGTTGTCGAATCATTCTGATCGCTCCCCTGTCGCCTCAGCGGGTGTGGATCAATCAGCTCCGCTCGCTGATGGCGGCGGTTCCGGCACATCTCCCGCTACGTCGCGACCTTCTTTGTCAAGGTCGCCCCGAGGAGGTTTCACATCGACCCGACTTCGTTGTGCCTTCACGCATATCTTTTGTCAGGTCCTGTCTCCTCCGTAGAGGTTTTTCGAGACGAGCAGTGGAGTGCATTTCTTCTTCAAGGAGGCACTCCACTGGTTTAGCTTATGCAGCTAAATGGAAGGTCTTCTGTCGATGGTGTGCTGATCACTCTGTCGATTATGCCAATCCTTCGATTTCACAGATTGCGGAGTTTCTGGTATATCTGTTTGATTCTCGGGGTCTCCAGCCTGTTACCATCAAGGGTTACAGGTCTATGCTTTCAGAGACTTTTTCTTATGTGGGGAAGCGTCGTATCGGCACTAATCCTTACCTCTCCAAGCTTGTTCGGCACTTTTCTTTGAAAAGGCCTCGGACTTTGCAGCTTACTCCACGATGGAATCTTTCTTGGGTGCTGCTTTGCTTGGGGGGGGGGGGGGGGGGGGGGGGGGGGGGGGGGGCGCCGTTCGAACCCTTTATCCCAGGTGGATATGCATTTTCGCACATATAAGACGGCTTTTCTGATGGCATTTGCTTCGGCCAGACGGGTTAGTGAGCTTCACGCCCTCTCGGTTGACCCGGCCTTTTTTAGGAGCTCTCCCAACAGTGTTACTTTTACCACTGATTGCTCCTTTTTGGCTAAGAATCAGTTACCAGATACTACTCCTCCTCCTATCTGTATCAGGGCTCTTCCCTCTGTTGAGGGTACTCGCCCTTTGCTCTGTCCGGCTATTCGCATTTATCTTGATCGGACACGCTTCATACGGAAAGGCAGACAACGGTTTTTTCTGTCTCTCATTCCGGGTCGACAGAAGATCTCTCCTCAATCCATTTCTCGATGGATTTGTCTTGCTATTCGTACGGCTTATAGTCGTTTAGCAATTGGCGATTGTATTACCAATCGTATTTCTGCCCACGAGGTGCGGGCACTGTCTACCTCTTGGGCTTATTCTAACTCCGTCAAGTTGTCGGATGTTATGCAGGCAGCCTACTGGAGAAATGCTTCTACTTTCTCCACCTTTTATTTGCGCCAGTTGCAGGAGCAGTCGGAGGACCTTTTTGCCCTGGGTCCTCTTTCTTCTGCTCAGGCTGTTGTCTGCCATAGCCATTAGGCGTCTTGGAGGTCAGTTTCAGACTTATGCTGTTACTGCCCTTTTTCTGTCTTGTGTGTCACACAGGCTCATATGTCTCTTTTCATTGTCCTTTACCAATGATTGCGACATTATGGTTGATAAGCCTCGGGACCTCTCCCTTCTACTTCACGGTTCCAGTGCACTAGGGTTATGTGGGGGTTGGTTATGCGATTCCCTCCAGCCTTTTGTCTATTCAGCCTGTAGTAAACAATTGTGAGTAGGTTGATAAGAAATCTAAATTTTATAGTAAATTTCCTTTCTTATTATACCTACCACAATTGTTTACATGGAGGCCCTCCCTTCTTCTTTACGGGTAAAGAATCTTTCCTCCCCGCTGATCACATAACTCTAACGTTTACGGATTCAAAAAGAATGAGTCTTTAGAGACGGTATATGCGCACTGGCAACGGAAGTCGTGGAGTTGTACTTGGGAGAGAGCGTCCCGTACTGGGTCTGCGCCGGTTGCACTCGACCCAGTTTTGGCTTATTTTTATTGGTGCTTTTGCACCACTTTTCTTTCCCAACTTGCTTGGGAAAGACAAAAATAGAGAGTATTTTATCCGAGTTAGGGACTTCCACTGTAGTGCAAGCCTGTAGTAAACAATTGTGGTAGGTATAATAAGAAAGGAAATTTACTATAAAATTTAGATTTCTTTCACACAAAGAATAATGGATTAAATAGTTATTTATCACCAGAATACGGAGTTAAACCTTTATTAATGTTTCAGAACAGTCTCCCTCATGCTCAACACAATAACTCACCATTCAGTTTTTTTTTAATATTTGCTTTCAAAACCTAATTGATGACCTCATTGGAGCATCAGTTTGAGCTGAGGCAAGAAAAAGAAAAAGGAAAAATGATGTGTCTCCTGTCATCATACTTACCTTATTTTTAGGGCTTGACCCAAAATGTTCAGTATGGCTGCCATGGCATTATGATGTTGTCGGGGGCATATGTCATGCTTCGCATTGCTCTTGTCATGTATTTATATTTCCCAGCAGTCCATAAGCAAGGTATGGTTTGTTTTTACACGACTCTGAATAATAATAGTGTATGGAATATTTTAGCGATTGTTTTCATTTGTTGTAGGAGGACTTTTTTCTCTTACATAAACCCATTAACATCTTATTTCTTGAGTATGACTTTGGGAATCCCTGTGGGAACCTCAGGATGTGGAACAGTGCTTGTTTACTGCAGTAAACAAGTTTTGCTTTAATGGTAAAATAGAACCCAGAGCCTATGCCTTTGATGGAAGTCCTCTAAAGTGAGCAGCATAGGTATAAACGATGGCTAAACTTTACTTCACTTGGCCAATGTTGCAGTCATTATATTGCAAAAGATGCTGAAAGGGACCGTAAACACAAATAAATAAATAAATAAATCTGACTTTGGGAAATATTGTGGCCTGAGATCAAATGTTTCAACCTGCAACTTCAAGAGAATTTTTCAGGAAAAGATTTGATTCCTGTGGCACTTATTTCCAGTCGAGTCTTGACAGCCTATTGATGTTGCCAAGACTTGACACGAAAACCACTGCTAATTGATATGTCTTTCAGGTCAAAGTATATTGAAAAATGTGTAACATTGTCATTGTACAGGCATGGGAATTTTTATACATTTTTGCTACTCTTGGACAGTCTACATCCATTGGATTTGAGGTTGTTTCTAGGTATGTCTTAGCTGGAAACAATTGCAAGGTATTTAGAATGTAACTTGCAAAAGGCTGATGTTGGGGCAGATGTTTTGTTGCAGTAAAAAGTTATCAAAGTTGGAATTCTGCCTTTAAGTGTTAACTGGTACAGTGCTTGAAACTTATTTGGGTCTTTATTGAAAAGTATAGGTGCCACAATAAAGTTCTTATGTTCTTAGCATATGCCTCAAAGCCAGTTAGACTCAAATATGTTGTAAATGTGAATTTGTTTTGTCACAATTTAATGGAAAGAGTCTGTTGGTACTCTCCAATAAACTAATACAAATTATTCAAGAACAGTTACTAATAATTAAAAAATAATCTACCTGCTAATGTTTAACTCTAAACCCGCTGAGTATTTTTAAGATATTTTTATATCTGGTCGTGGGTGCTATGAAGCAGCCATGACTAGATTTGATGAAAAATTAATCGAAATGTGACATAAGAAATCATTGGTGAAAAAACCCATTCAATTTACTGGGTGAAAATTTGATTTACTGTGCCCAAACTATACTTATTTCAATGACAAGAGAAACCCTGTGTTTGGCAGGAATATCCGCCAGCAGCATGCAAAGAGTTAAGAAAGAAAGAAAAATAGAGCTGATAAATAGTTTGCATGTGCATTCAAAATGATGGTGTGTAGGTCTTAGAAACAGAGGTTATTTAAGATCTTAATTAGGGATCTACAAATCACAATTTATTATTTTTTTAATCGGATCTCGAGTTGAATTTTGTCTCTGATATTGATATCAAATCGAATCTTAATAAGCGAGTTATTTCGTATTGCACAGAACGAAAGTTATGGAACACTGTGATGACCTTTACAAGACTGACTGAACACCAATAAATAAATATTCTCTATAGCACCGGAGCTAAAACAGGTTGCCCTATTATCCAAAGTTTTAGTTTTTGATGTCTTAGCCTATTACTATTTACCACAATCTGTGACAACAATGGCTGCTTCTGGACAATGTGAGCCACACACACTTGCCAAATTTCACCTCCTTAGTATCCATAGATATTGTACATTCGATTCGGCGCATGAAAAAGTGATATATCCTGAGATGAAACATTGCAGGTGGTGGGGGTGGGTGGTATGTTTGGGGATGTATATTAAATTGTGTAATGCTGCTTCTGTCTTCATTATATCCAGCACTCCATTCATATTTGTATTTATAGAATGATAGGGCTGTACATTGTAGCAGCATCAATACCAAAATTAATGTTGCCAGAAAATGTTTGATCATCTCGGAATCTCTCCCAACCGGTGATCAAACCTGTGACCTCCAGCATGAGAGACCAGAACATGAATCCATCCAGTCACCACATCACTCTCTTACTCCAGTCTGTTTGTATGGGTACGATGGAACTCAGTACGAAATGGTAAAGGAACAAACAACCTGGGGAACGAACTGGTAAAGGAATGAAAAGACCCTACAGCCTATTAGTCTGTCATCATGACTCATGCCAGTGATGGTCTTTGTAACGCGTCGCTTTGATAATACAATTGATTGTTGTCGATGGCACTGCCTGACATTTAATTTTGACTGTATTGTATATTTTGCGGTGTTAAGTTTGTGTTACCTCAAAAATGCACAATTAGTCGTATCAAACTGGATATTCTGAACTCTTTCCTAAACGGAGATCATTATTCATTGGTAAGTAGGCTCGAAAAATTAACGGCAAGTCATGCACAACCCGTGGATGTTCTGTAGTCTATACTACTAACGTAACAATTAAACATTGTCAATTACTCAATTAAATATAAATTGAGCCTAAATGAATGAATTGTCTAATGTCAATTTTATCCAATATTTTTATACTAATAAATAATGGCCCAGACTTAGTTGGTGCAAACTCGATATTATCAAGGGCCAAACACAAATTTTAAACCCCCCCCCCCCCCCCCCCCAATCCCCAAAATTTGCATACAATACCGAAAATGAAAAGTCCCATCTGGCCCTCTTTTACCATCTGCGCATGTGCAGCAGTCAGGAAGAGACAGGAATTGGCGCCAACATCATTCTTTGTTTGGCCCTGAAGTCAGTAACAATAATCTGACATCTATGCTTTAAAATCTCTTTTTTTGAGGATGGCAAACACAAATCAATGAAAGAATTGGTGGATCCAAGGCTGTAAACGGATGATGGAAGTGAACAACGGTGGTTTCAAAGGTTCAGGGCTGTACCTTTATAATAATTATAAAAATTATTTCATGTTTCCCATTTTCAGGACATAGGCCTGACGTCATCATTCTTGCTAATGATTAATCCACTGTTTGTTAAGTGTTCCTTCCCTATCCTTCCATTAACCCCTCCTGTTAAATTCCTAAGCTTTTTGGCTATTTTGTATTGAAATTTTTTATTAAATGTGTATTACAGAATGTTTATTCTGTTTATCCCCATGGTTACGTCCTCACCCTAGGGGTGTTAGGTCGTTTTGGTCTTGCATCTTCTATCCGATGTACCGTTTTTTCTTCGTATGAAGATCTAGATTTGCATCTGGTAGCATTTAAATCAGTTACTGACTTTGGGCCTTTTTGTGTGCCTGATGTCTTGTTTCTGGTTTTTTCCTTTGACGTTGTTTACATTGGCAACGTCCTCAAATATATGTAGTATTTTATATTATATTACTGTAGGATACATTGATTATTATTCCGGTAGTGTAGCTCATAAAATTTGGATTTTGTCCACACTTTGGCTCTATCGAGATGCCCTTGGGCTCATAATGTTTCCTTTGGGAACTTTAGCATTTTTAGGCATATAATTTTTTTGAATTTAATTTTGCTTGCTTTTATTCATGTATCTTTATCATATATTTTGTTGTGGAGTTTGTAGGAGTGCTATTGACTTTGTCTTTTGATTGTAATTATGAAAGCTTACTGCTCTAAATGCAGGGCGCGGAAGTCTTCCTCCGATTTTCATGCTTGTTGCCTTGCCTGTAGTCGATGCACTCCTGCGGATTCTTGTCCTACTTGTGTACATTGGGATGACAAACGTTGGAGATGGGTGTCGTGGTATGTCGTTGGTGGTGAGGTTCCTTTGCTGGAGCTCTCACCGCAAAATAATTCGAGTTTTTCAGTTTCTTTTTCAGAGGAACAAGAACATGGTGATGGTATTGTGACACCCATCCAAAGTGTGCTACCTTCGTTGCACTCTGATGAGCAAACAGAGCTAGCTGCAAAAGGCTCATGAATATTAAGCAAGGGATAAAGCCTCTAGTTAGTGTTCTTAATCCTTTGCAAGCAGCTAGCTCGACCGGTGAAGCGGTTACTGCATTTGTGGGAGCTGTGACACCGGGTAAGTCTGTTGCAGTCGAGGGAAGTGTAGATTTGGGTAGAGCGAGCACCTCAAAAACTAAAGTCATCCAGCGACGATGGAAATAGGGAGGAAGCTTGCAAGTTTCTCTTAGGGAAGCTCGGCGAGGTCTGATAAGACTGCAAGCGGGAGAGCCCTCTCACTAACCCAGCAACATTTGGGGCCAAATGTTGTTTGAGAAACTTGCCTGTGTATGAGCTAACGTCCACACTCGCCGCTCGAGACACTCTTTTAAACTGCAGCCGGCGTCGTCTACAGTTACGGCTTCTTCCTCAGGCAGATATAGCACACATGACCGCATACTAGATACCTGAATCAGATATCCAGGCAGCCGCCAGAAGAAATATCCAGTCTCTGCCCATGAAGTCGGCCCATCCGGTAGCTATTGATCCCAGGCTTCAATCATTGGGACGTTCGGAGTAGAGATCTACGTCCAGATCTTCGTCCCAGGAGCAGCAAGTGGCATAAATACGGAAGACCACTGCTCCTCAAGCCTCTATAATGCACTTGCTGTTGCAGATTGTGCAGCTCATCGCAGCTTCCCAGCAAGTGCAAGCGCAGCCTTCTGAAATCTCCGGTGGGAGCTGTCTGACGGTGCAGGGTCGGTATGGTCATCTGTACATTCAGATACTGTTGACCGAAGTTATGAGCTGAATCAGTCGGATGGTGAAAGGGAGGAGGAGAAGGATTACCCTTCCCTTTCGGAACAACATTTGGTAGCGATGAAATTCATTCATCAATACTATTCTGACTTTGTTCCACCTGATCAGCAAGCTGCGTCTGCTAGGCAGAAACCGCTGTCTTTTATAGACAAAGATACTGTGCGAAGGAAAGATGATGTTCTTTCCTTCCCAGGACTATCTTGGGAAGTGTTGGAGGCCTCGGCCACATTAACGATGCCATTTTCAACCTAGCAAGTTCGAATAAGAATGCGGTTTCTTATCGGCATCTTCATTCAGCTCGTTATTATAAAACGGTTGGAGAAGATGTTCAGAGAGCTACTCTGCGTCTGGATGAGCAGGCAGGGGATTTGGTTATATCCTTAACTACATCATTCAATTTACACCCGAATCTGATTGAATTTTCTATTTCATCTAATAGAGCGATTCTGGATGCTATGTTATATGCAGATCATATCACCAGGGCTCTGGCACAGCCTTTAAGGGAAAGGAATTGAGGATGTTAGTTCCTCGTTAAGAGTTCTTTCCAGGGCAGTCATTGTATGCCACGTACCACTCCGCCCTTTCAGTGGCAATTGGAGTTGGTTAGACGTGATGCAGCCCTTACATCGTCATCAATTATCGATGACAGGGTGAAAAGCTCTCTCTGAGTCGCTCTGGTCTCCGGACACACACTGTTTGACGACACTCTTTCTTTAGTCTATGATCAGGCTACCAAAAGCTTCCATTGCACTGATACTGAGATCAGCGTCTCAACAACATGCATCAGCTGCCCGGAGTAGGCGAGGTTGTTCCAGTTCACAATCATAGAAGGGAGCAACTCGCAAGGGTCTAGGAAACCCTTTTACAGTTACTCCGGAGGTTGTCAGTATAGCGACTCAGAAAAGGGGTGCAAGTCTTAGAAAGAATATAAGTCAGACGCCCCAAGATCGACGGGACAAGGTTCTTTGCGGGAAGGACGTAGTTTTGCCTACCGCAAGCCTCACAAGTCGTACAGGTGATAGTCGAGACTTTTGTTGCTTTCCACTTAGCGGAAGGTTATCAACCTCGCAGAAAAGTGGATGAAAATTACGGAAGATCAGTGGATGAGAATGTAGTCTTGGCAGGCCTGTGGCTATCAGTGCGAGCAAAGCTCCACTTACAAGAAGTACGTGTTGCACAAATCTTCCGGCGAATTCTTCCAAGAGAGTCTCTCCTTGCGGAGGTACAGGCTCTCCTGTTGAAGAAAGCAATAGAGGTCGTCAAAAATATTCTCCAGGTTTTTTCAAGTCACCTGTTCTCATCCCTAAGCCAGACGGATAGTTCATAGATAGGCTGAGACAGCTGTCTTGTTTGGAATAGAGCCGTTAGAGGGAATAAGTACGTCTTTTCCCTCTCGTTGTTGCATTCCTTGGCGTCAAGACATTTAATGCCATTGTGGACGCCATAGTAGCTTTATGTACTGTTACAGCAGTCTTTTCTTATAATTGGCGGCTAGTGCTGTAAGTCTCCATTTGGTGAGCTTTCAAAGGCCGCAAGTGACACAGATATGTCTTCACGTAGATGAAGACGCATAACTGCGTAGCTACATTGAGAGAGAGGAAGACTTCTAAGCTGCGTTAGCTATGCTCTGACCGCTGTCTTTTGGGAATAAAACTGATAAAGGTAGAGTGCTTTTCGGTTTGTTTTCCTAGGTGTCATAGACTTGAGTCTTATTGTTTACACCATAGTAGCCTAGCTAAAATCATGAGCGATGTTTTTTTCAGTAATTATGCAGTGACATAACTGAATTTATTATCTGTTGGAACTACTGTCTCTTTGGGAATTTAAGGCTGTTAAAATAGCGGCTCTTCATTCCCTACATTGCGCGACGATAGTTGTAAGTATCCGTTCAGTGAGCTTTCAAGGTCACAACTTACACTGATATATCTGTCTTCACGGAGATGAAGGCTTATAAGCTACGGCTGGCGTTGTAAGTCTCCTTAGTGAGCTTCTGAGGCCGCAGTTATCAGCCTTTTTATTGTCTTCAAGTATAGGAAGACCTTTAGCTGCTTCAGCTAGGCTGAGTTCGTTGTCCTATCGGACATGATACCGTATGTTACAGGAGGCTTATTCTCTTCTTACCGGTATGGTTTGGTGTTAGTTATACATGTATGTAAATTACTCATCAGGCCAGTGCTATTCAAAAAATTGCTATTCAAATTTTAATCACCCTCTGCACACAAAATACAGAAATTTTAAGTTGCAATTCCAATAATTCAACTCAGAATTTAACCAATTCATTAATGTTTGACAGAGCTCAACGAGATCTTTCAAGCAAGATTGAATTGGTTGAATACCTAGTTGCATTATAAGAAAAATCTGCAGCTTGAAATTTTAATAATTTGACATCAGTGTGCCGGAGGTTAATTTTGCATTCAAAACATAACCCATGACCCTTTATTGGAATATGTTCAACAAACTCATTTCCACGAGGTGTCGTAAACTATGTATTTGGGCAGAAAATGAAAATTTTGATTACTCAAGAAATTTTATTTTGCTTTCAGAAAGAAGATAAAGGATCTTGTTCTAATTGTAGTGTAAAGTCTAGTCAGCTGAATCCAACACCCAAAGGATCTCTGTGTAACACTTGTTATCAATATTGGAGGTAATATTATGCCACAGTCTAATTGAATGAAAATTAATTTTTGTGATCTACCGTCGGCCTGATAGTTTTTGAAGTTTTAATTACCTGTTGTACAATTTGCTTACATGAAAACTGATATTTTTATACAACAACCAATGGCCCAGACTAGCTGGTGCTAACTCAAAAATAATCCATGGACAAACAGATTTTTCCCCCCAGTCCCCAAAATGTGCATGCAAAACCAAAAATTTTATGTCCTATCTGGTCCTCCATACTTATGCGAACTGCCCATGCGCAGTATCCAGGAAGAGACAGAAATTGGCGCCAACCAGCATTTTTTGTTTGACCCTCCAGTCAGTAACAGCAATCTGACATCTGCGCTTTTAAATCTCAGTTTTAATGATGCCAGACACAAATCAATGGTAGAATTGGTGGATCCAAGGACATAATTATATGATGGAAGGGAACAACGGTGGTTGGAAACATTCAGGGCTGTAACTTTATAATTTTTATCTAAATTATTTCATGTTTCCCAATTTTGGGACATGGGCCTGACGTCATCATTCTTGCTAATGATTTTTCCACTGTTTGTTAAGTGTTCCTTCCATATCCTTCCTTGAAGCCCCCAATTAAACACCCAAGCTTTTTGGCTTATTTTAGCGGGGGAGGAATTCGTCACATACAGGTGAATTGTGCACTTGGTGATACCTTCTTGAAATTTGGCACACTGTTAGTGTAGGCTATGAGGTTCTCAAAAACGATCGGCTACAAGTTGACACCGACCGGTGGCGACCAGTAGCGGCACAATCCAAAATGGCCGCCAGCGGCTGAAGGGAACCTCCTTTTCGACGGTCTACCGACTATACATCCGATTGTAAGGGCGCGAAAGTGAACTCTGATCCACGCACGTGTTGGAAACAGACGTGGGAGATGATGTAGAATAAAACGAGATTCTCTATACGGACGCATCAATTTCTTGGAACTTGAAAAGAGCGTTGTTTCTCCGGGATCAGCGTCATTCAGGCAAACCTGAATGACGCTGATCCCGGAGAAACAACGCTCTTTATGAAGCAGTCTCTTTGCCATACAATCTCTTGTTTGGCGTAATTCCGCAAGCAATTCTGATTTGTCTGTCGAAATTAATTCGAGAACGCGATTGTTCACAAAAATCATTCACAGAATGAGTGAGAATCCTCTTCGTGTACGGACTAGTACTGACTGGGAACGTTGTTGCTTTTGCCAGCAAGACAGTTCCAAGAAATTGATGCGTCCGTATAGAGAATCTCGTTTTCATGACGCCTATAAAGCTATTGAGGAAGACATAACGCGCTTCCTAGATAATGGCGTTGAGCTTCCATATAATTTGACCATTGATTGTTTGATGAGAGAGAGTGATGAGTGTATGTCGATGTCACTGTTGACGAATAAGGCAATATATCATAAGACATGCCGTGACAGTATTCGGACTCACATCGTACAGCGCGTGCTACACAAGCGAGAGCGAAATGAGGCAGTGGCATCCTGCTCCACGCTGAGTCCTAAAAGAACACGGACAAGTTTTGAATCTGGCTGTGACAGGAAACTGCCCCAGTGTGTTTATTGTCACAAACGCGAAGGTGACAGCAGTGAGCCTATTTGCAGATCAATGTCTGATAACAATAAACTCAAAATTATGGCAAAGGAAGCCGAGAACTGGGTTGTTTTTTCTCGGGTCAATGCAGCATTTGATTCCGCTGCTAGTGATCTTTACTATCACAAAACCTGTTATTGTAAGCTTGCCAATGAAGCACGAGCGGCTAAATCTAAAAAGTCGAAGAACGCCGAACATTCCGCGTCAGGCCTGCCCTATGACCCTCTCGTTATGGCAGAGCTCATAACATTTGTTGAACACAACGATTCCGCGATGAAGCTTGTCGATCTCAAGAATCTGTACAGTCGGAGGTTGAAGCAAGTCGGTTCTGATTGGCTTAGTGAAGAAATACATTCCACTCGATTCAAAGAACATTTGTTGCAGAAATTGGGCGATGGCTGGGACGCCTTCACACAGGGTAGAGATGTGTTTATTTCAAGTAGGTTTCGAGTTGGCTCCTTGTTGTCCGAATCTTTAACTCGTATAGTGTCTGAGGAAGAGGCAAAAAAGATAGTTGATGTGGGTCTTCTTCTGCGTAAACACATACTCATATCTCAAGCTCCTTTCACGGGATCATTTTCATCTTATTGCTTGAGCGAGCCTGTACCCAACTCACTCCTGACTCTTCTTAGAGTTCTACTTGAGGGCACATGTAGTATACAGAACTTAGGCGATGATGAGACTGTTAATGCCAAGACTCGAGTGGCTTGTACTATTTCACAGATGTTGATCAGCAATTCAGCGAAACGCTCCGAACATGCACAAAATGTTCACCAGAGACGTGACAGAGAAACTCCAATGCCTCTTTATGTGGGTTTGAAGTTGCATGCCCATGATCGTATGAAAAATCTTATCAGAGATTTTCATCAAATGGGACTCTCTGTCTCTTATGATCGCGTAATGGATGTTCGCAGGAGTTTCGCGAGAGCTGTTTCACTGCGGTTCAAGAACGAAGGTGTTGTAGTCCCAGCTAACTGCAAACGTAATGTTTTCTCGATAGGAACCACTGATAACATTGATGTATCTGGTAGATCTGATATGCATGGTACGTCCATCACACTCATTGGTCAACTGAGCAGGGACAATGTGGGTACTGATCCCCCACCACTGAGTTTAGATGTTCCAGAAGACACACAAATTGAACTCCCAGACGACTATGCATTTGTTCCTTTCGTTGAAGACTTTAGTGGGGACATCAGGCTTGAATCTCCAGATGAATGTAATGTACGGCCCAATGAATATGCAGATTTGAACGTGGGAGAGAATGACTGGTTGTCTCATGTGTCACAGATCAGCAATAAAGGGAAGGTTGATGGCAGCTGGCAGCTTGATGAAGTCCCTGTGACCTTTTCAGGCTTCTTTTCAAAACATGAAGATCAAGACAATGTCAAACCTCGTGCAGTTATTGGGGTATTCCCTGTTTTCAGTGAGCAGAAAGCGGACTCACTCAGTATGCAGAAGCATGCTATGTATGTGGTCAGGGAAGCTACTGCTTTCGTAAACCCCGGCCAGATACCTGTCATTGAAGGTGACTGTCCGTTGTATGCCAGGCAGAAAAAATGTCAATGGCTGTTCCCAGAGGAGATAGGTGAGGATCGAATGGTGTGTATGATTGGATTCCTGCATCTTGAAATGTGCACCCAAGAAGCTGGTGGTAAGCTTATGGGTGGTTCTGGTTGGGAGCGAATGTTTCACCTCGCAAAGATATTCACACCCGGTGTAGCATCATCCCTACTTGGTGGGAAACATGTCAAGAGGACGCGACAGGCATATCTTCTCACTCTAGCTTGGCTTGAGATCCTCAGAAAGAATGCTTATGAGATTTACTGTCAGCAGACTGGGCCCCATGAGTCATTTGAAATGTGGGAACAGAGGATTCTTTCACAATCTCCAACTGCGCGCTATTGGGGTGAAATCGTTCGGAACTTTCTCTTGACAAGCTGTCAATTCGTTCGGAACCAACGAATCGGTAACTGGCCTGGTACACTGTGTTCTATCGATGAGTTGTGCAGTTACTTTTTTGCCCTAGGACATACAAATTATTGTCGGTGGGTCCCCGTATTTCTGAGAGACATGTCTCAGCTACCCAGGCGGCATCCTTCAATCCACAACAAATTCATGGAAGGCCATTTTGTGGTCCAGCGTAGTGAGAGGAAGTTCAGTATGATGGGTTTAGATCAGAGCCAAGAACATAGTATCCAACTACTCAAAGAAGACAGTGGTCCAAAAGGTCTCTATGGCCAGGCTGAAGAGAAAGTCGTTATTGAGCTTTCAAGGTCAGAAGTTCTGCGTGTTATAGATGAGTATGAATATGCAAGTTTCCACACAACATCATCAGATAACACGGAACACCCGGAAAGTTCGGTATCAGAGCAGAAAAAATTTCTGAATCAATTGAAATCTCTCCTCGATCTGGTGAATCAGGGACTCATTATCAACCCTTATGATGAAACTAGTGGTCAGCTGGTGACATTAGATACTGGTGAATATATGGACCCCGAAGTTAGTAAGAGTTTACGGTCATTACCCGAAAGGGGCAAGCATTTATATTCCACTTTCTTGAAGGAAAGGCTTGTGGAATGCACCGTACCCCTGAATGATGTTATTCCCAAGGCAAATATATATACCTTCCTTAACCCACCCCCAGCCAACCTGGACAAAGGCCGAGACAAACTCATGTCAAGTAAAGCAACTGCCGCAATAGTTACCCAGATGTTCGTTTCACTGCAAGCCCGGCCTGATTCAAACATGGATGAGTTTTTCATGCACGAGAATGCACGTGATCCGCCAGCATTATCCGATAGAGGTAAGCTACGGAGTGGGACAAAATCTCAAATTCTCAATTGTTTACCAGCTATTCCTGCACAAGGGAAGAATTCAGCAGCTAGACAAGCTTCAGTTGTCATCTTGGATATGCCTGCTGTAGTCCATGTAATCAAACCACAGAAAGCGGATCTGTTTGGAGAATATGCTCGATTGCAATTATTGCCATACATCGAATCTCTGATTAACACGAACACCACAAGGGTTGATGCGATCTATGACTGTTACCCCGAAGGCAGTTTGAAGAATCAGACGCGAGCAAAACGCCTCGGTGAGACAGCAGTTAGGTTGATACGGGTGTCCGAGAACGTCCCTTTACCTAAAGGGAAGAATTGGCAGGCATTCTTGAAAGTTAGTGAGAATAAAGACGAATTTTTCAAGTTCCTGTCTGCTGAACTGCTGAAATTAACATCAACATCCGAGTACCAGTTGTTAACGACATCAGGAGAATATGTACTATGCAATAAGGATGTTAGCTTATGTGACATATCTCCATCGAACCACGAGGAAGCAGACACGCGCATGATGCTTCATCTCAACCATGCAGTCTCACAAGGTCACAAAATAGCTTTTCTTCGCACGGTTGATTCTGATGTCGTCATTCTGTCTTTGCACCATTTCGCAACATTCCGTGACCTTGGACTCAGTGAGCTGTGGATTGGGTTTGGAATTGGAAAGGCATATAAAGATATGCCAATTCATGAGATAGCTTCACAACTTGGACCTGATTACTGTAAGGCCCTGACTTTCTTCCACGCCTTCACAGGTTGTGATGTAACATCCAGCATGCTCGGCATTGGGAAGAAGACAGGATGGAATGCATGGATGAATTTTCCCGCATCAACTGAAATGATGATAGAATTGACTGAGAATCCGCAAGTCTTTTCAGAGGATTCCCCTCATATGCAGCATATCGAAAAACTCACCATACAGATGTACAGTAACAGTTGTGTCAGTACACGTGTCAATGATGCGAGACGGCATATGTTCACACATGGCCTTAAGTCTATGGAAAACATCCCGCCCACCAAAGCAGCTCTGTATCAACATGTAAAAAGGGTAATTCTTGTGTCATCTTTCATTTGGCATCGTGCTCTGCAGAAACACTTATGTGTGCCAGACCCATCACAGTACGGATGGGAGTGGAATCCACGTCTCAATATTCTGGTCCCATTTTGGACTCACCTAGGAGACGCAAGTGCTGCATGTGCACTGATGCTCCACTGTAGTTGTGCCAAGGCCTGCAAGGGCAATTGCAAATGCTTGAAAGCTGGATTAAGGTGCACACCTTTGTGTAAGTGTGAAGGTGGCTGTTGTAACAATATTGAGTAGTATACTGTCATGTTAGGACCAGTCATCTCCTATTCTGGTATTTTTTTTTCCATTTTCGGCCAGTTAACACATGTCATGTTTCTAGTTGAGTTGATTTTGCTAACAAATGTTCATCCCATGTGGCTTGCTACATTGTCCGGGGTATAGGAATACAGTTTTAGATTTCGGAAAATAGTCTGTTATTTACTGCACAAGACGGTGTTAATTCATGCATAGCATGATACAATATCCCCAACTATTTTGCCTCTGTACAACAGTTGATACCTTCGTTCACCCGTGTGTTCATCTATGGTATCCTTGTCTTTCTCTGGCCATAGGCCACATGTGACTAGTCAGTTCCTACTCCATAGCAAATCAACTTGGAAATCCTTCATCTTGTAGCGCACTCATGTCTCAATGAATCCATACCTGAGTTGATCTAATAAATCTAACGTAAGGTATCAAATTGCCATACCGGATCATATTTCGATAAGTTATTCGCTAAAACATTTCGACCACTCATCAAAGGTCATGTTTTGGCTCCCAGTGGTGGCTATATCTCTATATCCCTGGTAAAGTAGCATACCATGAGGGATGGGCATTAAGTGTCGGCAACATTAATCCTGACTTGGAACACACCACATCTTAACTGGCCGAAAATGAAGAATACTACTTGTAGTCAAAAAATATTCCTGTACCTCGAATGACTGCAAACATACACTCACCCCTTCTAGTCCCATTTTGCCAATGTTCTATACTGGCAAGATAACATTGTATAATTAACAACGGGAACTAATGCATCCCGAGTTCATTCCAGCACTGCCCTTGCTGGCAGACGTGTCGCTATGGTGTTGAGATTGAACCAGAACTCCTCTAGAAATTTGATAGTTTTATTTTCTTAGAAAATAAATCTATCGAAAATGCCGGAAGTTGAGAATAGACTGTCACTTTAATTGGATTATCAAATGTCCAAGTATCCCCACTGCTGCATACTATCGAGTACCCTTGTTCATGTGTTGACAGGAATCTCTCATACCATGTTCATTTGACCATTGCATTCCCGAGAAACATTCAACACTAATTTATCTACGGACGGACGATCATACTGACAGTCAGACACACAGACGCACACATCGACGGAAATTCTGATCCCATTATCCATTAATCTTCCCCCCAACTTGTTCCAAGGGCTTCACTCCATCATTCACATCAATTACAGCACATGTATGGTGTTAGGTTTGGAGCTTCAGTTGTGCGATCGGCGAAAATAGCTTTTTTTCGACCCGCTTGGCGGCCATTTTGGATTTCGCTGCTAGTGGTGGCTAGAGGATGGTGCCAACTTGTAGCCGATCGATTTTGAAATCTCTGATGCCTACCCTTACATCATGCCAAATTTCAGGAAGGTATCACCAAGTGCACAATTCTAGCGAATTCCTCCCCCGCTATTTTATTGAAATGTTTTTTCTAAATTTCTTGGGAGTTTGATGTGTTGCACAGAATGTTTATTCTGTATATCCCCATGGTTACGTCCTCACCCTAGGAGTGTTTAGGCGTTTGGGTCATGCGTCCTACATCCGATGTATCGTTTTTAGCTCACCTGGCCTAAAAGGCCATGTGAGCTTTTCTCATCACTTGGCGTCCGTCGTCGTCCAGCGTCTGTAAAATTTTCACATTTTCATCTTCTTCTCTGTAACTGCTGAACCGGCATGAACCAAACTTGGCAGGAATGGTCTATGGGAGTTTCATTACAAACGATCCTCATTTTGTTCCCGTCGGATGAAAAACATGGCTTCCAGGGGCATTCTTTGATTCTGGTTGGTGGATTTTCAAAAATCTCCTCTGAAACTGCCAGGCCAAATGTATTGAAACTTCACATAAATGATGACTGGGACCCCCTCTACCAACGATCCTCATTTAATGTTGATTGGGTCACAAACATGGCTGCAATTGTGGCTTATAGTTACTGTAGAAACCCTATGGGAAATCACATTTTCCTCTTCTTCTCTGGAAAAACCGAGGCGACGTGAAAACAAACCTGGCAGTGATAGTCTATGGGAGGTCCTCTACAAACGCTCCTCATTTTGTTCCCATAGGTTGAAAAACATGGCCACCAGAGGCATTCTTTGATTCTGATTGGTAGATTTTCAAAAATCTACTCCTCTGAAACTGCCAGGCGAAATGTTTTGATACTTCACATAAATGATGACTGGGACCCCCTCTACCAACGATCCTCATTTAATGTTGATCGGGTTGCAAACATGGCCACAATTGCAGCTTATAGTTACTATAGAAACCCTATGGGAAATCACATTTTCATCTTCTTCTCCGGAACTACTGAGCCGACGTGAACCAAACCTGGCAGGGATGGTCTATGGGTGGTCCTCTATAAACAATCCTCATTTTGTTCCTGTGGGTTGAAAAACATGGCCGCCAGAGGCATTCTTTGATTCTGATAGGTGGATTTTCAAAAATCTTCTTCTCTGAAACTGCCCGGCCAAATGTTTTGATACTTCACATAAGTGATGACCAGGACCCTCTCTTCCAACGATCCTCATTTAATGTTGATCGGGTTGTAAACATGGCCACAATTGCGGCTTATAGTTACTATAGAAACCCTATGGGAAATCACATTTTCATCTTCTTCTCTGAAACTACTGAGTCGACGTGAGCCAAACTTTGCAGGAATGGTCTATGAGAGGATGGAAATATGTGGCCATCAGAGGCTATATTCTAATGCTTAACCCAATGCCTCTCCTGTCTGCATGAAGATCGGTACTGTCAGCAAAAAATACTTGTTTTTTGAGATTCTGGTAAGGGTTGGTTCCAGTTTTCTCCACTGAGAACTGGGGGAAAAAAACCCAAAATATTGTGTATACAGTACAAGTCAAAATAAGCTGTAGCAGAACTGCAATAAACTAAGTAAACTGCTGCTCCTGTCCTGACAAGATCAGAATCTGACATTTTCTGGAAAGCTGTCAGTGAGAGGTTTCCAGAAAATGATGTCAGCTTCTGGTCTTATCAGTGTAGGAAGAGAAAAAGATACACAGTTTATAGGATTATCCTACAACTTATTTTGACTTAACTGTAAACCATTGCAACTGTACATTGATGCTGATATATGCTCATTACTCATGTTACATATCAGATAATCTTGATTGTTGACAGGTGGAGAAAACAGGAGAAGTTTTTGCTAACATTCTTGCAATCCTGTCAGCTCAGATGACAGTAATTATTGTATATCTTTTTAAGATTTGACAAAAATTGGAGTAATGTGTTTCCTGTAACCCTTTTTACCTATCCAAAGCTATTTTGAAAAGAGAATACTGTCTGAAAAAAGTTGTACTTTTTCAAAAATATTTAACCTTCTTTTATTGATTTTTTTGTTGAAAACTGAATTCATAAATGTGTGCATTTTCAAGAAAATCTTCTTTGAAACTACAAGGCCAAATGGTTTGAAAACTTAGTGTGACTGATGACTGTAACCCCCTCTACCAATGATCCTCATCTTAATCTTCATCGGGTTACAATTATGGCTGTAATTGTGGCTTATAGTTACTATAGAAACCCTATAGGAAATCACATTTTCATCATCTTCACTGAAAGTACTGAGCCAATGTGAACCAGACTTGGCAGACATTGTCTATAAGAGGTTCTCTACAACTGTTACTCATTTTATTCCTGTTGGGTGAAAAAACGTGGCCGCCAGAAGCATTCTTTGATTCTGATTGGTCAATTTTGAAAACTCTTCTCCTCTGAAACCACAGGGCCAAATGTTGTGAAACTTTGCATGGTTGATAACTGGGACACCCTCCACCAACGTTCCTCATTTTAATGTTGATCGTATTGCAAACATGGCCACAATTGCGGTTTATAGTTACTATAGAAAAAAACTATAGTAAATCACATTTTCATCTTCTCTCTGGAACTATTGAGCTGACATGAACCAAAAACTTGGCAAGAATGATCTATAGGAGGCCCTGTACAAACGATCCTCTTTTTTTCCTCTTTGGGTGGAAAATATGGCCACCAGAGACATTCTATGATTCCATTTGATGGATTCAGATGTTTTGAAACTTCAAGTGATTGAAGACTGGGACACCTTCTACCAATGATCCTCATGTAATGTTGGTGTAATGTTGCAAAACATGGCCACATTTGCAGCTCATAGTTACCATGGAAAGCCTATGGGAAATCACATTTTTTATATGTATTTCCAGGCGAGCGATTACAGGCTCTGTAGAGCCTCTAGTTTCTTCTTCTGAAGATCTTGCTTTACATCGGATAGTTCTAAATCTGTTACTGACTTCGGGCCTCCTTATTCAGTGCCTGGGGTCTTGTTTCCGGTTTACATTGGCAATTTTGTATAAATATATGTAGTTTCCTATCTATTTCATGGTAGGATTGTTGTAAGATACATTTATAATATTCCGGTAGTGTAGCAATTATTTTTGGATTTTTGTCCACTCTTAGGCTCTATCGGGATACCTTTGGGCTCGTCTTGTTCCCTTTGGGAACTTGGGTTCCTGTCAAAATTTTTTGAAATTTTTTTTTTTAAATTAAATTTTCGATTTATGTTTTGAATATTATTTATTATGTATCTTTTTCATATATTTATTGTGGAGTTGGTGGGAGTACACTCGACTTTGTTTTGATTGCTTATTGTTCAAAATGCAAGGTGAGGAAGTCTTCCTCATATTTACATGCTTGTTGCCTTGCTTGTAGTCGATGTACTCCCTCTAATTCTTGTCCAACCTGTGTCAGATAGGATGACAAACGTTGGAGACGGGTGTCACGGTACGTTGTTAGCTGTGAGAGGCCAATGCCGGTCCTCTCGCCACAAAGTCAATCAAGTTTCTGTGTTTCTATTTCAGAGGAACAAGAACATGGTGATGTTTACGTGTTGCCTAGAGATAGTGTGCTACCGTCGTCGCGCTCAGATGAGCAAACTGAGCTAGCTGCCAAGGTGCTCATGAATATTAGACGGGGCAAAAAGCCACTAGCCGGTGGTTTTAGTCCCTTGTCTGCTGCTAGCTCGACCGGTGAATCGGTTACTCTGTCCGTGGGTTTCGTGATGCCGGGTGTGTCTGGAGTGGACTGGGTAGAGCGAGCACCTTAAAACATAAACATGCTCACCCAGCGACGACAGAACAGAGGAAGAAGCCGGCAAGTAGCATGGGAAGCTCAGCGAGGTCTCAAAAGTCCCTCTCTTTCCCAACAGCATCTGGGCCCAGATGTTGTGATTAGAAACTTGCGTGAGTCGGAGCATACGTCGGCACCTTCCGTCCGGGATGCTCCATATAGTTTGCAGCAGGCCTTGGCTGCAGTTACGGCTTCTACAACGTCATCTAATAAGCACACACGACCGCACCTTAGCTACACGACTTTGGCCAGCATCGCCGAGAAGGGACTACTCATTGTCAGCAAAGTCTGACCATCCAGTAGCTAAGGAGACGCCTCGTTTATCGGGATGTCCGGAGAAAAGAGCCATCTCGGACACACCATCCCAGGAGCAGCAGGCGGCCAAGAAACAGAAGACTGCTGCTCCTCAGGCCTCTGTTACGGACTTGCTGTCAACGGCAGTCTCAGAACCTGAGCTGTCGGACGGTGCTGGGTCGGTCCAGTCATTTGCACATTCAGATTCCGTAGACTGAGACTCACAACTGATTCAGTCAGATGGTGAAAGGGATATGGAAGAAGATTCCCCTTCCCTTTCGGAACAGCACATGGTTGCGATGGATTTAATCCATCAGCACTACCCTGAATTTGTTCTGACAAATTAGAATGCTGCGACTACTGGAAAGAAACAGCTGGCGTCATTGGACGCAGACTTTATCCGGACAAAGGAGGAGGTCCTGTCTTTTCCGGTTCAGCCTAGACAGGTGTCGCAGGTCTTTGGCCATTTAGCCGACACCATATTCAAACTCTCCAGTGGGAAGAAGAAAGGCAGTTTCTTGACCATTATCTTCCATAAAGTTACCGTTTCTTGGACCATGTTCATTTAAAACAGTCAGGGAAGATGTACAGAGAGTTCCTCTGCGTTTGGATGAACATTCCGAGGATCTAGAGCTATCCTTGCCTGGGTCATTCACAGTTTGCTCGGACACAATTGAGACGGCAATTTCTTCAAATAGAGCAAATTTGGATGCTATGTCTTACGCAGATCACCTATCAAGAGCTGTGGCGCAACGTTTCAACGGGAAGGAATTTGAGGACGTTCGTACCTCTTTAAGAGTTCTTTCCAGGGCAGTTATGTTTACCACGCATAACTCCACCTTAACAGTGGCTAATTTGGAGTAAATCAGACATGATAGTGCCCTTGCGTCGTCATCTTTAATAGATGACAAGGTGAAAAACTTTCCAGACACACAATATTTGACGACAAGCTTTCGTTGGTTTATGACCAAGCTACAAAGAAAGTATCCAATACTCTGCTTCTAAAGTCAGCGTCTAATCAACTCGCTACAGTAGAAAGGAGTGAAGGAGGATGTCCCAGACAGAAATCGTCAAAAGGGGACACCTTGCCAGGGTACAGTAAACCCTACTATAATTACTTGTCAATACAGCAACTCGGGAAAGGGGCGTAGGTCTGATCGAGACTACTGGTCAGGCACCCCTAAATCGGCGGGTTCAGGCTCTTCGCGAGGGGGACGTGGTTTCTCCTCCTGTAAGCCTCGCAGGTCCTACTGGTGATGGTCAGGACCCCTGTTGCTTGCCAGTTGGCGGAAGGTTATCAAGATTCACAACAAACTGGATAACAATTACGGAAGACCAGTGGGTGAGAAGTATAGTCTCGGACGGCTAACATTCCGAGCGATACCACCACTAACACGGTGTCCACGGTGGACAAATCTTCCGTCAAATCCTTGCAAAAGAGAGTCTCTCCTAGCAGAGGTACAGGCTCTCTTATCAAAGGAAGCAATAGAGGTCGTCGAGAATCAAAATTCTCTAGGATTTTTCAGTCACCTGTTTCTTGTACTGAAGCCAGATGGCTCGTTCCGACCGGTAATAGACGGGAGCTGGATAAACAAGCTTATCGTGGCTCCAAAGTTGTATATGGAGACAATTTGGTTGGTAAGGGCGAGCATTCGAGTGAACAACTATGCGGCAAGCATAGATCTAAAGGATGCATACTTTCATGTCCTGGTACATCCGGCATACAGAAAGTACCTGCGGTTCGCCATGCAGGGGACAGTGTATCAGTTCCGAGCGATGTGCTTCAGTCTGAACCTGGCCCCTGGGCTTTCGCTCGAATAATGAACTCGATAATATCTCACTTCCGAGCTCATTCGTCTGCGGTAACGTCGGCTTACTTGGACGACATTCTTCAGAGATACGTCAACAACAACAAGAAGTCGGATCTAGCTCCGTCCAAGTTGTTCATTCACTTGGGGATGAGCTTCAAGACTCACAACAATCTGGTTCGTCTGCCGTAACCCAGAGCAAAATTAGTCAGTTGTTATGCTCGCTTTTGTCTACACTGAGACACATTAACAGCGAGGGAATTGATGCGACAGATAGGGTTGTGCGGAGCGGCTGCAGATCTTATTCTGATGGGTTGCTTGTGCACACGTCCCCTCCAGATATTCTTTACTCAGAACTGGAGCACGAGACCAGTATTGTTTTAACGGACCTGATAAAACAAAGGGTCCAGATTTGGGCAGATATTCAGTGGTTAACTCGGGGAGGTCCACTGCAGCTGCCAGATCCAGCTTTGATTATGACGGATGCGAGTCAAACAGGTTGGGGCGCTACCCTGAGTCCGACAGACTCAAAGTGTCAGGGTTTCTACAGAAACACATAAACATCAAAGAGATGATGTCAATATGGCTTGCGCTACAACATTGGATTCACATTATAGCGGACACTAATGTTCAGATATTGTCGGACAACTCGACAGTAGTAGTGTATATCAGGAACCAGGGAGGCACTCATTCGATTCCGTTATGCGAACTAACGGAAAAAATTCTTGTGTATGTCATGAATCATCATGTTCAACTATCGGTCCGTCATATACCGGGTCGTCTGAACATACTAGCAGACTCACTCTCTCGGAAAGCTCTCCTGTTGCCATTGGAGTGGACACTCAACAAGCGGGTATTCAGACAGATTTGCTACCAGTGGTATCGACCCATGATAGATTTGTTCGCGACACACCTGAACAATCAGTTGCAGACATACACATCGCCATGTCCAGACCATCGAGCGTACGGAGTTGACGGAATGATAGGATATGCATATCCTCCAACTCCGTTGATTCAGCAGATTCTGTTAAAGATAAAACAGTCTCGGTGCAAAATTCTGCTAGTAGCATCTCTATCGTCACAGAAACCGTGGATCAATCTTCTCAGGTGTCTGTTATGGGATGTTCCCCAGAGGCTTCCTCTGTGAGAGGACCTTCTTTATCAGGGGAAGTCACGCGCACTGCATCACAACCCGGAAGGTCTCAACCTTGACGTATTTCCATTGTGCGGTCCTTGTTGCACGGCAAGCAATTTACAGGATGAGCAGTGGACGCAATTTCTAACTGCAGTAGGTCCTCATCTTCGTTGAATTATGCAGCAAAATGGAAGGTCTTCTTCCGTTGGTGTAAGGATCAGTCGATAGACGTCTATGATCCGTCCATACCGGATATTGCCAACTTTCTGGTCTACCTGTTTGACGTTTTCAAACTGCAGCCTGTCACTATTAAGGGCTATAGGTCTATGTTATCAGACACTTACGCTCATCATGATAACTTGACAATTGGATCTAATGCTTCATTATCCAAACTGGTTAGAAATTTCTCTATAAATAGACCTAGAACCCTCAGATGAATTCCTAAGTGGAATTTGGCTTGAGTTCTGTTGAAGCTTTACGGAAGCTTCGTTTGAGCCGTTAGACGTTGTAGAGTTCAAATTCTTGGCCTATAAAGCAGCATTTCTCTTAGCCTTTGCATCTGCTAGAAGAGTTAGTGAACTCCATGCTTTATCTGTTGACGAATCTCACTACCATATTGTTGGTAATACCATTACTCTAACTACAGAAGTGTGATTTTTGGCTAAGAACCAGGCTCCAGATAAACGGCCTGAGCCTATTACCATAAAAGCTCTGCCGTCTACAGACAACCATAGACCTCTGCTGTGTCCAGTCAGGGCTATGCGCATATATAAAAGCTGATCAGATTTTATACGAAAAGAAAGAAAACGCTTCTTCATTGCGCTAATTCCTAACAGAAGAGATATTTCTGTTCATTCTTTTGCTAGATGGATTTAGTTGGCAATACGTATTGCCTATGAAAATCTATCTTCTAATCAGCATTCTGTAAATAAGATATCAGCGCATAAAGTTAGAACGCTGTCCACTTCTTGGGCTTATTCCAACAGTATAGCCATTTCTGGTCTCATGAAAGCTGCGTACTGGACACACCCTTCTACATTTACCAAGTTTTACCTTAGAAATTTAGAGTCCATCTCCGGTGACCTTAGATGTTTAAGTCCTCTGTCTGTTGCTCAGAATGTCGTCCACTAAACGATTACATCTATAGTTATTTAGGCAACCCGTTCCAGTAGTGACGCTGTTTCGCTGCCCTCTTCATTCTGTGGTCATGTACCTCAGAACAAGGGGAGGGGGGGTTCCCTTATGATCATCTGGCTTTATAGTGAAAAGCAAGGGAAGACCTCCTCCGGAGTCAGTAGTCCCGAGTCGGTGCTGAGATGGTTTTAATGTGAAGCAAATAATATGTCTCATTTATGTATTGTTTTTAAAGTGTAGCTCACTGTGAAGCATTTGTATATGTCATGTGTCAAGCGGGCGTTAATATACAATCCTCAGACACTTTTAAATGAGTATAAAGAGTCTCATTCTCTGGACTAGCTTTATGTTATGGCTTCCCTTCACTGAATTAACATAAGGGGTTATGCTGGCATTAAATGTAGAATTATATAATATATAATGCTCAGTTACATTGTTGGTGTTATGTCTTTCTCGTTTCTCGCAAATGAAAAAGACATATATAATTCCTTTCTCTCCTATTCTCCTGTAGGAGATATCCTTTATGAAGCAATTGAGTGATTGGATTTTCTTCTATGTCCTAAGCCCTCCAGCCTGTTTATGACTCAGCTAGTCTGGGCCATTGGTTGTTGTATAAAAATATTATAAATTCATAGTAATTTGTATATTTTTTATACTTAACAATGACCCAGACAGGTATGGCCCTCCCATGAGTGGGCACTCCTACCTCCCTGCTGTTTACAACATTTAGCAGGCAATTTTTAGAAGAATGATGGTTGGTGCCAATTTCGGTATCTTCCTGGATATTGCGCATGTGCAGTTCGCAAAAGTATGGAGGACCAGATAGGACATAAAATTTTTGGTTTTGCATGCAAATTTCGGGGATTGGGGGGCAAAATTTGTGTTTGGCCCTGAATTATTTTTGAGTTAGCACCAGCTAGTCTGGGCCATTGGTAAGTATAAAACATATACAAATTACTATGTAGTTGGTCTGTATGTGATCTAACTTTGTTTATCATCATATTTTCACAACAGTCACAACTTCTAGAGCACTTACACTTCTTTTATTACTCAGTAATCATGAAAAAATAGGGTGTGTGTCATCACTGTATGCTTTTGCCTTTGGACATGAAATGCATGCTTCCTGAGTGAGAGCCTACAGTTTCATGGGATCTATTGTCTCTGGAAGAAGTAAAATTTAAAAATAGTGTTTTGAACCTTGTGTATTACATGGGTATTATAGTTGCCAAATGTGTATTCTGCTAGTTGAGAAAATATTTGGTTGATATTATATAATATGTTGCATAAGATAAAATATCTGAGTAAGTATTCTGTTTTCTGCTGGTAAAGTGTGCTGTATTTTCAGCTGTTAAGTGAATAGACTTTGCTGAAGAAAAGTCTCTTTGACACTTGAAAAATAATATTTCAGGAGAACTGGTATTATGAGACCTATAAGCAAAAACTCAGAATCTCGACATGAACAGCGGCATAGCTCCATGAAACATAAGCGGAAACCTCCTCGAGGCATGTACCTGAACCAAGAAGATTTAATGAGCCTGTTAACAGGACCTCCAGGGCAACCAGAAGCATTGTTGAAAAGTTTGGAAACTGAACTTGTGGGTCTTAAAAGACAGGTAACCTTCCTATTCTTTGTGATATGGGCAAACATTTTGATCAAACATCATTTCTCCAATAGCAAATATTTCTTTTTTTAGCTCACCGAAGGGAGCTTAACTTATCACTTGCCATCTGTCGTCATCGTGAACTTTACATTATCGACTTCTCCTCCCAAACTACTGGACCAAATTGAATGAAATTTGGTGTGCATGTTCCTTATCATATGCCAATTCAAGTTTGTTCAAATAAACTTGCCACGCCCACAGGGGGCACCACGAGGGGCATTACTCTGATAGCACCCATAAATTTTTTGTAAAAATTAAAAAAATCTTCTTTTCCAGAACCATCATTTAGAATCTTTTGATATTTGGTATATAACATCTCTCAGATTCAAGTTTGTTCAAATTGAGTCCCTGGGTTAATAATTGGGCTCTCTGTAGGAGCCCAAATTTTAACTTAGTGAAATATGAGGAAATTTCTTTAAAAATCTTCTTCTTCAGATCCACCAGTCTGAATGCTTTCATATTTGGTATACAACATCTCTAGGGGGATCAGATTCAAGTTTGTACAAATTAGGACCCTGAGTTAGTATTTGGGCTCTCTATTGAAGCCCAAAGTTTAACTTCGTGCAGTTTGAGGAAATTTCTTTAAAAATCTTCTTCTTCAGATTCACCAGTCAGAATCCTTTCATATTTGGTATACAACATCTATAGGGGGGTCAGATTCAAGTTTGTACAAATCGGGTCCCTGAGTTAGTATTTGGGCTCTCTATTGAAGCACAAAGTTTAACTACGTGGAATTTGAGGAAATTTCTTTAAAAATCTTTTTCTTCAGAGATCCACCTGTCAGAATCCTTTCATGTTTGGTATACAACATATATAGGGGGGGGGGGGGGCAGTTTCAAGTTTCTTCAAATCAAGTCTCCAGGTTTATATTTGGGCTCCCTGTGGGAGCCTGAGTTTTAACTTTGTGAAATGTGAGGATATTTCTTTGAAATTCTTCTTCTTCAGATCCACCAGTCAGAATGCTTTCATATTTGGTATACAACATCTTTAGGGGGGCAGATTCAAGTTTGTACAAATCGATTCCCTGAGTTAGTATTTGGGCTCTCTGTTGGAGCCTGAATTTTAACTTAGAGCAATTTGAGGAAATTTCTTTAAAAATCTTCTTCTTCAGGTTCACCAGTCAGAATCCTTTCATATTTGGTCTACAACATCTTGAGGTGGGTCAGTTTCAGGTTTTTTCAAATTGGTTACCTGGGTAAATATTTGGGCTCCCTATCAGTGCCCAAATATCAATTTAGTGCAATATAAAGAATTTTTTTTTAGCTCATCTTCACAAAGTCTAGCTGAGCTAATCTCATCGCTCTCTGTCCGTCGCCCGTCAACACTATGTTTTGGTCTTCTCCTCCAAAGCCACTGGGCCAATTCAAGTGAAAGTTTGTGTGAGTGATGGTCCCAAAGGGGCATTTCATTGTTGTTCAACTCAGCATGCCCAGCCCCATAGGGAGGGAGTGGGGGAAAATGCTCAAAAATATTTTTAAAATCTTCTTCTCAAGAACCAGTGTGTACAATGACTTGATATTTGCTATGGAGCTTCCATATGAGGTGTAGAATCAAGTTTGTTCAATCGAAGTTCGTGAAGTAATATTTGGCTTTGTAATAGGAGGGGTAAGATTTTTGGCCCCGCCCAAAATTTCTATATTTTTATACTGTACCAATGACCCAGACATAGCTGGTGCTAACTCTTAAAATATAGGGCCAAACACAAATTTTGCACCCCAATCCCCAAAATTTGCATCTAAAACCAAAGAAAACATGTCCTGAATGGCCCTCCACACCTCACCTCTACTGCGCATGCGCAGTGTCAAGGACGTTCCGAAATTGGCGCCATTAATCATTCTAAGTTTGGCCCTTCATCAGTTAACATCTGACTGATCTTTGTGCTTGTAAATCTCAGTTTAAATGATGCCAGACACATAAATATTAGTGAAATGGTGATTCTAAAGAGGATAGAGAAGAAGGAGAGGAAAAATGTGTGACAGAATATTATCAGGGCTGTAACTTAAAATTTTTTAATGAAATTATGTTAAGTTACCTATTTTCAAGGCAGCAGCCATTTTGTTGTCATTCTTGTTATTTAGTTACACTGATTTTTCAGTGTTTTCCTCTCTCCCTTTCCTTTAAGTCCCCTCTTGCTATTCTCCCATGCTTTTGGCATAGTTTCTGTAATTATTATTACTAAAATTTCTTGGGAGTTTTAGCTGTATAACAGAATGAATTCTGTTCTTTTCCCCATGTTTACGTCTTCATCTATGGGTGGTTAGGCGTTGTGTTCTGCATCTACCATCTGATGTTCTGCAGTTTCTTCCCTGGAAGTCTCTGTTTTGCATCAGATAGTGTATTTTTGGTAACTGATTTCGGGCCTGGGTGCCTGGAGTCTTATTTTAGTGTTTTTACACTCATTGTTTACATTTACAACAGCCCTCTGTGTGAGGGGGGGATTTCTTGAAAATAATATCTTGATGTTAATTTAATCATAACTAGATACATTATTTTTGTTCGTAAGTGTTGCATAAATTGTTTAAAATATTTTAAAATTTTTTGTCCACACTTAGACTTGGGATCCATTGGGGCTCAACGTTACTTTTCAGAAACCTAGTCTGTTCTGAAAAAATATTTTTTCAAAATATTTTGATTTCAAGTATTTTTTCTATGTTAATGGATCATATTATTATTATATATTTTGATTGTCAGGGGTTGGTGCGAGTACCAGGACTTTGTTTTCTTTTCACATTGAAAGGATTTTGATCAATTGTAATAAGAGGAAGTCTTCCTCTGACTTTTATAATCATTCTATATGTGGTCAGTGTACTCGCATTAACTCCTGTTCTGTATCTGATGATTTCGATGACATCATGGGATGCTTATGTCACGGTATGTTAGTGGGGAATTGGACATTCCGGTCCTTTCCCCGCAGGGTCACTCTACTTTATCAATTTCTATTTCAGACGATCAAGATTAGGGTGATGTATCTGTGATGTCTTCCAACAGTGTGCCTCCGTCGTCACAATTAATGAAGGGCTAGCGGAAAAGTGCTCATGTAAATACGCCAATTGCCTAAGAGGACCCTAGTAGGTTCGACGGCCTTTGACGTCCGCTAGCTCGCCCGGTGTAGCGTCCATTCATCGAATGCTTCGGCAGCCGGGTTCGTCTGTTGCAGTCTAGAAGGAGTTTTGGGGTGATGCGAGCACTATAAATCAACCAAATGCACACCCAGTGACGGCGGATTAGAGGGAGAACGGAGGAAGCCTTTTAGTCCGGTTCATAGCTCGTTCTGGTCCATCCGGACGGCGAGCGAGAGAGGCCCCTCTCTCGTACAACAACATCTGGCCCCAGATGTTGTGGTACAAAATGTTTCGCATTCGGAGCATACGTCCGCCGCTCGGGATGCTCCGACATATAGTCAGTCCGGAGAGACTGTCAATAAGGCTTCCTCATTCTCATGGTAGCGCACACGACCGCTCTTGGCTACGTGACCTCGGATATCCAGTCAGCTTCGCCAGTCAGAGAATCATCGGCGACCAGGTCACTCTATCCGATAGCCAGGGACACGAGGCCTGCAGACTCCGGACGTTCGCATAGGAAAGTGTGCGGGAGTCAACGTACACGGAGCTTCCGGCGGCAATGCATCGTAAGACTGCTACAGCACAGGCCTCGGGGACGGACGTGCTATCCTAAATAGCACAGCTTATCGCAGCATCCCAGCAACATCTGAATCTGTCACATAATGTTTTATCCGACGATGCTGGGTCGGGACGCTCCGCGGAAGCGGGTACGGACGTCCGAAAATTTCATCCTGTCCGATGGGATACCGAAAGGGATTCGGAGGATTTTGAGCTTTCCCTTTCGGAACAACATATGCTGTTGTATATGTCATCTGACTTGATCTTCTACAGGTTCTTTCGTCGGACCAGAATGCTGCGATGCCGGATAAGAAACTGATAGCGTCGGTGGACTTAGAAATTTTTGGTTCGGTTCAGGGACTTCGTCCCTCAGTTCCGACATAGTCCAATAATGTCACACAAACTTTCGAATTATTGAACGACGCTATATATTTATTATTATATGCTTGCTATTACCAAGCATTTCTGGTTTCTTGTTCGCAAAGTTACAGAGATGTCTTTCAAAAGTGTGCCTCTGTCGTCATAGTTAATGAAGAGCTAGCGGCAATAAGTGCTCATGGAATATGTCTATCGCCTAAGAGGCCCCTTGTAGGATCGACGGAGTGACATTCGCTAGCTCACCCGGTGTAGCGTACATTCATCGAATGGTTCGGCTGCCGGGTTCGTCCGTTGCGGTCTAGGAAGGAGATTCGGGTGATGCAAGCACTATAATTACTTTAGTACTCACCCAGTGACGGCGGATTGAGGACAGATCGGAGGAAGCCTGTTAGTCCGGTTCCTGGCTTGTCCAGGTCCGTCCGGGCTGTGAGCGAGAGAGGTCCCTCTCTCGACCAACAACATAGGGGACCGCATGTTGTGGTTCAGATATTTTACATTCGGAGCATATGTCCGTCGCTCGGGACGCTCCGTTATATTGACAGTCCGAGAGACTGTCGATAATGCTTCCTCATCCTCACAGCAGTGCACACGACCGCACATTGGCTACGTGACCTCGAGTATCCGATCAGTTTCGTCATTCAGTGATTCCACGGCGAACAGGTCACGCCATCCGGTAGCCAAGGGACACGAGGCCTATACACTCCGTTCGCTCGCATATTAGTAGTATGCACGGGGTAACGATCACGGAGCTTCCAGCGGCAATGCATGGTAGGACCGCTTCTCCACAAGCCTCAGTGACGGGCGTGCTATCCAAGTTAGCACAGTTTTTTCGCAGCATCCCAGCAATCGACAGTTTCTTGGTCGAATCGGGAATTATCTGAGGGCGCTGGGTCGGTGCGGTTGCATCAGGTACGGACGACCGAACGCTTTATAGGGTCCGACAGGATGGCGAAAGGGATTCGAAAGATTTCAAGTTTTTCCTTTCGTAGCATCGGAGCTGCCATACATATCTTCCGGCATTATCTTCCAGTGATTGTTATTTCGGACTACATTGCTGCGATGTTGGATAAGAGACTTATAGCGTCATTGGACACGGAATTTTGGATCGGTTCAGGGACATTGTCCCTGACTTACCGACACAGTCCAATAATGTCATTACAACATGTGTTTTATTTATCGACGCTATATATATATATAAGCCTGCTTCCAAGCATGATAGTTTAGTTTCTTATCCGCAATGCTCATTTCTGCCTTTTATCATTTATACGAATAATTTATTTTGGCATACCGAGAGTTCATATGCGTCTAGACGGCGTGGTTAAAGACTGGAAATAATCTTTTTCGCCATCTATGTCTTTTTCAACCACAATGTTGGAAACGACAATGATGTCTAATAGACTTAACTTAGACGCTTTATCATATGTAATCCACCTTACTGAGGCGTTATCATTACGTCTTCAAGAGAAAGAATTCCGGGATATAATCCTCAATGTGATTTCTTTTGAGGGCAGTAGTTTGTTCACGTATAACTCCGCCCTTCAGTGGCTGCTTGGAGTTGGTTAGACGTGACGCAGCCCTAGCTACATCCACACGTGTGGATAGTAAGGTGAAGAACTCTCTCAGAGTCGCTTCGTTCTCGGAGAAGCTTCTCTTCGACGGCAACTTTTCAGCAATCCATGAATTGCTCGATTTACACGTTCTCTTGTCTATCTAGTGTAGCAAGAGATTCAGACTGGGGCAAACATTCAGTGGTTGACTCAGAGAGTGCCACTGCAGTTGCCGGATCTGAGTTTTATAATTATGACGGTTGCCAGTCAAACAGATTGGGATATAATATTGATCCCAACGGATTCGAAGTGCCAGGGTCTTTGGGTTCCGCAGTCTCTAAGCTAGCACTTATCTTCCACGGAATAATGTTTTTTTAGGCTTGCTTTATGTCATTGGATGAACATTATTCAGAAACGCATGTCCAAATCCTGTCCGTTAATTCGACAGTAGTGGCGTATCTCCGGAACCAGGGAGGCACTCATTCGTTTCCGTTATTCAATTTAATGGAAAGAATCCTTCTGTTTGTTATAGTACACCAAGTTCTGCTTCGGTCCGTCATATTCTGGGTCGTCTGATTGTATTACTGGACTCCCGTTCACTTATGGGTCGCTTGTTGCCGTCAGAATGGACTCTCAACAAACAAGTATTCAATCAGATTTGCTATCAATGGGAGCGCCCAATGATAATTTATTTACGTCACATCTTGCTTGTCAATTGCAGACGTATGTGTTTGCTTGTCCGGATCTCTGAGCTTATGTTGTTAACGCTCTATTGATCTAATAGGACGGAATGATAGGATATGCGAATCCTCCTGCGCTGTTGTTTCAGCAAGTATTGCTAAGATAAACAACCACAATACATTTCTGTTGATAGCATCTCTGTCTTCACAGAGACCGTGGGTAAATTTACTCTGATGTCTACTGTGGGACTTAACGCGAAATCTTCCTCCATGAGAGGATCTTTTTTCGCTGGGTAAAATCGTGTCATCTTTATCACAACCCGCAAGGTCTCAACCTTCACGTATTCCGTTGTGTGGTCCTTATTGCATTGTAAGCATTGTACTGGACGAGCTTTGGACGCGATTTCTTACTATAGGAGAACCTCTTCTTCGCTATACTATGCGGCTAAAGTGGAGGCTCTTCCATCGTTGGTGTAGGGATCACTATGTTGATATTGTTGATCCCTCCATACTAGTCATTGCAACTTTTTAGTATACTTGTTTGACAAGATTTACTGCAGCCTGTTATTATTAAGGTTATAGGTTTATGTTACCTCATACCTATGCACTCTATGATAGTTTACAATTGAGTCTTATGTCTCTTTATCTAAGTCAGTAACTTTTCGATAAATAGACTTAGAATCATTAGATTAAATTCCTATATGGAATTTAACTTCGGTTCTTATTTAGCTAAGTAATCATTTGAGCCTCTGGAAACAGTAGTTTTCAAATTCTGACCTTTTAGACAGTAATTCTGTTGGCTTCTCTTTTACTGAAGAGTCAGTGAGCTTTATGCACTATCGGTGGATGATTTTCACTTTCGTAGTTTCGGAATCACTACTTCCTTTACTATTTAGGTTGGATTTTTGCATAAGAGTCAGGCTCCTAATTAATATCCGGAACCTATTGTTATTAAGGTCCTTCCGTCTTCGTATAGGCATAGGCCTTTACTCTGTCCGGTTAGAGTTTATGTATTTATAAACAGATATCTGTTTATTACTATGGGCGGGAGCTTCTTCTGTCTTTGATACCTAATAGAAGGACGTTACGCTCCATTCTATTGCTAATGGATTCAATTAACTATCGATACTGCTTATGGTATATCATTGACTCAGCAGTTGTGTTTGAGATTTCGGCTCATGAAGTAAGAGTTCTTCTACATCTTGGGCTTACATTAATAGTGTCGCTATTATAGATTTTTGAAGGCTGCTCATTGCGCTCAGCCATCCACATTCATGAATTTTTATCTCAGAAATATTGAGTCCATTTCTGGAGGCCTCTATTGTTAGGTCTATCATCTACTGCTCAGAATGTCATTCACTTAACAGTTGCTACTATAGCTAGGTAGGCTGTCTGTTTCGGCAGTGACTCCGTTCTGCTGCCCTCTTCGCTCTGGGCTATTTGACCCAGGGCAAGAAAAAGGGGGGGGGGGGGGGAGGGTGTTCCCTTGGGTCACCTGTTTTACTATGAAAACAAGGGGATACCTCCTCCGGAGTTAGTAATTCTGAGCTGTTATTGGGATGGTTGTTTAGTGAGAAGTTTATGTTTTAAAAATTCATTCAGGTCTTAGTTTTTAAAGTATAGCTTTTGAATATAGCACGTGTCAACGGACATTATTATACAATCTTCAGACACTTTTAAGAAGTATAAGAGTCTCTATTCTCTAGACTTACTTTATTTATTGGCTTACTTTAAAAATTATTAGTATAAGGATTATACTAGATATTAACTGGTAGAGTGCTAAATTATTTTTGGTCATCCATATTTGTCCATGTCTCTTTTGCCTTGTTACAATTTATGGGAGAGCCATTAAGTTGTAGCACCTGCACTTCAGAATGAAGCCCAAATATGGGCTTCCAGCACTCTACCAGTTAATAGAGTACATGGATGTATGATGCTCAATTTTGGAAGGTGTTGTATCTTTCTAATTTATCATAAATAAGAAAGATACATGTAAGGCCTAATACTTCTTTTTCCCTAGAGGGGATGACTCTATTTTATATAATTGAGCGTATTCCATCTTGCTCTATGTCCTTGGCCCTCCAGCCTTTATACTATTCAGCTATGTCTGGGTCATTGGTACAGTATAAAAATGTTAAAAAATTTATAGTAATTTATATATTTTTTATACTTACCAATGACCCAGACGGGGATGGCCCTCCCAGGAGTTGGGAACTCTTACCTCCCCGCTGAGTACATAGCGCTTACCAGGCACTGGTTATTAGAATGATTAATGGCGCCAATTTCGGAACGTCCTTGACACTGCGCATGCGCAGTAGAGGTGAGGTGTGGAGGGCCATTCAGGACATGTTTTCTTTGGTTTTAGATGCAAATTTTGGGGATTGGGGGGCAAAATTTGTGTTTGGCCCTGTATTTTAAGAGTTAGCACCAGCTATGTCAGGGTCATTGGTAAGTATAAAAAATATATAAATTACTATAAATTTTTTAACTTTCTGAACCGATGGTCCGGTATGAACCAAATTTGGTTTGCGGTAGTATTGGGTCATAAGTACTTGACCCATGCAAAAAAAAAATTTCCCGCATCCCCATGGGAACCCTGGGAGCTAAAAATAGAAATATTTTCAAACGTCCATATTTCCCAAACCCCACGGAACAGAGAGCTTTTATTTGGTATGAAGTATCCTTATGACCAGTAGAATTGAATGGTAAAAAAAAATTGCCATCGGTAATGTTAGGGTGTTCTGTAATGGGCATCGAAAAAATGCTGAGTCAGCATATTTGCAAAAAATTAAAAAAATCTTTTCTCCAGAACCAATCATCAGAATCTTTTGATATTTGGTATACAGCATTCATAGGGGGGGGCAGATAAAAGTTTGTTTAATAAAGCTTATTGGTTCATATTTGGGCTCTCTACAGGAGCCCGAAATTTTAACATAGGGTAATATGGGGAATATTCTTTAAAAATCTTCTTCTTCAGAACCACCAGTCAGAATCTTTTAATATTTGGTATACATCATTGTTATGAGGGTCAGATTCTAGATTGTTCAAACCAAGTCCCTAGGTTAATATTTGGGCTTCCTACGGAAGCCCAAATTTTATCTTTGTTCAATATGGAGGGTAATTTAAAAAAATCTTCTTCTTAAGATCCATCAGTCAGAATGCTTTGATATTTGGTATGCAACATCTCTATGGGGGTCAGATTCAAGTTTGTTCAAATCAGATCCCTAGGTATATATTTGGGCTCACTATGGTAGCCCAAATTTTTACTTAGTGCAATATGAGGAAATTTCTTTAAAAATCTTCTTCTTCAGATCCACCAGTCGGAATGCTTTTATATTTGGTATACAACATCTCTAGGGGGGTCAGATTCCAGGTTGTTCAATATGAGTGCCTAGGTTAATATTTGGGCTCCATATGGGAACATGAAATTTAACTTAGTACAATATGAGGGAATTTCTTCAAAAGTCTTCTTCTTCAGATTCACTTGTCAGAATGCTTTCACATTTGGTATACAACATCTCTAGGGGGGTCAGATTCAAATTTGTTCAAATCGGATCCATCGGTTAATATTTGGGTTCGCTATGGTAGCCCAAATTTGAACTTAGTGAATTTGAAGAAATTTCTATACAGTTTCTCTTCTTCAGATCCAACAGTCAGAATGCTTTCATATTCGGTACACAAATCTCTATGGAAGTCAGATTTAACTGTGTTCAAATCAAGAGGCTGGGTTAATATTTGGGCTCTCTATGGGAGCCGGAATTGGCCATTTTGCTGAAGAATTAAAAATTTTGTATTCAGTACCCTCTAGAGGTACTAAGATTAATCCACATAGGTTGTGTGAAGGGGCTTCATAGGGGAGCTCTACATTTTACTCATGATCAACTGAAGAAAAGGCATGATGCCCAGATTATTTTTGTCACTCCTGAGGGACTCAAGGATTGACAGTGTCGCCTATGGAGATGGCTTGCTTAATGTAGACTCATTCTTGGACTCTGTTTAAATTGTGTTCTGTACAAGATGAGCGCTTCAGCCCCGTGGGGCCTCTTGTTTTAGATCTTCTTTAGACCCTGTAGTCAGAATGTTTTCATATTTTGTATACAACATCTCTAGGAGTGTCAGATTCAAGTTTGTCCAAATCTGGTCCCTGGGTTGATATTTGGTCTTCCTATGGGAGCCCAAATTTTAACTTAGTGCAGTATGAGGAAATTTCTTTTAAAATCTTCTTCTTGAGATTCACCAATCAGAATCCTTTCATATTTGGTATACAACATCTCTAGGTGGGTCAGATTCAAATTTGTTCAAATCGGGTCCCTGGGTTAATATTTTGGCTCCCTATTTGAGCCCAAAGTTTAACTTAATGCAATGTGAGGACATTTCTTTAAGAACCTTCTTCAGATCCATCAGTCAGAATTTTTTCATATTTGGTATATAACATCTCAAGGGGGATCAGATTCAAGTTTGTTCAATTTGAGTCCCTGGCTTATTATTTGGGCCCTCTATGGGCAGGGGTGGGGTGGGTGGTGGCAGGGGGAGCATGTTAGATTCAGGTTTGTTCAAATCCATTCCTTAGTGTTTTTCCATAAAATTTGCCTTTCATGACTTCATTCCTTTGTGGTGTTGATGAACCATGTCTAGCTGAATGTGACCCCAAATACTTCTTTGAACCACTTTGGCAGGTGAGCGATTAAGGCCCCTTGGCCTCTTGTTTTAAATACAAGTTTCACATTTTTCTTTGTTTCAAAAGTACAATGCCCCTGTTTTTCATTCTCAAGACTTTTCACCCTCTTTATTGGTAGACCAATGTTATATGTGTATGACAGATACAACAAGGGGGATCAGAAGATGACTCATCCCATTGATCTAATGAGTTGCTGTAAAGTGGAATTACAGACTTTTATCTAATAAGCATTACCTCTAGGCATCTCTCAAAAAGGGCATGGTTTCTTCTAAATTTCCATGAGAACGTCCCGCAACAGTTTTTCACATTCAAACTCTGATAAATTACAGGGAAGAATGTGTTCAAATTTTTTTTTTTAAAGTTTAGGAAATTTGCCTCCCTATTTTTTCCTTGTGACATTTTCTATTATATGACACTCTTCTAGAAAAGGCTCTTAGTTAACAAACTTGAAGATTCCAACAATTGTTGTTTACTCACCAGCATAGATCAGGGCATTGAAGCAATTAATTCTCTTTTTGATCCTTTACAATGAATACAATGAGCATTTTCTATCATTTTGCAGCAAGCAGTCCTTCTGTAACCTTAGGCACCACCCAAGGAGTGAAGAGGATAACTACAAGTATAACCATGCAAAGACTTTCCATGAAATTAAACTGTGCCCCGAAGTGAAGAGAAGGAAATGTTTGAATTACTGTATATGTTCATGTATAAGTCGCCCCCATGTATAAGTCGCACCCCCAACTCACACTTGGAATTCCTCCCTTTTGCCTAAAGCCCATGTATAAGTCACACCCCCATTTTTAAATATATGCAGTCAAAAAGAATTAGTTGCAAGTTACGTTTTGCCAATTTGGGGCAATTTGGGATGCAATGGAAATAGGTAAGTTTTGCAGATTTACCACGTGGTGAATAAGATAAAAGAATAAAGGAAAATTGTTATTAAAGATTTAAAAAATACTCGCATTTATTTGTTTTTTATTGTTTGTTTATCACCCCAATGTCTTCATCCCTGTCAAGAAAATCCAACGCTCGTTTGTGACTGAAACTTCATAGTTTCAGAATCAGAGCACCATTTGTGCCGTAACCTGCGCAGTTGTTGTGATTAAGTTGGTTTTTCCAGAACGTTTCCGCATTCTGGAAAAACCAATAAAAATACAACAAATGCGCAGGTTACAGCGCAAATCGTTTTCAAATTGTTGTCCCACTAAAGCATTGTTGGGCTATTGAAACTAACTTTACCTGGTGCACGTATGCGTGATTTATAACCGGACATTACACATCAGTGAATTGGAGTTCATGGAATAAATAAATACGTCTCTCCAGGTATTGCTGGCATACATTTAATGTGTTATTATTTATTTTTTCGTTGTTATTTTGATGATTTTGTATTTTTTATGGTTTCATCCATATTGGCCCCACAAACCTGTTGATTTCTGGTATACGCACTGATGTGAACACATGGGCGATTGAACAACAACGACTAAATAGAATACTTCTTTATTATTATTTATGGATAAAAGTAACAGAAAAGACACATAATATTTTATTGACAATTTATTTTCTGAAGAATTTAAACTGAAATAAAATGAAAAGAAAATAATTTTGGTGAATCTGCACTCAGTCAAAACCACACGATTGTACGTTTGTCTGAAGAAGTCAGTGCCCTGAAAATTCTCGGAAACAAGTCATACCCATGTATAAGACGCACCCCCGATTTTGACATAACATTTCAGGTAAAAAAGTGCGACTTATACACGGACATATACAGTAGTTATATGGTGTTAAAATATAAAAGGATTAAAAAGGAATGAAGACTGGTGACCTGTAGAAGATGAGACATAATGATGCTGATCTTCATAAATATATCGGAAGTACAGTGGAACCCTGTTAATTGAATAGCCACTTTTCAGGAGTATTCAGTTAACAGGGATTGTATCACTTTCCTTTATTCTAGAGATAAACTTAGCATTTATTCTATTACATCTTGTGTGACAGAACTCCATGAGCTCTGTCAAGATATAATAGATTAAATGCCTGTATGGGATGTACTGAGGCCAAATAGGTCTATAAACAAAGGAAAACTGGGGAGAGTCAGGGTAATTTCTCGACAGGTTACAAGATTTTTTATTCAGTTAACAGGAGTTTACTCTTTAACCTATATTCAATTAACAGGTCAAATTTGTACTGGAGGTATGGTAAATGGTATTGTGTTGGGAAATTATATTCAGTTGACAGGGTTATTCAGTTAAGAGATATCCATTGAAGTGGCTGCACTGTATATGGATTTTTTTATACTGTACCAATGACCCAGACATAGCTGGTGCTAATTCTCAAAAATCTAGGGCCAAACACAAATTTTGCCCCCCAATCCCCAAAATTTGCATCAAAAACCGAAAATGACATGTCCTAAATGGTCCTCCATACTTTTCCTCCACTGCGCATGCGCAGTGTCAAGGAGGTCTCGAAATTGGCGCCAATTATCATTCTTTGTTTGGCCCTTCATCAGTTCACATCTGACTGATATTTGTGCTTGTAAATCTCAGTTTAAATGATGCCAGACACATAAATATTAGAGAAATGGTGGATCTAAAGAGGAAATAGAAGGAGGAGAGGAAAAATTAGTGGCAGGAAATAATCAGGGCTGTAACTTAAAATTTTTATGAAATTATGTTATGTTCCCTAATTTCAAGGCATGGGCCTGTTGTTGTCTTTCTTGCTATAAAGTTACACTGCTTGATCAGTGTTTCCTCTCTCCCTTTCCTTTAGTCCCCCCTTGCTATTCTCCCATGCTTTTGGCATATTTTTTGTAATATTATTACTAAAATTTCTTGGGAGTTTTAGCTTGGTAACAGAATGAATTCTTTTTTTTTCCCCATGTTTACGTCTTCACCTATGGGTGGTTAGGCGTAGTGTTCTGCATCTACCATCTGATGTTCTGCAGTTTCTTCCCTGGAAGTCTCTGTTTTGCATCAGATAGTGTTTTAATTGGTAACTGATTTCAAGCCATGTTTATCAGTGCCTGGAGTCATGTTTCCAGTTTTTATACACTTATTTTACATTGACAACGGTTTCTGTTGAGAGTGATTTCTTGTCTTTGTATTAGTTTAATCATAACAAGATACATTATTATTATACGTAAGTGTTGCATTAATTTTTTTGAAATATTTTTAAAATTTTTGTCCACACTTAGGCTTTTTTGGGATCCATTGGGGCTCAACGTTACTTTCAGAAACTTGGGCTTTCCTAAAAAAATATTTTTTCAAAAAAATTTTTTTTTTTTGTGATTTCATTTATTTTTTCTATATGCTAATGGATCATGTTATTATGTATCTTTGTTTTCAGGGGTTGGTGCGAGTACTAGGACTGTTTGTGTTCTTTTCACAATGAAAGGATATTGTTCAAATTGTAATAAGAGGAAATCTTCCTCTGACTTTCATAATCATTGTATTAATTGTAGTCAGTGTACTCGCAATAAATCCTGCTCAGTGTGTGTCTATTTGGATGACATTGGAAACGTGTGTCACGGTATGTTGTTAGCGGGGATAAGGCCATGCCGGTCCTTTCTCCACAGAGTCACTCTAGTTTTTCTATCTCTTTTTCAGAGGAACAAGAACAGGGTGATGTTTCCGTGATGTCTTCCAAAAGTGTGCCTCCGTCGTCACAGTTAAATGAAGAGCTAGTGGCAAAAGTGCTCATGGAAATACGTCAATTGCCTAAGAGGTCCCTAGTAGGATCGATGGCATTGGTGTCCGCTAGCTTGCCCAGTGTAGCGACCATTCATCGAATGGCTCGGCAGCCGGGTTCGTCCGTTGTGGTCCAGGAAGGAGATTTGGGTGATGCGAGCACTATAATAACACAAAGTGCACACCCAGTGACGACGGATCAGAGGATGGAACGCAGGAAGCCTATTAGTCCGGTTCCTAGCTCGTCCAGGTCCATCCGGGCTGCGAGCGAGAGAGGTTCCTCTCTCGTACAACAACATCTGGGACCAGATGTTGTGGTACAAAACGTTTCGCATTCGGAGCATACGTCCGCCACTCAGGACGCTCTGTTATATAAACAGTCCGAAGAGACTGTCAATATGGCTTCCTCATCCTCACGGCAGCGCACACGACCGCACCTTGGCTACGTGACCACGGCTATCCAGCCACCTTCGCCGATCAGGGATTCCACGGCGACCAGGTCACGCCATCCGGTAGCCAGGGACACGAGGCCTGTAGACTCCGGACGTTCGCATAAAAGAATTATGCAGAAGTCAACGTCCAGGGAGCTTCCAGCGGCAAAGCAACGTAAGACCGCTGCTCCACAGGCCTCAGTGACGGACGTGCTATCACAAATAGCACAACTTATTGCAGCATCCCAGCAGATGACAGAATCTCTGTCGGATCGGGAATTATCCGACGACGCTGGGTCGGTACGCTCCACTGAAGCATCAGGTACGGACGACTGAGAACTTCAAATGGTCCAACAGGATGGCAAAAGGGATTCTCCGCATAAAGCTGCCATAGATTTTATCTGGCATTATCTTCCAGAGGTTGTTCCGTCGGACCAGAATGCTGCGATGCCGGATAAGAGACTGATAGCGTCACTGGACACAGAATTTTTTTGATCGGTTTAGGGACATCGACCCTGAGTTTCCGACACAGTCCAATAATGTCACAAGAACATTTGAACTATTGAATGACGCTATATATAAGCTTGCTACCAAAACGAGCAAGTATGGTTTCTTGTCCACAAATGCTCTACATCTGCCTTTCATCAATTCAAGGAATAAATTTGAAACGGCAGGACAGGGCATACCGAGAGTTCCTCTGCGTCTAGACGACCAGGCTGAAGACCTAGAATTGTCTATACCGTCGTCTATGTCAATTCCAACCACGACGTTGGAAACGACAATAATGTCTAATAGAGTTAATTTAGGCCCTTTATCATACGCAGATCACCTTACTAAAGCATTATCATTACGTCTTGAAGGGAAAGAATTCCAGGATATACAATCCTCCTTAAGAGTTCTTTCGAGGACCATAGCTTATTCCATGTATAACGCCGCCCTTTCAGTGGCAAACCTGGAGTTGGTTAGACGTGACGCGGCCCTAGCTACATCCACGCGCGTGGATAGTAAGGTGAAAAACTCTCTCAGAGTCGCTCCGGTCTCCGGAGAGCTTCTCTTCGACGGCAAGCTTTCAGCAGTCTATGATCAGATAACTAAGAAAGCTTCGGATTCTCTGCTATTTAAATCCGCTTCTAAAAAGTCGGATACAGCAGAAAAAAGTAAGACAGGCACTTCTGGGACAAGTACGCCCAAGGGAAGTTCCTATAGAGGTTCCTATGCGTCCTCTTAGGTCTTATTCTAGAGACCGTCAAGGCAGCGACTCACGTAGGGGACATTATACTGGCCGAGATAACCGGTCAGACGTCCCTAGGTGGACGGGGCGGGGTGCAGGTCGTGGAGGACGTAGTTTCTCCTTCCTCGCAGGTCCAGGCGGTGATGGTATGAACCTCTATCGTGTTCCGGTAGGTGGAAGATTGTCGAGTTTTGTAAACAATTGGGCGTCAATTACGGACGACCCCTGGGTTCGAGGGGTAATTTCGGAAGGACTAAGAATGTCCTTCAAACGAAAGCCTCCATTAACTCGAAGTCCAAAATGGACTCAGCTTCCTTCAAATCTGCAGAAAAGAGACGCTCTTCTTCTATCAGAAGTACAGTCTCTTCTGGAGAAGAACGCGGTAGAGGTCGTAGAGGACCAGGAATCACCGGGTTTCTACAGCCATCTGTTTCTGGTTCCGAAACCAGACAGCTCGTTCCGTCCAGTCATAGATCTGAGCTGGATAAACAAGCTGATCGTCGCTCCGAAGTTCTATATGGAGACAATTCGATCAGTCAGAGCGAGTATTCGGGTGAATGACTATGCTACAAGCATAGATCTCAAGGATGCGTACTTTCACGTCATGGTAGATCCGACATTCAGAAAGTATCTACGCTTCGCAGTCCTAGGAGTTGTATATCAGTTCCGAGCGATGTGCTTCAGTTTGAACCTAGCGCCCTGGGCTTTCACTCGAATAACGAACTCGGTAATGATGCATTTCCGAGCTCATTCGTTTGTGGTAACGTCGGCCTACCTGGACGACATTCTTCAGAGGTACGGCAACGAGTTAACGCTTCAGAACGATGTGCAGAATCTGCTTTTATTACTCCGACGTCTCGGTTTTATAATAAATGAGGAGAAGTCGGATCTGGTGCCGTCCAAGTCATTCACCCACCTGGGGATGAGCTTCGAGACGCACAACAATCTCGTTCGTCTGCCGTTAACCAGAGCGAAATTAATCAATTGTTACGCTCGCTATTGTCTTCACTCAGACAAAGTCACAGCGAGAGAATTCATGAGACTGATAGGTCTGTGCAGAGCCGCTGCGGATCTCATTCCGATGGGGCGGTTACGCACTCGTCCTCTCCAAATTTTCTTGACTCAGAATTGGAGAGTAAAGATTCATTCACTCGATATAGACGTTCTCTTGTCAAATCAAGTGAAACAAGAGATTCAGACTTGGGCAAACATTCAGTGGTTTACTCAAGGAGTTCCACTGCAGTTGCCGGATCCGAGTTTTACTATTATGACGGATGCCAGTCAAACAGGTTGGGGTGCAACATTGATCCCAACGGATTCGAAATGCCAGGGTCTTTGGGATCCGCAGTTTCTAGGCAAGCACATAAACATCAAAGAAATGATGTCAATTTGGCTTGCGCTATGTCATTGGATGAACATTATTCAGAAAGCACATGTCCAAATCCTGTCCGACAATACGACTGTAGTAGCGTATATTCGGAACCAGGGAGGCACTCATTCCATTCCATTATTCAATTTAACGGAAAGAATCCTTCTGTTTGTACTAGAACACCAAGTTCTACTTTCGGCCCGTCATATTCTGGGTCGTCTGAATGTATTAGCAGACTCCCTTTCATGGAAGGGTCGCTTGTTGCCGTCAGAATGGACTCTCAACAAACAGGTATTCAATCAGATTTGCTACCAATGGGAGCGTCCAATGATAGACTTATTTGCGACACAGCTCAACAATCAGTTGCAGACGTATGTGTCACCATGTCCGGATCCTCGAGCATATGCAGTAGACGCTCTATCGATCTCGTGGGACAGAATGATAGGATATGCGTATCCTCCAGCGCCGTTGATTCAGCAGATATTGCTAAAGATAAAACAATCTCAATGCAAAATTCTGTTGGTAGCATCTCTGTCTCCACAGAGACCGTGGATAAATCTACTCAGGTGTCTGCTGTGGGACATACCGCAGAAGCTTCCTCCACGAGAGGATCTTCTTTCGCAGGGGAAATCGCGTCAACTACATCACAACCCGCAAGGTCTCAACCTTCACGTATTTCCGTTGTGCGGTCCTTCTTGCACGGCAAGCATTTTACAGGACAAGCAGTGGTCGCAATTTCTAACTGTAGGAGGACCTCCTCTTTGCTAAACTATGCGGCTAAGTGGAAGGTCTTTTGTCGTTGGTGTAGGGATCATTCTGTTGATATTTTTGATCCTTCCATTCCAGACATTGCAAACTTTCTAGTATACTTGTTTGATGAGATCAAACTACAGCCTGTTACTATTAAAGGTTATAGGTCTATGTTATCTGATACCTATGCACACCATGATAGTTTACAAATTGGATCTAATGTCTCTTTATCTAAATTAGCTAGAAACTTCTCGATAAATAGACCTAGAACCCTTAGATTAATTCCTAAATGGAATTTAGCTTGGGTTCTTCTTAAACTAAAAGAAAAGCCATTTGAGCCTCTTGGGACAGTGGACTTCAAATTCTTATCTTATAAGACAGCATTTCTCTTAGTTTTCTCTTCTGCTGGAAGAGTCAGTGAGCTTCATGCACTATCTGTGGATGATTCTCACTATCGTAGTGTCGGGAACACTATTACCTTTACTACTAATGTTGGATTTTTGGCTAAGAATCAGGCTCCTAATAAATATCCAGAACCTATTGTTATTAAGGCCCTTCCATCTTAAGACGGGCGTAGGCCTTTACTCTGTCCAGTTAGAGCTTTACGTATTTATAAACGAAGATCTCAGTTTATCAGAAAGGGACGAAAATGCTTCTTTCAGTCTCTGATGCCTAATAGAAAGGACATTATGGTCCATTCTATTGCTAGATGGATTCAATTAACTATCCGTACTGCTTATGATAATCTATCTTCAACTCAGCAGTCTGTGCTTAAGATTTCGGCTCATGAAGTAAGAGCTCTTTCTACATCTTGGGCTTACGCAAATAGTGTTGCTATTACAGATTTAATGAAGACTGCATATTGGTCTCGGCCATCCACATTCACAAATTTTTATCTCAGAAATATTGAGTCCATTTCTGGAGACCTGCATTGTTTAGGTCCGTTATCTGTTGCTCAGAATGTCGTCCACTAAACAGTTGCAACTATAGTTATGCAGGCTTTCTGTTCCGGCAGTGACTCTGTCCTGCTGTCCTCTTCGCTCTGGGCTATTTGACCCAGGGCAAGGGGAAGGGTGGGGGGGGGGGGGGTGTTCCCTTAGGTCACCTGCTTTATAGTGAAAAGCAAGGGGATACCTCCTCCGGAGTCAATAATTCTGAGTCGGTACCGGGATGGTTTTAAAGTGTAAAGCTAATGTTTAAATTCGTTCATGTCATATTTTTAAAGTGTAGCTCGGTGTGAAGCATTTGTTTCTGTCACGTGTCAAACGGGCGTTAATATACAATCCTCAGACACTTTTAATGATTATAAAGAGTCTCAATTCTCTGGACTTACTTTATTTATTGGCTTACTTTAAAAATAATTAGTATAAAGGGTTATACTGGATGTTAATAGAGAACATGGATGTTATTATGCTCAATTATGAAGGGTGTTGTGTCTTTCTAATTTGTCATAAATAAGAAAGATACATGTAAAGCCTAATCCTCCTTTTCTCCTCGAGGGGATAACTCTATTATATATAGTTGAGCTTATTGGATTTTCCTCTATGTCCTAGGCCCTCCAGACTTTGGTACAGTATAAAAATGTTATAAAAATTTATAGTAATTTATTGTTTCGCCTGCCCCACGAAGTGGGGAGCGACATATAGGGATTACTTTTGTCATCTTGCGTCGTCTGCGTCACACTTTCTCTTATCTGCCACTCCTCTTTAACCTATAATTGGATTTTGATGAAACTTACAGTGATTCTTTATCACATAATGGCATTGTGCACCTCCTATTTTATTTTTTGATCCTCTGTATTTTTTCCAGAGTTATGCCCCTTTTCAACTTAGAATTCTGTCTGAAACGCCTTGGAGTGTATATATCTCAGTCATTGTCAGGCGGATTTTAATGATATTTGGTATGCACATGAACCAGGATGGGGGAAAGGATATCCACATACAACCGTTATCATCCACACATTTTTTCAGAGTTATGTCCCTTATTCGACTTGGTCGTCCGCGTCACACTTTCTCTTATCCGCCACTCCTCTTTAACCTATGAATGGATTTTGATGAAACTTTCAGTGATTCTTTATCACATAATGGCATTGTGCACCTCCTATTTTATTTTTTGATCCGCTGTATTTTTTCGAGAGTTATGCCCCTTTTTTCTCTTAAAATTCTGTCTGAAACGCCTTAGAGTGTCTCTTATCCGCCACTCCTCTTTAACCTATGAATGGATTTTGATGAAATTTTCTGTGATTCTTTATCACATAATGGCATTGTGCACCTCCTATTTTATTTTTTGATCCGCTGTATTTTTTCCAGAGTTATGCCCTTTTCAACTTAGAATTCTGTCTGAAACGCCTTGGAGTGTATATATCTCAGTCATTGTCAGGTGGATTAATGAATTAGATTGGGCTCACCAGTGAAATGCCTCACTACAGACATTTATTTACAGCAACTGGAATTCATCATTCAAGAAAGAAGAATTTGATCACACAGTGAACGCGAATTGTCTCGCTTGACTCCCCATAAAAGCATGATCTTCAAGAATTTACTGGAAACAATAACTGCTTATTAAAAGTTTTGTAAATATTGCTCCAGACAGAATTGGCCACAAAAGTTCAGAACTGGTTGTCTTCCTTAAACACATAACTTAACATAAACAGAAATAATATCATTACTTTGTAGCAACTTACATAGTAGAACTTGATTAACACGGTTTGAGGTAAATATTTAAAGACATGCTATTAAAATATAGTGCAGGCGACACACGTCTTCCATGGAAGACTCACATCTAAGTATATTTTTTATACTTACCAATGACCCAGACGGGGATGGCCCTCCCAGGAGTTGGGAACTCGTACCTCCCCGCTGAGTACATAGCGCTGACCAGGCACTGCTTGTAAGAATGATATTTGGCGCCAATTTTGAGACCTCCTTGACACTGCACATGCGCAGTGGAGGAAAAGTATAGAGGACCATTTAGGACATGTTATTTTCGTTTTTTGATTCAAATTTTGGGGATTGGGGGCAAAATTTGTGTTTGGCCCTAGATTTTTGAGAATTAGCACCAGCTATGTATGGGTCATTGGTAAGTATAAAAAATATATAAATTACTATAAATTTTTTTAACTTTCTAAAAAAGTATTTTTCTACCTTGTATGGCTGTTCATTGAAATGTAGTTGATTGTTTCCAGGTACAAAACAACAAGCAGATGATAAGTTTGCAGAAACATAAAACATCAAGTGGAATTGATCATCTTAGATCACCAGAGGTACGAACTTTTGACTTGTAAATGTTATTCAAGAGAGAGAACCGCAGGAGCTAAAAATATAAAAAATTGAACTGCCCATTTTTACCCAACTGCGCAGAACAAACAATTGTTAAATGCTATACAGCTGTCTTACGGGACCAGTAGAATCGAAAAGGCCCCAAAAATGTTAAATCGCTGCTGTCAGTAGGTGCCATATTGGGAGATGGGGGGGGGGGGGGGGGGGGGGGCGGGTGGGGGGGCAGGTCAAAGAAAAATGCTGAGTCAGCACTTTTCAAACGTGATAAAAAAAAATTTTTTTTAAATTTTCTCCAGAACTTTTGGTATACAGCATCCTTGGGAGATCCAAATGAAGTTTGTGCAAATTAAGTTTCTGGGTTCATACTTGAGTTCTGTGCCCAGATTTTTACTTAGTGCAATACAAGGAAAATTCTTTAAAAATCTTCTTCAGATCCATCAGTCAGAACCCTTTGATATTTGATATACAGCATCCTTATTGGGGTCAAATGCAAGTTTGTTCAAGGGTTCATATTTGGGCTCCTTTTGGAAACCCAAATTGTAACTTAACTTAGTGCAATATAGTCAGAATCTTCTCATATTTGGTATACAATATTTTTAAGTTTGTTCAAATCAGATATATGGGTTTGTATTTGAGTTCCCTATGGGAGCTCGAATTTTAACTTTTTTTAACTATAAGGAATATTCTTTGAAAATCTTCTTCAGATCCGCCATTCAGAATCTTTTCATATTTGGTATCCAGCATCCTTAGGGTCATCAGATTGAAGTTTGTTCAAATCAAGTCTGTTGGTTCATATTTGGGTCCCTGATGTGAGCCTGAATTTCGACTTTGTGCAATAAGAGGAATATTATTTAAAAATCTTCTTCAGATACACAACCCAGAATCTTTTGATATTTGTTATGCATCATCCTAAAAGGGGCCAGATTCAAATTTGTTCAAATCAAGTCTTTGGGTTCATATTTTAGTTCCTTCTGGGGAAACAGAATTTTAACTTTATGCAATATAAGAAAAAGTATGTGAAAATCTTCAGTTCCACCAGGCAGAAACTTTTCATGTTTGGTATTCAACATTCTTTGGGTTATTGGAATCAAATTGTTCAAGCCAAGTCCCTGGGTTCATATTTGGGTTTCATATGGGAGCCTCATATGGGAGCCCTAATTTTAACTTTGTTTACTATGAGGAATCGTCTTTAAAAATCTTCTTCTTAAGATCTATCATTCAGAATTTATGTTCTTAATCAAGTCCATGGATTCATATTTTGACTTTGTGTGAAGCCTAATTTTTAACTTAAGTGCAATATGAGGAATATTTTTATACTGAAACCAATGGCCCAGACTTAACTGGTGCAACCTCAATATTATTAAGGGGCGAAGACAAATTTTGAACCCCCCAATACCCCAAATTTGCATTCAATACCGAAAATTAAAAGTCCTATCAGGCCCTCCATACTTTTAGTACTTGCGCATGCGCTCTACCTAGGAAGAGACCAGAATTGGTACAAACATCATTCTTCTGATGGGCCCAAAGTCAGTAACAACTGAACTGACATCTGTGCTTTAAAATCTTATTTTTGAAGATGCCAGACACAAATCAATGATGGTTTTCATGCAGTCTTTCGATTTTGAGGTGCATCATCGCGCTTGCGCGCCATCGCGCACACAATTTTGAAAAGCTCTGCGCCACTAATGCCGCACCTTGTCAAAAGGCAGCGCGCTGTATGATCACCTGTTTGAATATTCGAATTACCTTAACACAAGTTGGGTTAATGCTCATCAAGCAGCAATAGCAAGCATGGCCTTATGCAGTAATATACAGCTACATGGTACAGTTGCAGTGTAGGTTTCACTTTCAAAAGAAGTCCGGAAACTATGTCGCAACTTCAAACAAGCACACATATCAACAGTCGATGCGGGAGCGCGGTGGCTCAGTGGTAGACTGTTGGACTTCTATGCTAGAGGTCCCGAGTTCGATCCCCATCTGGGATGACCTGCGTTGTGTCCTTGGGCAAGGCACTTTATCCTGGTTGCCTACATGGGGGCATGGTGACGCCGTGTACTAAGGTGTACTGTACTCCGATGGTGCAGATGTCTTCAACCGCTGTAACCCTGCTTGAGCGGAGCTTGAACAGTGTTAGAATGTTGATCTGACAGTTGCTTGTCGATGCTCGTTGGTTCTCTCCGGGTACTCCGGCTTCCTCCACCCGTAAAACTGTCACAGTCACGATTAGCCATTGTGCATAAGTATGTGACCTTAAACACCAATAAATAAATAACAGTTGATGCCACAGAGTGTCCCAATTTAAACATGATGAAATTGGTTCATTCCATATTATTCTAGTTACTGTACCTGGTTCCGGTTTTTCCTTATTCAAACTGTGTATTCTACTTACGATTCGTTGCATGCATTTCAGTTTAGTTTACGGATTTATTTTTTGAAAAAGAATGTTCGAAATAATGAACATGTATTGTGAGTATGTGATCTTTATTTTATTGTTATGACCCAATGAACGTGACTTAACTTCACTATGAAAACGGGGATGTTTTTATGCCCCCCGACTTAAGTCGGGTGGCATATAGTGATTGAAGTGTGCGTGTGTCTGTCCGTGTGTGTGTGTGTCCGAGCCAATAACTTGAAAACTGTTAGGGCCACAGTCATCAAACTTCACACAATTATAAAGGACCATGGGAAGATGTGTCACACACCATAGCCGGGTTCATACCTTCAAGGTCAAGGTCACATTTCAAGGTCACACTAAAAATCGGTCAATATTTGTGTCTCGGACATAATTCAGAAACGAATCATAGTACAATTGTTAAACTTTTTACAAATGTTAAGGACAGTCAGAAGGTGTGTCGCGTATAATACTTTCTGCCACATCTGCAATGTGAAGGTCACAATTAACCTTCATATATTCATGGTCACAAATCGTGTCTCAAGCATAACTCCAAAACTATTAGGGCTACAGTCATGAAACTTCACACAATTATAAAGGACCATGGGAGGATGTGTCACACACCATAGCTGGGTTCGTACCTTCAAGGTCAAGATCACATTTCAAGGTCACACTAAAAATTGGCTAATATTCGTGTCTCAGCCATAACTCAGAAACGAATCATAGTACAATTGTTGGTTTTTTTACAAATGTTAAGGACAGTCAGAAGGTGTGTCGTGTATAATAGTTTCCGCCACATCTGCAAGGTGCAGGTCACAAGGGGAGGGGGGGGGGGGGGGCATGTGTTACCTTAGTAACATTCTTCTTGTTTAATAGAATACAGCATGTGTATGATAGATGGTCTGTCACTATCATACACACGCTGTATTGTATTAAAACCTCGTCGTTTCCGTAACTTTTTCACGATAGTTGAGCATTTCGTAAATCGGGAAAATGGCGCTTGCAAATTAGAAATGGTCTGCTCCACACTTGGCGCCCCTGCATTTTACAAAATCGAAAGACTGGTTTTCATGGAATCAACAGTGTAGCAGGATGCTGGAAGTGAATAACAGTGGTTTCAGATGTTCAGGGCTGTAACTTTATCATTTTTATGTAAAATTATGCATGTTCCCCAATTGATATGCTTCTGAACGTCGTGATTGTAATGTGACTCCACTGTTGTTTTGTTAGTATTACTTCCCTTCCCTTCCCTCTCCTGACCCTTCTGTTACACTCCCAAGCTCTTTCAACTTTTTTATTGGAAGATTTTTTTTTATTAAATTCTTGGGAGTTTAACTTGTAAAACGGAATTATCCCCTATGTTTATGTCCTGTTCATTACTGTTCAGGACGTTTTGTATTCTTGCATCTTCTACCAGATGCATTGTTTTTTCTTGTTATGAAGATCTAGCTTTGCATCAGGTGGTTGTTGATCGGTTACTGACTCTGGTCCTTTGTTGTGCCTGTTGATGGTTAGGTTCCGGTTTTTCCTCTTGACATTGTTGTCTGTTCAATAACGTTTTGGATTCGTATTAATTCAGTGTTTAGTTAAAAACAATTATTGTTTTTAGCTCACCGAAGGGAGCTAACTTTTCACTTGCCGTCCATTGTCCGGTGTCGTCATCCGTTGTGGGCGTCCTACTTGACCTTTACATTATCGACTTCTCACAAACAACAGGACCAAATTGAACCAAATTTGGTGTGCATGTTCCTTATCATATGTCAATTCAAGTTTGTTCAAATAAACTTGCGTGACCCACAGGGGGCACCACAAGTCGAGTAGTATAATGTGGGTAGAGTGAGCACCTCATAATATAAAGCTCATCCAGCGATGCTGGCAAAAGAAGAAGCCTGAAAGATTCTCTATGGGATGCTCAGCAAGATCTGGGGTCAGATCGCGAGTTGGAGAACCCTCACTGTTCCGTTAGCAGTCGGGGTCGACTGTGTCCGTTGCGAGAAACTATGAGTCGGAACACGCGTGGGGATGTTCCTTCCACACTGCAGCCAGGGTCAGCTGCGGATATGGCTTCTTCTTCTTACTTGGAAACGCACGCACAGTGGATTAGCCTACAAGTTTCTCAATGGAATACTTGGCGAGATCTGGGATCAGATCGCGAGTTGGAGAGCATTCTCTGGCCCGTTAGCAGTCAGGATCGACTGTTTTCTGTCGTGAGAAACTTCAGTGAGTCGGAGCACCCGTCCGAAATGTGTGAGTCGGGATGCTCCTTCCACACTTCAGCCGGGGTCAGCTGTTACGGCTTTCTCTTCTTCCATGGAAAAGCACGCTAAGGGGTAGAAGCCTACAAGTTTCTAAACGGAACGCTCGGCGAGGTCTGGAGCTAGACCGTGAGCTGGAGAACCCTTTCCATTACGGGAGCAGTCGGGGTCTGCTGTTTTCAATTTTCAAGAAACTTCCTCATGGCCGGTTGCAGCTATGGCTTCCTCTGCTTCATCGATGAAGCATGTTACACCACAGACTAGCTATCCGACTTTGCATGTTGATGCTGTTCCATGGAGATGTTCCCAGTCTTCACCACCGAAGTCGGATTAACCTGTAGCTAGTCATTCGAGGCATTTTTATATGGGACATGCATCGAAAGACCTGGGGTCAGATCTCCGTCCCGTGAGCAGCATATGGTGAAGAAGCTAATAATCTCTGCTCTGCAAGCCTCGTTCATGGACCGCTGCCACAGAGTGCACAGCATATCGCAGCATCCCAGTAGTTGCAGGTTCTGCCGTCAACAGGCTCGGGTAGTGAGCTGTCGGATGGTGCTGGGTTGGTCCAGTCATCTGTACATTCGGATGGTGTTGACCATGTTTTCAGATGGAACATTCAGATGGTGAGAGGGCTATGGAGGTTGATTCTCCATCCCTCATGGAATGGCACATTAAGACTATGAATTTTTATTCATAAGCTCTTCGAATCTTGTTCCATCTCAACAAAAGTCTGCATTTGCCAGGAAAAAAAAAACAGCTTAAGGTACCGGGCGAAGGAAGATCTTTCCTTCCCAGATCTTTCAGCTCAGGTGTTGAAGGCTTTTGGTCCGATTAACGACACCTCCCTTGGCTTAGCAATGGTATAAGAAAGGCAATGATCTGTTCCCTACGAATAGAAGATCGATAACTCATAGATAGTCTGAGACAGCTGTCTTGTTTGGAATAGAGCCGTTAGAAGAAATAGAAGAAATAAGTATGTTTTTTCCTTCTCGGTGTTGTATTCCTAGGCATCAGAGGTTTTAGTGCTATTGTGGATACCATGGTAGCCTTATATACAGTTAGAGCGGTATTTTCTTATACATTAGCGGCTAACATCGTAAGTCTCCATTTAGCGAGCTGTCTAGGGCCGGAGGGTAACACACAGATATCTGGCTTCACCAATATATGACTTCTAAGCTGTGTTAGCTACGCTGGAACCTCTAGCATTTTGGAATAAGGCCGTTAGAAGGAAAGATTACATTTTCCTTCTCGGTGTAGTATTCCAAGGCGTCACAGGCAGTTAGTCCTATTGTTGTCGCCTTAGTTTGGCTTATGTGAATTAAGAGCGGTCTGTGTTTATCTATCATTAGCAGCTAACGTCATAGCGGCCTTATATATTTTACAGCGGTCTTTTTCTTATATGTTGCAGCTAACGTTGTCAGTCTCCGTTTAGTGAGCTTTCCAAGGCAGCAGGTGACACAGATATTTGTCTTCATAGAGATGAAGACAAATAAACTGCGTTAGCTAAGCTGAGCCTACTGTCTCTTTGGAATTACGGCTGTTAGAACAGCAGTCCTTTATTCCTTACCTTGAGCATCTAATGTTGTAAGTCTCCGTTTAGTGAGCTTTCAAAGTTGCAAGTTTCACCGAGATATTTTGTCTTCACGGGATGAAGACTTATTAGCTGCGCTAGTTAATCTGAGACTGCTGTCTCTTTGGAATTAGGGCCGTTAAAAGGAAAGAGTAAGTTGTTTCCTTCTCGGTGTTGTATTCTTAGGTATCTGGGGTTTTTAGTCCTTTTGTCGACGCCTTATAAGAATCAAGTGTGGCCCTTTTTCCCTCATCTTGAGCGACTAACGTTGTCTCCATCTAGTGAGCTTTCTAAAGTTGCAAAAATTACACTGAGATATCTATCTTCATGGAGATGAAGTCTTCTAAGCTTCCTTAGCTAGGCTGAGACTGCTGTCTTTTGGGAATAGAACCGCTAAAGGAAAGAGTTCATATTTTCCTTCTCGGTGTTTTCTCCTTAGTGTCACAGACTTTATTCTTATTGTTGACACTATAGTAGCCTAGCTAGAATTATGAGTGGTGTTTTTTCCCTATCATTAGCGGCTAGCATTGTAAGTCTCCTTTAGTGAGTTTCTAGGGCCACAGTTAACAGCCATTTAATTGTCTTCACAAATAGGAAGACCTTTAGCTGCTTCATCCAGGCTGAGACCACTGTCCTATCGGACAAGGTTCAGTTACAAGAGAAGAGTTTGGTCTCTCCTTAGCGGTATTGTTTTTGTGTTAGTTGTCTGAGGCTTTTAGCCCTATTGATGATGCCACATTAACCTAGTGTGATTAATGAGCATTCTTTCGATTGCCTATAGTTAACTCCTTATCAGGAATATATTTCCTGCTATAATCGGAACGAGGCGCAAGGAGTTCATCTAGGTTTTTAAGATCGGGTGCCGGAACATAGTTTTCGTCTCCTGCTTCATTTTTATCAAATCTATTATTGTGGATTATATTTCCACTCTGTGGATTGGATAGTATGTCTATATGGTGTATTATTTGGCGCCATGGCGTACTGTTTTGATTTCAAGGGATATGTTGACGCTGTTTCAGCGGGTATATTTCTTGCAATAGTGCCATGTTTATCACATCCCCATCCGTCCTTAGTGGCATTATGGAGTTGGTCAGACGTGAGGGAGCCCTACGGTTTCTATACTACTCTAGATAACTAACACTAAAGCATTATGAGTCACGCTGGGTTAGTGTGATTATGCTTGCTTTGACTAACTATAAGCTTTTTAGCTGTATTACTCTATTGAGAATAGCAGCAGCAGTATAGCTTTGGGAATGTAGCGTGAAGTTTCTTTTTCATATAGTGAAAAAAGAATTTGTCACTGTTCCAAGCTTTAATATTACTGCGCTGGCCTTACTTATCTAGCGATTCAAGTACTGCGAGTGAGGGGGGTTCGATATGATTTATTCGTCCCCCCCTCCCCCTCCCCCCCCCCCCCCCCCCACCCCCGCCAATATGTTGAGAAGCGATTACAGGGTAGGATGTAGTGCTCTTCCTGTAAGCCTTGTATGCATTCAATAATAATATGCATGTCTTTCATTGCTCTTCGATTGGCGGGTGGGTTGTGGTCTAACGCCAACATCAGGGGCGCATCCACTCTTTAGTTGGTTTGCTTCATGTGGTTGGTCGTTCATAAGTTGTATATGAGCATATGATTCCTGAACAGTAACTGTTTTTGGATTCCGAATTCTTTTATGAATACATTCGGTTGATATTTCTAGCCTTCATGTTCCATTTTGGCAGGCAGGCCGGTTATCTGGGCGACATTCTCCAAATGTGGCAGTTTGTCCACTCTTGAGAAGTTACGCTCAGAGTTGTCTGCTTTTCTTACGACGTATGAGTCTATTCCTCAGGTTGATTGCATTAACGTCATTTTATTCCTTCAGTTTCCTGGTTAGTTTTTGTATCGCTCGGTCACGCCATTGATACAGGCTATATTCAGATGAGGGTACAGGCGGGATTCTGTTGATTGCGTGCATAATATGTATATATTATTAGGCAGATGTATTATTGATTAGATTCTCTTAAATTCTTGCTCTGCGTTAGTATAGAACTTATGAGAATTTGGGGGTTAGTTGGATCAGTTATGGAGTTTCCAACAGGCCATCTATGCATACGTTCTCTATTTTTGGCTTCATTATTCGGAGTGGTATATTCTAAGCGGTTCACAAGGGAAATTCCTATTCTCATATAATTGAACGGTTACAATTTGGAGGTTCATTATTGGAATTAATTTTACACCTGAACGTGGTTGCCTGTTGGTTGGCTCAGAAGCGTACAAGTTCTATCAGATAATTTTCCATTGGGTTTCAATTGGACAAGTTTAAGATTGTACATATTAATGTCACCGGTTTTCGACCGATCTACATATTCTGGATTTGGCATACGTTTAGAAGCTTGTGATTTTTATAACCGGGATCACCACGATATAGCCTTAGCTGCTGATGTGGCAATGAGCACCAATAAATTAATAACAATTACTAGCCGGGTACCTTTTAGGCGAATATATATATTATTCGGAACAGCTTTTTCTCTGATTCCATACCGATTCCCTCTTTGTTTTGAAGATTTTTTCCTTAAAAAAACGGGGGTGGGGGGTAGGAGGGGGTAATTTTCTCTTTACCTCTTCTGGCCTTATAATAAGTGTTTAACTATGAGTGAAGCTGTTATCGTCTGCAGATTATTCTGATCTTATGTACAGCTTGTTGCATTATATATGGCATGTGTTTGAGGGAGATAGTCTCTCACTCTCGGACATGCCTTTACTAATTTTAAGTGTCTTATTCCGGACTAGCCTTAAAATTGGGGGCTCATGACACCCAATTAGCGTAATCATTTATGCTAAATAATAGGAAATTACTTGGATATTGCTCCAAATTTCGGTGGTATGAGAGACATATAGGTAATTCCTTAAAGTTTTAATCTACTTTTCACCTTGGGAGTTCTAATGCAGGCTTAGGTGCTGTATTTTGGTCTGCTAATTCTTCAAGTCGTAGGCCCTCCACCTTTTTACAATTCAGCTAAGTCTGGGCCATTGGTTTTAGTATAAAAATATGATAAATATAATAAATATAAGTATAAATTTGTATATTTTTTATACTTACCAATGTCCCAGATGGGGATGGCCCTCCCATAAGTGGGCACTCATACCTCCCCACTGAGTTATCACTTTAGTATGCACAACTAGGAAGAATGATGTTGGAGCCAATTCCGGTCTCTTCCTGGGTACTGTGCATGTGCAAGTACTAAAAGTATGGAGGGCCAGATAGGACTTTTAATTTTCGGTATTGTATGCATATTTTGGGGATTGGGGGGGGGGGGGGAGGTCAAAATTTGTGTTTGGCCCTTAATAATATTGAGGTTGCACCAGCTAATTCTGGGCCATTAGTAAGTTTAAAAAATATACAAATTACCTTAAATTTATCATATTCCTCAAAGATCTTCTTCAGATCCACCAGGCAGAATCTTGTGATATTTGGTAAGAAAACAAATTTTATTTCAATAAATTGTTCTGTTTTCATTAATGATTACATCTGTTTATGAGTGTGTAAGAACACACAAGTATAAAGCTCTGAGAAAAAAAACCTGTCTCAATCATGTCCTTGTTGGCTGCCATTTTACTGCATTTCTTCACACAGCTGATGGTATCCAGGAACACTGTATACTTCACCGAATTTCAATCCAATATTTTTTCCAACCTAGGTGGTCGTTTAAGTGGGCAGCCCTTCTGTCATATTTTTATACTACAACCAATTGCCCAGATTTAGCTGGTGCAAACTCGATAAAATCAAGGACCAAACACAAATTTTGAAACCCCCCCCCCCCCCAATCCCAAAATTTGCATACAAAACCGAAAAATTAAAGTCCTATCTGTCCTCCATACTTTTGTTTACTGCGCATGCACGGTAACCAGGGAAGTACCGGAATTTGCGCAAAGCACCATTCTTTGTTTGGCCCTAAGTCAGTAAACAATGTTCTGACATCTGTGCTTTAAATGTCCTTTTTGTTAGCTTAACTTGACAAAGTCAAGATAAGCTATTGCCATCACGCGTGCGGAAGTCTGTGAGTCTGTTCTCATTTTCCTTTATCACAGGCTACACCTCGTAGTTCTTGTCCGATCATCACGAAATTTCATATGCAGGTCTAGATGAGAACGTCCCCTTTTGGTTGTGATCGATCAACCGTGATGGCTGCCCGAGCCCAATAACCCCCAAAACCTTTAGCACAGTCTACAGGTCATATTTATGAAGGGATTTCATTGTAACTTGGTAGGATGCCTCTGTATAATATCTAGATGAGATTGTCCCCTTTTGGTCATGATCTGTCAACCGTGACGGCTGCCCAAACCCAAAACCCAAAAACTTTTAACACAGTCTACAGGTCATATTTAATATGGAGGGATTCATTGTAACTTGGTAGGATGACTCCATATGATGTCTAGATGAGAACTTCCCCATTTGGTTGTGATCTGTCAACCGTGACAATTGCCCAAGCCCAAAACCAAAAAACCTTTAGCACAGTCTACAGGTCGTATTTATTGAGGGATTTCATTGTAACTTGGTAGGTTGACTTCATATAATGTCTAGATGAGAATGTCCCCTTTTGGTCGCGATCATTCACCTGTGGTGGCTGCCCGAGCCCAAACCCTGAAAACATTTAGCACAGTCTACAGGTCGTATTTTTCAGGGATTTCATTGTACCTTGGTAGGATGATTCCATATAATGTCTAGATGAGAACGTCCCCTTTTGGTTGCGATTGGTCAACTGTCACGGCTACAGGGGCCCGAAGCCCGAAAACCTTTAGCACAGTCTACAAGTTGTATTTATGAAGGGATTTCATTGTAACTTGGTAGGATGACTCCAGATAATGCCTAGGTGAGAACGTCCCCTTTTGGTCGCGATCTGTCAACCGTGATGGCTGCCCAAGCCCAAAATCCAAAAACCTTTAGCACAGTCTACAGGTCATATTTATGAAGGGATTTCATTGTAACTTGGTAGGATGCCTCTGTATAATATCTAGATGAGAACTTCCCCATTTGGTCGCAATCTGTCAACCATGACGACTGCCCGAGCCCAAAACCTGAAAACTTTTAGCACAGTCTACAGGTTGTATTTTTTTGAGGGATTTCATTAACTTGGTAGTTTGACTCCATATAATGTCTAGATCAGAACGTCCCCTGTCCGCATAGTTTGTCAATTTGATCATTCAGTCATGACGGCTGCCTGAGCCCAAAACCCGAAAACATTTAGCACAGTCTACAGGTCATATTTATGGAGGGATTTCATTGTACCTTGGTAGGATGACTCCATTTTATGCCCAGTTGAGAACGTCTCCTTTTGGTTGCGATTGGTCAACTGTCACGACTACAGGGGCCCAAAGCCCGAAAACCAAGGGATTTCATTGTAACTTGGTAGGATGACTCCAGATAATGCTTAGATGAGAACGTCTCCTTTTGGTCGCGATCATTCAACCATGACAGCTGCCCAAGCCCAAAATCCAAAAACCTTTAGCACAGTCTACAGGCCATATTTATGAAGGGATTTCCTTGTAACTTGATAGGATAACTCGTTTTGGAATAATTTCACTGTAACTTGGTAATTTTTGTTGGCATACATTAATTGTGAGGGCCACATACATTAACTGTGAGGGCCACATTAACCCACCCCTCAATTCTTTAGTACAGTCTACACCTCATATTATTTTTATTGAGAATATAGCATACAGGAAACAGAAATTAACATATTCCCAATTATCACAATTCTTGTCTTATTTCATAATCCTTTCATAAACATTGAACATTATCCTTTTCATTTGAGGATGCCAGACACAAATCAATGAAAGAATTGGTGGATTCAAGGCTATAAATGGATGATGGAAGTGAACAATGGTGGGTTGAGACGTTCAGGGCTGTAACTTTACAATAATTATAAAAATTATTTTATGTTTCCCATTTTCCAGACATGCGCCTGATGTCATCATTCTTGCCAATGATTTATCTTCTATTTGTTAAGTGTTCCTTCCCTATCCTTCCATGAACCCTCCTGTTAAACTCCTAAACTTTTTGGCTGTTTTTATTGAAATTTTTTATTAAATTTCTTCGGAGTTTAACGTGTGTTACAGAATGTTTATTCTGTTGATCCTCATGGTTACATCCTCAGCCTAGGGGTGTTGGGTCATTTTGGTCTTGCATCTTCTATCCGATGTATCGTTTTTTCTTCGTATGAAGATCTAGCTTTGTATCTGGTAGCATTTAAATCGGTTACTGACTTTGGGCCTTTTTGTGTGCCTGTTGTCTTGTTTCCGTTTTTTTCTATAGATGTTTGGCAACTCCCTTAACATGTAGTATTTAGTATTATAATACTTTAGAATTACTTTAGCATACATTGTTTATGATTCCGGTAATGTAGCTCAAAAAAATAGGCGTTTGTCCACACTTAGGCTCTATCGGGATGCTTTTGTGCTCATGATGTTCCCTTTGGGAACTTAGGCATTTAAAAAAAAAAAAAATTCGAAATTTTCTTTATAATTGTTTTGAAATTAATTTGATTGCTTTTTCATGTATCCTTATCATGTATTTTTGTTGTTGAACTTGTAGGAGTGCTATCAACTCTATTTTTGGATTGTAATTAATTATGAAAGCTTACTGCTCTAAATGCAAGGCGAGGAAGTCTTCCTCGGATTTACATGCTTGTTGTCTTGCCTGTAGTCGATGCACTCCTACAGATTCTTGTCCTCTTGTGTACATTGGGATGAAAGATGTTGGAGACAGGTGTCGCAGTACGTCGTCGGCGGTGAAGTTCTGATGCCAGAGCTCTCACCACAGGATAATTCAAGTTTTTCAGTTTCTTTTTCAGAGGAACAAGAACATGGTGATGGTATTGTGACACCCATCCATAATGTGCTCCGTCGTCGTGCTCTGATCAGCAAACAGAGCTAGCAGCAAAGGTGCTCATGAATATTAAGCAAGGAATAAGGCCACTAGTTAGTGCTCTTAATCCTTAGCAAGCAGCTAGCTCGACTGGTGAAGCGGTTACCCCGTTAGTGGGGGCCGGGACACTGGGTAAGTCTGTTGCGGTCGAGGGAAGAGTAGAATTGGGTAGAGCGAGCACCTCAAAAACTAAAGCTTACCCAGCAATGATGGCAAAAGGGAAGAAGACTGCAAGTTTCTCTTCAGGAAGCTCAGCGAGGTCTGATAGACCGCGAGCGGGAGAGCCTTCTCTAAACCAGCAACATTTGGGGCCAAATGTTGTTTTGAAAAACTTGTCTGAGTCGGAGCTAACGTCCATACTCGCCGCTCGGGACGCTCCGTCTAAACTGCAGCCATCTAAACAGCTACAGTTACGGCTTCTTCCTCAGGTTCAGATAAGCACACACGACCGTACACTAGCTACTCGACTTCGAATATCCAGGCATCCATGCAAAGACGTCCTCAGTCTTCGCCTGTGAAGTCTGTCCATCTGGTAGCTAGTGATCCAAGGCTTCATTCATTGGGAAGTTCGGAGAAGAGATCTATGTCCGGATCTCTATCCCAGGAGCAGCAAGCGGCAAAAAAACAGAGGACCGCCGATCCTCAAGCCTCTGTAATGGACTTGTTGTTGCTGATTACGCAGCTCATCGCAGCTTCCCAGCAAGTGCAAGCGCAGCCTTCTGCAGTCTCTGGTGGTGAGCTGTCGGACGGTGCTGGGTCGGTCCGGTCATCTGTATATTCCAGTGCAGTTGACCGAAATTCTCGGCTGAATCAGTCGGATGGTGAAAGGGAGAAGGAGGAGGATTACCCTTCCCTTTTGGAACAACCTATGGTAGCGATGAATTTCATTCATCAATACTACCCTGACCTTGTTCCACCTGATCAGCAAGCTGTGTCTGCTAGGCAGAAACCGCTGTCGTCTCTAGACAGAGATGTCATGCGAAGGAAAGATGATGTTCTTTCCTTCCCAGGACTATCTTGGCAAGTGTCGGAGGCCTTCGGCCACATGAACAACACCATATTCAACCTAGCAAGTTCGAATAAGAAAGGCAGTTTCTTATCTGCATCTTCAATCGGCACGTTATTTTAAAACGGTTGGAGAAGATGTTCAGAGAGCTACTCTGCGTCTGGATGAGCAGACTGGGGATTTGTATATATATCCTTGCCTACATCATTCAATTTACGCTCGGATGTGAGGGAATCTTCTATTTCATCTAATAGAGCGATTCTGGATGCTATGTCCTATGCAGATCATATCACCAGGGCTCTGGTGCAGCGTCTAAATGGAAAGGAATTTGAGGATGTTAGTTCTTTCCAGGGCAGTCACGTATGCCACATGCTACTCTGCCCTTTCAATGGCAAATTTGGAGTTGGTTAGACGTGATGCAGCCCTTGCGTCGTCATCACTTATCAATGACAGGGTGAAAAGCTCTCTCTGAGTCTCTCCGGTCTCCGGACACACACTGTTTGACAACAGGCTACCAAAAAGCTTCCAGCGCACTGGTACTGAGATCAGCGTCTCAACAACATGCATCAGCTGGCCAGAGTAGGCGAGGTTGTTCCAGTTCCCAATCTTCGAAGGGAGCTCCTTGCGAGGGTCTAGGAAACCCTCTTACAGTTACTCCGGAGGTCATCAGTATAGCGACTCGGGGGAAAAGGGCGCAAGTCTTATAAAGACTATAAGTCAGACACCCCTAGGCCGACGGGACGAGGTTCTTTGTGGGAAGGACGTAGTTTCTCCTCCCGCAAGCCTCGCAAGTCTACAGGCGATGGCCTAGACCTCTGTTGCTTTCCATTTGGCGGAAGGTGAGAAATGTAGTCTCGGCAGGCCTGAGGCTATCATTCCAAGCAAAGCTCCACTTACAAGAAGTCCACTTTGGACAAATCTTTCCTCGAATTCTTCCAAAGAGAGTTTCTCCTTGTGGAGGTACAGGCTCTCCTATCAAAGAAAGCAATAGAGGTCGTCGAGAATCAAAATTCTCCAGGTTTTTACAAGTCACCTGTTTCTCGTACTGAAGCCAGACGGCTCATTCCGACCGGCAATAGACTTGAGCTGGATAAACAAATTGATCTATATGGAACCATTCGGTCGGTAAGAGCGAGATTCAAGTGGACGACTATGCAGCAAGCATAGATCTAAAGGATGCGTACTTTCATGTCCTGGTGCATCCGGCATTCAAAAAGTACCTGCATTTTGCTGTGCTAGGAGAGGTTTATCAGTTCGGAGCAATGTGCTTTGGTCTGAACCTGGCTCCTTGAGCTTTCACTCGAATAATGAACTCTGTAATGTCATACTTCCGAGCTCATTCGGCAGTGGTAACGTCGGCTTACTTGCACGACATTCTTCAGAGATACGGCGACAGAATTATTCTTCAGGACGATGTTCAGAGTCTGCTTCAGTTGTTCTGACATCTCGGTTTCATAGTAAATGAGATCTAGCTCCGTCCAAGTCCTTCATTCACTTGGGAATGAGCTTTGAGACTCACAACAATCTGGTTCATCTGCCGTTACCGTGAGCGAAATTAGTCAGTTGTTATGCTCGCTTTTGTCTAAACTCTCCTGCAGTTACTGCGAGGGAGTGTATGTGACCGATGGGGCTGTGCAGAGTGGCTGCGGAACTTATTCCGCTCGGTCGCCTGCGCACACATCCCCTCCAGATTTTCTTTACTCAGAACTGGAGTGTGAAGACACATTCGCTCGGAATCCAGATTGTTTTAACGGACCTAGTAAAACAAAAGGTTCAGATTGGGTGGATCTCCAGTGGCTGACTCAGGGAGTTCCGCTTCAACTGCTGTTCCTAGAGAAGCACATAAACATCAAGGAGATTATGTCTATCTGGCTAGCACTACAACATTGGATTGCTCAAGTAGTGAATGTCTATGTCTAGATTCTGTTGGACAACTCAACGGTAGTGGCTTATCTCAGAAACCAGGGAGGCACTCATTCGATTCCGTTATGCAAATTACGGAGAAGAATCATCACGACCATCTCTCAGTTCGTCATAGACCGGGTCTTCTGAATGTAGTAGCAGACTTGCTCTCTTGAAAAGGTTGCCTGTCCATCGGAGTGGACTCTCAACAAGCGGGTATTTAGTCTGATCTGCTACCAGTGGGATCATCCCATGATAGATCTTTTTGCGACACACCTGAACAATATATTTCCAACGTTCGTGTCGCCATGCCTAGATCATCGAGCGTACGCAGTAGACGCTCTATTGATCTCATAGGACAGAATGATGGGATATGCATATCCTCCTGCTCCGTTGATTCAGCAGATTCTGTTAAAAAATCAAACAGTCTCACTGCAAAATCCTGCTAGTAGCACCTCTGTTGTCACAGAAGCCCTGGATCAGTGTTCTCAGGTGTCTGTTTTGGGGCATTCCCCGGAAGCTTCCTCCTCGAAAGGACCTTCTATATCAGGGGAAGTCCCACCCACTGCATCACAACCCGGAAGGTCTCAACCTTCACATATTTCCATTGTGCGGTCCTTGCACGGAAAACATTTAACAGGACGAGTTAGAATTTCTAACTGTAAGAGGCCGTCCTCTTCGTTGAATTATGCAGTGAAGTGGAGGGTTTTCTTTGTTGGTGTACGGACCGGTCTGTAGACATTTACGATCCGTCCATTTCTCAGATTGCCAATTTCCTGATCTACTTGTTTGACGTATTAAACTTGCAGCTTGTCACAATTAAGAGCTATAGGTCTATGTTATCAGACACTTGTGCTCATCATGATAACTTGGCTATTGGATCAGATTCTTCTTTAACCAAGCTAGTTAGAAATTTCTCTATTAATAGACCTAGAACCCTCAGATTAATTCCTAAATGGAATTTGGCTTGGGTTCTGTTGAAGCTTCAAGAAGCTCTGTTTGAGCCATTAGACGATGTAGAGTTCAAATTCTTGTCCTATAAAACGTTCTTTTCTCTTAGCATTTGCATCTGCCCGAAGAGTGAGTGACCTTCATGCATTATCTGTTGATGATTCCCATTACCATAGTGTGGGTAATACTGTTACCCTCACTACGGAAGTGGGATTATTGGCTAAGAATCAGATTCCAGTTAAGCGGCTGGAGCCTAGTATCATTAAGGCTTTACCGTCCTCGGACAACCGTAGACCTTTGCTGTGTCCAGTTAGTGCAGTGCGCATTTATAAACGTCGATCGAATTTTATTAGAAAGGGAAGAAAAAGATTCTTTCTTTCCCTGATTCCTAACAGAAAGGATAGATCTGTTCATTCTATCGCTAGATGGATTCAACTGGCAATACGTATTGCCAGTGAAAGTCTATCTTCAGATCAACGTTCTGTCAGCAAGATTTCAGTGCATGAGGTTAGAGCACTGTCTGCTTCTTGAGCTTATTCTAACAGTATAGCCATTACTGATCTTATGAAGGCTACCTACTGGACACAGCCCTCTTCATTTACCAAGTTTTACCTTAGAAATTTAGAGTCTATCTCCGGTGACCTTAGACCTTTAGGTCCTCTTTCTGTTGCTCAGTATGTCGTCCATTAATCTTACATCTAGAAGATGTCTTAGGCAATCTGCTTGTGCACTGACGCTGTTCCGCTGCCCTCTTCGCTCTGAGGAATTTTCCTTCAGAACAGGGGTGGGGGTTGGGGTGGATGGCTGGTTTTTCCCTTATGTATCTGGCTTTATAGTGAAAAGCAAGGGAATGCCTCCTCCAGAGATAGTAGTCCAGCATTGGTGTGGATGGTTTTAATGTGTAGCTCGGTGTGAAGCAATAACTATGTCTCATTTATGTACTGTTTTTAAAGTGTAGCTCCCTGTGAAGCATTTGTATATGTCACATGTCAAACGAGCGTTTCTATACAATTCTCAGACACTTTTAAATGAGTATAAAGCGTCTCATTCTCAGGACTAGCTTTATAATTTGGTTTCCTTCACCGAATTAGCATAAGGGGTCATGCTGGCATTAAATGGAGAAATTATGAAATTATCAATTACATTGTTAGTGTTATGTCATTCTCTTTTTTTTTATAAGAGGACATATGTAATTCCTCTGTCTTCTCCTATTCTCCTATAGGAGCTATTCTTTATCGAAGTAATTGAGAGATTGGATTTTCTTCTAAGTCCTGGGCCCTCCAGCCTTTTTACTATTCAGCTAAGTCTGGGCCATTGTTTGTAGTATAAAAATATGATAAATTTAAAGTAATTTGTATATTTTTTATACTTACCAATGGCCCAGACGGGGATGGCCCTCCCATGAGTGGGCACTCATACCTCCCCATTGATTATAACTTTTAGCAGGCACTGCAGAAAGAATGATGCTTGGCACCAATTCCTGTACCTTCCTGGTTACCGCGCATGCGCAGTAAACAAAAGTATGGAGGACCAGATAGGACTTCAATTTTTCGGTTTTGTATGCAAATTTTGGGGATTGGGGTTTGGTCCTTGATTTTATCGAGTTTGCACCAGCTAAGTCTGGGCCATTGGTAAGTATAAAAAATATACAAATTACTTGAAATTTATCATTTTTCAACATCATCTCAAGCCTATTTAATAGAGGATATATGCTGGGAATGGGCATTGAAAAATAGATTTCATTTTTAGCTTAACTTGAGAAAGTCAAGATAAGCTATTGCCATCATGCGTGCAGAAGTCTGTGAGTCTGTGAGTCTGTTCACATTTTCCTTTAGCACAGACTACACCCCATAGTTCTTGTCTGATCGTCACAAAATTTCATATGCAGGTTTGGGGTCATGTCTAGATGAGAACGTCCCCTTTTGGTCACAAACGGTCAACCGGTATGGCTGCCCAAGCCCAAAACCTGATAACTATTAGGATCACTGCAGATAATGCCCAGATGAGAACGTCCCCTTTTGGTCGCGATCAGTCAACCATGATGGCTGCCCGAGCCCAAAACCCGAAAAACGTTAGTACAGACTACAGGTCGTATTTGTGAAGGGATTTCATTGTAACTTGGTAGAATGACTCAGTATAATGTTGAGATGATGACGTCCCCTTTTAGTTGCAATTGGTAAGCCGTGAGGGCTACACAGGCCTGAAGCCCGAAAACAGCACAGTCTACAGGCCATATTTATGAAGGGATTTCATTGTAACTTGATAGGATGACTCGTTTTGGAATAATTTCACTGTAACTTGGTAACTTTTGTAGACATACATTAACTGTGAGTGTCACATACATTAACTGTGAAGGCCACATTAACCCACCCCTCAGTTCTTTAGTGCAGTCTACACCTCATATTATTTTTATTAAAAACATAGCATACAGGGAACAGAAATTAAGATATTCCCAATTATCACAATTCTTGTCTTATTTCATAATCCTTTCATAAACTTTGAACATTATCCTTTTCATCAAACACAACACACAGACAAGTTAAGCTACAGTGTCATTGACACTTTCATTCAGTGTCTTATTGGTGACAGTCATTGCAGTATGCACACATGTGCACAGTGACACTTCCTTTTTCTTGCCATCATTTTTCTGATCCCTCAACACTAATATCCTTATTCCTTGTAGACAACTTGATTCAAGTGAGTTTTTAGGCTCAATTGAGCCTCTGATTGTGTATACCTGACTTATCTTTTCAGCCTACTTGACCAAATGTCATGACACTGCCATCACTTGGTATCTGTTATCATCCATCCTTGACCTTTACTTTTCATTTAAACCACTTGGTCATTACAAAAACCATATGGCGGGAGTGTTCTTTGGGTTTCACCATTCAGATTTGTATCCAGTAGCCACAAAGATGACAAACGTGAAAAATGTTGCAGTTGCTGTAATTTGTTTCAACTACTTGGTTTTAAGTCATAATGGCATGTAATTTGAATTCCAGGTGCATAATAAAGATAAGTTTAACATACCACTCTTCTGCAACGTTATTGTTGAAGATTATCAGTTATTATGTACATTTGGTAATTTCTGACTTTAAATCACTTGAAAAATATCTCTTTAAACCACTCACACAAATTTTTAGCCAGAGTGTACTTATCTCAAGGTGGTTTCTTTTCAAAAATATTTGGATATGCCTGTCCTCTCCCCAGTATTGTCATCATTACAAAAGACAGAAATTTCTTGAATCAGTTAAAATTTCTTCTCTGTAACCATAACTAAAGTAAGTGATTGATTACTGCCTCGTGCAAGCCACTGGTGTATTTACTCTGTAGAACAGGATAGCTAAAACATGAAAGCCATTTTTATTCCCTCATTCAGAAAAAGTTGTATATTGTTGAGATCTTGGTATATTTGTACATTTGTTCATTACGCATGTCTACCCAACACCCATTGCTGCTCTGTCTCCAGTACATATTGTTGAATTCAAATGAATCATGTTAGTATTCTCCCTCTTCCTATGGTACAACAGATGCCCTTGTCAGACCATACAAAACTGACTTAACTTTTTTCAGTTTCACATTGTTAGATTTGACTTGTATTGGGATTTTGATTGGAAACTGTTTTTTCTTTTACCCATTTATGAATTATGTTTTTTCTCATGCAGGCTAAAGACAGAATAAATAACAGATGGACAAATGAGGAGTTACTTCTTGCTGTTCAAGGTATGTAATGAATGACATTCTGCATTTTTAGCTCACCTGGGCCAAAGAGCCATGTGAGTAACTACTACCACTTGGTTTCCGTCGTTGTCCGGTGTCCATCAATTTTTCACATTTTTATCTTCTTCTCTGGAACTGCTGGCAGGAATGGCCTATGGGAGATCCTCCACAAACGATCCTCATTTTGTTCCTGTTGGATGAAAAACATGGCTGCCAGAGGCATTCTTTGATTCTTAGAGGTGGATTTTCAAAAATTTTCTCCTCTGAAACTACAAAGCCAAATGTTTTGAAACTTCCCATGATTAATGACTGGGACACCCTCTACCAACGGTCCTCATTTAATGTTGATCGGGTTGCAAACATGGCCACAATTGTGGCTCATAGTTACCATGGAAACCCTATGGGAAATCACATTTTTATTAGCTCAATTTGACAATGTCAAGTATGAACTATTGGGATGGGTTGCGATCCATCTGTACTTTTGTATGTACGTACGTCTATCTGTCCACCAATTCCTTTAGCACACAGGCCACAGCTCTCACCCAATCAGTTCCAAATTTCATATGTGGCTTTGGGACAATGTCTAGATGGGAGCTATCAAATTTTTCTGAATTTCTGCCAGCTGTCATCCTGGTTATGGTAAAATGTCAGCAGTTCCATTGGCACACCCACAGGCCGCATCTCTCACCTGATTTTTTTTCAAATTTCATGTGCATCTTTGGTGTGATGTCTGGATGGGAGCATTTCAATTTTTCCGAATTTTGTTCAGAAACATGCTCGGCAGCAACCATCTTGTATTTGGCATATAAATTGTCAACAATTCCATTGGCACACCTTACAGGCCACATTTCTTAGTTGATCTTTTTAAAATTTCATATGTAGTTTTGGTGTGATGTCTAGTTGGGAGCTATCAAATTTTTCAAAAATTTGTTGAAAAACATGCTCACCAGCAGCCATCTTGGATTTGGCATATAAATTGTCAACAATTCCATTTGCACACCCAACAGGCTGCATCTCTCACACAATCAGATACAAATTTCATATGTGACTCTAGGGTAATGTCTAGATGGGAGCTATTGAATTTTTCCGAATTTTGTTGAAAAACATGGCCGCCAGTGGCCATCTTGTATTTGGCATATAAATTGTCAACAATTCAATTGGCACACCCTACACGCTGCATTTCTCACCTGATTTTTTAAAAATTTCATATGTAGCTTTGGTGTGATGTCTATATGGAAGCTATCAAATTTTTCAAAAATTCGTTGAAAAACATGATCGCCAGCAGCCATCTTGGATTGGGCATATAAATTGTCAACAATTCCATTTGCACACACTACAGGCTGCATCTCTCACCTGATCAGATCCAAATTTCATATGTGACTATGGGGTAATGTCTAGCAAATATTTCTGAATTTTGTTGAAAAACATGGCCACCAATGGCCTTCTTAGATTTGGCATATACATTGTTGACAATTCCATTAGCACACCCTACAAGCCACATTTCTCACCCGATCTCTTATAAATTTCATATGTATCTTTGGTGTGATATCTAGATGGGAGCTATCGAATTTTTCCGAATTTTGTTGAAAAACATGGCCACCAGCAGCCATCTTGTATTTGGCATGTAAATTGTCAACAATTCCATTAGCACACCCTACAAGCCACATTTCTCACCTGATCTCTTTTAAATTTCATATATAGCTTTAGTGTGATGTCTAGATGGGAGCTATCAAATTTTTCGAAAATTTGTTGAAAAACATGGCCACCAGCAGCCATCTTGGATTTGGCACATAAATTATCAACAATTCCATTGGCACATTGTACAGGCCACATTTCTCACCCAATCTTTTTCAGATTTAATGTGCAGCTTTAGTGTCATATCTAGATGGAAGCTGTTGAATTTTTCTGAATTTCATTGAAAAACGTGGCCACCAGCAGCCATCTTGTCTTTGGCATATAAATTGTCAACAGTTCCATGAGCACAATCTACAGGCTATATAACTTGCCCGATTTTGTTCAAATTTCATATGTAGCTTTGGTATGATGTCTACTTTGGAAGCTATCAAATTTTTCTGAATTTTATTAAAAAAAATGGCCGCCATCGGCCCTCTTGGATTTAGTATAGAAATTGTCGGAAATTCCATTAGTACACTCGACAGGTCGCATGCCGTGCCCGATCTTTTTCAGATTTCATATGTAGCTTTGGTGTTATGTCTTTTCTGTAGAAACGACTTGACATTACTGGAGCTTTCTATTTAGTTCAGTCCCTTCAAGGACAAGTTGAGCTACAGTGTCATTGAACTTTCATCTTCTTATCTGAAACAACTTGGCCAGTGTGAACCAAACTTGGCACAAATAATGTATGGAGAGTCCTCTGAAAACAGTCATCATTCTGTTTCGCGCAGATGAAGGAACATGGCAGCCAGCTGCATTCTTTGATTTTGATTAGAATACTGTACTGACCCATCTCAAAGCCCAGGGGGTGTGTGCAGTGGAAAAATAAAAAAGTGGGGAGGGGAGGGGGAGGGGGCTTCAGAACGGGTAATCAAACCTGCAAGTCAAGTCGGTGTGAATCGGAATGGGAAATGATTAATTATCCTTTGGGTTTGATAAGAAAGAGAGAGTACACTCTTAAAAAATATCCACCCAATTATCTCGCACATACTTGTCAACTGTTTTAATAAGTGATCAGTTTAAAATGCTGAACAATTGATCATCACCTCGATGTTTTGACAACAGCAGACCGTGCTGTCAAGCCATATTATTTCCAGATATCACATGCTTTGATTGTTATTTTGCATTAAAATTTAGAGTGAAAAAGTTGATAAAAATATGAAAAATAGAAATCTTGCTTTCAAATAGTTGGTAAATACAGTTGAATTCAATAAAAAATAATAAAATTTTGATTATATTCCATTGTTTACTTGCTGGGTTTCCCCAACTATCAGTGTGATGTGATGTAAACTGCAGGTAAAGTGGAGATCATGTGAGGTGCACAATGGGATCAAATAATCAATATTACACTGAAAATATTGAAATTTTGAGAAAAAAATACCTGGTGAATGTTTCTAAGTCTTCAGTAATAATCCCTGTCGGTGTATCCAACATATGAACCCACCAATCATTGCTGCTAATATTTTTTCACACTAAAGAAAATAGATTCTGCACAAGACAACACGTGTACTTGGAAACTGAAGCACTGTTCAATAGGGGTTATAACAGTCTATAAATATCTTTATTTACGGTCTGTGTGGAATCTCCTATGCAGTTATTTCCCTTCTATCAACAGCTGATTTTCAAACTTGGACACCTCTCTGTCTGTGCTAAATAAAATGGATTTACGGCCTCATTCAGTAAATGGGAATAAATGAGCAAAGTGAACATCAGTATATATTTTTTATTTACAAAGTTTATCAAATAAAAGCTAAAATTAAAGTCACTCAAAAAATAAAAACGGAAATATCCAGGCCTGATTTAGTAAGTAGAATGTTGCAAAAAGTCACCTATTTTCGTTTCACTCACCTGAAATTGATGTTTCAGCCAACTTGAAACTTGGGGAATGGGCTTTGACATGGGTAGAGCTCCTTGATTCTGAAATCTGAAAACATGGGTGGGTGGGCTTACACACGAGTATGAGCTTGGACACGGGTCAGTACGGTAACTGAGGGATATGTAGTTCTGCCAGGTGAGCGATTACAGGTTGTTTAGAACCTCTTGTTCATGATTACAGTCTCTTATCAGCTCAACTGATTTTTGTTTAGGGTGAACTGTAATTATGCTCTTCATATTCTGTCTGTAATTTAGAGGATATTGAAAATGGTGCAAGACTTTTGACATTACTTCAAATTAGTATAGTGGAACCCTGTTAATTGAATAGTCACTTTGCCAGTGAACATTATTCCATAAATAGGAGTATTCAATTAACCCTTTACCCAACGTAGAGAATGTAAAAATTTATTATTTTAATTACTATATTTTTATACTGTACCAATGACCCAGACTTAGCTGGTGCTAACTCCAACAAAAACCAGGGCCAAACACAAATTTTGCCCCCCAATCCCCAAAATTTGCATCCAAAACAAAAAGAAATCATGTCCTAAAGGACCTCCATAGTACGTCTCTACTGCGCATGCGCAGTGACGCAGTCGTCCCGAAATTGGCGCCAAATATCATTCTCTGTTTGGCCCTTCATCAGTCAACATCTCACTGATCTTTGTGCTTGTAAATCTCAGTTTAAAGGATGCCAGACACGTAATTTTTGGAGAAAATGTGATTCTAAGGAGGATAGAAGGAGGAGAGGAAAAAAGAAGTGGCAAAAAATAATCAGGGCTGTACTTAAAATTTTTTGTTGAAATTATGTTAAGTTGCCTATTTTCGAGGCATGGGCCTCTTGTTGTCATTCTTGCTAATTGTTGCACTGCTTATTCAGTGTTTCCTCTCCCCTAGCCTTCTAAAGTCCCCCCTTGCAATTCTCCCATGCTTTTGGCATATTTTTGAGAAGTTTCATTTCTAAAATTTCCTGGGAGAGTTGCTTGGTTACAGAATGTTTTCTGTTATTTTCCCCATAGTTACGTTTTCACCCATGTGTGTATAACGTTTGTGTTCTGCATCTTCCATCTGATGTTCTGCAGATTCTCCCCTGGGAGTCTCTGTTTTGCATCAGATAGAGTGTAATTGATGACTGATTCCGGGCCAGGTTTTTTCAGTGCCTGGAGTCATGTTTTCTAGTGTGTTTACACTGTTTGTTTTCATTGGCAACAGCCTTTTTTGAGGGGGGCTGTTTGCCTTTGTGGTAGTTTATCTCATTATAAGATACATTTATATTATCCGAAAGTGTCTCATTAATTATTTTATATAAATTTAAAATTTTTGACCACACTTTGCCATCGGATCCATCGGGGCTGAACGTTACTTTTCAGCAACTTGGGCTTCTCTGAAAAAATATTTTTTCAAAATTATTTTGTTTTGCAATTGTTTTTTCATTTATTAATGGATCATGTTATTATGTATCTTTGTGTCAGGGGTTTTTGCGAGTAACTAGGACTTATTGTTGTTCTTTCACAATGAAGGGACATTGTTCAAATTGTAATAGGAAGAAATCTTCCTCTGACTTTCATGATCATTGTATTAATTGTAGTCAGTGTTCTCGCATTAATCCCTGTCCTATATGTGAACATTGGGATGAGAAACATTGGAAACGTGTGTCACGATATGTTGTTTCTAGAGAAAGAGCGATGCCGGCTCTTTCTCCACAAGGTCACTCTACTCTCTCAGTTTCTATTTCAGAGGAACCAGAACAGGGTGATGTTTCCATGTTATCTTCTTCAAGTGTGCGTCCGTCGTCACAAATAAATTCAGAGCTAGCGGCAAAAGTGCTCATGGAGATTAGACAAATGTCGTCCGCTAGCTCGCCCGGTGTAGCGTCCATTCACCGAATGGTTCGGCAGCCGGGTTCGTCCGATGCGGTCCAAGAGGAAATTTTGGGTGATGCGAGCACTATAAACATATTAGATGCACACCCAGTGACGGCGGATAGTAAACGAGAACGGAGGAAGCCTTTTAGTCCGGTTCCTAGCTCGTCCAGGTCCAGCCGGGCCGCGAGCGAGAGAGGCCCCTCTCTCGTACAACAACATCTGGGACCAGATGTTGTGGTACAAAATGTGTCTTTAGCGGAGCATACGTCCGTCGCTCGGGACGCTCCGTTGTATAAGCAGTCCGCAGAGACTGTTAAGGCTTCCTCTTCTCGTCGGCGCACACGACCGCACCTTGGCTGCGTGACCTCCGATATTTTGCCAGCTTCGCCGATGAAGGATTCTTCGGCGACCAGGTCACACCATCCGGCAGCCAGGGATTCGAGACCGATGGACTCCGGACGTTCGCATAGGAAAAGTATGCGGGAGCCATCTGATGCGGAGCTGCCCTCGGCGAAGCAGCGAAAGACCGCGCCTCCGCAGGTCTCGACGTCGGACATTCTAGTGCAGATAGCACAGCTTATCGCAGCATCCCAGCAGCCGACAGAAACGGTGTCGGATCGAGAATTATCCGACGGCGCTGGGTCGGTATGCTCCGCCGAAGCATCGGGGGTGGACGACCGGGAACATCGGGAGGTCCGACCGGATGGTGAAAGGGATACGGATGAATTGGAGCTATCCCTTTCGGAACAACATAAAGCTGCCGTGGACTTCATCCGGCACTTTCTTCCTCAAGTTGTTCCGTCGGGCCAGACTGCTGCGCTTCCGGACAAGAGAATTATAGCGTCATTGGACTCTGAATTTTTTGAGCGGTTCAGGGACATCGCTCCCGAGTTTCCGTCGCAGTCCAATAATGTTGCAAGAACATTTGAATTATTGAACGACGCTATTTTTAAACTTGCTTCCAGGACGGGGAAAGCAGGTTTCTTGTCCGCAAATACTCTCAACCTGCCTTTCATTAATGCAAGGAATAAATTCGACACGGCAGGACAGGGTATACCGAGAGTTCCTCTGCGTATGGACGACGAGGCGGAAGACTTACAGCTATCATTACCGTCGTCAGCTTCTATTCCAACCGCGGTGTTGGAAACAGCTATTGCGTCTAACAGAGCCAATTTAGATGCCTTATCTTACGCAGATCACCTTACTAAGGCGTTATCACTGCGCCTTCAAGGGGAAGAGTTTCAGGATATACAATCCTCTTTAAGACTTCTTTCAAGGGCAGTAGCTTATTCCACGTGTAACTCCGCCCTTTCAGTGGCAAATCTGGAGTTGGTTAGACGTGACGCAGCCCTGGCTACATCCACACTAGTGGATTCTAAGGTGAAGAACTCTCTTAGAGTCGCTTCGGTCTCAGGAGAACTTCTCTTTGACGGCAAGCTTTCCGCTATTTATGATAATATTAAAAAGAAAGCTAGTGATTCTCTGTTGTTCAGATCCGCTCCTAAAAGGTCGGATACAGCAGACAGGAATAAGGCGGGCACTTCTGGGTCTAATGCGCCCAAGAGAGGTTCCTATAGAGGTTCCGGTGCGTCCTCTGGCTCTTATTCGAGAGACCGTCAGGATAGCGACTCTCGTTCGGGACGTCCTTCAGGCCGGGACAATCGGTCGGACGCCCCGAGGTCGACGAGGCGAGGTGCGGGTCGTGGAAGACGTGGTTTCTCCTACCGCAGGCCTCGCAGATCCAGGAGGTGATGGCTTAAACCTCTATCGCGTTCCGGTTGGCGGAAGGTTGTCGAGTTTTTCTCAAGAGTGGGCGTCGATTACGGACGACCCGTGGGTGAGAGGAGTGACTTCGGAAGGTCTAAAGATATCCTTCAAACGAAAGCCTCCATTAACTCGAAGTCCAAAGTGGACTCATCTTCCGTCAAATCCTCAGAAAAGAGACGCTCTGTTATCAGAGGTGCAGTCTCTTTTAATGAAGAACGCGGTAGAGGTCGTAGAAAACCAGGAATCGCTGGGATTCTACAGCCATCTGTTTCTGGTTCCGAAACCAGACGGCTCGTTCCGTCCAGTCATAGATTTGAGCTGGATAAACAAGCTGATCGTCGCTCCGAAGTTTTATATGGAGACGATTCGATCGGTCAGAGCGAGTATTCGGGTGAACGATTATGCAACGAGCATAGATCTCAAAGATGCGTACTTTCACGTCATGGTACATCCGACATTCCGAAAGTATCTACGCTTCGCAGTCCTAGGAGTGGTGTATCAGTTCCGGGCCATGTGCTTCGGATTGAATCTAGCACCCTGGGCTTTCACTCGGGTAATGAACTCGGTAATGATCTACTTCCGAGCTCATTCGTCTGCGGTAACGTCGGCCTACCTGGACGACATTCTTCAGAGGTACGGCAACGAGTTAACGCTTCAGAACGATGTTCAGAATCTTCTTCTATTGCTCCGACGTCTCGGTTTCATAGTAAACGAGGAGAAGTCGGATCTGGTGCCGTCCAAGTCATTCACTCATCTGGGAATGAGCTTCGAGACGCACAACAATCTCGTTCGTCTGCCGTTAACCAGAGCGAAATTAGTCAGTTGTTACGCTCGCTATTGTCTGAATGCAGACAAAGTCACGGCGAGAGAATTTATGAGACTGATAGGTCTGTGCGGAGCCGCCGCGGATCTCATTCCGATGGGACGGCTACGCACACGTCCTCTTCAAATTTTCCTGACTCAGAATTGGAGTGTGAAAATTCATTCGCTCGATGTAGACGTTCTCTTGTCAGATCAAGTGAAACAAGAGATTCAGACTTGGGCAAACATTCAGTGGTTAATTCAAGGAGTTCCGCTGCAGTTGCCGGATCCGAGTTTTACCATTATGACGGATGCCAGTCAAACAGGTTGGGGTGCATCATTAATCCCAACGGATTCGAGATGCCAGGGTCTTTGGGATCCGCAATTCCTGTGCAAGCACATAAACATCAAGGAAATGATGTCAATTTGGCTTGCGTTACGTCACTGGATGGACATTATTCACGATGCTCATGTCCAAATCCTATCCGACAATACGACAGTAGTGGCGTATATACGGAATCAGGGAGGCACTCATTCAGTTCCGTTGTTCAATCTAACGGAAAGAATCCTTCTGTTTGCGTTGGAACATCACGTTCTTCTTTCGGTCCGTCACATACCGGGTCGTCTGAATGTGCTAGCAGACTCCCTTTCACGAAAGGGTCGCTTGTTGCCGTCGGAGTGGACTCTCAACAAACAAGTATTCAATCAGATTTGCTACCAATGGGAACGGCCAATGATAGACTTATTTGCGACACATCTCAACAATCAGTTGCAGACGTATGTGTCCCCGTGTCCGGATCCAAGAGCATTTGCAGTAGACGCTCTGTCGATCCCTTGGGACGGAATGATAGGATATGCGTATCCTCCAGCGCCGTTAATTCAACAAGTATTGCTAAAGATAAAACAATCTCAATGCAAGATTCTGTTGGTAGCATCTCTGTCGCCACAGAGACCGTGGATAAATCTACTCAGGTGTCTGTTGTGGGACCTACCGCGGAAGCTTCCTCCACGAGAGGAACTTCTTTCGCAGGGGAAATCGCGCCAACTCCATCACAACCCGCAAGGTCTCAACCTTCACGTTTTTCCGTTGTGCGGTCCTTATTGCATGGCAAGCACTTTACAGGACGAGCAGTGGACGCGATTTCTAACTGTAGGAGGACCTCCTCTTCGCTAAACTATGCGGCTAAGTGGAAGGTTTTCCGTCGTTGGTGTAGGGATCATTCTGTAGATATATTTGATCCCTCTATACCAGACATTGCAAACTTTCTAGTATACTTGTTTGACGAAATCAAACTGCAGCCCGTTACTATAAAGGGTTATAGATCTATGTTATCTGATACCTATGCACATCATGATAGTTTACAAATTGGATCTAATGTCTCTTTATCGAAATTGGTTAGAAACTTTTCGATAAATAGACCCAGAACTCTTAGATTAATTCCTAAGTGGAATTTAGCTTGGGTTCTCCTTAAATTGAAGGAAAAGCCATTTGAACCTCTTGGGACAGTAGATTTCAAATTCTTATCTTATAAGACAGCTTTTCTCTTAGCTTTCTCTTCTGCCAGAAGAGTCAGTGAGCTTCATGCACTATCGGTGGATGATTCTCATTATCGTAGTGTTGGGAACACTATCACCTTCACTACTAATGTGGGTTTTTTAGCTAAGAATCAGGCTCCTAATAAATATCCGGAACCTATTGTTATTAAGGCTCTTCCGTCTTCAGACGGGCGTAGGCCTTTACTCTGTCCTGTTAGAGCATTACGTATCTATAAACAGAGATCTCAGTTTATCAGAAAGGGACGGAAACGTTTCTTTCTGTCTTTGATGCCTAATAGAAAGGACATTTCAGTCCATTCTATTGCTAGATGGATTCAGTTAACTATCCGTACTGCTTATGAAGATTTATCTTCTTCTCAGCAGTCTGTGCTTAAGATTTCTGCTCATGAAGTAAGAGCTCTTTCTACTTCCTGGGCTTATGCTAATATTGTTGCTATTACAGATTTAATGAAGGCTGCTTATTGGTCTCAGCCATCCACATTTACGAATTTTTATCTCAGAAATATTGAGTCCATTTCTGGAGACCTGCATTGTTTAGGTCCGTTATCTGTTGCTCAGAATGTCGTCCACTAAACAGTTGCAACTATAGTTATGCAGGCTTTCTGTTCCGGCAGTGACTCCGTCCGGCTGCCCTCTTCGCTCTGGGCTATTTGACCCAGGGCAAGGGGAAGGGGGGGGGGGGGGGTGGGCGGGTGTTCCCTTAGGTCACCTGCTTTATAGTGAAAAGCAAGGGAATGCCTCCTCCAAGTCAGTATTTCTGAGTCGCTTCCGGGATGGTTTTAAAGTGTAATATTAATGTTTAATTTCATTCATGTCTTATTTTTAAAGTGTAGCTCGGTGTGAAGCATTTGTATATGTCAAGTGTCAAACGGGCTTTAATATACAATACTCGGACACTTTTAAATGATTATAAAGAGTCTCAATTCTCTGGACTACTTTATTTATTGGCTTGCTTTAAAAATAATTAGTATAAGGGTTATACTGGATGTTAATAGAGAACATGAATGTTATTGTGCTCAATTATTAAGGGTAGTGTATCTTTCTAATTTAATATTAAATAAGAAAGATACATGTAAAGCCTAATACTCCTTTTCTCCTTAAGGGGTTACCTCTTTACTATATAGTTGAGCTTATTGGATTTTCCTCTATGTCCTAGGCCCTCCAGCCTGTTTACTATTCAGCTAAGTCTGGGTCATTGGTACAGTATAAAAATGTTAAAAAATTTATAGTAATTTATATATTTTTTATACTTACCAATGACCCAGACGGGGATGGCCCTTCCTGAGTTGGGAACTCTTGCCTCCCCGCTGAGTACATAGCGCTGACCAGGCACTGCCAGTAAGAATGATATTTGGCGCCAATTTCGGGACGACTGCGTCACTGCGCATGCGCAGTAGAGACGTACTATGGAGGTCCTTTAGGACATGATTTCTTTTTGTTTTGGATGCAAATTTTGGGGATTGGGGGGTAAAATTTGTGTTTGGCCCTGGTTTTTGTTGGAGTTAGCACCAGCTAAGTCTGGGTCATTGGTAAGTATAAAAAATATATAAATTACTATAAATTTTTTAACTTTTTTTAAATTTTTCCAAAAATTTCAACAAAACCATTACAAAGGTCACATGATATGGTTTTGTTTGATTTATTTTGAAAAATTTTATTTTTTGAACTGCTCAATTTGCAAATTACACGGGCAGATGTGGGTGATTCGTTAGGTAAAGGATTAACAGGGACTTGGTCACTTTCCTGTATTCTATAGATAAACTGAGTATTTTTTCTGTTATATCTTATTTGACAGAGGTTATGGAGCTCTGTCAAACAAGATATAATAGATTAAATGCCTTTATTGGGTGCAGTGAAGTAAAATAGATCTATAAAGAAGGAAAATCCAGTGATTGTCAGGGTAAGTTCTCAACATATTTTAAGTTCTTTTACTCACTAAAGAAGAGTTTACTCTGTAAGCCGTAATGCAAATAATCAGTCGAATTTGTACTCCAAGTATGATAAATGTTTTTGTGTTTGGAAATTTTTTTCAATTAACAGGGTTATTCCATTAAATGATATCCAAATAAGTGGACACCACTGTACTTTGAAATGGACCAACATATATATTAATTCCGTTCAGTAGATTTGAAATTGGCAGTGGTTCTCTTTTTTTAGCTCACCTGACTGAAATTGTCATCACTTGGCATCCGTCGTCCAATGTCTGTTAACTTTGCCTATCAGTCTTCTTCTTCCAAACCACTGGACCAAACTTAGCATGAATTATCTTTGGGGCATAACCTTCCAAATTTATTTATTGGAACTAGCTAAGCCTAATGCCTAATGTACTTTTGGGGGGGGGGGGGGGGGGGGGGGTTATGCCAAAAAAATCAAATTCCTAAAAAGTATTTCTTCTCATAAACCACCAGTCACAATGCTTTGAAATTTAGAGTGCAGTTTCTTAATATACTCAAGATTCAGATTTGTTCAAAGAATCATTCTCTGCCATTCTAGCAGGGGCAATATTTGTACACTATAACCCAATGGCCCAGACTAGCTGGTGCTAACTCAAAAGTTATCAAGGGCCAAACACAAATTTTGAACCCCCCAATCCCCAAAATTTGCTTACAAAACTGAAAATTAAAAGGCCTATCTGGCCCTCCATACATTTACTCTCCATGCATGCGCAGCCGTCAGGAAGTGACCAGAATTGGCGCCAACATCATTCTTTGTTTGGCCCTAAAGTCATCAACAATCAAATGACATCTGTGCTTTAAAATCTCCTTTTTTGAGGATACGTGGATTATTATTCCGGTAGCAAAGCTAAAAAAAATTGAATTTTGTCCACACTTAGGGTCGATCGGGGCGCCTTTGGGCTGTTAATGTTCCTTTTGGGAACTTAGGTGTTTTTTAAAAAAAAAATTTTCCAAAAAATATTTTGAATTGATTTTTGATTGCTATTATTCATGTATCTTAATTATGTATATTTTGTTGTGGAGTTTGGAGTTCCGATATCGACTTTTGTCGATGCACTCCTGCGGACTCTTGTCATTCTTATGTTCACTGGAATAACTAATGTTGGAGACAGGTGTCGCGGTACAGTGTTGGCGGTGAGGCTCTGAGGGCAGGCATCTTACCACGTTATAATTCATTTTGTCAGTTTCTATTTCAGAGGAACATGAACATGGTGATGATATTCTGACACCCATCCAAGTGTGCTACCGTCGTCGCGTTCCATGGAGCATATAGAGCTAGCTGCAGTGCTCATGATTGCAAGAGTCAGGACCTTTTGTTAAGGGATTTAATCTCTTGCAAGCAGCTAGCTCGACCGGTGAAGCGGTACTCCATCCGTGGGTGCCATAACACCGGGTAAGTCTGTTGCGGTCTAAGAAGTGGATTGGAGAGAGCGAGCACTTTAATATAAATAGCTCACCAAGCGACCACGGAAATAGGGAGGAAGTCAACAAGTTTCTTGTACTCTGCGAGGTCTATAGACCGCGAACGGGAGAGGCCCCCCTCTCTAACCTAACAGACATTTGGGGCCAAATGTTGTTATGAGAAACTTGCACGAGCCGGAGCATATGTCCGCCCTCTACTCGGGACGCTCTGTTTTGTCTGCAGCCAGGTCGGCTTCAGTCATGGCTTCCTCCGCTACATTTCTCATGCCAAAATGAAGTTTTCTGGTTGGAAACTTGCACGAGACGGAGCATACGTCCGCCCACCACTCGGGACGCTCCGTCTAGTCTGCACCCGGGGTCGGCTTCATTCTCGGCTTCATTCTCGGCTTCGTACGCTACGTTATTAAAGCACACACAGCAGCATCCTAGCTATCCGACTTCGGATATCCAGCCTGCTGCATGAAGAAGGAACTACTCTTCGCCTGTGAATTCGGATCATCCAGTAGCTAGGGAGACGAGGCCTCAATCATTGGGACGTTCGGAGAAGAGATCCATCTCTGACACACCGTCCCAGGAGCAGCAAGCGGCTAGGAAACAGAAGACCGCTGCTCATCAGGCCTCGATGACGGACTCGCAGATTGCGCAGCTGATCGCAGCATCCTAGCAAGTGAAAATGCAGCCTCCCTCAGTCTCAGAACCTGAGCTGTCGGATGGTGCTGGGTCGGTCCAGTCTATTCACGCAGATGCAAGGGCCCGAGATTCGCAACTGATTCTCTCCGATGGTGAAAGGGATAAGGAAGAGGATTACCCTTCCCTTTTGGAACAGCACAGGATTGCGATGGATTTCATCCATCAATACTACCCTGAAATTGTTCCAACAAATCAGAATGCTGCGACGACAAGGAAGAAACCCCTGGCGTCGTTAGATGCAGACTTTATCCAGACAAAGGAGGAAGTCCTTTCATTTCTGGTCCAGTCTAGGCAGGTGTTGCAGGCCTTCGGCCAGAAAGACGCCGCCATATTTATCCTCTCAAGTGCGAGAAGGAAAGGCGGTTTTTTAGCTACATCTTCCATAAACATACCGTTTCATGGACTACATTCATTTAAAAATGGTTGGAGAAGATGTTCGGAGAGCTTCTCTGCATTTCAATGAGCAGCCCGGGGATCTAGATGTATCCTTGCCTGCATCATTCACTATTCACTCAGACACAATTACAATGGCATTTTCATCAAGAAGAGTGAATTTGGAAGCAATGTCTTATGCAGATCACCTTACCAGAGTTATGAAACAACGTCTCAACGGGAAGGAATTTGAGGACGTTTGTACCTCTCTTAGAGTTCTTTCCAGGGCATTTTGTATACCATGTATAACTCCGCCCTTACAGTGGCTAATCTGGAGTTAATTCAGACGTGATGCTGCCCTTGCGTCGTCATCACTTATAGATGACAAGGTGAAAAGCTCTCTCCGAGTCGCTCCGGTCTCTGGACATACTATTTTGGACGACAAGCTTTCATCAGCCTGTGATCAGGCTATTTAGAAAGCATCAAGTGATCTGCTATTGAAGTGGGCGTCTCATCAACCCGCTTCAGCAGTCAAGAGTAAAGGAGGACGTTCCAGATCTAAACGTCAAAAGAGAACTCCTCACGAGGGTGCAAGAAGCCCTCTTACAATTAGTCTATGGCCATATCACGTTGAAAACACCGGTTCTCGTCCGATCATCAAAGTTAAGCAACGTAGAGCCCGGTCAGTACTTTCATGGGTGACCGCCTGGGAATACCAGGTGCTGTAGACATTTACTCTGGAGGTCGTCAATATAGCGACTCGGGAAGGGGGCGTAGGTCTGATCGGGACTATAGGTCAGACCCCCTAGGCCGACGGGACGAGGTTCTTCGTGGGGAGGACATAGTTTCTCCTCCCGTAAGCCTCGCAGGTCATACAGGTGATGTTCAAAACCTCTGTTGCTTGCCAGTTGGCGGAAGGGTATCATCTTCGCGAGAAACTGGACAGCAGTCACGGAAGATCAGTGGGTGAGAAGTGTAGTCTCGGACAGTCTACGGCTATCATTCCAAGCGGAACCCCCACTAACAAGTTGTCTGCGTTGGTCAGATCTTCTGTCGGATCCTTTCAAAAGAGAGTTTCTCCTGGCGGAGGTACAGGCTCTATATTAAAGGAAGCAATAGAGGTCGCCGAGAATCAGGATTCTTAGGGCTTTTACAGTCACCTGTTCCTTGTACCGAAGCTAGACGGCTCATTCCAACCAGTAATAAACTTGAGCTGGATAAACAAGCTTATCGTGGCTCCAAAATTCTATATTGGGACCATTCGGTCGGTAAGAGCGAGCATTCGAATGAACAACGATGCGACAAGCATAGATCTAAGGATGCGTACTTTCATGTCCTGGTACATCCGACATTCAGAAAGTACTTGCGGTTCGCTGTAAAAGGGAAGGTGTATCAGTTCAGAACAATGTGCTTTGGTCTGAACCTTGTTCCCTGGGCATTCACTCGTATAATGAACTTGGTAATGTCATACTTCCGAGCTCATTCGTCTGCGGTAACTTCGGATTACTTGCACGACATTCTTCAGAGATACGGCAACAGAATTATTCTTCAGAACGATGTTGAGAGTCTGTTTCTTTTGTTCCGACGCTTTGGTTTCATCGTAAACGAGAAAAAGTCAGATATAGCTCCATCCAAAGTCGTTCACTCACTTGGGAATGAGCTTCAAGACTCACAACAATCTAGTTTGTCAGCCGTTACCCAGAGTGAAATTTGTCAGTTTTATGCTCTCTTTTGTCTACACTCAGACGCATTAACGGCGAAGGAATTCATGCGACTGATGGGGCTGTGCGGAGTGGCTTCGGATCTTATTCTGACGAGCCGCATGCGCACGCGTCCCCTCCAGATATTCTTTACTCAGAACTGGAGTGTGATGATGCATTCGCTCGAAACCAGTATTGTTTTAATGGATCTAGTAAAACAGGGGTTCAGATTTGGGCAGATATTCAGGTGGTTAACTCAGAGAGTTCTGCTGTAACTGCCGGATCCGGCTTTCACGATTATGACGGATGCGAGTCAGACAGGTTGGGACGCGACCCTAAGTCCCGCAGACTTGAGGTGTCAGGGTCCTTTGGGATCCTCTGTTCCTAGAGCAGCGCATAAACATCAAAGAGATGATGTTAATTTGGTTAGCGCTACAACATTGGATTCACATAATAGTGGGCGTCCATGTTCAAATTTTGTCGGACAATTCGACAGTAGTAGCTTACATCAGGAACCAAGGCGACACTTATTCAATGCCATTATGCGAATTAACAGAGAAGATTCTCCTATACGTCATGAATCATCATGTTCATCTTTCTGTCCATCATATACCGGGTCATCTGAATGTACTAGCAGACTCGCTCTCTCAGAAAGGTCGCCTGTTGCCATTGGACCAGACTCTCAACAAGCGAATATTCAGGCAGATTTGCTACCAATGGGATTGTTCCATGATAGATCTGTTTGCGACACACCAGAACAATCAGTTACCGACGTTCGTGTCGCCATGCCAAGATCATCGAGTGTACACAGTAGACGCTCTGTTGATCTCATGGGACGGAATGATAGGATACGCGTATCTGCCAACTCCATTGATTTAGCATATTCTGTTTAGTTCAAACAGTCTCATTGCGAAATCCTGATAGTAGCACCTCTGTAGGTCACAGAAACCTTGGATCAATCTTCTCAGGTGTCTGTTATGGGACGTTCCCAGGAAGCTTCCTCTATGAGAGGACCTTCTTTATCAGGGGAAGTATTTGTTCTTCACGTCCTTCTCTGCCCTTAGTGGCATTATGGAGTCGGTCAGACGTGAGGGAGCCTTGCGGTTCCTATACTATTTGATGACGAACACAAGAACGATTCAAGTAATGTGGGTGAAGGGGGTTCGTTATGATATTGAATCCCCCCCCCCCCCCCCCCTCCCCCCCTCCCCCCCCCCCCCCCCCCCCCCCCCCCCCCCCCACTAATGTGTTAAGAGGCGATTACCGGGCAAGACGTAGCTTTCTTCCCGTAAGCCTCCTATGCATTTAAGTACATACATGCATTTCATGACTACTCGATTGGCAGCTGGGTCGTGTTCTATGGGCGACCTCATGGGCACATCCACTTTCTAGTTGGTTGTTTTCCTGTGATTGTTCGTCTATATGTCATTTACAAGCATATGATTCATCATCAATAAATTGCTATCCTTGGGTACCTGGGAGGCTGTTTTGTCAGTAAACTGGTATTCAGACGATTACATGTGGGATTTCAATGCTCACGTGCATAATAATCGCATTAGAAACTATGAATTATTTCGGGGACGGTCCGTGGCGAGTCTGTTAATCATAGCTCGATCCATTTCTAGATCCAGGTTTCTATTAATGGCGGTACCCAATCGAATACATCTTGTCTTCACTCTCGTATATTCGCACATTTTCCAGGAACATAGATATCGGCTAGAACACATCTAGGAGTGTTATTTACTGGAATTTATTGTACACCTGAATGGGGTCGCCTGTGGGTTACTTTGGAAGTGTGTTTACTCCCCAGAGATCGTCCATTGTGATTCTATTGGACATGTGTATGTTATATATTATATAACCAGTTTTCGACCTATCTGCGTATGCCAACTCCGGTTACGTTGCGAAAGGGCGATATTAATTACTGGGATCGCCACTTTTGCCTTAGCTTCTGAAGTGGCGTTAAGCACCAATTTATTAATAATAATTAATACCTGGGCGTCCATTCGGCGAATATTTATATTGTTATTTGGTACCGCTTTTACTGATTCTAGAGCGCTCCCCTCTTCTTTTTGAAGATTCCTTCAAAAAGTGTAGGGGGGGGGGGGGGGATTTTTTTTACCTCTCCTCCAGCTTGATAAGTATGTAACTATGAGTGAAGCTGTTTTGTCTAGATTATATCCTGGATACAGCTTGTGTTTATTGTATATGGCGTATGTTTGTGGGGGATAGCCTCTCATTCTCAAATACGCCTTCCTAATTTTGGGAGCTTAGTCCAGACTAGCCTTAAAAAATTTTGAACTTGTTACATCCAGTTAGCATAGTCTTCATGCTAAGAATATGGAATTACTTGAATGTGGCTCCTTATTGATGATATGTCTTCTCTATTACTGTATAGAGAGACATACATGTAATTCTTTTAATTTCCTTTCACCTTGGTTTACAGGATTGGAACTATGTTGATCTACTAATTCTGAAGTCCTAGTCCTCTGCCTTTTTACAATTCAGCTAGTCTGGGCCATTAGGTTATAGTGTAAAAATATTATAAATTTAAAGTAATTTGTATATTTTTATACTCTTCTTCAGATTCACCATTTAGAATTTTCTGATAGTTGGTATACTGCCTCCTCTTTGGGGGGCTCGATTCAAGTTTATTAAAACCCAAGTCCATGGATTCATATTTGGGCTTCTTATGGGAACCCAAATTTTAACTCCTGTGCAATATGAAGAAATGCTTTAAACAAATCTTCAGATGCCACGCCACCCACACTGTTGAGGGCAGATTCAGGTAACTTTATTCCTATTCCATTTTTGTTAGCTCAGTGTCAAGTATGAGCTATTGGAATGGGCACACCCTACAGGCCGCAGCTCTCACCCGATCAGTCCCATATTTCATATGTAGCTTTGGGGCCATGTCAAGATGGGAGATGTCAATTTTTTTGAAATTTCTTTAAGAAACATGGCCACCAGTGGCCATCTTAGATTTGGCATATAAATTTGGCATACAATTCCATAAGCACACCCTACAGGCCGCATCGCTTACCCGATCTTTTTAAAATTTCATATGTAGCTTTGATGTGATGTCTAGATGGGAGCTATTGAATTTTTCTGAATTTTGTTGAAAAACATGGCTTCCATTAGCCATCTTGGATATGGATATAAACTGTCCAACAATTCCTTTAGCACACCCTACAAGCCACGGCTCTCACCTGATTAGTCCAAAATTTGTTATGTGACATTGGGGCAGTGTCTAGATGGGAGCTATCAAAGTTTTCCAAATTTGAAAAACATGGCCGTCGGCGGCCATCTTAGATTTGGCATATAAATTGTCAACATTTCCATTAGCACACCCTACAGACTGCATCTCTCACCCCATCTCTTTCAAATTTCATATGGAGCATTGGTGTGATGTCTAGATGGGAGCTGTCAAATATTTCTGAATTTTGATGAAAAAACATGCCGGCCAGCAGCCATCTTGGATTTGGATATAAATTGTCAACAATTCCCTAGCACACCCTACAGGCCTCATCTCTCACCTGATCTTTTTTTAATTTCATATATAGCCAGCAGCCATCTTGGATTTGACATATAACTTGTTGACAATTACACTAGTACAACCAACAGGCCCCCACCCCTCACCTGATTTTTTTTCAGATTTGATATGTAGCTTTGGTGTGATGTCTTTTCTATAGAAACTTGAGTGAATGACTTGGCATTACTGGATCTTTCTTAAAATTTTTTTTTGCCCTGAAAAGGAATTTCATGTGAGGGTCATAAGGGCTTTTATTTTTCTATTTAACTATTTTGAAATGCATAAAGTTTGGCATGTGTCCCCATGAGAACCCTGGGAAGTGAAGCAGTACTTGTTTACATTACTGTGGTAAACAAGCTCGGTTCTACTGTTAAATTGAGATCGGTTACCAATGCAGGGGGTGCAAGTCCTCTAAAATTGGCCATGGGTATAAATAATTGGCTGGACTTGACTTTATATCCATGTTGTGGTCACGACTAACCATTATGCAGTAATATGTGACCTTAAACATCAATTAATAATAATAAAGAGGGGCGCGGTGGCTCAGTTGGTAGAGGTGCAGGCTGCAAGCTGAGAGGTCCTCGGTTCGAATCCCACCTGCGGCAACCACGTTGTGTCCTTGGGCAAGACACTTCACCCCAATTGCCTACATGGGGGCACGATGACGCTGTGTACTGAGGCGTACTGCACGTCGATGGTGCGCATGTGTTCAACCAATCTAACCCTGCCTGTGCTGCGGTGCAGAGTTCAGAGTTACGATGTTGGAGAGCTGACAGCTGCTCGTCGTTGCTCGGTGGTTCTCTCTGGGTACTCTGGCTTCCTCCACCCGTAAAACTGTCACGGTCACGATTAGTCATTGTGCATAAGTATGTGACCTTAAACACCAATAAATAAATAAATAAATAATAATAAATAAAATAAGTTTGACATGTGATGGTTGTACAGTCATTTGTGGACAGTTTATTGTCAAAGTGCCATTTTATGCCATAATCTGGTGATTACATATGCTTATCTAAAGAAGTAGTTGGAACACATGGGACAGAAGCAATATTTTAACGATTCTGATTGGCAGAAGATACCATGCTACCAGCCAGGAGAGTCCAGTTTAGAAGAGTTTGTTCATAATTGTTTTGTCACAATTTATAAAAGGTACCTCTTTGCACTTTCCAGTAAGTTGTAGCAAAACCAATTTACATGAATGCTATTTTACCCTAATGTTCAGCAAAACTACAAGCTGATGTATACAGTGTAAAGCCACTCAAGTAGCTTCAGGCCTGGCATTCTGGCACGAGCGGTAAAATCGTTCGCGTATCGCTCGCGTAAAGTCGACCCCACGCAAGCGAAAAAATCGCTCATGCAAATGGCCGATTCCCGATCCTGGTAAGTATCCATAATGGAGTTGAAGGGAACACGTCATCAGTCATATGGCACTGAACAGGGCCAGAACTTTGTTTAATGCACAACATTACAGAGATGTGTGTTGTTCCCTTTTATATGCGCGATTTGCCTATCAGATACGGAAGAATCAGATTGGGGGGGGGGGGGGGTGTGCTGATACATGTACATCTAAGCTTTTCGGTCGAAATTGCGGCAATTGTTAGATAATATATGATATTGCATATTGAGCACAAAAAAATAGCTAAAATGTAATCTTTAGTTAGCTTTGCATTTGGCTACTTTTTTCACTCAACATGCTATCTTTTCTTGTAAACAGTGTGATAGATTTAGCATGGAATATAAAATGGCAGCAATATCGCTGTGACAAGTTTCCACAAGTTGGACAAGGTGAGTGGATCACGTACTCCGTCAGTTCCACAGAATAAATGAACCAAATTTTTTATTCATAAATGATAAAATCTCATAATTTCTACTACGCTAATGTGATTGGTTGTAGTAAAACAATTCTACTAATCAATCGGCTTCTTTCAAACGGGTGCCGAATAATTTAAATCTGTGTTGTCTGATTGAAGAGTAACTTGATTTAGTAATCATGTGATAGTGTCAAGACCACAATACCACATTAATTTTCAACACAAATGTGACAATTGTCTCACGTGGATAAATAAATACATGTTGATATTGCAAATGTTACGAAGGAAGCCTTCTATTTGGATGCGGATTATTAATTATGCAGCACAAACAACTTCATACAACACGGATTCAAGGTATGTCAGCATTTTGTTAATTGGAATTCTGGCCATGAATGATGATATTGGAAGCAACTTCCTGTTTTTTCTGTTTCTGTATCATGCACTGGCCCGTGTTGGAAGTTCAACTTCAGTACCGGTAACTGTAAAACACCAAACACAAACCCACCCATGAACCGACAGCCTTTACCATCCAGAATTATGTAGCGGGAGCGATTCACTCGCGCAAGTATATGTCACGAGGGCGATTTTTTCGCTCGCACAAATTTTTCAAACGCCCAGGCCTGTAGCTTTCAGCACATTTTACCAGAGCCCTGCTTGTGGCGGGCCAGTACTCAACCAGTTAATTACTGCCCCGAGTCATGTGCTCACTAAACTGATGAAATTGTATCATGAAAAATATTATGAGAAAGTTTTCCTGTTCCATATAGGAGCATGGTTTTTATTTGTACTTGGAAACTTATTTCAGAAAATAAATATCCAAGAGCTTGACAGGACAATAAATTTCCTTCTGAATCCAAAAAGGTGCTTGAAAACAATTTTATAGGCTATTGGTACTCTTGTTGGAAGCTTTTTAGTAGCACTAGGCACAGTTGGCAGCCAAAAACAGATTTGTTCATGTTGCAAAAGGAAGTTTAGGAGTTGTATCTTGTAACTGAAAGTATTATATTTTTTCCTGTTTACCGAAAGTCCTTGCAAGTTATTAATTCCTGTCGCAAAATACCCCCCAAAATTGATGATTTTCAATGGTCTTATCATCCTTGAATTAAGATCCTGAACTGGGGCTCCCACCAGAAATGTCTTTCCACTTTTTTTGTTTTATGTCATGGAACGAAAGGACTTGGGTTTTGTGCAGAGGCCAGCATTAAGGTTAGTCAGTTTGTAGATTGATCATTGATGATAGCATTCCCTTTCATCATTTATTAAGGAGCTGTTGCTATTTTTCAAGAGCGGTGTAAAGAATCTGTGTTTGTTGATTATTGAAAGGAAAATTGGGCTGAACTTTATTTCCAGGTAAAGGTTTGTACAATTTAGAAATTAAGGTGACCCAAGAAAAGGTTTTCTTTACATTTGTAGAAAACCCTTTTTCAGATACTCCTCTTTCAAGTAAGAAATTGACAAAGAATATCAATATGTTACTTCAGTTAGTGCAAAAGTTAATAGATTAGAAGTCTTGAAGATTTAGTGTCTGTGTATTTCCAGGAGTTAGAAAATATGGTAAAAATTTCCAAGCCATCTCGGAAGTCATTGGAAACAAGAGTGAGAGCCATGTTCGGAGTTTTTTCATTAACTTTCGTCGACGATACAATTTAGATGAATTGTTGACAGAATATGAAGCTGAACATGGCTGCGATGGATCAAGAGATGAAGATGAAGATGTTGAGGAAGAAAAGGTAAGATAAGTTATGATAATATAGCATGTTTCGGTTTTTTTTTTAGCTCACCTGACTGAAAGTCAGATTGAGCTTTTCTTATCACTCTTCGCCTGTCGTCCTTCAGTTCGTCCGTCTGTCCGTGGTTTGTTGTCCGTCGTCCTGCGTGAAGGTGGTGATTGAGACTCTTTCTCCTAAACCACTGACCACATTTTAATTAAATTTCATGCAAGTAGTGGTTATATAGGGGCATTTGGGGTTTTTCTTCAAATTGGATTTCTGCTCATATTGTGGAGTGGGGTGGGGCCAAAATGTACAAAATTTTAAAAAATCTTCTCATGAACCAGCAGTGACTTGATATTTTGTATGCAGCTTCCATTTGAGATGTAGACTCAAGTTTGTTCAAGGGAAGTTTGACGGGCAATATTTACCTTTGTTCTGAGAGGGGCAAGAATTTTTGCCCCACCCAAAATTTCTATTTTCTGAACCCAGAGGCCGATTTGAACCAAATTTAATATGAGGTATTATTGGGTTATAAGTACTTGATTTATGCCAAAAATTTTTTCCAGCAGCCCCATGGGAACCACAGGAGCTAAAAATAGAAAAAAATTAAAACGCCCATATCTGCAAAAACTGCACGGCACCGAGAATTTTTATTTGGTGTGAAGCTTCCTTAGGAACAACATAAAGGATTGGTAAAAAAAAAATTGCCATCAGTTTTATCATAGGGTACAGTTTCGGGACTTTGAAAAAGTGCTGAGTCAGCACTTTTTAACACTGTAGGCAATGGGAGGAACATTAAAAAATCTTCTTCTCCAAATCCAGCAGGCAGAATCTTTTGATATTTGGTATGCAACATTGGTAGGGTGGATCTGATTCAAGTTTGTTCAAATCGACCCCCCTGGATTCATATTTGGGCTCACTATAGAAGCTCGAATTGGAATTGGAGCCCGATTTCGAACTTAGTGCATTTCAGGCAAATTTCTTTTAAAATCTTCTTCTCTAGATCCAGCAGGCAGAATCTTTTTGATATTTGGTATGCGACATTGTGGGGTGGATCTGATTCAAGTTTGTTCAAATCGGCCTCCTGGATTGATATGTGGTCTCACTATAGAAGCCCCGAATTCGAATTAGTGCATTTCAGGCAAATTTCTTGAAAAATCTTCTTCTCCAGATCCAGCAGGCAGAATCTTTTGATATTTGATATGCAACATTGTGGGGTGGATCTGATTCAAGTTCGTTCAAATCACCCCCCTGGATTCATATTTGGGCTCACTATAGAAGCTCGAATTGGAACTTAGAGCATTTTCAGGCAAATTTCTTTAAAAATCTTCTTCTCCAGATCCAGCAGGCAGAATCTTTTGATATTTGGTATGCGACATTGTGGGGTGGATCTAATTCAAGTTTGTTCAAATCGGCCCCCTGGATTGATATGTGGCTCACTATAGAAGCCTGAATTTGAACTTAGTGCATTTCAGGCAACTTTCTTAAAAATGTTCTTCGCTAGGTCCAACAGACAGAATCTTTTGATATTTGGTATGCAACATTGTGGGGGTGGATCTGATTCAAGTGTGTTCAAATTGACTCCCTGGGTTTATATTTGGGCTCAGTTTAGGAGCCCACATTTGAACTTAGTGCATTTCAGTCAAATTTCTTGAAAATCTTCTTCTCAAGATCCAGCAGGTAGAATCTTTTGATATTGGGTATGCACCATACTTAGGGGGGGGGGGGGGGGGGGGGGGGGGGGGGGGGGGGGGGGTGAGATTCAATTTTGTTCAAGCCAAGTCCCTGGGTTCATATTTGGGCTCACTGTGTTAGCCCGAATTATAACTTAGTTCAAAATGAGGAATTTTCTTTATAAATCTTCTTCTTCAGATCCAGCAGTCAGAATGTTTTGATATTGGTATGCAGCATCCTTAGGGGGGGTGAGATTCAAGTTTGTTCAAGCCATGTCCCTAGGTCCATATTTGGGCTCACTGTGGGAAGTCCGAATGATAACTTAGTTCAAAATGAGGAATTTTCTTTAAAAATCTTCTTCTTCAGATCCAGCAATCGAAATGTTTTGATATTTGGTATTGGGTATGCACCATACTTAGGGGGGTGAGTTTCAATTTTGTTCAAGCCAAGTCCCTGGGTTCATATTTAGGCTCACTGTGGGTAACCCGAATTATAACTTAGTCAATATGAGGAATTTATCTTTAAAAATCTTCTTCTTCAGATTCAGCTGTCAGAATGTTTTGATATTTGGCATGCAGCAACCTTAGGGGGGCTGAGATTCAAGTTTGTTCAAGCCAAGTCCCTTGGTTCATATTTGGGCTCACCATGGGAGCCCGAATGACAACTCAGTTCAAAATGAAGAATTTTCTTTAAAAATCTTCTTCAGATCCAGCAGATGAATGCTTTTGATATTTTTTATGCAGCATCCTTAGGGGGTAAGATTCAGTTTGTTAAAGCCAAGTCACTGGGTTCATATATGGGTTCCCTGTGGGAGCCTGAATTATAACTTAGTTCAATATGAGGAATATTCTTTAAAAATCTTTTTTTTTTTTAGATCCACTCATCAGAATTTGGATATTTGGTATTAGCTTTTCTTAGAAGGAGCAGATGCAGCTTGTTGAAATCAATTCTCTGGGTTGATATTTAGGCTACCATGTCAGGTGAGCACCCTCAGGCCCCCTGGGGCCTCTTGTTTTTAAACCATTTACCCATCATTATAGCCATATATGACCAGCAGAGTATACAAAATCTCCAATCACATTTTACTATTTTTCTTATTTTGCTAATCAGTTTTCCAGGACAGCGATAAAAACTGCTAATCAGACTAGGGATGCCACAATTTTCAAATTTTCGAATTGATTAATCGGTCGTACCAATCTACGATTCGTCGATAGTCGTACACGGTGAACCACAAATAATGTGAGGAAATTTAATTGTTAAAATAACCTAAAAATATAACCCGACACGGTAATTCAGTAAGTAAGACTCAGTATGTTGCTGAGACGACAGAGATGGTGAGAATGGTTCCTCGGGATTGTAATTTGTAGTGCACTGTTTCGTGCAACAAATGACCACATCACAGGCTGAGTATTTGTCCCCTCTCCCCAAATACATACTTGAAAGTTGGACTTCGGGTCAGTTCGGGTACTTAGTTTACAGGCCACGGTATGCCTACTGTCCGGAGTTATGGCTCCAGAAAGTTAAAATGAAAATTAGTTTATAAGTTTACCTGTCCGTGTTTCGTCATGTATATGTACACCTACAGTCTCATGAATCCTGTTTTACATCCATTTAAAGAAGTTGAGAAGAACACACCACAGAGTGACCTCAACTCCTCATTTCGCAACAAATTTGGACTTAACATATTCACATAATTCAGTGTCACTTGTAGGTCGCGAATAGTTTGCAAAGGGGACTGGTATGGAATTATTATCTGAAGTCAGCATCAAGTGACTGCAGAGTACTGCTCGTTCAACGAGAATCTCAGAAAAATGTAACAAGTTGAGTTAACAGGGACACATTCAGAGAAATCATCTGTCATTATCTGTGACTGTGAATGCTCTTCGTTGAATGATTGGGCACTGCGGCAAGACTGCGCGAGACACTCGGTCAATATTCATTAACGGAATAGCATTTACATTTTTAATGGCCGCAAAATCCCTCCTGTACAGGCCCGCAGGTGACCTGTGGGCCTGTACGGGGTGGATTTTGCACTCGACATAAATCTTTCAAATTGACAAAGACTTTGATTAAAGTGTGGAACTGGGCCACTGGCACACACTCAGGGGAAATCAACTCAAGTTTGAATCAACATTGTCAGTGAATGACAATCACCGCTCATAATGTGTTTCTGGGGTGTGGGTATCAGATCAATCGTTAAACTTCAAAGGCAGCTAATAATCGACACTTGCTATCTGTTGGCAATATCACTCACAAAACACAATTCATCAAATGGCTGTCATGACATGAGAGTTCAAACTTGTTGCTGTTGATTATTTCAATTTATTTGTGACATAGTCTCTGTCAGAATGCTTTGCAGTAGGAAGCGTTCCGACAGAGACCATGTTGCAAACAATCGACAAGTTCAACAACCACTGAACGTTAACACTTTATCTTAATGATGTTAATGAATACAATGTTGTATGACTCGTAGTTAAGAGATATTCAATTAAGTGTGCTCCACTGTAGTATGATGTGATGGTTAATTTGTTAGTACTGTAGACTTCTGATCAGTGTTCCCACAGTTAGGTGCCAATTTAGCCAATTGCATGAAAACATTTCATTTTGCACCCAAAAATCTTTGTTGGCTGAAATTTTGGCACCAAAAATGTTTTTTTCACTTGTAAAGGAAAGACATTGCGGCAGTGAAGAGCATGATCAATGATGGAACAAAAAAAAAAGAAAAATGTTATTACTTCTTTTGTCAATAAGGTGTTGGAAATTGTGTTTGGACAAACATGCAACATAAATTGTGAGTGGGGTGTATTTTCTTCAGTAAAACATTGTTGGTTATTGCATTGCATTGTTGGTTATTCATTGTGTCAAAGGGCTGCATTTAATTGGATAAATACTTCAAACCATTGTGACGGTACTACCTTTTGTAAAGATGCTAAACCCAATGTATTAACAGTAATTATTCGATTAATCTGTTATCACCAAAGTGCAACAACAGGTATATGTACCAGCATCGTTAAGGCCATTAAATGAATCGGTGACAAAGATAAAACTTAGGTAACTTTTCTGTGGCCAATTATTCGTTCATTCTTGAAATAATTGCCAGTTTATGTTTCAAAATTCAATCAATTTATTTGGATCAGACAGTGAAGTACACACCCTTCAATCCAATTATCGCTCTGGCACTGAAACATTTTATTTGGCACCAAAAATATCCAGAATGGCTAAAAATGTGGCACCAGACAGTTTTGGTTCTGCATGAACGCTCCTTCTGATCAAGAGGTCATAACTCGAAATTTGTTGAGATAATTGTTGCTTGGCTGTGCAGTGTATTTACTCATATATACAACTCCCCTGTAGGAACCCCAGGAAGTGAAACTACTTTTTTTACTGTGGTAAACAAGCTCTGTTTTACTGGTAAAATAGGACCCAGTCAGCAATGCTGGGGTGGAAGTCATCTAAAATGAGTATAATCGATTAACTGGACTTGACTTTATCTCCATGTTGTGGTCACGATTAGCCATTTTGCAGAGGTATGTGACCTTAAATACTGATAAATAAATAAATAAAATATATGAACTCATACAACTGGTTGAAGGTTCACATACCTTCTCTCATCCAATGTTTAAATCAACTGTTGCACCAATAAATTGTAAAGTTTGCTGGTTACTTGTTGCTACCTGATAGTTTTGCTGGAATTCTCAAAACTGTTCAACATATGACCTTTGCTCTTTAAAGTGGAATTAATGCCATGTATTGGGCTTATGGTGGCTCATTGGTTAAGGTATGGACTTAGTATCGAAAGGTTGATGGTTCTGACCCATGTCATCAGCATTGTGGCCTTGGGTAAGTCACTTCATTCCAGTTGCCTATGTTGGAGTACGGTAGTACTGTGTATTAAGGTGTAGGGCATGAAGGTACATCTGCCTTTACTTAATGCTAATCCTGCTTCTGCCAGGTTAGTAAGTTGGAGAGTCTTGATAACTACTCCCCTTTGATTGGAAGTTTTCTCTGGCTTCCTGCACCTGTGAAACTGTCGGACAAAAATATGACCCTAGCTTTTGGAAGAGTGATTGTTTAAACCCCCAATAAACAAATTAACAAATACCATAGCATGCTTCTGGCACATATTCCCAGGACAGCAATAGTCTGGTCACCAGAATAGGTATAATCCTGCTTCTGTTTAATAAAACTTATTCCTGTAAATTGGATCAGACAGTTCATGAATGATTTCCGGGCTCCATTTGGTTGAATTTTTCATCAAATCAGTCATGGCTACTTCACAGCAGCCATGACCGGATTTTACGAAAAATATTCAAGAAAACAGCATTACACTCAGCTGGTTAATAATTAAATCATTTGAAACAAACAATGAACAAAAATCAGAGATTCGAATTTCCAGCTTTTATTCATTGGATTACATTTTTTTTTTTAATTGCTTCAGTGGGCCCGTTGCATGTGGAAAAAGAACTAATTTGCTAGGGCTAGGAGTTTGGGTTGAAGTTTCCAGATTTTTTCATCATTAAGAGTTCTCATTTATGAGAAACGAATGAATAGGTGAAACTCCATCATTTGATAATCTCGCAGCATGGATTGTGTTCTTATAAGCCTCATATTTAGGACATTGGTCTTCTCGGAGTTGCCAGGAAATGTTCAAATGCTGGGTTGTATTGCCAAAAGTTAAAAAATTTATAGTAATTTATATATTTTTTATACTTACCAATGACCCAGACTTAGCTGGTGCTAACTCTAACAAAACCAGGGCCAAACACAAATTTTGCCCCCCAATCCCCAAAATTTGCATCCAAAACAAAAAGAAATCATGTCCTAAAGGACCTCCATACTACGCAGTCGTCCCGAAATTGGCGCAAATTATCATTCTTACTGGCAGTGCCTGGTCAGCGCTATGTACTCAGCGGGGAGGCAAGAGTTCCCAACTCCAGGGAGGGCCATCCCCGTCTGGGTCATTGGTAAGTATGAAAAGTATATAAATTACTATAAATTTTTTAACATTTTTATACTGTACCAATGACCCAGACTTAGCTGAATAGTAAACAGGCTGGAGGGCCTAGGACATAGAGGAAAATCCAATAAGCTCAACTATATAGTAAAGAGGTAACCCCTTAAGGAGAAAAGGAGTATTAGGCTTTACATGTATCTTTCTTATTTAATATTAAATTAGAAAGATACACTACCCTTAATAATTGAGCACAATAACATTCATGTTCTCTATTAACATCCAGTATAACCCTTATACTAATTATTTTTAAAGCAAGCCAATAAATAAAGTAGTCCAGAGAACTGAGACTCTTTATAATCATTTAAAAGTGTCCGAGTATTGTATATTAAAGCCCGTTTGACACTTGACATATACAAATGCTTCACACCGAGCTACACTTTAAAAATAAGACATGAATGAATTTAAACATTAATATTACACTTTAAAACCATCCCGGAAGCGACTCAGAAATACTGACTTGGAGGAGGCATTCCCTTGTTTTTCACTATAAAGCAGGTGACCTAAGGGAACACCCGCCCCCCCCCCCCCCCCTTCCCCTTGCCCTGGGTCAAATAGCCCAGAGCGAAGAGGGCAGCCGGACGGAGTCACTGCCGGAACAGAAAGCCTGCATAACTATAGTTGCAACTGTTTAGTGGACGACATTCTGAGCAACAGATAACGGACCTAAACAATGCAGGTCTCCAGAAATGGACTCAATTTTTCTGAGATAAAAATTCGTAAATGTGGATGGCTGAGACCAATAAGCAGCCTTCATTAAATCTGTAATAGCAACACTATTAGCATAAGCCCAGGAAGTAGAAAGAGCTCTTACTTCATGAGCAGAAATCTTAAGCACAGACTGCTGAGAAGAAGATAAATCTTCATAAGCAGTACGGATAGTTAACTGAATCCATCTAGCAATAGAATGGACTGAAATGTCCTTTCTATTAGGCATCAAAGACAGAAAGAAACGTTTCCGTCCCTTTCTGATAAACTGAGATCTCTGTTTATAGATACGTAGTGCTCTAACAGGACAGAGTAAAGGCCTACGCCCGTCTGAAGACGGAAGAGCCTTAATAACAATAGGTTCCGGATATTTATTAGGAGCCTGATTCTTAGCTAAAAAACCCACATTAGTAGTGAAGGTGATAGTGTTCCCAACACTACGATAATGAGAATCATCCACCGATAGTGCATGAAGCTCACTGACTCTTCTGGCAGAATAGAAAGCTAAGAGAAAAGCTGTCTTATAAGATAAGAATTTGAAATCTACTGTCCCAAGAGGTTCAAATGGCTTTTCCTTCAATTTAAGGAGAACCCAAGCTAAATTCCACTTAGGAATTAATCTAAGAGTTCTGGGTCTATTTATCGAAAAGTTTCTAACCAACTTCGATAAAGAGACATTAGATCCAATTTGTAAACTATCATGATGTGCATAGGTATCAGATAACATAGATCTATAACCCTTTATAGTAACAGGCTGCAGTTTGATTTCGTCAAACAAGTATACTAGAAAGTTTGCAATGTCTGGTATGGAGGGATCAAATATATCTACAGAATGATCCCTACACCAACGACGAAAAACCTTCCACTTAGCCGCATAGTTTAGCGAAGAGGAGGTCCTCCTACAGTTAGAAATCGCGTCCACTGCTCGTCCTGTAAAGTGCTTGCCATTCAAGAAGGACCGCACAACGGAAAAACGTGAAGGTTGAGACCTTGCGGGTTGTGATGGAGTTGGCGCGATTTCCCCTGCGAAAGAAGATCCTCTCGTGGAGGAAGCTTCCGCGGTAGGTTCCACAACAGACACCTGAGTAGATTTATCCACGGTCTCTGTGGCGACAGAGATGCTACCAACAGAATCTTGCATTGAGATTGTTTTATCTTTAGCAATACTTGTTGAATTAACGGCGCTGGAGGATACGCATATCCTATCATTCCGTCCCAAGGGATCGACAGAGCGTCTACTGCAAATGCTCTTGGATCCGGACACGGAGACACATACGTCTGCAACTGATTGTTGAGATGTGTCGCAAATAAGTCTATCATTGGCCGTTCCCATTGGTAGCAAATCTGATTGAATACTTGTTTGTTGAGAGTCCACTCCGATGGCAACAAGCGACCCTTTCGTGAAAGGGAGTCTGCTAGCACATTCAGACGACCCGGTATGTGACGGACCGAAAGAAGAATGTGATGTTCTAACGCAAACAGAAGGATTCTTTCCGTTAGATTGAACAACGGAACTGAATGAGTGCCTCCCTGATTCCGTATATACGCCACTACTGTCGTATTGTCGGATAGGATTTGGACATGAGCATCGTGAATAATGTCCATCCAGTGACGTAACGCAAGCCAAATTGACATCATTTCCTTGATGTTTATGTGCTTGCACAGGAATTGCGGATCCCAAAGACCCTGGCATCTCGAATCCGTTGGGATTAATGATGCACCCCAACCTGTTTGACTGGCATCCGTCATAACGGTAAAACTCGGATCCGGCAACTGCAGCGGAACTCCTTGAGTTAACCACCGAATGTTTGCCCAAGTCTGAATCTCTTGTTTTACTTGATCTGACAAGAGAACGTCTACATCGAGCGAATGAATTTTCACACTCCAATTCTGAGTCAGGAAAATTTGAAGAGGACGTGTGCGTAGCCGCCCCATCGGAATGAGATCCGCGGCGGCTCCGCACAGACCTATCAGTCTCATAAATTCTCTCGCCGTGACTTTGTCTGCGTGCAGACAATAGCGAGCGTAACAACTGACTAATTTCGCTCTGGTTAACGGCAGACGAACGAGATTGTTGTGCGTCTCGAAGCTCATTCCCAGATGAGTGAATGACTTGGACGGCACCAGATCCTACTTCTCCTCGTTTACTATAAAACCGAGACGTCGGAGCAATAGAAGAAGATTCTGAACATCGTTCTGAAGCGTTAACTCGTTGCCGTACCTCTGAAGAATGTCGTCCAGGTAGGCCGACGTTACCGCAGACGAATGAGCTCGGAAGTAGATCATTACCGAGTTCATTACCCGAGTGAAAGCCCAGGGTGCTAGATTCAATCCGAAGCACATCGCCCGGAATTGATACACCACTCCCAGGACTGCAAAGCGTAGATACTTTCGGAATGTCGGATGTACCATGACGTGAAAGTACGCATCTTTGAGATCTATGCTCGTTGCATAATCGTTCACCCGAATACTCGCTCTGACCGATCGAATCGTCTCCATATAAAACTTCGGAGCGACGATCAGCTTGTTTATCCAGCTCAAATCTATGACTGGACGGAACGAGCCGTCTGGTTTCGGAACCAGAAACAGATGGCTGTAGAATCCCAGAGATTCCTGGTTTTCTACGACCTCTACCGCGTTCTTCATTAAAAGAGACTGCACCTCTGATAACAGAGCGTCTCTTTTCTGTGTATTTGACGGAAGATGAGTCCACTTTGGACTTCGAGTTAATGGAGGCTTTCGTTTGAAGGATATCTTTAGACCTTCCGAAGTCACTCCTCTCACCCAAGGGTCGTCCGTAATCGACGCCCACTCTTGTGAAAAACTCGACAACCTTCCGCCAACCGGAACGCGATAGAGGTTTAAGCCATCACCTCCTGGACCTGCGAGGCCTGCGGTAGGAGAAACCACGTCTTCCACGACCCGCACCTTGCCTCGTCGACCTCGGGGCGTCCGACCGATTGTCCCGGCCTGAAGGACGTCCCGAACGAGAGTCGCTATCCTGACGGTCTCTCGAATAAGACCAAGAGGACGCACCGGAACCTCTATAGGAACCTCTCTTGGGCGCATTAGACCCAGAAGTGCCTGTCTTATTCGTGTCTGCTGTATCCGACTTCTTAGGAGCCGATCTGAACAACAGAGAATCATTAGCTTTCTTTTTAATTTTATCATAAATAGCGGAAAGCTTGCCGTCAAAGAGAAGTTCTCCTGAGACCGAAGCGACTCTAAGAGAGTTCTTCACCTTAGAATCCACTAGTGTGGATGTAGCTAGGGCTGCGTCACGTCTAACCAACTCCAGATTTGCCACTGAAAGGGCGGAGTTACACGTGGAATAAGCTACTGCCCTTGAAAGAAGTCTTAAAGAGGATTGTATATCCTGAAACTCTTCCCCTTGAAGGCGCAGTGATAACGCCTTAGTAAGGTGATCTGCGTAAGATAAGGCATCTAAATTGGCTCTGTTAGACGCAATAGCTGTTTCCAACACCGCGGTTGGAATAGAAGCTGACGACGGTAATGATAGCTCTAAGTCTTCCGCCTCGTCGTCCATACGCAGAGGAACTCTCGGTATACCCTGTCCTGCTGTATCGAATTTATTCCTTGCATTAATGAAAGGCAGGTTGAGAGTATTAGCGGACAAGAAACCTGCTTTCCCCGTCCTGGAAGCAAGTTCAAATATAGCGTCGTTCAATAATTCAAATGTTCTAGCAACATTATTGGACTGCGACGGAAACTCGGGAGCGATGTCCCTGAACCGCTCAAAAAATTCAGAGTCCAATGACGCTATAATTCTCTTGTCCGGAAGCGCAGCAGTCTGGCCCGACGGAACAACTTGAGGGAGAAAGTGCCGGATGAAGTCCACGGCAGCTTTATGTTGTTCCGAAAGGGATAGCTCCAAGTCATCCGTATCCCTTTCACCATCCGGTCGGACCTCACGATGTTCCCGGTCGTCCGCCCCCGATGCTTCGGCGGAGCGTACCGACCCAGCGCCGTCGGATAATTCTCGATCCGACACCGTTTCTGTCGGCTGCTGGGATGCTGCGATAAGCTGTGCTATCTGCACAAGAATGTCCGGCGTCGAGACCTGCGGAGGCGCAGTCTTTCGCTGCTTCGCCGAGGGCAGCTCTGCATCAGATGGCTCCCGCATACTTTTCCTATGCGAACGTCCGGAGTCCATCGGTCTCGAATCCCTGGCTGCCGGATGGTGTGACCTGGTCGCCGAAGAATCCTTCATCGGCGAAGCTGGTAATATATCGGCGGTCATGCAGCCAAGGTGCGGTCGTGTGCGCTGACGAGAAGAGGAAGCCTTAACAGTCTCTGCGGACTGCTTATACAACGGAGCGTCCCGAGCGACGGACGTATGCTCCGGTAAAGACACATTTTGTACCACAACATCTTGTCCCAGATGTTGTTGTACGAGAGAGGGACCTCTCTCGCTCGCGGCCCGGCTGGACCTGGACGAGCTATGAACCGGACTAAAAGGCTTCCTCCGTTCTCGCTTACTATCCGCCGTCACTGGGTGTGCATCTATTATGTTTATAGTGCTCGCATCACCCAAAATTTCCTCTTGGACCGCATCGGACGAACCCGGCTGCCGAACCATTCGGTGAATGGACGCTACACCGGGCGAGCTAGCGGACGACATTTGTCTAATCTCCATGAGCACTTTAGCCGCTAGCTCTGAATTCATTTGTGACGACGGACGCACACTTGAAGAAGATAACATGGAAACATCACCCTGTTCTGGTTCCTCTGAAATAGAAACTGAGAGAGTAGAGTGACCTTGCGGAGAAAGAGCCGGCATCGCTCTTTCTCCAGAAACAACATATCGTGACACACGTTTCCAATGTTTCTCATCCCAATGTTCACATATAGGACAGGGATTAATGCGAGAACACTGACTACAATTAATACAATGATCATGAAAGTCAGAGGAAGATTTCTTCCTATTACAATTTGAACAACGTCCCTCATTGTGAAAGAACAACAATAAGTCCTAGTTACCCGCAAAAACCCCTGACACAAAGATACATAATAACATGATCCATTAATAAATGAAAAAACAATTGCAAAACAAAATAATTTTGAAAAAATATTTTTTCAGAGAAACCCAAGTTGCTGAAAAGTAACGTTGAGCCCCGATGGATCCGATGGCAAAGTGTGGTCAAAAATTTTAAATTTATATAAAATAATTAATGAGACACTTTCGGATAATATAAATGTATCTTATAATGAGATAAACTACCACAAAGGCAAACAGCCCCCCTCAAAAAAGGCTGTTGCCAATGAAAACAAACAGTGTAAACACACTAGAAAACATGACTCCAGGCACTGAAAAAACTGGCCCGGAATCAGTCATCAATTACACTCTATCTGATGCAAAACAGAGACTCCCAGGGGAGAATCTGTAGAACATCAGATGGAAGATGCAGAACACAAACGTTATACACCCATAGGTGAAAACGTAACTATGGGGAAAATAACAGAAAACATTCTGTAACCAAGCAACTCTCCCAGGAAATTTTAGAAATGAAATTTCTCAAACATATGCCAAAAGCATGGGAGAATTGCAAGGGGGGACTTTAGAAGGCTAGGGGAGAGGAAACACTGAATAAGCAGTGCAACAATTAGCAAGAATGACAACAAGAGGCCCATGCCTCGAAAATAGGCAACTTAACATAATTTCATCAAAAAATTTTAAGTACAGCCCTGATTATTTTTTGCCACTTCTTTTTCCTCTCCTCCTTCTATCCTCCTTAGAATCACATTTTCTCCAAAAATTACGTGTCTGGCATCCTTTAAACTGAGATTTACAAGCACAAAGATCAGTGAGATGTTGACTGATGAAGGGCCAAACAGAGAATGATAATTGGCGCCAATTTCGGGACGACTGCGTCACTGCGCATGCGCAGTAGAGGCGTAGTATGGAGGTCCTTTAGGACATGATTTCTTTTTGTTTTGGATGCAAATTTTGGGGATTGGGGGGCAAAATTTGTGTTTGGCCCTGGTTTTGTTAGAGTTAGCACCAGCTAAGTCTGGGTCATTGGTACAGTATAAAAATATAAAACTCCTAGTGTAAAATCACAGGTCATGGTTTTCTCAACCTGATTTCATCAAAATTTTCTTGGTGCCCTGCAGAGAACCTTAATGGAGTCTTGCTGTTCATGTCAAAACTCATACTTTAGACTCAAGACTTATAGTCAATTAGTTTTGTTAGACAGAGCTCAGTGAGTTCTTCCGAACAAGATTGTACTGGTTAAATTCCCAGTTGCTTCATGTGTAAAATTTGCTGGTTGAAGTTTGATATTTTGACCACAGTGTGCAGTGGCATAATTTTCACTCAGGTTGAAGTATTTTATTCCCAAAGTCTACATGATTTTGATCTCATTTTCTTTTCATGTGCTGTCATTTGGAACAAATCTTTCTGTTGTATTGCAGCTATTATGCTTAACATCAACAGATTACGTTCTTCTTATTTGTCTAAGAGGAGCCTCGGAAGGCTTGTGTGAGGTGCAGTCTTACAGATTGCGGTGGTATTGCTAACAGTATTGAAGTTGATACAGCTCTAGCTGGAATATCATAAAATTGCCCAGCACTGAAGTGCTGTTTTCTGAATGAGCTGGAGGGTATTTTGCTGATTAAAAATTCCTGTGGAAATCCAGAGCCGTGTTTCCTTCCTGTAGAAAGGCAAGTTTTGCTTTATTGGTATAATGGGACCTAGTAACCACTACCAGCAGTGTCATGTCCTCTAAAAGTGGGTAGCATAATTATGAAAAGTTTGCTTATTGTATACATTGGAGAGTGGTGCTTACTTAATTGGACATCACTTATTTAAATAACATTGTTAATTAAATGTAAATTCCCAGCATAAAACTATTCACCATACCTTCAGTACAAATTCAACTGGTTAATTATATATAGGTTATAAAGTATGCTTCTGTTAATTGAATAAAAAGGGGGAGCGCGGTGGCTCAGTAGGTAGAGGTGCAGGCTGCAAGCCGAGAGGTCCTCAGTTCGAATCCCACCTGCGGCAACCGCGTTGTGTCCTTGGGCAAGACACTTCATCTCCATTGTCCGCGTGGGGGCACGATGACGCCGTGTACTAAGGCGTACTGCACGTCGATGGTACGCATGTCTTCAACCAATCTAACCCTGCCTGTGCTGCAGTGCGGAGTTACGATGTTGGGGAGCTGGCAGCTGCTCGTCGTTGCTCGGTGGTTCTCTCCGGGTACTCCGGCTTCCTCCACCCGTAAAACTGTCACGGTCATGGTTAGCCATTGTGCATAAATATGTGACCTTAAACATCAATACATAATACATAAATTGAATAAAAAACCTTGTAACATGTCGAAAAATCATCTTGATAATCACTGAATTTCCCTTGTTTATAGACCTATTTGTTGTCACTACATCCAATGCAGACATCTGATGTATTATATCTTGTTGGACAGAGATCCATGAGCTCAAACAAGATGTACTTGATTAAATGCTTAGCTTATCTCTAGAATACAGGAAAGTTACCAAATCCATGTTGATTGAATACGCCTGTTCATTGAACAATTTTCACTTGCAAAGTCGGTATTCAATTAATAGAGTTACACTGTACTTGTGTTGCAATTGTGATGCAGTAATAGATGCTGAAAGTGCCCCAAAGCCTCAGTCATTTGTAATAAAAGGACATTGAGAGGTTAGTTAAGTAGGCTGAGCTACCAACTGAAGGTAAACAAGGTTGCATAGCTAATATAGTATAAATCAACTTCAAGGAGTTGGAGGGAACCTGCTCCCTAGTTATCACATGTAATAGTCTACCCTATTAGTATTGTAGCATTTTAGTTTCATCTTGATGCATGTAACAGCATTCTTCTTACTATCTCAAAACATGTTTTCTCTTAGGAAGTGAAGCTTTATCTGAAGTTATATATTTATCTGTATGAATCTATTTTGTTTACTTCAGATGGAGATTGAGAGTACATCAGAAAATAACTCCCAGGTTAACTCTTTGGAACCAAATGGTGCTAGTGCTCCTCCACCACTGTTGAAACAGCCACCAGGCTCTCCAAAGTCAAACATGTCCACCTCAAGGTAAGATGTTTTATCCAGGAATAAATTTATTTTATTTATGTTCAATATGAGAAGAAATAATTTTGGTAACAGAACACACATAACGATGAATCTGGGTTTCTGCTAAGAACAAACTGTTTCAGGTGCCATGCAAAGATTTTTTGTTCTATCAATCTGAAACACAATATCTTGGCACTTGCGACAATGGAATCTTACCTTTTGGGGGTAGATTGCTGCCAACTCTGGATATACAGTGCAAACAAACTCTGACTTTAGAGCTTCCACCTTTTTAAAAAAGATTTTGCATCGTGAATTTGAAGAGATGAACATTGAAAATGAAACTGAGATTGTTAAATGCAATATCACAAAATATCATCCGTCAGCATTTTTCAAGTTTGATGTTGATCGCATGCAATAATTTTTTCTATCACAGCTGCTCAACTCATCATTTGTTGCACCACTAAAGTTGTATGTAAGTGGATGGAAACTGGGAGCTAGCCCATAATTGTCCCATTATATTGATGTTAATTGTTTAAGTTAGTTCAGGAAAAGTTGGCAAGGGGAATGAAGCCATTGAGGAGACAGCCTGCCTTCCTAACAGAAATTGTGACTGAATCCAATGTTTTAACTGGTAGAGTGCTAAATTATTTTTGGTTATCAAAACTTGTTTATGTGTCTTTACCTGGCATAATTTTTGAGATAGTGCCTCCAGGCACTCTCCCATAAATTTTAGCATGGCAAATTTGTACAGACTAAACAATTTCAATTCAAAGATAATATGAAGCACTTCCACAGAACATGAAGCCTTTAAGTTGTGGCACTTGCATATCATGTGTGATGGTAATGAATGAAAAAGAAAAATTTTTGATGATGATTGTTCCAAGTTTACAGGATAATTTTATTTTTTTCAGATTGTTGCCAATACAGAAAACAGGACTTCAACAACCACCTCCATTAATACGACCCAATGGTTCTCCTGCAACTGTCAAGACAAATGATTAAATTAGTTATTTGCAATGAAACTTTAAACAACCATTTATCACTCATCATTCCATCTATCATTTGAAGCCTGAGTTGGTTCTTCACTCTTTCATGACAAATGCAGCATATATATACTCATATATATATATTGATATACTTTGATTCACCTGGCAAAATGGATGCATTCAGACATAGCATAAAAGCAAGGCTCTTCCCTTGTCAGATACCCCAGAAAGCGCGATAGGGATGTAAAAAAAGAAAATCTCTGATTTAAATACAATATTCCAAAATGGTCATTCTATTAACCATTGGCTGAAGTTAACTGGGTAACTGGGTACTTGCCATTATGTAACCAAACATGAGCATAGATCCTGGTGGTAGTGGTATGGAATTGAAAGGTTATTTTCCCTCTACTTTTGTGTTGGGAGGGATCATCTGACAATATAATCATCCACGACAATTTATGTTTATCAAAGTCCTGAAGAAAGCCAAATATTTTCAGAGCAAGTCATCTGATGAATGTATTAAATTTATGTACTAGTCATAATCTTACATATATGATTTAGAGTGCCAGCAGAGAGGTAATTTCCAATAATTTTTTGCATGGTGGCCTAGATGTCTGTAGTTATGGTACATGCTGTTTCATCTTCAGTGTGTGGAGAGTGGCACACTAACAATAACACTTTTGAGACCAAATTCCGACTTTATTCACACTTCTTCATCAGCAAACCAGGTGCCTTAACACGCATTCTTTGGATAAACTTGCAAATTACAAAGTACCCCAGAAGTTGTTTCTAGGCAAGTCTTGGTTGCCTACATGGGCAGGCCAAGACTTGCCTAGAAACAACTGCAAATTCACAGGATGTGGACTAACAAAGTGTAACAAAACTGTATAAAAATTTGCAGGCCCTAAGAGTTGCAAACTTTTCACCTAACTTAACATCCATAGCACTATTTTATGACTTTTTCAATTTTTGCTTCAGAAACATAGCTTATGACCCCCTCATTGGAATGAACACTCAAGCTCCATTGAGGGTCATAATCTACATGTTTGAACAAAAGAAATTTAAAGTGGTATATTTTTATACTGTACCAATGACCCAGACATAGCTGGTGCTAACTCTTAAAATATAGGGCCAAACACAAATTTTGCCCCCCAATCCCCAAAATTTGCATCTAAAACTAAAGAAAACATGTCCTGAGAGGCCCTCCACACTTCGCCCCTACTGCGCATGCGCAGTGTCAAGGACGTTCCGAAATTGGCGCCATTTATCATTCTAAGTTTGGCCCTTCATCAGTTAACATCTGACTGATCTTTGTGCTTTTAAATCTCAGTTTAAATGATGCCAGACACATAAATATTAGTGAAATGGTGATTCTAAGGAGGATAGAAAAGGAGGAGAGGAAAAGAATGTGTGACAGAATATTATCAGGGCTGTAACTTAAAATTTTTTAATGAAATTATGTTAAGTTACCTATTTTCAAGGCAGCAGCCATTTTGTTGTCATTCTGATTATTTAGTTACACTGTTTTTACAAGTGTTTTCCCTCTCTCCCTGTCCTTTAAGTTCCCCCTTGCTATTCTCCCATGCTTTTGGCATAATTTCTGTAATTATTATTACTAAAATTTCTTGGGAGTTTAGCTGAATAACAGAATGAATTCTGTTCTTTCCCCATGTTTACGTCTTCACCTACGGGTGGTTAGGCGTTGTGTTCTGCATCTACCATCTGATGTTCTGCAGTTTCTTCCCTGGAAGTCTCTGTTTTGCATCAGATGGTGTATTTTTGGTAACTGATTTCGGGCCTGGGTGCCTGGAGTCTTATTTTAGTGTTTTTACACTCATTGTTTACATTTACAACAGCCCTCTGTGTGAGGGGGGGATTTCTAAATAATAATATCTTTATGTTATTTCAATCATAACTAGATACATTATTATTGTTCGTAAGTGTTGAATAAATTGTTTAAAATATTTTTAAAATTTTTGTCCACACTTAGGCTTGGGATCCATTGGGGCTCAACGTTACTTTTCAGAAACTTGGGCTGTTCTGAAAAAATATTTTTTCAAAATATTTTGATTTCAATTATTTTTTCTATATTAATGGATCATATTATTATTATGTATTTTGATTGCCAGGGGTTAGTGCGAGTACCAGGACTTGTTTTCTTTTCACTTTGAAAGGATATTGATCTATTGTTTTAAGAGGAAGTCTTCCTCTGACCTTATTATCATTCTATATGTGGTCAGTGTACTCGCATTAACTCCGGTTTTGTATCGTATGATTTCGATGACAATATGGGAAGCGTATGTCACGGTATGTTGTTGGGGATTTGGACACTCCGGTCCTTTCCCCGCAGGGTCACTCTACTTTATCAATTTCTATTTCAGACGATCAAGATTAGGGTGATGTATCTGTGATGTCTTCCAACAGTGTGCCTCCGTCGTCACAATTAATGAAGGGCTAGCGGAAAAGTGCTCATGTAATACGCCAATTGCCTAAGAGGACCCTAGTAGGTTCGACGGCCTTTGACGTCCGCTAGCTCGCCCGGTGTAGCGTCCATTCACCGAATGGTTCGGCAGCCGGGTTCGTCCGTTGCGGTCTAGAAGGAATTTTGGGGTGATGCGAGCACTATAAAATTAACTTAATGCACACCCAGTGACGGCGGATCGGAGGGAGAACGGAGGAAGCCTTTTAGTCCGGTTCATAGCTCGTTCCGGTCCTTCCGGACGGCAAGCGAGAGAGGCCCCTCTCTCGTTCAACAACATCTGGCCCCAGATGTTGTGGTACAAATGTGTCGTTAGCGGAGCATACGTCCGTCGCTCGGGACGCTCCGTTGTATAGGCAGTCCGCTGAGACTGCTAAGGCTTCCTCTTCTCGTCAGCGCACACGACCGCACCTTGGCTGCGTGACCGCCGATATATTACCAGCTTCGCCGATCAAGGATTCTTCGGCGACCAGGTCACACCATCCGGCAGCCAGGGATTCGAGACCGATGGACTCCGGACGTTCGCATAGGAAAAGTATGCGGGAGCCATCTGATGCGGAGCTGCCCTCGGCGAAGCAGCGATAGACTGCGCCTCCGCAGGTCTCGACGCCGGACATTCTTGTGCACATAGCACAGCTTATCGCAGCATCCCAGCAGCCGACAGAAACGGTGTCGGATCGAGAATTATCCGACAGCGCTGGGTCGGTAGCCGGGGACTCGAGGCCTGCAGACTCCGGACGTTCGCATAGGAAGTATGCGGGAGTCAACGTACACGGAGCTTCCAGCGGCAATGCATCGTAAGTCCGCTACTGCACAGGCCTCGGGAACGGACGTGCTTTCCTTAATAGCACAGTTTATCGCAGCATCCCAGCATCAACTGAATCTGTCGCATATATTTTATCCGACGATGCTGGGTCGGGACGCTCCGCGGAAGCGGGTACGGACGTCCGAAAGTTTCATCCGGTCCGACGGGATACCGAAAGGGATTCGGTGGATTTCAAGCTTTCCCTTTCGGAACAACATATGCTGCGATGCCGGATAAGAAACTGATAGCGTCGGTGGACTTAGAAATTTTTGGTTCGGTTCAGGGACATCGTCCCTCAGTTCCGACATAGTCCAATAATGTCACACAAACTTTCGAATTATTGAACGACGCTATATATATTATTATTTTATGCTTGCTATCCAAGCATTTCTGGTTTCTTGTTCGAAGAGTTATGCAGATGTCTTTCAAAAGTGTGCCTCTGTCGTCATAGTTAATGAAGAGTTAGCGGCAATAAGTGCTCATGGAATATGTCTATCGCTTACGGAGTGACATTCGCTAGCTCACCCGGTGTAGCGTACATTCATCGAATGGTTCGGCTGCCGGGTTCGTCCGTTGCGGTCTAGGAAGGAGATTTGGGTGATGCGAGCACTTTAATTACTTTAGTTCTCACCCAGTGACGGCAGATTGAGGACAGATCGGAGGAAGCCAACAACATAGGGGACCGCATGTTGTGGTTCAGATATTTTACATTCGGAGCATATGTCCGTTGCTCGGGACGCTCCGTTATATTGACAGTCCGAGAGACTGTCTTTAATGCTTCCTCATCCTCACAGCAGGGCACACGACCGCACATTGGCTACGTGACCTCGAGTATCCGATCAGTTTCGGCATTCAGTGATTCCACAGCGAATAGGTCGCGCCATCCGGTAGCCAAGGGACACGAGGCCTATACTCTCCGTTCGCTCGCATATTGGAAGTATGCACGGGGTAACGATCTCGGAGCTTCCTGCGGCAATGCATCGTAAGACCGCTGCTCCTCAGGCCTCAGTGACGGACGTGCTATCCGAGTTAGCACAGTTGTTTCGCAGCATCCCAGCAATTGACGGTTTCTCGGTCGAATCAGGAATTATCCGACGGCGCTGGGTCGGTGCGGTCCGCGGTTGCATCAAGCTACGGACGACCGAACGCTTTATAGGGTCCGACAGGATGGCGAAAGGGATTCGAAAGATTTCGAGTTTTCCCTTTAGTAGTATCGGAAGATGCCTTTCATATCTTCTGGCATTTCTTCCAGTGATTATTTTTCGGACTTCATTGCTGCGATCTTGGATAAGAGACTTATAGCGTCATTGGACTCGGATTTTTCGATCGGTACAGGGACTTTGTCCCTGACTTACCGACGCAGTCCAATATTGTCATTACAACATGTGTTTTATTTTTCGACGCTATATATTTATATATATATACAAGACGGCTACTAAGCATGATAGTTTAGTTTCTTGTCCGCGTGGCTCATTTCTGCCATTTTATCTTTTTTTACATATAGTTTATTTTGGCAGAGCAGGGCATACCGAGAGTTCATATGCGTCTAGACGGTGTGATTAAAGACTGCATATATTCTTTTTCACCGTTTATGTCTTTTCCAATTTCAATGTTGGGAACGACATTATGTATATCAGACTTAACTTAGACGCTTTATTATACGTAATCCGCCTTACTGAGGCGTTATCATTACGTCTTCAAGAAAAGATTTACGGGATATTATTCTCAATGTAATTTCTTTTGAGGGCAGTAGTTTGTTCACGTATAACTCCGCCCTTCAGTGGCTGATTGGAGTTGGTTAGACGTGAGGCAGCCCTAGCTACATCCACGCGTGGATAGTAGGTTAAGAACTCTCTCAGAGTCGCTTCGTTCTCGGAGGAGCTTCTCTTCGACGGCAACTTTCCGGCAATCCATGAATTGCTTGATTTATACATTCTCTTGTCTATCTAGTGTTACAAGAGATTCAGACTGGGGCAAACATTCGGTGGTTGACTCAGAGAGTGCCGCCGCAGTTGCCGGACCCGAGTGTGGCTGTTATGACGGTTGCCAGTCAAACAGATTGGGATATATACTGATCCCTACGGATTCGAAGTGCCAGGGTCTTTGGGTTCCGCAGTCTTTTAGCTATCAGTTAACTTCCGCGGAATAATGTTTTTTAGGCTTGCTTTATGTCATTGCATGAACATTATTCAGAAACGCATGCCCAAATTCCTGTCCTTTAATTCGACAGTAGTGGCGTATCTCCGGAACCAGGGAGGCACTCTATCGTTTCCGTTATTCAATTTAATGGAAAGAATCCGTTTGTTGGTTATAGTACACCAAGTTCAGTTTTGGTCCGTCATATTCTGGGTCGTCTGATTGTTTTATCGCACTCCCGTTCTCTTACGGGTCGCTTGTTGCTGTCAGAATGGACTCTCAACAAACAAGTATTCAATCAGATTTGCTATCTATGGGAGCGCCCAATGATGTTTTATTTATGACACAGCTGGCTAATCAATTGCAGACGTATGTGTTGGCTTGTCCAGATCTCTGAGCTAATACTGTTAACGCTCTATTGATCTATAGGACAGAATGATAGGATACGCGTATCCTCCGGCGCTGTTGTTTTTAGCAGGTATTGCTAAGATAAACAACCACAATACATTTCTGTTGATAGCATCTCTATCTTCACAGAGATCATGAGTAATTTACTCTCTTGTCTACTGTGGATCTTAACGTGAAATCTTCCTCTATGTGAGGATCTTTTTTCACTGGGTAAATCGTGTCATCTTTATCACAACCAGCAAGGTCGCAACCTTCATGTATTCCGTTGTGTGGTCCGTATTGCATTGTAAGCACTGTACTGGACGAGCTTTGGACGCGATTTCTTACTATAGGAGATCCTCTTCTTCGCTATTCTATGCGACTAAAGTGGAGGCTCTTCCGTCGTGGTGTAGGGATCATTATGTTCATATGGTTGATCCCTCCATACTACTCATTGCTATTTTTTAGTATACTTGTTTCACAAGATCTACTGCAGCCTGTTGTTATTTAGGTTATAGGTTTATGTTACCTCATACCTATGCACTCTATGATAGTTTACAATTGAGTCTTTTGTCTCTTTATCTAAGTCAGTTAGTAACTTTTTGATAAATAGACTTAGAATCTTTAGATTAAATTCCTATACGGATTTTAACTTCAGGTTCTTATTTAGCTAAGTAATCATTTGAGCCTCTGGAAACAGTAGTTTTCAAATTCTGACCTTTTAGACAGTAATTATGTTGGTTTCTCTTTTACTGTAGAGTCAGTGAGTTTCATGCACTATCGATGGATGATTGTCACTTTCATAGTTTCGGAATCAATACTTCCGTTACTATTTAGGTTGGATTGTTGCATAAGAGTTAGGCTCCTATTATCCGGAACCTATTATTTTAAGGTCCTTCCGTCTTCGTATGGGCATAGGCCTTTACTCTTTCCGGGTACAGTTTATGTATTTATAAACAGATATCTGTTTATTACAAGGGCGTAAGCTTCTTCTGTCTTTGATGTCTAGTAGAAGGACGTTACGCTCCATTTTATTGTTAATGGATTCTATTAACTAGCATACTGCTTATGGTATATCATTGGCTTAGCAGTTGTGCTTAAGATTTCGGCTCATGAAGTAAGAGTTCTTCTACTTCTTGGGCTTACATTAATAGTGTTCTATTATAGATTTTTGAAGGCTGCTCATTGCGCTCAGCCATCCATTCATGAATTTTATCTCAGAAATATCGAGTCCATTTCTGGAGGCCTCTATTGTTAGGTCTATTATCTACTGCTCAGAATGTCATTCACTTAACAGTTGCTACTATAGCTAGGTAGGCTGTCTGTTTCGGCAGTGTCTCCGTTCGGCTGCCCTCTTCGCTCTGGGCTATTTGACCCAGGGCAAGAAAAAGGGGGGGGGGAGGGTGTTCCCTTGGGTCACCTGTTTTTACTATGAAAACAAGGGGATACCTCCTCCGGAGTTAGTAATTCTGAGCTGTTATTGGGATGGTTGTTTAGTGAGAAGTTTAAGTTTATAAAATTCATTCAAGTCTTAGTTTTTAAAGTATAGCTTTTGAATATTGCATATGTCAACGGACATGATTATGCAATTCTCACACACTTTTAGGAGTATAAGAGTCTCTATTCTCTAGACTTACTTTATTATTGGCTTACTTTAAAAATTATTAGTATAAGGATTATTGGATATTAATAGAGTACATGGATGTATGAAGCTCAATTTTTGGAAGGTGTTGTATCTTTCGAAATTTATCATAAATAAGAAAGATACATGTAAGGCCTATTACTTCTTTTCCCTGCAGGGGATGACTCTATTTTATTTTATTGAGCGTATTCCATTTTGCTCTATGTCCTTGGCCCTCCAGCCTTTTTACTATTCAGCTATGTCTGGGTCATTGGTACAGTATAAAAATGTTAAAAAATTTATAGTAATTTATATATTTTTTATACTTACCAATGACCCAGACGGGGATGGCCCTCCCAGGAGTTGGGAACTCTTGCCTCCCCGCTGAGTACATAGCGCTTACCAGGCACTGGTTATTAGAATGATAAATGGCGCCAATTTCGGAACGTCCTTGACACTGCGCATGCGCAGTAGGGGCGAAGTGTGGAGGGCCTCTCAGGACATGTTTTCTTTAGTTTTAGATGCAAATTTTGGGGATTGGGGGGCAAAATTTGTGTTTGGCCCTATATTTTAAGAGTTAGCACCAGCTATGTCTGGGTCATTGGTAAGTATAAAAAATATATAAATTACTATAAATTTTTTAACTTTTTAGTTATCCCACAAACAAATTGCAAGCATTGGCATCAGTGTGTCTTAGATAAAGAGTTAAAAAACACTAATGAAGTGCAGCTTCTACCAAGACTCGCAGGATCTCAGAATTTGTTATGTTAATTTTTTTTTTTTTTTAAATTTTCACAAAATGTCAGCAAAACCATATCATGTGACCCTTCAATGGAACAAGGTTGACAAGCTTATTCCAATGACATGATATGGTTTTGTTGAAATGTTTTGAAAATGTTTTTTTTAATTGCTCAGTTTGTATTTTACGCAGAAGGATGTGGCCGATTTGTAAGGTAAAAGGCTCACCCTTTACCTTATGAAATGCCAGCAAGTGCTAGTCACAAAAATCACTCGCTCCATCATTGGAACAAGGTCTTTGAGCTTATTCCAATGAGGGATCATAACTCTTAACTGGTAGAGTGCTAAATTATCTTTGGTCCTTAAAATTTCTTTGTGCATCTTTGCCTTGTTTCAATTTATGGGAGAGTGTTAGGCACTCTCCCATAAATTGTAACAAGGCAAATCCTAGCAGATAAAATAATATCACTTCGAAGATAATCTGAAGCACATTCACAGAATTTGAAGCCTTTAAATTGCGGTACCGTTACTTCAGAATAAAGCCCAAATATGGGCTTCCAACACTCTACCAGTTAAGTTGTGTTTTCAGGGTTAAAAAAACACTAGAGAAATTCTTTGCAACTGTTATCTGATGTCCTTGTTAAGTTATGAATATTCCTCTAGCAGACTATAAACACAGGATATTTATCCAAGTCTGAAATTCTCAAGCCTCCTCCTCAGTCAACTATACCACTGTTTTGAGTATCTTCAAATCCTGCACTTTGATGTCCTTATATGGAAGTCATTAACTACAGATCAAAGGATGTTCTATTTTAGGCACAAATGGTGTATATGTGTTTTTCTTTACAACATCACACAGCATTAGCATTATCTTGAAATGCATGCACAGTGAAAGTTTGGACATACACTACATGCAGAGTTATCTAACTTCTGCAGGATCCAGTTTGTGTACACATTTTTGTCTCTGTACTCAAGATACTCAGCTTTCTTGTCTTAACTTTTGATGTTGCAGGTGGTACAACAGCATGTCTCAAACTTTTTATTTACTCTATTCTTTGGAATATGTAATCACTTAAGAAATGTTGATTTTTGGAGTAAAAAATATTTAAGCAACCCCAGAACTATTGTTGTTTAAACCCTAATAAACATATATCCTCTAAAACATACTTATATCTTAATGAACACATGCTTTTCTTTGCCACAAACAACCATGCATAAATATTTTGTAATTTCACCATTTTGATCAGCATACTCGATCTTGCAGCATAAGATGGTCAATAGGGGTATTTCCATTTTTCAATGAATAATTTCAGAGAATTTAATTTTTAAGTCATTATGATCACAGAATTTGTGCTGGAAAAAAATGTAAATGGGGATAAAAAAGGGACAAGTGTATGGTTAAAGTTTTTTGAATGAAGCATTGCAAAGGGGACGTGCATAAGAGAGTTAATAAATATTTTCTGTCCATTTTTGGTGTCAATTAAAAAATGGTCTGTTTCAGTAAAGGGTGAACAACACCGTTTTCCATTATCTCAGCTGTTAAAGCATTAAATTAAACCTGAAAGTCATCGAAAACAAACTTTTTTTTTTAATAGGGATGGCATTTCATTAACTTGGAAATTTGTTTTCTTGTAGTTTGTTGGAGAGTGCCAACAGGCATTCTCCAAAAAAAAAAGCTAAGAGAAATTTTCTTCTGTTTACTTTCTGCAGTTCTTATAGTAAAATAAATATTCAAAAGATATTTTTTTTTATTATGTGCTACCTTATAAAATAATGGGAAATGTATAACAAATATTTTTTTTATATTTATTGACGTGATAGATATAAGAGAATATCTCTCAGGAAGTCATGTACATCATGTAATAAATTTAGACTGATGTCATGCATGTTTTTTGTCATTTGAGTATTTTAAATGAAATTAAAACATCACAATGCACATAATAAAAGAATGCCCATTGTTTTTGAGTAGGTACCAGAATTAGCTCATTCTGCAGGCTTCCTGTGGGACTTTGACTCAAGAAATGACCTTGAATTTGACTAAGAGGCATTCACAGCCTTGAAATCCTAGAAAATGGACCAAGAGGCCTTGAAAAACCTTGAATATTCATGTAATAAAAATAATGACAAAGCATGTAATCATAACTAAAAAGTTTTACTTAGGATCCTCAAAGCATTACACCCTCCTCCCTCTTCCCTTTAAGGGAAGAGGAAGGAGAAAGTAATGCCTGGAGTGTCCTATTTAGGACCAGTGAATGGGGGGGGGGGGGGAAGCTTGATAATCCTTGAATTTAGCTTTTGAAGGGCCTTGGAAAAATGTCAAGAAATGGCCTTGAATTTTGTCAGTCCTTGCCTTGCAGACTCCCTGATTCAGTCGCTCCTCAAGAGTAGGCCACATGCAGAGTTATCGAAAAGAGTAGGCTTCCTCTATTTATTGCTTTGTTCATCCTTGGGATGATTTAAAAGAGCCCTGGTGGTGGTTTTTAGGCAAGAGGCACTTATCAATGGAAGATTACAGATATGTAATTCATATGTCAGAAAATCGACCATCTGACTGCAGTTTATTTTTGTTAAAGTATCTTCATCAGATGTAAATGTTCACATAATTTATTTATATTATGTACATAAGCATGGCTGGGAAAGTTACATACTATATCATTGTCAGTCTTTTGAGATTATTATGGTTATGTTGATTTGTTTTCATATTTTGTCTCATAGAATTCATGTAGTGTAGGGAGTATGTGCCAATCACATTTGTTTTCTGAACCAAGGTGGAATATTTTTTAAGTTTCAGTTTTTGTAATATTTCATTGCTAAGTTACATTGTTTTGATTATTAGCTGTTGAATGAGAATATTTTTATTTATTTATTTTTTTCTGTTGGTGTTCTGACAAAACCTTTCATGAAATGTCAAGTCAAATGTTTTTTTCATTTTTCCATGTGGAAATTAAAACCATAGTTAAACTGATTATGTCTCATTGGTATACGTCGAAGAGCCATTTTGTTAGCCAGTGGTCAGGAAAACTGCTCACCATGAATAGTGAAAACGAGTGTCATGAAGATGACCTATTGGGTTGGGGGTGGAAATCTGATTTGTTGAGCTGGTCGGGTTAACTGAAACGAAACTGAAACTAGTATTTTAAGTGGAAACTGAACCGAAAAGAGATTAAAAACCATATATTTTCAGTTTTGCTTAACTTTTGAATATTTACATTTAGCACGCCATAGATTTTATAGAATCAACACAAAATGTCAGCTAAAATGCGTAGAAGTCTTTTATCAATATTTGGAAGAAGTGACTATAGAATTGCCAAATGCCAATTATGCAATGAGTCAATCATTGCCCAGTGCAGAAGTACCTCCAACCTTCTTCGCCATGTACAGAATCATCACACCGAAGAGTACAAAACTCTTCTTGAAAATGAACGGACTGTGACACCTGCAAAGCAACTTGGTGTTAGGGTAAGAGAAGAGTATCAATTCGCTCAATGCTCCGTTAATTTTGGGAAGAAGGGATTCCAGGTAAAGAGTTAAATTAATATTAATAAAAATTTAGCTGCACATACCTGTCATACTAAGTGTCAATTGAAAATTTCAAAAGAATGAAAACTGAAAATCCAAAATACGCTTATACGTGCAAAATGCACATGGCTGTGTTTTATTGTTTTTCGAAGTAATGGGAATTCAGTGAATACCCTCTGACAAAGATAACTCAATGAAAACCGAAAGGAAGAATGGACATGGAAATCGGGTCAAGTAACCATCTTGTCGATAATTTGCATAACCTCTTCAGTGCTTTGTAAATTAATTCTGGGATTTGGAGTTAGCTGTTTTTTAGTACAAATGTCAAATTGTCCAGTTAGCTCGTGAAAATGGGTATCTGTCTTTCTGAAAGTAAAAGGCATGTTCTAAAGTTCACAACTTCTTGATTTCGGGCAGTTGCTTTCTGAATTCTGACCCTCTTCACTTGTTTTCATGTCCGGCAATATGTCAATGCGACGAATGGAAACGAAACTGACATGACAGTCGAATTATAAATTGTCCATCTCAAACGGCATCTTTGCAACTAAATGTTTGCACAACATGCTCATAATAATAGTTTATTACTAATTTGTTAAAAACGTCCTGAGGTATTGAAGCTAATCATTTCACAGAGCTGTCTGTATTTTTTACCTTTATAGCAACATCTTTAAGTCGTCCCTGTGTGGTCATGGTGTGAACTTGGACGATAAGAGTTTAAGGTAACTTTTTGTGTGGTACTTATGGCCCTACTGCCAAAGTGTGGACTAGTGTCATCCATCCTTGTCTTCTTGATTTATTTGAGATACTGCTTCAGTGGGGAAGAACAAGAAGAAAATGTTTCCCCAAATTATTACCAAAAGACTTTTGAATAGGTAGGGCTTCAAGCCATTCAGTAAGGGGAGTGGAAACACACATCCTTATTATATTATTATAAATGAAGTGTTTTGTTGAAGTATGATAACCAATTAGGACCTGGGAAATTTTCAGGAATTTCAATCGCCCTACAACATGCAAGCCTAGTTGCTTGGCATTGGATGATTGTAGCACTAAGGCACACCTGCCTCTAGTACATATGTGCAAGAAGTAAATATGCATGCCATTGTTGATCATAAATTAATTTTCTAATAATGAATTAAGAACTGATGATCTGAACAGTTTTGCTTGTTTACTTTGGTAAACTGATTCTACTTTACTGGTAAAATAGGACCTGGTAACAACAAGCCTGGAAATAAGCAGACTATCATCTGCAGAATGAGATCCCCAGAGGGTGAATGAATTTGATGATGCTACCCTGCATCATTAAATTTAACCTCTAGGGACCTCAATCTGAATCAATGTCTCAGGCCTAAACAGAAAGAGGTACCCAGATGATAAATTGGGGGATTCTAGCCCACTGTATGGGATAGCAACAGAAAAATTCCCCCTCTGGGAACCTTATTCTGCAAATGACAGACTGCTTATTTCCAGGCTTAGGTAACAAATGCCTGGGGTAGCAGAAAAGGTATAAACTATTGGCTAAACTTGACTTCTCATCTATGTTTCAGTCTTGATATAGCCTAAGATGCCGACAGTGATCTGACACATAGCTAAGGGTCTGAAACCACCATTGGATTTGTAAAATTATTCTCTTGCGCAAGCATTTATGCTGCTGCCATAAATTTTGCAAAAATCTGAACTACGTCAGTAAGGATTAATGACTATTTGAACCCTCAAATGATTAATTCCAATTTTGATACTGCTTCAAAACAGGTGCCCCAAATTGCATTCTTTGGTTACACTTACAAGTTGCATTCTTAGTACCTTGACAGTTGTTTCTAAGCAAGTCTTGGCTGCCTATATTGGCTACCAAGACTTGCATAGAAAACTACTGCAAAGTCATGTGACATCAAATGTCAAACGGTAGAAGAGATTGATAAAAATTTCCAGGTCCTTAAGAGTTAATGGGTGATTAAGCACACTGTAAAAAAAATCTGACTTTGTCTTCCAATGCAACAATACATATCTTATTTTCACTAACAGCAGCTGATCCATATTCTGTCAAGTTGAATGTTAAATATACTTGTTCTGTCCTTATTGAGAGGGAAGTGTCCTGAACTCGTTTATTTATATCTTGTACTGTTGAAGTAAAACATTTTTTGCAGGATTTGCATATAATATTTGTAGAGTATTTATATGTAAAATATACAAGTGTTAAAGTGTAGATGTTTTGTTTTATTAGTGTTTAATTTTTTTTTCGCAAGAAACTTTACTATCTATGGTACACTAATTGTGTTTCAATAAAATAAACTTTGCCACCCAGGTGCATGCCCCAGACGTAGAACTAAATATTACAATACCATTAATCCTGTATTTAACTGGTAGAATGCTGGAATCCCATATATGGGCTCTACACTGAAAGTGCCCCAAAGTTTCATATTCACTGGTTGTGTATCATATTATCTTTGAAATGAAATTATTTACTCTGTAGGCACTGTCCCATAAATTATAACAAGCCAAAGACATGTGAACAAACTTTTGGATCTCTTCAACACAGGCTGCAGGTTGCACTGCACACGCACTGAGCTGTAAAAGACATGGACGGTCATCAGAGAATTTACCACATTCAATCCGAGACCTCAATACCTTGTAAATCCTCGGTTGGCGAGACAAGCGTGGATCCGACGTGGCATACTCCTCACCAAATGTCCAATATCAGCTTGACTGATGTTATTCCATTCTTCCTGCAGTGCAGTGGTGAGTGCCTGGGCATTGGTAGGGGGCTGTTGGCGTTATTGTAAGTGCCTGCCAATTATATCCCAAACAAGCTCAATTGGTGAAAGGTCTGGACTTAGTGCTCGCCAAGGCAGTGTAGTGATGTTCTGCTCCTGGAGGAACTCTGTAGCAACACAGACTCTGTGTGCTCTTGCATTGTCGTCTTGGAAAATGAATCGATGGCCGTGACGTTGTGCAAATGGCACCACATGAGCTGCTAACATGTTGTCACAGTAGTACTGCCCTGTGACACCCCCTTGGATGACATGTAATGCTGTTCTGCTTGTCATGATTATGCCTCCCCACACCATAACTGATCCACCACCAAAATGATCGTGCTGCCTAATGGTTACATCATGGTATTGTTTGTTCCGCCGTCACCACACTCTGTTTCGCCTGTCATGGAAGTCGAGAGTGAACCTCGATTCATCAGAAAACATGACGTTGCTCCACAGACAATTATGCCTTGCTGAGATGTGATGTTCAGTCAAATGTGGAATTATTCGAGGTTATTGAGCATACAAATTCCAGCTGTGTAGACAGTTTCAGATAGTCTGACCACTGACTCCCACATCTGTCGCTCGGTGCAGCTGCTATCCAATTTCTGAGGCACTTTGATGGCAGTTACATAATGCTTTGATGCGGATGAAACGATCCTGGTTATCAGTTGACGCCCTTGGACGACCTGACCGACGTCTGTCATCAACATTCAGTTGCCTGTCTGACGGTAGCATGACCACAACCTGCTAATCATCGATTGAGTAACATTGAAAATTTGAGCCACTGCAGTCTGTCTGTTGCCAGCTTCTAACATGCCAATGGCACGTAAACATTCGTCACGTATCAATCTTCGCATGCCTCAAAAGTTACGTTTAAACCTGAAACTATTAAGTTTATACCAAGAAAAGAATGATGAGACCTCCGAAAAAGCCCGTCCAGTACAAATAAAAATTTCAAAATGCACCCCGAAGACATTAATGCGGCGCTTGTGCAAAAAAGCTGCATGAAGTTTTCATGGGCTGGTGACATTCATGATCCACTCTAAACTTGGTAACATATTGATGTGTCCAATCACGCGTATCCAAAACCATTTTCAGAAAATATCAACATCAGTTTGTATATCCCCTACTTTTTTTTTATAGTATATATTACAGACTCAATACACTGGCCAATTTGGTGCATTTTGCATGCTATGTCATAATGTTCTTTCAAGGCCGAATGCTTTTCACAAATGTTTCTTCTCAAATTTCTCCTTAGCATCATTTTCTTACATAACTCACAACAGGTTAGTTCACCTTTTGGTCTGAAAACCAAACCCCTATCTTCTCAGCTAAGCATGCTTTACTGGGTTGGACTTATGCTTCAGATGGAGGAACTAGGATTTCTGCGTCTCTTTGAGTGAGTTAGATTTCTTCAATTTCTGTAATTGGGATTTCTGGTTTGGTCTTACTAAAGGGTGAAGAGACTCGTCTTGATCCTTGTAAACAGGTTTATGAGTATATTTTGTCAATACATGTGCAACAAATGTTTTCCTCTTGTTAACCACTAAGGTACATTCTGAAATCAATAGTAATGTCGACATCTGGATATGTCATTCTTTCTCACACTGTCTTTATGATAAGTGCTATATATCTAAGATTTGAAATAGGGAAATAACAAAATATTCAAAGATAATAATACAAGGTGACTTAACATGATGAGTAGATGAGAATGCCCTATTTTGGTAACAGTTGGCCACCCATAATGGCCACCATGGTGACCATCTTGGGCTTCTTCAGAATGCTGTTCACAATTCATTCTGCACCGGCTGCAACTCACACCTCTTTCATGTCACCAAAGTTCATATGCTTGTTCAAGTTCATGCATAGATGAAAACATTTTATTATGGTTATAGTTGGCTGCCCTCATTGGCTGCTATGGTAGCCATTTTGGATTTCTTCAGCACAGGTTACAGGTTTCTTTTATGAATCAATTTTCTTGAAATTTGGTTGGGTGACTTAGTGTGATTGGTAGGTGAGAACTTCATATTTTGGTGTTTTCATGTAAACTCTACTCAGCACCATAACTTATCTTGAGTGAATGTAAATTTGTTCAGGAAATCCATTTAGAGTTTTGGTAATCAAATACATGCCATTTTTACAGAATCATTACACTGGGCTAATATGGTGCATTTTTACAAGGTATGTCATATTTATCTTTCAAGGCTGAATGCTTTTCACTAATGTGTCTTCTCAAATTTATCCTTGGCACCTTTTTCCTACATAACTCATAACAGGCTAGTTCACCTCTTAGTCTGAAACCCTAATTCTCAGAGCTAAGCATGCTTTCCTCTGTTGGAAATGTGGACACATGTCAGAACTGGGATTTTTGCTTCACTTCGAGGCACTTGAATGTTCTACACTTTCTGTTATTGGGATTTCTCATTAAAAGATTGAAGATACTTGTCTTGATCCTTCTTGCTAACTACTAAAGCACATTCTGGACATTAGTAATGTCCTTGTCTACATATGTTTTCTTCCTCAAACAATCTTTATGACAAGCCAGATATCTTAGATCTGAAATAAGAAAATGAGAAAATATTCAAAAAGAAAATAATAATACACATCACATTTATGCATTTATTTTCCTGAAATTTCGCAGTGAGAGAGAATATCCTAATTGAGTAATGGTTGGCCACCCATGACTGCCCTGGTAGCATCTTTGATTTCTTCACAATGCTCAATAATTCATTTAGCATTGGCTACAACCCACACTTCTATTCCGATCATTACCAAATTTCATATGGATGGTAAGTTTATATGTAGATGAGAACTTCTTATGGTCATGGTCAACTAACTACAATGACTGCTACAGCAGCCATTTTGGATTTAAAAGAAGGCTACAGGTCACGTTTATGCACCAATTTTGTTGAACTTTGGCAGGCTGACATGTCAGCCATTTTTGATTTCTTCAGAACACACTGCTGGCTGTATTTGATGCACCAATATTTTTATACTGTACCAATGACCCAGACATAGCTGGTGCTAACTCTTAAAATATAGGGCCAAACACAAATTTTGCCCCCCAATCCCCAAAATTTGCATCTAAAACTAAAGAAAACATGTCCTGAAAGGCCCTCCACACCTCGCCCCCACTGCGCATGCGCAGTGTCCAGGACGTTCCGAAATTGGCGCCATTTATCATTCTAAGTTTGGCCCTTCATCAGTTAACATCTGACTGATCTTTGTGCTTTTAAATCTCAGTTTAAATGATGCCAGACACATAAATATTAGTGAAATGGTGATTCTAAGGAGGATAGAAAAGGAGGAGAGGAAAAGAATGTGTGACAGAATATTATCAGGGCTGTAACTTAAAATTTTTTAATGAAATTATGTTAAGTTACCTATTTTCAAGGCAGCAGCCATTTTGTTGTCATTCTGATTATTTAGTTACACTGTTTTTTCAAGTGTTTTTCCTCTCTCCCTGTCCTTTAAGTTCCCCCTTGCTATTCTCCCATGCTTTTGGCATAGTTTCTGTAATTATTATTACTAAAATTTCTTGGGAGTTTTAGCTTAATAACAGAATGAATTCTGTTCTTTCCCCATGTTTACGTCTTCACCTACGGGTGGTTAGGCGTTGTGTTCTGCATCTACCATCTGATGTTCTGCAGTTTCTTCCCTGGAAGTCTCTGTTTTGCATCAGATGGTGTATTTTTGGTAACTGATTTCGGGCCTGGGTGCCTGGAGTCTTATTTTAGTGTTTTTACACTCATTGTTTACATTTACAACAGCCCTCTGTGTGAGGGGGGGATTTCTAAATAATAATATCTTTATGTTATTTTAATCATAACTAGATACATTATTATTGTTCGTAAGTGTTGAATAAATTGTTTAAAATATTTTTAAAATTTTTGTCCACACTTAGGCTTGGGATCCATTGGGGCTCAACGTTACTTTTCAGAAACTTGGGCTGTTCTGAAAAAATATTTTTTCAAAATATTTTGATTTCAATTATTTTTTCTATATTAATGGATCATATTATTATTATGTATTTGATTGCCAGGGGTTAGTGCGAGTACCAGGACTTGTTTTCTTTTCTCATTGAAAGGATATTGATCAATTGTTTTAGGAGGAAGTCTTCCTCTGACCTTATTATCATTCTATATGTGGTCAGTGTACTCGCATTAACTCCTGTTCTGTATCGTATGATTTCGATGACAATATGGGAAGCGTATGTCACGGTATGTTGTTGGGGATTTGGACACTCCGGTCCTTTCCCCGCAGGGTCACTCTACTTTATCAATTTCTATTTCAGACGATCAAGATTAGGGTGATGTATCTGTGATGTCTTCCAACAGTGTGCCTCCGTCGTCACAATTAATGAAGGGCTAGCGGAAAAGTGCTCATGTAATACGCCAATTGCCTAAGAGGACCCTAGTAGGTTCGACGGCCTTTGACGTCCGCTAGCTCGCCCGGTGTAGCGTCCATTCACCGAATGGTTCGGCAGCCGGGTTCGTCCGTTGCGGTCTAGAAGGAATTTTGGGGTGATGCGAGCACTATAAAATTAACTTAATGCACACCCAGTGACGGCGGATCGGAGGGAGAACGGAGGAAGCCTTTTAGTCCGGTTCATAGCTCGTTCCGGTCCATCCGGACGGCAAGCGAGAGAGGCCCCTCTCTCGTTCAACAACATCTGGCCCCAGATGTTGTGGTACAAATGTGTTGTTAGCGGAGCATACGTCCGTCGCTCGGGACGCTCCGTTGTATAGGCAGTCCGCTGAGACTGCTAAGGCTTCCTCTTCTCATCAGCGCACACGACCGCACCTTGGCTGCGTGACCGCCGATATATTACCAGCTTCGCCGATCAAGGATTCTTCGGCGACCAGGTCACACCATCCGGCAGCCAGGGATTCGAGACCGATGGACTCCGGACGTTCGCATAGGAAGTATGCGGGAGCCATCTGATGCGGAGCTGCCCTCGGCGAAGCACCGATAGACTGCGCCTCCGCAGGTCTTGACGCCGGACATTCTTGTGCACATAGCACAGCTTATCGCAGCATCCCAGCAGCCGACAGAAACGGTGTCGGATCGAGAATTATCCGACAGCGCTGGGTCGGTAGCCGGGGACTCGAGGCCTGCAGACTCCGGACGTTCGCATAGGAAGTGTGCGGGAGTCAACGTACACGGAGCTTCCAGCGGCAATGCATCGTAAGTCCGCTACGGCACAGGCCTCGGGAACGGACGTGCTTTCCTTAATAGCACAGTTTATCGCAGCATCCCAGCATCAACTGAATCTGTCGCATATATTTTATCCGACGATGCTGGGTCGGGACGCTCCGCGGAAGCGGGTACGGACGTCCGAAAGTTTCATCCGGTCCGACAGGATACCGAAAGGGATTCGGTGGATTTCAAGCTTTCCCTTTCGGAACAACATATGCTGCGATGCCGGATAAGAAACTGATAGCGTCGGTGGACTTAGAAATTTTTGGTTCGGTTCAGGGACATCGTCCCTCAGTTCCGACATAATCCAATAATGTCACACAAACTTTCGAATTATTGAACGACGCTATATATATTATTATTTTATGCTTGCTATCCAAGCATTTCTGGTTTCTTGTTCGAAGAGTTATGGAGATGTCTTTCAAAAGTGTGCCTCTGTCGTCATAGTTAATGAAGAGTTAGCGGCAATAAGTGCTCATGGAATATGTCTATCGCTTACGGAATGACATTCGCTAGCTCACCCGGTGTAGCATACATTCATCGAATGGTTCGGCTGCCGGGTTCGTCCGTTGCGGTCTAGGAAGGAGATTTGGGTGATGCGAGCACTTTAATTACTTTAGTACTCACCCAGTGACGGCAGATTGAGGACAGATCGGAGGAAGCCAACAACATAGGGGACCGCATGTTGTGGTTCAGATATTTTACATTCGGAGCATATGTCCGTTGCTCGGGACGCTCCGTTATATTGACAGTCCGAGAGACTGTCTTTAATGCTTCCTCATCCTCACAGCAGGGCACACGACCGCACATTGGCTACGTGACCTCGAGTATCCGATCAGTTTCGGCATTCAGTGATTCCACAGCGAATAGGTCGCGCCATCCGGTAGCCAAGGGACACGAGGCCTATACACTCCGTTCGCTCGCATATTGGAAGTATGCACGGGGTAACGATCTCGGAGCTTCCTGCGGCAATGCATCGTAAGACCGCTGCTCCTCAGGCCTCGGTGACGGACGTGCTATCCGAGTTAGCACAGTTGTTTCGCAGCATCCCAGCAATTGACGGTTTCTCGGTCGAATCAGGAATTATCCGACGGCGCTGGGTCGGTGCGGTCCGCGGTTGCATCAAGCTACGGACGACCGAACGCTTTATAGGGTCCGACAGGATGGCGAAAGGGATTCGAAAGATTTCGAGTTTTCCCTTTAGTAGTATCGGAAGATGCCTTTCATATCTTCTGGCATTTCTTCCAGTGATTATTTTTCGGACTTCATTGCTGCGATCTTGGATAAGAGACTTATAGCGTCATTGGACTCGGATTTTTCGATCGGTACAGGGACTTTGTCCCTGACTTACCGACGCAGTCCAATATTGTCATTACAACATGTGTTTTATTTTTCGACGCTATATATTATATATATATATACAAGCCTGCTACTAAGCATGATAGTTTAGTTTCTTGTCCGCGTGGCTCATTTCTGCCATTTTATCTTTTTTACATATAGTTTATTTTGGCAGAGCAGGGCAAACCGAGAGTTCATATGCGTCTAGACGGTGTGATTAAAGACTGCATATATTCTTTTTCGCCGTTTATGTCTTTTCCAATTTCAATATTGGGAACGACATTATGTATAGTAGACTTAACTTAGACGCTTTATTATACGTAATCCGCCTTACTGAGGCGTTATCATTACGTCTTCAAGAAAAGATTTACGGGATATTATTCTCAATGTAATTTCTTTTGAGGGCAGTATTTTGTTCACGTATAACTCCGCCCTTCAGTGGCTGATTGGAGTGTTTAGACGTGATGCAGCCCTAGCTACATCCACGCGTGGATAGTAGGTTAAGAACTCTCTCAGAGTCGCTTCGTTCTCGGAGGAGCTTCTCTTCGACGGCAACTTTCCGGCAATCCATGAATTGCTTGGTTTATACATTCTCTTGTCTATCTACTGTTACAAGAGATTCAGACTGGGGCAAACATTCGGTGGTTGACTCAGAGAGTGCCGCCGCAGTTGCCGGACCCTAGTGTGGCTGTTATGACGGTTGCCAGTCAAACAGATTGGGATATATACTGATCCCTACGGATTCGAAGTGCCAGGGTCTTTGGGTTCCGCAGTCTTTTAGCTATCAGTTTAACTTCCGCGGAATAATGTTTTTTAGGCTTGCTTTATGTCATTGCATGAACATTATTCAGAAATGCATGCCCAAATTCCTGTCCTTTAATTCGACAGTAGTGGCGTATCTCCGGAACCAGGGAGGCACTCTTTCGTTTCCGTTATTCAATTTAATGGAAAGAATCCGTCTGTTGGTTATAGTACACCAAGTTCAGTTTTGGTCCGTCATATTCGGGGTCGTCTGATTGTTTTATCGCACTCCCGTTCTCTTACGGGTCGCTTGTTGCTGTCAGAATGGACTCTCAACAAACAAGTATTTAATCAGATTTGCTATCTATGGGAGCGCCCAATGATGTTTTATTATGACACAGCTTGCTAATCAATTGCAGACGTATGTGTTGGCTTGTCCAGATCTCTGAGCTAATACTGTTAACGCTCTATTGATCTATAGGACGCAATGATAGGATACGCGTATCCTCCGGCGCTGTTGTTTTAGCAGGTATTGCTAAGATAAACAACCACAATACATTTCTGTTGATAGCATCTCTATCTTCACAGAGATCATGAGTAATTTACTCTCTTGTCTACTGTGGATCTTAACGTGAAATCTTCCTCTATGTGAGGATCTTTTTTCACTGGGTAAATCGTGTCATCTTTATCACAACCAGCAAGGTCGCAACCTTCATGTATTCCGTTGTGTGGTCCGTATTGCATTGTAAGCACTGTACTGGACGAGCTTTGGACGCGATTTCTTACTATAGGAGATCCTCTTCTTCGCTATTCTATGCGACTAAAGTGGAGGCTCTTCCGTCGTGGTGTAGGGATCATTATGTTCATATGGTTGATCCCTCCATACTACGCATTGCTAGTTTTTAGTATACTTGTTTCACAAGATCTACTGCAGCCTGTTGTTATTTAGGTTATAGGTTTATGTTACCTCATACCTATGCACTCTACGATAGTTTACAATTGAGTCTTTTGTCTCTTTATCTAAGTCAGTTAGTAACTTTTTGATAAATAGACTTAGAATCTTTAGATTAAATTCCTATACGGATTTTAACTTCGGTTCTTATTTAGCTAAGTAATCATTTGAGCCTCTGGAAACAGTAGTTTTCAAATTCTGACCTTTTAGACAGTAATTCTGTTGGTTTCTCTTTTACTGTAGAGTCAGTGAGTTTCATGCACTATCGATGGATGATTTTCACTTTCATAGTTTCGGAATCAATACTTCCGTTACTATTTAGGTTGGATTGTTGCATAAGAGTTAGGCTCCTATTATCCGGAACCTATTATTTTAAGGTCCTTCCGTCTTCGTATGGGCATAGGCCTTTACTCTTTCCGGGTACAGTTTATGTATTTATAAACAGATATCTGTTTATTACAAGGGCGTAAGCTTCTTCTGTCTTTGATGTCTAGTAGAAGGACGTTACGCTCCATTTTATTGTTAATCGATTCTATTAACTAGCGTACTGCTTATGGTATATCATTGGCTTAGCAGTTGTGCTTAAGATTTCGGCTCTTGAAGTAAGAGTTCTTCTACTTCTTGGGCTTACATTAATAGTGTTGCTATTATAGATTTTTGAAGGCTGCTCATTGCGCTCAGCCATCCATTCATGAATTTTATCTCAGAAATATCGAGTCCATTTCTGGAGGCCTCTATTGTTAGGTCTATTATCTACTGCTCAGAATGTCATTCACTTAACAGTTGCTACTATAGCTAGGTAGGCTGTCTGTTTCGGCAGTGTCTCCGTTCGGCTGCCCTCTTCGCTCTGGGCTATTTGACCCAGGGCAAGAAAAAGGGGGGGGGGGAGGGTGTTCCCTTGGGTCACCTGTTTTTACTATGAAAACAAGGGGATACCTCCTCCGGAGTTAGTAATTCTGAGCTGTTATTGGGATGGTTGTTTAGTGAGAAGTTTAAGTTTATAAAATTCATTCAAGTCTTAGTTTTTAAAGTATAGCTTTTGAATATTGCATATGTCAACGGACATGATTATGCAATTCTCACACACTTTTAGGAGTATAAGAGTCTCTATTCTCTAGACTTACTTTATTATTGGCTTACTTTAAAAATTATTAGTATAAGGATTATTGGATATTAATAGAGTACATGGATGTATGAAGCTCAATTTTTGGAAGGTGTTGTATCTTTCTAATTTATCATAAATAAGAAAGATACATGTAAGGCCTATTACTTCTTTTCCCTACAGGGGATGACTCTATTTTATTTTATTGAGCGTATTCCATTTTGCTCTATGTCCTTGGCCCTCCAGCCTTTTTACTATTCAGCTATGTCTGGGTCATTGGTACAGTATAAAAATGTTAAAAAATTTATAGTAATTTATATATTTTTTATACTTACCAATGACCCAGACGGGGATGGCCCTCCCAGGAGTTGGGAACTCTTGCCTCCCCGCTGAGTACATAGCGCTTACCAGGCACTGGTTATTAGAATGATAAATGGCGCCAATTTCGGAACGTCCTGGACACTGCGCATGCGCAGTGGGGGCGAGGTGTGGAGGGCCTTTCAGGACATGTTTTCTTTAGTTTTAGATGCAAATTTTGGGGATTGGGGGGCAAAATTTGTGTTTGGCCCTATATTTTAAGAGTTAGCACCAGCTATGTCTGGGTCATTGGTAAGTATAAAAAATATATAAATTACTATAAATTTTTTAACTTTCATGAAATTCAGCAGGATGACTTAGTATAATGAGTAGATGAGAATGGGGGTTGAGGGGGGTGGGGGCGTTGGCGTTGCGGTAACCGGTTCTCGTCAGATCACTGAAGTTAAGCAACGTCGAGCTTGGTTAGTCCTTGGATGGGTGACCATCTGAGCGATCGATTCGGACTCCTGTGTTGTGTCCTTGGGCAGGGCATTTCACCCTGTTTGTCCAATGGGGGCATGATGACCCTGTGTACTAAGGTGTACTGCACGTCGATGGTGCGCATGTCTTCAACCAATCTAACCCTGCCTGTGCTGCAGTGCAGAGTTACGATGTTGGAGAGCTGGCAGCTGCTCGTCGTTGCTCGGTGGTTCTCTCCGGGTACTCCGGCTTTCTCAACATGTAAAAAACAGTCACAGACACGATATGACCTTGGCTGTTAAAGTGTCGTTAAACCCTAAAAAATAAAAAGATGAGAATGCCTTATGTTGGTCATGGCTGCCACAGCAACCACCATGGATTTATTTACACCCTTCAGGTTGCATTTATGCATCAATTTTATTAATCTGGCAGGATGATCTGGAATGGCTGCCATGGCTCGTCTTTTTTCTGATAAATAAGAAAAAATTAATAATTATGACACAATTTACTTCAAATGCAACATAAGTTAGGTAATTATAACATGAATCTCATAAGTGCAGCATAATAAATGTAAAGAAAGGCTTCTGAGAGCTTTCTGAAGAATGATATGAGAGGCTGATTGGTAAGACAAGCAATGAAATGCAAAGCTAGACAAGCATCTTGTTTCAGTCCGAGAACAGATTTCAAAGCTGAAATGGTTTTCCCAGCATCGCACCAATTAAATTTCATATAAAGGTACACTCTCCTTATTATTTTCTGCCCTTGGCTGTTGGCCAAGAATTGACAACATAAATAGTACCAGATGAACACAGTCAGATGAGATTAAAACTCTGCAATGAACCCTTCTTTACCTAACATAAAAGGCAGACAACACTCGCAAACAAAATTCTGAAATAACAAAATATTTTCATTTTTTGAGTCAGAGACCAAGCTGATGAGCCCTCATTGAATGAGCTCAATTTGGGGGATTTTTGTGAACAGAGCTGGCCAGTTTTTGCTGTTATGTTGGGTAAAAGATTAACAACAGACATGAATTGTCTGAATACTAGTGCGTTTCAGCAAATATTTCAGTTGCTGATGCTTGTGCTGGAAAATTGCACAGCACTTTGTTCGGTATAAAAATAACACTGCACACAGGGTAATTTGATACTTGACTATCGGGTGGGTCTGTTCTACTCGCATAATAGGACTCAGGAATCATTTGTCTGGGTGAGAGTCCCCTACAGTGGGGAGCATAGCTATAAATGATTGGCTATATTTGACTTTATAATTGGGTTGTGAACATAATGTAGCTGAAACTGACCTTAACCATTGACCCTCCTGTGGTAACCCTGGGAAGTGAAGCTGTGCTTGTTTACCGTGTTAAATCAGTTCTGTTTTACCCATAAAATAGGACTCTGTCACCAATGCATGGGGTGGAAGTCTTCTAAAATGAGCAACATGAGTATAAATGATTGGCTTGACTTTATGTCCTTATTGCGGTCACGATTAGCCATTGTGCAGAAATATGTGACTGTAACCACCAAAAAATAAATAGCTATTGACCCATTAAGGCAAGTAGATGAAAATACTGCAAAATTATTTCTTGAATAACTAACAATTTTTATTTTTTGCCTGAATTTATGAGCTCAACAATGAGCTCCTGTGAAATTTCAGCACAAAATACTGGATATACCTATTGGGCATATCCATATTATATCTGTGGGGTTGTTGGATTAAATTAGCTCTGAGACTGACCCTCCCCAAGCCTGAAAATATGCAGACTGTCATCTGCACAATGAGGTCTCAGAGGGTGAAATTGGTGGTGCTACCCTGCACAAAAGGGTAGCATTACTAAATTTACCCTCTGTAAACCTCAATCTGAATCAAGATCTCCAACCTAATCAGAAAGAAGTACCCACAGGATAAATTGGGGGATTTTAGCCCACTGTATGGGACAACATCAGCAAATTCACCCTCTGGGGAACTCATTCTGCATATGACAGATGGCTTATTTTCAGACTTGCCCCTCAAAAGTATTGGTTGACCATTATGTTGTTTTCAAACTGATCATCAAATTCTCTTCTTTGTGTAAAAAATATGTATCCCTGTATGAAAGGGTTAATGCCAATTTGGCTTTTAACCCTTTTAACCAATCTACCGGCCAAAACTGATCAGTGCTATTCACAAAAATTACCATTCAATTTTCATTGTTTTTTTTCATTTTTTGTCATTGGACTGAGCTCATTGAGGTCCTTCCAATGAGGGGGTCATAAGCTATGTTTTTGAAGCAAAAATTTTTTTAAAAAATACTTATTGAATAATTTTATTTGCAAGTGTCATCTGCCTTTCATGTTAGGTAAAGGGTTAATGCTCAATTCATATAGATTCATCTCGAGTAACCAGTGAGGACCTATCAATAGGTAATTGAATAGTTTGTGAGATATTCTAGCCAGTAAAACCGTTTTTCAAAAGTTTCAAAAGTTTCCCTTGAACTTTTACATCCAGTATCAGGAAGTGTGTAACATGACTTGCTTCAAAAATAGTGTTGACAGAAAGGTTTGGAAAAACTCTTCTTCGGGTGTTACAGAGCTTTCATCAAGCTTTTAGAATCTTAATTTGAAAAACAGTTTTCAGACCAATCAAGGCCTTTAATTCAGTAAGTACATCCCAATAGCCTGTGAAAATCTATGTAAAAGATTATGGTTTCCCAAACCTCTTTGATGTCTAACATTGAGAATTCTGCTGCAGATTAGTGGTCCCCCACCACCCCAACCCCAGCCCCATACAATATTTGCATCTTCTTTCAAACTTGTTGAAGGGCCATAATATTGGTCCAATTTCTTTGACCTCTGAAAGCCTGGATATCATTTCCAAGTTCCAATATTAAAATTGAAAAATATATCAGAAGTGGAACTAACATCTTTAGACAACTATCAACAGTTTCAAGCAGAGCAAATTATACACCTGATAGATATTAAGTTTCCCTGTGGGAACCCCGGAAAGTGAAGCAGTGCTTGCTTACTGAGGTAAACAAGCTCAGTTTTATTGGTAAAATAGGACCCTGTCACCAATGCCTGGGATGGAAGTCCTCTAAAATGGGCAACATGGGTATAAATCATTGGCTGAACTTTGCTTTATCCTCAGGTTGTGATCACAATTAGCCATTGTGCAGAAGTATGTGACCTTAGACTCCAATAAATAAATAAATAGATATTAAGTTTGTGGCAGGTCATAGTTAATAAACAACAAATTTTCATACCCCAAATTACTTTCTGAGAATGGTTGAGGAAATTCTGTAAACTGTTTATTGAGTTGAGGAGGGGGAGGGTGCGAGGGGTAGTTCCCCTTCTTACACCCTCTCTGTAATCCCCTCACAATAGCAGCTTCCAGTATGGAAACAACAAATAGCAGACTTGGGGGTGACCGTATAAACAATCCTGAAATGAGTACCTTTTTAAATGAGAGACCAGGTTTCATTGTATTGTAACTTCTAGTTGGTGAAAAATAGCAGTCATTTTCCGAACCTTTGACTTAAAACTGTTTTCATAAAAAATCATTAGCAGTGTACATATCATTTTATATTTGTCCTAATGCTATTCATTTTTGTATGAATCGTGATCATATGTATGTAAGATAATAAATATCCTTATCGGATCCTCAGATGTCATGGTTGTTTTCTTTTAATTATGATGAGAGAGCGATTTCCATCGTACAGTAGAATCCTGTTTATTGAATGACCGCTTTGCCAGTAAAAAATATTCATTGAAAGGAGTATTCAATTTACTCTTTACCCAGTGTGACGACCCAAACTAGTCAGTGCTATTCACAAAAATCACCATTCAATTCTCATTTTTGTCTCAAAAACATAGCTTTTGACCCCTCAAACGAGCTCATTGGGCTCATTCCAATGAGGGGTTATAAGCAATGTTTTGACGCCAAATTTTTTTTTTTTAGCTCACCTGACTTTCAGTCAGGAGAGCTACAGTGATCACTCACCATCCGTTGTCTGTCGTTGTCCGTTGTCTGTGAACATGGTGTTTGCGTCTTCTCCTCCCAAACCGCTGTACCAATTTAATTGATATTTGATATAATAGTATGTTATGACATCGCAATTTGATTTTGTTCAAATCAAGTTGCCTCGCCCATGGGTAGGGCCACACCCAAAAAGTGTGCTGAAATCTTAAAAAATCTTCTCGTGAATCAGCAGTAGCAGAGACTTGATATTTGGTGTGCAGCTTCCTTTTTGAGGTGTAGACTCAGATTTGTTCAAGAGAAGTTTGTGGGGCTATATTTGGCGTCGTAATGGGAGGGGCAAGAATATTTGTCCCACCCAAAATTTCTATTTTCCAAACCGAGAGGCAAATTTGGCCAAATTTGATATGAGGGCTTATTGGGTCATAAGTACTTAATTTATGCCAAAAAATTTTTCCCCGTCGCCCCATGGGAACCGCAGGAGCTAAAAATAGAAAAAAATTAAAACGCCCATATCTCCAAAACTACACGCACTGAGAATTCTTATTTGTTGTGAAGCTTCCTTAGGACCAACAGAATGGAATGGTCAAAAAAAATTGCCATCGGTTTTATCATGGGGTACTTTTTGGGGACTTTGAAAAAGTGCTGAGTCAGCATTTTTTAACACTGTGGGTAATGGGAAAAACATATAAGACTACTTTTCTCCCAAACCACTGCTCCAAAGCTTTAAAATTTCCCAAAAAACATCTTTGGAAGATTGTTTCACATGTTTATTGAAATCAATTGCCTGGGTCCATATTTGGGCTCTCTATGGGAGCCCAAATGTTTAAATTAGTGCAGAATGAGGCGTATTTTTTAAAAATCTTCTTCTTCAGATCTACCAATAAGAATCTTTTAATATTTGGTATGCAGCATCCTTAGGGGGGTGAGATTCAAGTTTGTTCAAGCCAAGTCCCTGGGTTCATATTTAGGCTGAAAATTTGGGGTCCCATTGCAGAATTAGAAATTTTGGACCAAAATCCGGAAATTTTTTCAATCAGGAGAGCTATAGTGATCACTCACGTCCGTCGTCCGTGAACATGGTGTTTGCGTCTTCTCCTCCCAAACTGCTGAACCAATTTAATTGATATTTGAGATAATAGTTTGTTATGACATCGCAATGTGATTTTGTTCAAATCAAGTTGCCTCGCCCGTGGGTAGGGCCACACCCAAAAAGTGCGCTGAAATCTTAAAAAATCTTCTCATGAACCAGCAGTAGCAGAGACTTGATATTTGGTGTGCAGCTTCCTTTTGAGGTGTAGACTCAGATTTGTTCAAGAGAAGTTTGTGGGGCTATACTTGGCGTCGTTATGGGAGGGGCAAAATTTTTGGCCCCGCCCAAAATTTCTATTTTCCAAACCGAGAGGCTGATTTGAACCAAAGTTTATGTGAGGGCTTATTGGGTCATAAGTACCTAATTTATGCTGATTTTTTTTTTCCCGTAGCCCCATGGGAACCGCAGAAGCTAAAAATAGAAAAAAATTAAAACGCCCATATCTCCAAAACTGCACGGCACCGAGAATTTTTATTTGGTGTGAAGCTTCCTTAGGACCAACAGAAAGAATTAGTAAAAAAAAATTGCCATCGGTTTTATCATAGGGTACAGTTTCGGAACTTTTGAAAAAGTGCTGAGTCAGCACTTTTTAACACTGTAGGCAATGGGAAAAACATTAAAAAATCTTCTTCTCCAGACCCAGCAGGCAGAATCTTTTGATATTGGGTATGCAACATTGTAGGGTGGATCTGATTCAAGTTTGTTCAAATCGGCCCCCTGGGTTCATATTTGGGCTCAGTATAGGAGCCCGATTTCGAACTTAGTGCATTTCAGGCAAATTTCTTAAAAAAATCTTCTCCAGATCCAGCAGGCAGAATCTTTTGATATTTGGTATGCAACATTGTGGGGTGGATCTGATTCAAGTTTGTTCAAATCGGCCCCCTGGGTTTATATTTCAGCTCAGTTGCGGAGCCAAAATTTGAACTTACTGCATTTCAGGCAAATTTCTTTGAAAATCTTCTTCTCCAGATCCAGCAGGCAGAATCTTTTGATATTTGGTATGCAACATTGTGGGGTGGATCTGATTCAAGTTTGTTCAAATCGGCCCCTTGGGTTTATATTTGGGCTCAGTATAGGAGCCCAAATTTGAACTTACTGCATTTCAGGCAAATTTCTTTGAAAATCTTCTTCTCAAGATCCAGCAGGCAGATTCTTTTGATATTGGGTATGCAACATTGTGGGGTGGATCTGATTCAAGTTTGTTCAAATCGCCCCCCCCCCCACCCCTGGGTTTATATTTGGGCTCAGTATAGGAGCCCAAATTTGAACTTAGTGCATTTCAGGCAAATGTCTTAAAAAATCTTCTTCTCCAGATCCAGCAGGCAGAATCTTTTGATATTTGGTATGCAACATTGTGGGGTGGATCTGATTCTATTTTGTTCAAATCGGCTCCCTAGATTCATATTTGGGCTCACTATAGAAGCTCGAATTCGAACTTAGTGCATTTCAGGCAAATTTCTTCAAAAATCTTCTTCTCCAGATCCTGCAGGCAGAATCTTTTGATATTTGGTATGCAACATTGTGGGGTGGATCTGATTCAAGTTTGTTCAAATCGGCCACCTGGATTCATATTTGGGCTCACTATAGAAGCTCGAATTCGAACTTAGTGCATTTCAGGCAAATTTCTTTGAAAATCTTCTTCTCCAGATCCTGCAGGCAGAATCTTTTGATATTTGGTATGCAACATTGTGGGGTGGATCTGATTCAAGTTTGTTCAAATCGGCCCCCTGGGTTTATATTTGGGCTCAGTATAGGAGCCCAAATTTGAACTTGGTGCATTTCAGGCAAATTTCTTTGAAAATCTTCTTCTCAAGATCCAGCAGGCAGAATCTTTTGATATTGGGTATGCACCATACTTAGGGGGGTGAGATTGAATTTTGTTCAAGCCGAGTCCCTGGGTTCATATTTGGGCTCACTGTGGGAGCCTAAATTATAACTTAGTTCAAAATGAGGAACTTTCTTTAAAAATCTTCTTTAGATCCAGCAGTCGGAATGTTTTGATATTTGGTATGCAGCATTCTTAGGGGGGTGAGATTCAAATTTGTTCAAGCCATGTCCCTAGGTCCATATTTGGGCTCACTGTGGGAGCTTGAATTGTAACTTTGTTCGAAATGAAGAATTTTCTTAAAAAATCATCTTCTTCAGATCCAGCAGTCGGAATGGTTTGATATGTGGTGAGTAGCATCCTTGGGGGGGGGGGGGGGGGGGGGGGGGGAGGTGGAAATTCAAGTGTGTTAAAGCCAAGTCCATGGGTCCATATTTGGGCTCCCTGTGTGAGCCCAAATTATAACTTAGTCAATATGAGGAATTTTTCTTTAAAAATCTTCTTCTTCAGATTCAGCAGTTGGAATGTTTTGATATTTGGCATGGAGCAACCTTAGGGGGCTGAGATTAAAGTTTGTTCAAGCCAAGTCCCTTGGTTCATATTTGGGCTCACTATGGGAGCCTGCATGACAACTTAGTTCAAAATGAGGAATTTTCTTTAAAAAATCTTCAGATCCAGCAGATGAATGCTTTTGATATTTTTTATGCAGCATCCTTAGGGGGGTAAGATTCAAGTTTGTTCAAGCCATGTCCCTAGGTCCATATTTGGGCTGATTCTGGGAGCTCGAATTGTAACTTGGTTCAAAATGAGGAATTTTCTTTAAAAATCTTCTTCTTCAGATCCAGCAGTCGGAATGTTTTGATATTTGGTGTGTAGAATCCTTAGGGGTGCGAGATTCAGGTTTGTTAAAGCCAAGTCCCAGGGTTCATATATGGGCTCCCTGTGGGAGCCCGAATTATGACTTAGTTCAATATGAGGAATATTCTTTAAAAATCTTTTTTTAGATCCACTGGTCAGAATATTTGGATATTTGGTTTCAGCTTTTCTTAGGAGGAGCAGATGCAACTTGTGGAAATCAATTCTCTGGTTTGATATTTAGGCTACCATGTCAGGTGAGCGCCCTCAGGCCCCCTGGGGCCTCTTGTTTATGTGTTTCGGTCAATTTTAAGACAAAAAAAAATTATTTTTTTTAATCAAAATCCAGAAATTTTTTTTTTTTGTTTTTTATGTGTTTCGGTCAATTTTAAGACAAAAAAAAAAGAAGTTTTTTTACACTGAAAATTTGGGGTCCGGGTGGGACTTAGAAAATTTTGGACAAAAATCCGAAATTTTTTTTTCTGTTTTTTATACGTTTGGGAAAAATTTTTTTTTTTTTTTACACTGAAAATTTTTTGGGGTCCGGGTGGGACTTAGAAAATTTTGGACCAAAATCCAGAAATTTTGTTTTTGTTTTTTATGCGTTTAGGTCAATTTTAAGACAAAAAAAAAAATTTTTTTTACACTGAAAATTTGGGGTCCGGGTGGGACTTCGAAAATTTTGGACCAAAATGCGAAAAAAATTTTTTTTGTTTTTTATGCATTTCGATCAATTTTAAGAGAGAAAAATTTTTTTTTTTTTTTTAACACTGAAAATTTGGGGTCCGGGTGGGACTTCTAAAATTTTGGACCAAAATCCGAAAAAAATTTTTTTTGTTTATGTGTTTCGGTCAGTTTTAAGACAAAAAAAAATTATTTTTTTTTACCCTGAAAATTTCGGGTCCGGGTGGGACGAGAAGAAGAAAAAAAAATTTAGGCTCAAAATATTTTGTTTGGGGAAAAAATTCTGTTGTGTATGCGTTTATCTCAATTTTGGGACGTAAAAGTGCAGGAACTGAAAATAGAAGGAAAATCCTGTGTATTGTGTGGGCACAATCGCTTCATCTAGTTGGTATATGCTTTTCTTAGGAGAGGCATATGCAGCTTATTCAAGTCCCTGGTTTGATATTTAGACTACCATGTCAGGTGTGAACCCGCAGGCCCCCTGGGGCCTCTTGTTAAGTTTCATCATTCAAGAATTTTGTTGGCAAGTGGCATCTGTCTTTCGTGTTAGGTAAAAGGTTAACAGACATTTGATCACCTTCCAATATTCTAACAAGTTTTTGTTCAATTGACAGGAATTTGCTCTATCACCCATATTCAATTAACAGGGCATATTTTTACTTCAGAACCATGAGCCCAAATCCAACCGAACTTGGCACAAATTATTTTTGGGGAAATCCTTTCTAAGTTTGATTTTGATCAATGTCAGACATGTTAACTTCTGGAAAAACAATTTGAGGGCGATTCTCAAGGAAACTGGATGAATTTCAGGGAAAAGTACTTGCACGAACAATTTACACGAGAACAACTAGAAAGTTTCAGCTTTTGGTCCACCATTGGCACCAGTTTGTACCCAGTGGTTCCTAAGCTAAAAATTTTATGCCATATCAGCCATGTTGAAAAAATCATTGGTTTGAATATCCTCACCTCCCTCTTAAAGTCCCTGCCCCTCCCTGCTACCCCCTCCCCACCTTTAACCACCACCACCACCTGTGGTTAGAACAATTTGATTAAGTGTTAGTTGTCAAGCCCAGTGGGCTGGGGCGATGCCTGAAAGCCCAAAATTCTTTAGGGGTTCCCCATAGGGCCCCAATTTAACACTGTTGGTAATGGGGAAAACACTACCATCTTATGAACTATTGGTTGCAGTCAATTGATATATGGTGTGCAACCTCCTTTAATGGTGTAGATTCCAAGTTTGTTCAGGCAATATTGTAAACTTGTCTTGGGAGGTGCAAAATTTATGGCCCCGCCCAAAATTTCAGTGGTTGGAAATGGTCAGCTGAAGTAAACTAAAAATTGGTATGCAGGATTAACAGGGACAAACACTTGATTTATGGAGTTCCCATTTAACCCTGTTGAACCATCTGATGAACTTCTGGTTGCACTGATTTGATATTTGGTATGTAGCCCCCTTTAATGGTGTAGATTCAATTTTGTTATACCCCTGACCTCCTTGGGTAGTTTTGAGGGGGGTGGGGGCATATAGTCTTGGGAACCATCAATAATTCTGAACTTCCATACAAACGTTTCACATTATAACTCAAGTATCAGTTCTCAGATGATGTATCTCAGTATCATGACAGACCAGCATGGGGTAATGGATAGCCACATATTGCCGATTTCATCCACACCACCATGCAGCCCTTGTTACACCAAGGGAAAGCTTTGCATTACTGTTATAACTCCAGCATCGGTTGTCATATTTTAATGTTCTTTGGTTGATGAGAGACCAGTGGAGTGGGAGGGGGGTGAGGGAGAATATCCACCTTGCAGGTTTCATTCATGCTTATGTACCAGAGTTATGGCCTTTGTTACTCTTAGAAAACTCTCCATACAAACTTTTTTCATTTTTACTTTATCACTGGGGACAGATATTGATGTCCTTTATTTATTTATTGATGTTTAGAGTCACATATTTCTACACAATGGTCAATCATGACCGTTGATATCCTTTGGTACAGTGAGAGACCAGCATGAGGGAGAGGACATCCACATATTGTTTTTTTTTTGTCCATACCAGTGAGCCGGAGTTATGGGCCTTGATGCACTTAGAAAACCTTCCATACAAATGTTTTGCATTATAACTCAAGCATCGCTTGTTGGATTTTGATGTCCTTTGGTATGGGGGAAAGGATATCCAATTATTGCGGGTTTTGTCCATAAATACATACCAGAGTTATGGTCTTTGTTACACTTAGAAAACTTTCCATGCAAATGCTTTGCATTTTAACTCCAGCATCAGTTGTCAAATTTTGTGGTTCTTTGGTATGGTAAGAGACCAGCATGGGAAAAACGATATCCTCATATTGTGGATTGCATCCATGCATACATACCAGAGTTATGCCCCTTGTTAGCTTAAAAACTCTATGAATGATTTGCCCTACATTTTGGGGATTGGATGTCTTCTTTTGATGTCTTTGGTGTGGTGATCGACCAGTATGGGGGAAGTATATCCGCATATTGCAGGTTTTATCCAGGCATACTTACCACAGTTATGACTCTTGTTCAGGGCTGGGAGAAGTTAACTGTTAACGCGTTAAACGTGTTAAAATATTTTAACGTGTTAAAATTCTCTTAACGTCAGTTAATACATTAAATTCAGAGGCGGATCCAGGATTTTAGGATAACATGTGCCATCCTGTCCCAAAGCCTAATTTGTGCATTTAATATTGTTTAAACCACCTAATTTAGCTATTTTAAGGGTTTTGTGTTTTGTCTGGCCAATAGGAGAGGGGGGGGGGGGGGGGGCATGTGCCATCCTGTTAAATTTGCCTGTGTAAATTTATGACTATATGATTTTATTACATGGTGCCATTATAATTCATCATATATTAGAAAATACACACGTTAGTCTCTTTTCTCATTGTCTCAGGTTTTTAACTGAGTCAGAGATAGAGGTCGGAACAAAAGAAAGTTTTTTGAATCGGGGGGTCCAGGTAGCTCGAAATCAAGGGGATGCTCAATCTCTGACTCAGTTAAAACTATCATTAAAGAAGAAGTAACTAAAATGTGCCCTGTCGAAGAAGAACCGGGAAATGTTACAGTTTCTGTCTCAAATGGTGAACCACTGGCGAAGGTTAAGAAGTCATTCTTAGAAGAACTCCTTGGAGACGGGCGTGAGTCCAGTGAAAACTGCGAAAGGGCAGACATTGATGATGCGATAGCGGAGTATGAAAGCTCAAGATCACTGTCCGTCGCCGATGATCCACTAGTCTGGTGGAAGAAGCGAGAGACAGTCTTCCCCAGATTAGCCAAACTAGCAAAGCGCTATTTTGCAGTGCTGGCAACTTCCGCCTCGTCAGACTATTTTCTGCTTTTGGTTTAGTTTTTGAGCACCGCCGCAAGTCGCTGCTGAGAGAAACAGCATCTGCTATTAATTTCCTGCACGAAAACTCTTCAGAATTCACCTTTTAGATTATGTTGCACCTATGGACTATGGTTTTATGCTTTCAGCACATAAAGTTTTGTTCAAACATACAAATTGAGTTGAAATTGGGTTTGTTGTTCTTTTCGAGCATTTTAACCATTTTTAACACGTTAACGTGAATTTCTTTAATGCGTTAAGGAAAAAATTAACTGAAAATCAGATTTGGACAGAAATATTTAGAAAATTAAGATGAAATGCAATAAATTGAAGCGACAGCAAGAAAATTTTGACATGTAAAATAAATCTCATTCTGGCTTGCATGCTTCTAAAAATTATGGATGAAATAATGTCATATATTTAACCCCCTTCACACTGATGTCGAAATATCTAAAGTTCAGGGTGCAAATAGTTCCCATAATGCAACTAGAAATTTAACCAATTTAGTCTTGTTTGACAGAGCTCAGTGAGCTCTGTCAAACAAGATTGAATTGGTTAAATTTCCAGTTGCATTATGGGAAAAATGGCTACTTCAAATCTGGATATTTTGACATCAGTGTGCAGTGGGTTATAGCAATCTTTGTGCACTACAAAAGTAATATTCCATAGTCATTTTCGCAAACCATCCCCTTACCTCCAAATGATGTTATGAACTGAATTGAATTTAGTTAGAAATATTGTTCCTCACAGAAAAAGCATTCTTGGGCTGAGTTTGATTATTTTTTTTATCTCCAGCTACAGTTTCATTCATGAAATAAATAAGTTGCCCTAGTCTAGACTGTTGAGGCCCAACGGTGTTAGAGTTTGTAGGGTGTACATCCAGTGTTTTTCTTGCTGTTTCCTAATGTGTGTACTGGTTTCAGTTTCCTCGTTTGTGGCAATTCTGTCCCAAGCTTTTTGTGTGGAATTTGTGTTTTCAAATTCCTTCTCTATCCTTGTGTGTGTATGACTTGCATGTAGTCTGCACAATTCGATGGAGCTGTTCAAGAGAAACTCTGTCTCATGTTTTCTTAGGCTCTCTGCCACTCTCATCCAAGTAGAAGTTTTAGGACCCTTTGTGGAGTCTAAGCCCTTTGCCCTTTGGGGGTGTGCATTGCTCTATACATCTTTGGAGAAATGCTAGGTGTTGTTCAAGTTTCACTTGTCTAACTATGGCATTTCAAAGCTTTTGGTAAGCTACCCTGTGATTGTCTGAAATTTGTGTTTGTATATAAATTTTGTTCTGGTAACTACGGGTATCGTTCCCTTCTTCACTTTCGAGTCGGGCCTTTTTTGGGCATCAAAGGTCTGAGTTATTAATACCAGTGACCTCAGATTCTGAGGATTCTAGCAATGAGCCAGTGTTCATTGGCACTGTGCTCCCACTAACGGAAATTGTTGGTTCTTTTTCTGTCGCCATTCCTACTTCGATAAAGTGTACAATTACATAAGACTAAAGGTTAGAAGAGTGACCTCAGGAGAATAGATTCTCTCTTGTTTATCTTTTACCAAGCCGGTTTCGACTGTTTTAGTCTCCTCAGTGGTTAAAAGAGTTTGATGTTGCTGCCTGGTTTATCTGTGCGATTTATATGTTTTTGTGGCGGATACCCGGTAAGTGTACCGTAGATTTGGTTGTTGTCATATAAGTTATCCGCTAATGCTTTTTTTTGCAGGTGGATAATTGTACCTGTTTTTGCAGTTGTTTATCCATTGTTGACGGATAATTTGTTGGCGGGGTGCGCCAATAATTTCTTTTTTTTCAGAGTGCGCAATTGCTGAAAATCAAACCAGACAGCGACATCAAACTCTTTTAACCATTGAGGAGACTAAAACAGTCTAAACAGGTTTGGTAAACGATAAACGAGAGAGAATCTATTCTCCTGAGGTCACTCTTCTAACCTTTAGTCTTATGTACAGTTTCATTCATATTGAAGAAATTTCCTCACATGCCATTGGGTTTAAAAAATTGAAAACTGAGACCCATTCTTTTAATCAGTTGAGTGTTGCTTTTGATTCTAACGACTATTTTTGAGAAGTCATGGTTATGGGTTTTGTTGTCTGAATGGTAAATAAAAGTGTTATGTGCTCATTTGGTTTGTACACAATCTTTTATGGTGACTTGAGACTTGTTTCGTAAGAAACTTGATACTGTTATGGTCTGGAGCCACTCTTGCCCTGAAATAGTCCATTGCCTATGTTTAGATTCAATTGGCTGGAATATTTCATTTGGTTGAAAAATCAAAACTATGGTTTGTTTTACCCACCAATAGAAATAATCCATCTGACTGAATCGAAAAAATTTGATAAACATTCATTTTCTTTGAATCAACACACAAAATGTTTCTCAACCAAGACTTGATTTGACCGAATCTTTCATAATGTTACCATTATGAATGAAAACACGTCACAGCTGTAGTTTTATAATTACACTCTCCAGTTCCACTAATTGTGTTGATATTGTGAGGTGTTCAAAGTGAATTAAATATTTATTGATCAGAGAATCACTGGAGCACCAAATAATATCTTTATATCTTTTCGGTAAAGAGACATCACATTGTATCAATGATCGTTTGCAAACAAACTCCACAAAAAGTGGGTAAACAAACAGCTGGTTACCTTGAGCCAATACTTTAAGACTTTTACAATTGTATTTTCTAGAATTGTATTTTCTACCTATTAATATAACTTATTAAAATGAATCATTAGCATTTTAAACGATATGGCAATTTGCCAACTAGCAAATTGCCATATCTTTGAAAAATGTTAATGGTTTATTTCAACCCAGTTAAAGTCACCACAAAAACAAATGCAATTGTAAAAGGTTTTATAGTATTGGCCCCTGAGAGCTTGCTGTCAATTGTGTTCTTATCCATTGAAATAATGCAGTAGATCAGTCAGTGTGGGTCCCTGAAAGTTATTAAAAGTGCATGAATTTAAAAACTGAAAATTCTTCTCTGAAAAATGCTTGAAAAAAAACCCAGACTTGATTGTAAATTAACTGAATAGTAATTTTTAGCTTAACTTGACAAAGTTAAGATAAGCTATTGCCATCACGCGAGCGGAAGTCTGTTAGTCTGAGTCTGTTCACATTTTCCTTTAGCACGAGCTACACCCCGCAGTTCTTGTCTGATCATCACGAAATTTCATATGCAGGTTTTAGGGCCATGTCTAGATGAGAACGTCCCCTTTTGGTCGCGATCAGTCAACCGGTATGTCTGCCCAAGTCCAAAACCCGAAAACCATTAGCACAGTCTACAGGTCGTATTTATGAAGGGATTTCATTGTGAATTGGCAGGATGCCTCTGTATAATACCTAGATGAGAACATCCCCTTTTGGGCATGATCTGTCAACCGTGATGGCTGCCCAAGCCTGAAACCCAAAAACTTTTAGCACAGTCTGCAGGTCATGTTTAATATGGAGGGATTTCATTATAACTTGATAGGATGACTCCTTTTGATGACTAGATGAGAATTACCCCATTTGGGCATGATCTGCCAACCGTGACGACTGCCCGATTCCAAAACCCGAAAACCTTTAGCACAGTCTACAGGTCATATTTATTGAGGAATTTCATTGTAACTTGGTGGGTTGACTTCATATAATGTCTAGATGACTACAGGAGCCCAAAGCCCGAAAACCTTTAGCACAGTCTACAGGTCATATTTATGAAGGGATTTCGTTGTAACTTGGTAGGATGACTCCAAATAATGTCTAGATGAGAATGTCCCATTTTGATCGCGATCATTCAGCCTCGATGGGTGCCTGAGCCCAAAAACCTTTAGCATTGGCAAAAGGTCATATTTATGGAAGGATTTCATTGTAACCTGTTAGGCTGACTCCATATAATGACATCCCTGTTTGGTCGTGATTGGTCAACTGTGATGGCTACAGGTGCCCGGAGCCTGAAAACCTTGAGCACAGTCTACAGGTCATATTTATGAAGGGATTTCATTGTAACTTCGTAGGATCACTCCAGATGATGCCCAGATGAGATTGTCCCCTTTGGTTGCGATCATTCAACCATGATGGCTGCCCGAGCCCAAAAACCTTTAGCACAGTCTACAGGTCATATTTATGAAAGGATTTCATTGTAACTTGGCAGGTTGACTTCATATAATGTCTAGATGAGAACGTCCACTTTTAGACACAATTGGGCAACTGTGGTGGCTACGGGGGCCCGAAGCCCGAAAAACTTTAGAACAGTCTACAGGTCATAATAATGAAGGGATTTCATTGTAGCTTGGTAGGATGACTCCAAATAATGTCTAGATGAGAACATCCCCTTTTGGTCGCGATCATTCAGCCTTTATGGCTGCCCGAGCCCAAAGACCTTTAGCATGGTCTATAGGTCGTATTTATGGAAGGATTTCATTGTAACTTGTTAGGTTGACTCCATATAATGCCTAGATGATGACATCCCCTTTTGGTCGTGATTGGTCAACTGTGATGGTTACAGGTGCCCAAAGCCCGAAAATCTTGAGCACAGTCTACAGGTCATATTTATGAAGGGATTTCATTGTAACTTCGTAGGATCACTCCAGATGATGCCCAAATGAGCATGTTCCCTTTTGGTTGCGATCATTCAACCATTATGGCTGCCCGAAGCCTGAATACCTTTAGTACAGTCAACAGGTCATATTTATGAAGGGGTTTCATTGTAACTTGGTAGGTTTGACTTCATATAATGTCTAGATGAGAACGTCCCCTTTTGGACATGATTGGGCAACTGTGACAGCTACAGGGGCCTGAAACCCAAAAACCTTTAGAACAGTCTACAGGTCATAATTATGAAGGGATTTCATTGTAGCTTGGTAGGATGACTCCAAATAATGTCTAGATGAGAACGTCCCCTTTTGGTCGCGATCATTCAGCCTTGAAGGCTGCCCAAGCCCAAAAACCTTGAGCGTAGTCTATAGGTCGTATTTATGGAAGGATTTCATTGTAACTTGTTAGGTTGACTCCATATAATGCCTAGATGATGACATCCCCTTTTGGTCATGATTGGTCAACTGTGATGGCTACAGGAGCCTGAAGCCCAAAAATCTTGATCACAGTCTACAGGTCATATTTATGAAGGGATTTCATTGTTACTTTGTAGGATCACTCCAGATGATGTTCAGATGAGAATGTCCCCTTTTGGTTGCGATCATTCAACCATGATGGCTTCCTGAGCCCAAAGCCCTAAAACCTTTAGCACAGTCTACAGGTCATATTTATGAAGGGATTTCATTGTAATTTGGTAGGTTGACTTCATATAATGTCTAGATGAGAATGTCCCCTTTGGACACAATTGGGAAACTGATGGCTACAGGGGCCCGAAGCCTGAAAACCTTTAGTACAGTCTACAGGCCATATTTATGAAGGGATTTCAATGTAACTTGATAGGATGACTCGTTTTGGAATAATTTCACTGTAATTTGGTAACTTTCGTTGATATACGTTAACTGTGAAGGCCACATACATTAACTGTGAGGTCATATTAACCCACCCCTCAGCTCTTTAGTACAGTGTACACCTCATATTATTTTTATCAAAAAACACAGCATACAGGGAACAGAAATGAACATATTCCCAGTTATCACAATTCTTGTCTTATTTCATAATCCTTTCCTAAACATTGAACATTATCCCTTTCATCAAACACAACACACAAGTTAAGCTACAGTGCCAGTGACACTTTCATTTCAGCACAAATTAGGTGTGTAACTGTCCCAATGGAACTAAGAATATATGAATATGCCACCTCCACACCCCCCCCCCCCCCCCCCCCAAAAAAAAAAAAAATCGATGGTATGGGTTGTGGCTAATAATCAATTTGTCAATCATGCTGATTGTGAAAATATTGTAAGTCAAGTAAAGGCAACAACTCTACCAAAATGAATCCAAATGATCCTAAACTCACAGTTGTGCAGGTTTCTGCTCTAGTTAATTCCTGTGCAAGGTTTCAGAAACATTGACTGTAAAATGAAGGATAATTATAGTGGACAAAATTATAAACCTTTGCGTAAGTCAAAAAAGATGATAAAATCTCTCAAAATAAGCTCTTGGAATCTTAAAATAGCAGGTGTGCAGCTACTTATGCTGATTAACGTCTTGCGTTAATTAAAAAAAAACATGGACTGGAAAATAGTAGGTTGCTAAAATACTCTATGTTGAAAAAGGGCAATAACTCTGCCAAAATGAGTCCAACCAATCTCAAAATTGACAAAATCATATCAACATACAACAATTCCTGGTCAAAAAGGGCATCAATTCAGAAGTTCCATGTCAATTAATCTCAAAATTGCAGGTGCATAGTTTCTCACGGTGGTCAACTTTTGTGCCAAATTTAAAAAATAGTGACACATAAATAACAAAAAAAGTGGCAGACATAGAGATGGATAAGTCGATTCCAGTATACTCCCCACATACAACTTTGTTGGCAGAGAGAGGGGGGGGGGGGGGGGGGGGGGGAGAGAGGGGGCTGAGGGAATATTAAAATTAATAGTAATAGAAAATTGATCATTTTCATGTATTTTGCTGAAAAATTAAGTACATGTATTTATCCTGTTAGATCTTATTTGACAGAGCACGGTATGACTGTCAACAAAGATATCATTGATTTAAAGTTTATACTGGATGAACAGAGTCAAAATTGGTCTTTAAATATGGAGATTTCAGTGGCTGGCAACAAATGCTTTGGAAGATTACAGGTTTTTTTTTTCAATTATCAGGAGTCTACTCAATAACCTTTGTGCAATTAACCCTTCACCTAACAGATTGGCCACATCTGCCCACATAATTTTCAAACTGAGCAGTTGAAAAAAGATTATTTAAAAAATAAAAAAAAATTCAACAAGACCATATCATGTGACTCCTAACTGGAACGAGTTCATTCCAATGAGGGTTTACATGATATGGTTTTGTTGAAATTTTTTGAAAAAATTTGAAAAGAGTATAATTAAAATAGTAAATTTTGATATCGTGTGCACTGGGTAAAGGGTTAAAAGATACAGTTTTTGTACTGAAGGTAGGTATAGTAAATGGTTTGGTGATAGGAAGTTGTGTGGAATTAACAGGATTATTCAATTAAGAAATATCTAATTAATTAAGTGGGATCCACTGTACCAGCACTTAATGATCTTAGGTAGTCCTGTTAACCTTTACCCAACGTAACCGATATCAAAAATTTATTATTTTAAATACTATTACAAAGAGGGGTCACATGATATGGTTTTGTTGAAATTTTTGTAAAAATAATATTTTTTCAGCTGCTGATTTTGCATATTACGCATGCGGATGTGACTGATTCATTGCGTAAAAAGTTAAGGTGCTTTATAAGGATTATTGTCCAGTGTAGACATTATTATTTTGGAACACCTCTACAAGACAAAACCTGGTTAGTATCAAACCATGGGATATAATTAATAGTTTTATATGAAGGTCCTAGAAAATACTTGAAAATTCTCTAGAAAAGTCCTTGAAGGTTTTGATTTTCTTTCTCTCGGGAGTGTATGAGCTCTGTTCATATTGAGGAGCTGTGTATGCCTTACACCAGTGGTGGATCCAGTCATGGGTCATGATGCATACAGGGATGGGAGAATTCAGTTAATCGGCTGATTTCAGCTAATTTATTATCAAAATGATGAAATTTTATGTCCTATAAATCAACGTGAAAATTTTCATGCAGATTTATAGAAATAAAATGTCTACTAAGTTATACCTTAACGATATGTCCTCTTATTTTCTGAAGAAACACTATTTTCAGGTTAAATTACGAACGTTTCAGCTCATTTCAGATAATTTAGGTATCTTCCATTCTCATCCCTGTGTATAGTACGAAAGTATCCATAAACCCACATAACAGTGAGTTGTGGGCAAGCTTGATAGGGGGTATACGCTAATCAGTTAGGTTCAGGGGTCTCCCCGGGAAAATCTTTGGGAAATGGGAGGTCAGTGTAGCCCTCCAGTGGGTTGTTTGCATATCACCAGAGCCCTTCATATTTTGAAAATGGAAGCCAACTTATAACAAACCATACAAAAGAAGATCAATGCAGAAGCTAGTGATTAACAGATGTTCAGTAATCACATCTAATCGAAGTGTTTGAACATCGGTTCGGCACCGATGGTTACATGGTATTTACATTTGATTCATGATCTCATACAAGCTGTGACAAGCCCTAATTTCATTGACTGGTCTGATCTTCCCCTTGATAGCTGCTCACGGCACATGTGCCACTGTCGTGTGATGCCTCTATGAAATACAGCATCAACAGAAACAAGTTAACAGTGCGGCATCTTTGATCATTGATCAAACATTCTGTGCTGTTTACTTATTTCTGCTGACATCGAAATCTCATGAGGTATAATTTTTCATGTTTACTGTGGTGTATGTTAAAAATATTGAGGGTACCATGCATAAGTCCACATTTTCTTTGTCAATGTTTCATATTTAGTCCATAGCAAGAAGAATTTTGTTTATTAGATATTTGTTTTATTACAAATTATTGGAGAGTGCCTAATGGCACTCTCCAATAATTTGTAATAAAGCAAATTTGCTGCATAAATTCCAATCACCAAAATTAATGTAGCCCTTAACCAGTTAATTTGTAACCTGTAAAGTGTTTAGTGCTTTATGAAAGATGACGACTTTATTTGATGAAAAATACTGACTAAAGTCGATGAGTTGTTAATTTTTGTCTCCAAAACTGGCTAATGACCGCTTGTTGAAACGAACTTATGGAGCTATGTTTCCAAGTCAAAAAATGGAAATGTTTTAGTTATTCAAGATGTTTTTTTGTAAGTTTTGTCTTCTAGTCATGCTCTTCTATGAGAACCCTGTGGAAGTGGAGCAGTGCTTGTTTACTGTGGTAAACAAGTCCTACTTTACTGGTAAAATAGGACCCAGTTATCAATGCCCGGTGTGGATATCCTCTAAAGTCAGTCAAGGTATGGTGCAATGTATAGTCCACAATTAGATGTGGAGAGATGGTTGCACAAGTTGAAGGGTTAGCATGATGCTGGATGTGATTAGGACCCATCTGAAGTCCTTTTCCTGGTCAAATTACCTCTAGGTGCCAAGTTTTTTTCTTGACAGGTCAAGACCCAACAAAGTCTATAGCCTACAAACAAATGTAAAGAGAATCACAGACAGAGAGGTAGAGAGAGACAAACATTTGCTTTTATATATTAAGATGTAATTTACCCTCCCATCCAGGCCTGTACCTATCTTCAGATATTGGGGTGTGTGACATGTGTTTGCCTGAATATGATATGATTTTGCTCTATGGTTCTAATATACACATACCTATGCTTTTTGACAAGCTATTCAGACAAGTACTCCCATGGGAACCCTGGGAAGTGAAACAGTGGTTGTTTACTTTGGTAACAAAGTTCTGCTTTACTGGTAAAATAGGATCAGGTAACCAACGCTTGGGGTGGATGTCCCCTAAAGTGCACAGCACAGGTATAGACGCTTTGGCTAAGCCTGACTTTACACAAATGTTGTAGAAATGATATAGCCATAGATGCTGATGGTGACCTTAACTCTTTGCATGATGAAGGCAAATATTCTTGCCCAGGATAGAATTTCACTTGCCCCTGAAATAAGTATAACTTGGTCACATTTAATAAAATTTCCCCCTGTAAATTTAATGGACTTTTTCACCAATGATTTTGTGAGTTGAATTTAGATGAATTTTTCACCAAATCTAGTCATGGCTGCTTTACAGCAGCCATAACTAGATTTGCTGAAAAATATCTTGAAAATACTTAGCAGGTAAAGAAAAATCAATAAATAAATAATCAGACAAGGAGCCTACTATCACTGAAATTGAGCATGAAGATACGTACTATCGTGATAAATGCAACAGTGGGTTGCTATGGATTTTACCATGGCATTACTGATTGCCATGGCTAATTTCTCTGCTGGCTAGACTCACTTAGCACAAAACTAGCAACTACCTATGACATTTTTATGCCTATGGGGAGGTCTTTGAATAAGCCATGTTGCCACACCCTTTTAATTATGTTGTATACTTAGGGAGGTCTTTGAACAAGCCATGCTACCACACCCTTTTAATAACGTTGTATTCTTAGGGCTGCTGGGCTCTTCTATTTCAAGTCTTCTAACTTTCAGTTTGTTTTTTTGTTTTTTTTATTTTGGAGTTTAATGACATTTTCAACAGCCAGGGTCACATCATGTCAAACAGTTTTACAGGTGAAGGATGCTGGAGTACCCGGAAAGAACAGTGAGCAGTGGCGAGCTACTGTCAGACTCCACAATGTACTAACTCTGCAGAAGCAGGGTAAGCAGTGGTTGAAGGCAATGCATCATCAATGTGCTGTATGCCATGGTACACTGTGCCCCCACATCAACAATTAGAATTAAGTATCTTGCTCAAGGACAGAATGTAGTTACGACTAGTGAGGATAGAACCATCGACCTACACTCAGCAACCACAGACCCCCAACTTTCAGTCTGTATCAGGCTGTATCCAACCGCTTCAATTAAACCTATTCACATGGATGTCAAAATGTGATTTTTTTCCCCACAATGCAACAAGAAATTTAACGAATTCAATCTTGTTTGACAGAGCTGAATTGGTTAAATTCCTAATTGCATTATGGAAAAAAATTGTTCTTTAAATTTTTGAGATTGATTTGAAAGGGATTAAGATAAGCAACTGTGCTATGCTCAACAATTGCCAACAACAACAAAAAAGAAATAAGAGCTCTTGTTTTCACATTGCATCAGCAAAAACACAAATAATGTCTTTGTAGAATGAAAATATTTCTTCTTAAATATATATATAAACTACCAATACAATGAGATTTCTTAACAATGATGAAAGTCATTTTCAGTCAGTATATTTGCGGGAAGTTCGCACTCAGAAAATTTCTGTCATGTCTTTTGTTTTTTCTCTTTTGGTTCACCATCTGATTCATCACTATCTTCATCTGAAAAACATTTAAATAAAGTTAAAATTAATTTCATTACAACTTCTTTTACCTATTGTGAGAAAGAAATTATCCTCGTACTTAACCCTTTACCCAACGTAATGACCAAACTGGCCAGTGCTATTCTCAAAGATCGCCAATTAATTTTCATTATTTTTTCATTTTTTGTCTCAAAAACATAGCTTATGATCCCTCACTGGAACGAGCTTGTTGACCTCGTTCCAATGAGGACTCATAACCTATGTTTCTGAGACAAAATATGAAAAAAATTAGTTATTAAAGAATTTGTTTTGCAAGTGTCGTCTGCTTTTCATGTTAGGTAAAGGGTTAACAAAGTTCTTCACCTCAAATCTTCAAAAATGATACAATGGAACCCACTTCATTCATTTCATTGGATAACTTGTAACTGAATAACTCTGTTAATGGAATATATAATTTTCAACAAATTGACCATTTACCACACCTTCTCTATAAAATTTGACCTCTTAATAGCATATAGGTTATAGAGTAACTCATTTTGATAAAAAAAAAAAAATCTTGTAATCTATGGAAGAATTACTTGGACAATCACTGAAATCTGTATGTTTATAGACCTGTCTGGCCTCAGTACATGTTTCTTTTTTACTGATTTCAAATTTTTTATTAAATCAGCAGGTATGTACTTTATAAGTTATAATGCAATTAACAGGTCAAATTTGTGTTGTAGGTCTAGTAAATGGTTTAGGGTTTAGAAGTTATATGCTGTTAACCCTTTACCTAACATGAAAAGCAGATGACAATTGCAAAAAAAAATTCTTGAATAACTAATTTTTTTCATTTTTTGTCTCAAAAACATAGGTTATGACCCCTTGTTGGAACGAGCTCGACGTGCTCATTCCAACGAGGGGTCATAACCTATGTTTTTGAGACGAAAAATAATGAAAATTAATTGGCGATTTTTGAGAATATCGCTGGCCGGTTTGGGCCGTTACGTTGCGTAAAGGGTTAATACAGTTTAGTTTACCCTTTACCTAATGAATCAGCTGTATCTGCCCGTGTAATTTACAAATTGAACAGTTGAAAAAAATAAACTTTTCACAAAACTTCAACACAAACTATATCATGTGCCCCCCTTATTGGAATGAGTCCATTAAGCTTGTTCCAATGAGGTGTCACATGATACATTTTGTTGAAATGTTTTGAAAAATTATTAAAAAAAAGTAATTTAAATAATAAGTTAGTAAGTTTTGATGTTCTGTGCATTGGGTACAGGGTTAAGTCTTAAGGGACATCCAGTTTAGTGGCTCCAGTGTACTCAACCAGCTTTGTGATAGTCTGCAAGCAATTTCCTAAAAAAAAAAATTGGTGGAAACTGCCTTGATGGAATTATGCCTCAGGTTTCCCAAAAGATAAAAAATTAATTGTGGCACCACCACCGGAGATCAGGTTACACCACAATAATCAGAGTGAGCGGGGTTATATGAAATACCCAATACATTACAATGTCTCTTGACAAACAGTTGGCTATGCTTTCCAAGAGCTACTTCAGTCACCATTGTTCAAACAAATGCATTCTGCTTCTTTATGTTTTTGAGACAAAAAATGAAAAAAATAATGAAAATTAAGTGCCGATTTTTGTGAATAGTGCTGACCGGTTTTGGTTGTTACGTTAGGTAAAGGGTTAAGTAATTTTATATGAATACATACTGTAGTTTGAGAAGCTGCAATTCTAGTGAACTTTTGGTAAATGGCCATATATTTATCCATATATTTATACTATAACTGGGAGAACAACTTTGTGGGGATACAATGATGGATGCATGAAATTTGGGCTTTATTCTGGAGTGCATTTACTGCAACTTAAAAGCTTCATATTCTGCAGATGTGCGTCATAATTACCTCTGAAGTGAAATTGTTTAGTCTGTATATATTTGATTAGTTACAATTTATGGGAGTGTGCCTAAGTGCACTGACTGCACTCTCCCATTGGAGCTGAAATGATTAACCAATTAATCGATTAACCAATGATCAACATCTTGATCGATCAAAAAAGTAATTGATCGATTAACTGTGACTTTTGAACTACTATATTATATGGGCTAACAAAGTAACAAATGAGCTTCAAAACAGGCAAACATTGTCACACTGACGCACATCAATTATATGAGACAGAGTGAAGCATGTAAGTTATGTGATGGCATACTTGTTTACTTGCATGATCATTATACTGTATCAGTAGCTGGAAATGGTCATTCTTAACCCTTTACCAAATGCGGGCAGCAGACAATACATGCAAAATAAATATTATTGAATTTCTGGAAAAAATTTCAATTTTTGTCTCAAAAACAAAGCTGATGACCCCCTCACTGGAATCAGCTCAATGAGCTCATTCCAATGAGGGTCATAAGCTATGTTTTTGAGACAGAAATTGAAAACATGATAGAATCTAAATGGAGATTTTTGTATATAGTGCTGGCTTTTTTTGTCCGTTACGTCGGGTAAAGGGTTAATAATGTAAATCATCAATGGTATGGCAATTTTTCTGCTACCTATTAGGGCAAGCGATTAATCAGTTGACCAAGGTTGCTACAATGTGGCATTTTCAGTTTTTGAATGCCTCTGCTCCACAAGGTGATCTATTTACTAAGATTATGCTTGCTCTGCCTATTTTTCCTACAATTAATACATTACTGTTTGAGTAACTTCTACCAATCATCTCCAGGAGCATGGCAGCTTCTAGGCTGATGTAAGTGGGGGCCTATCAACCTCCAACCAGGCCTGAAAATAAGCAGGCTGACATTTGCAGAATGAGGTTCCCAGAGAGTGAATTTGATGATGCTATCCCATACAGTGGACCAATTTATCCTCTGGGTACCTCTTTCTGTTTAGTTTTGAGACCCTGCTTCAGATTGAGGTTCACAGAGGGTAAATTTAGTGATGCTACCCTGCTGTGCAGGGTAGCATCACTAAATTCACCCTCTGGGGACCTCATTTAGCAGATGACAGTCTGCTTATTTTCTGGCTTGCCTCCAACTCCATAACAATTGAGAAAGAGGCTGCTTTTGTTATCATGGTACTGTACCAACCTTCAGAATCATCATCCAATGTTACTTCATCCTTAATATTGTTTGAAGCCTTTTCTTTCTCAACAATTTCAGTCAGTTTATTGTTTACATCAGCCTGAATCTTTTTAACTGCTTTATGGAGTGATGTAATATCAATTTGGTTTTGATTATTCTGATTTATATTGGAACCTAATGTTTCACAGAATGTTGTGACTTCTCCATCTCTCAAAGATAACTTCAGCTGTACCTTTACTTCATTCATGCTGTTATCGAATACTTCCACCAAGTCACTGAGCAGTAAGTGCCCTTTGAATATTACTTGAATTTACAGTTCAACTTAATTGCTAATGCACTTCAAATCAAACAGGTAACTGTAAAAAGAAATAAAACAATAAAGCAGTTAATATTATTGAAATATTTAATGTGTACAACTTTACCTGCCCTACCATCATTCATTTATTAAAGATGTGTTTACCTAAGTGTTCTGAAACTGATACAGTGGAGCCCACTTAATTGGATATCTCTTAACTCTCTGCACTCTGATGTCAAAATGGCAAAGTTTTCAACAGCACATATTTCCCATAATGCAGTTTGATATTTAACCAAATATACCTTGTTTGACAGAGCTCAGTGAGCTCTGTCAAACAAGATATAATTGATTAAATTCATAGTTAAACAAGAGAAAAACAGAGTGATTGGAGAAAATTCTGTCACACTACCAGAGTACTATGGGTTAACTGAATAACCATGTGGAGCTCTGTCAAACAAGATATAATAGAATAAAGGCTAAGTTTATCTCTAGAATACAGGAAAGTGACACAATACCTGTTAATTGAATACTCCTGTTAATTAAATCATTTTCATTTGCCAAAGTGGCTATTCAATTAACAGTAATGCCATACAAAGGAGGATGCCCCAGGTAGCAATGAGAGTTCACCTACATGTGTGCCCATCTATCAAAAACACAAGCCCAACATAAAAATAAATTACTGAATGAACATTTTCTTGTGAACATTTTACATGTACAATAAAGAGGTTAGATTACTACTAATTCCCAGCAGACCTGAACAGACTGGAATTTGCATCAACATCTGTTTACAATTTCTGAAGAAAAGGTGTGGACCTCTGCTCAAAGATCCCTGGGTGCAACTCTGTGATCTGTGATTTAAAAGTTTGCAAATGCTTTTTGCTCCCCCGGGAACCACAGAAAGTTGGCACTCTCCAATAAATTGTAATAAAACAATTTTGTTTAAACATTTTATGTGTTTCAGTTAATAACTAAATATATAAATATACATATATACACTTCATCAAATATTTTATATAACTTCGTCAATATACATATATATATAAATATAAATAGGAATGTGCCTTTTACCATTGAATTCTTGACGCTAGACTCCATTGAAACTTCCATTAAATCAAGTCATGGCTGCTTTACAACAGAAATGACTTGATTTTATGAAATACTCAAGAAAATACTTGGTAGATTATGAATTAGACACCAAAATAAATGAGTAAAATATTAAATAAATAATGTGTTTTGCACTTTGTTCTTAGAATTTGTTGAGTAAAAGTTACATGTAAAATCTACTCTACTGTATTTAGTTGTAACCCACATTCACTGTATATGTTAAGAATGTTGTGTTTGACTCGGATGGGATGCCCCCTCCCCCCCCCCCCCCCCCCACACACACACACACACCACCTCCTCTCTTAGTATGATTGTAATGTGCATACAACACATTCTGTATTTATAAGATGACAAGATGTCTTATATGTCAGTCCAGTAATCTGTAATATTCCCCACAACCCTTCAAACACACCTACAAAGAAAACAAAATTGTTTCTTGTTTAATTTCATGTCTAGTCTCCAGAGACACAAGTTTATATGCCACAAATGAGGTTTCAACCTTTTGACTCTTGCAATGTTGAGTCAAGTAAATACGAGAGTCTTGTTAACTCAGCGGCTAAATTGTCAGCAAAAAAATATTTTAAAATACAGAATATTATTAATTCCCCAAAACTGAATGACAGGAAGCTCTGTCAAACAAGGTATAATGAATTAAATATTTATTTCTTCAGACTGGATATCAAATGTTGCTGTTGAGGAATGGGAAATTAACTACATCTCTCCCAACTTATCTATGAACATAAAATATTGTATTCAATTAATGGGAATCAGTCCTGGAAATGAGATGGGTGTGAGTGCAATCATTCCCATCACCACCCGAGTTTTCTATTTTACGGGAGTTAAAAAATGCACTTGTTGAAAAATATTGTGGAGCACAAATATACTGTGAGGGCATATAAAAGTGTGTTGTTTTGAGAAAGCTGCACCCTGAGGCCAATGGGAAATTACTCTCATAGTTCAGCATGTCCTTACACATTTAAAGTTTCTGGTGTTTGGTGAAAATATTCTCCCAAAATTCATATACCAACATTTTACAGGTGCAATTTACTCCTGTCTCTGATTTCCTGGGAGCTTAAAACAGCTCCCGTCAATTTTGTTCATTTGCAGCACTGGGGAATCTCTTCTAACATGAATATGCAATTAAGCCTTTACCCAATGTAAATCATATCATGTAACAGCCATATACTGCCAGTGCTATTCACAAAATGGCCAATCAAATTTCATCATTATTTTCAATTTTTTTATGAGTTTGTTTCAATGAGGGGTCTTAAGCTATGAGGGTTTTTTTGACAAAAGATGAAAAATTTCAATTATTCCCCAATTTTGTTTGCAAGTGTTGTCTGCTAGCTGTTAAGTAAAGAGTTAATTAACAGGTCAAATTTCTCTTGAATAAATGGTTGTTTGGTACTTGATAAAAATATTCAGCTGACAGCAATATTCAACTAACAGGTACCGAATTAAACATTCTGCGCTGTCCATTGTGGGTGATCACTTCGAGCAGGGTGAGAAACCAGAGGGTTTCACTTAGTGATATTCCAGTTGACAAACCGAAAAACCCCATGAAATTGCATTCAGCTGACAAATGTTCAGGTCTTTATATTTCACCAAACTCACACCAGTAACTAGTGTCCCCAAAATACAGGAATGTTCCCAAATCAGAGGAGATAACACATAGTATTTTTTTGCCAAGTTTCATAAAAAGTATTTAACCCTGAAAAGCTTGAAGATTGTATACATTCTTGCCACATTATGACAGTCTATATCTGGTGGTGTTTTGCGGCTGTTTTTTGGCAAGTCTTGGCTGCCTGTGCAGGCAGCCAAGACTTGCCAAGAAACAACTGCAAAGGTATTTGTAATGCTACTTTGAATTTATCAAGACACTGCATGTTTGGAAATATGTGCTGTTGTTATAAAAAGTGATCAAAGTTGAAATTAGGTCTCACAGGGTTAACAGATGTTCTGAGGCACGAAAAAAGTCCAAAGTGGGCCCCAAAAAATGGCATTTCAGGTAGTCAATATTAAAAAAAATGTTTCTTCAGTGGGGAACTGACCAGCAACTAACTTGGCAAGTCAATGATGTCCCCAAATTAGACCAAACCAAAGGCTTGCAAAGATTTGTTTATTGGGGTTTAATGACACTTTCAACAGCCATGGTCATATTACCATATCTTCAGTATTTTTGGGGGGGTGGGCGGGAGGTGGGGGGAGGAGGTGCTAAGCATTAGTAACTAGCCTCTGTGCTATGCTATAACTACTGTACATTCCATATCCCAAAACTAGAGGTGGTAATGGTATTTACAATATCGATATGTGAAATCCAAGTAAAAGGTCTATGCATGTTTGACAACCAAATACATTTTTTTCTACACTGGGAGAGGGGAATTGGCATCTTTGTTGGAGGGTTCCAAGCATATCATAAATGTTTAAGGCCAAAAGCCTGAGTGAATGGGAGAGGAGGGGGGCATATGCCTCTCATTGTTGATTTTCAGGAGTACCTTCCTCCAAGAAATTTAGGAAATATATGCCCTATGTTAGTGTGTTTGGGCATTTGGTGTTTGACAGAACTTTACTTTACACAGTATCCAGTTACTTCGGTCCCCAGTCATTTCGGCCTCTGGTCACTTCGGCTTCAAAGTCATTTTGACCCTAGTCATTTTGGCCCCAGTCACTTCGGCTCCTTGGTTATTTTGGCCCCATTTCGAGGGTAGAGATATATAAACAACAACGCATAGACTCTCGTGGATTAATAAGCAAATAAGGTTATTCGGGTTGTAAGAATTTCAAATCCCACATTATCCCTGTGTGCCTTCGATGCGCTGAAACTTTTCATTCAGTCATCATGAAACGCTGAAACTTTTCAATCATCATCATGAATAATAATGGGATGCTTGAACAGCAAAATCAAGCCATCGAAGTAATTACCAAACTGGATGACTCCCAGCTTTCAAAAGCACATATTGGTGAATTTTTTTTATTTTTTTATAACCGATATGGATAGTATGCTGGAGCTTATGCACAATTCCTAGTCACCTTCCAGTTCAAGGTCCTTGGAGGTCTGACCCCAGTACCCCACTGCCAAGGCGCACACTCAAACCAAATAACATAACTGACCCTTGCTTCAGACTCTCGTGGATTTATATGCAAATAAAATAATTCAGATCGCTGAAACTTCATTCATTCGTTCATCATGAAAGAAAATCTACAAGGTATGAAGGAATACCATATATCATATGTATACCTCAATATCTATTTGAGGTATAAATGATGAAAAACCATTAAATAGAAAAAATGTTAAAACTAAAAATATTTAAAAAAATATTTATTGGGCCAAAATGACTTGGTATAAGGGGGCCAAATTGACTTGAGGCCGAAATGACTGAGGCCAAAATGATGGGGGCTGAAATGACTTGGGGTCGAAGTGACTGGAATTCAATTTACACTAAACATGTACATTATCTGTAATTTGGTTGCAAGAAACAAATACCTGTGTTCTGCTGGGGAGAAGTTGTACATCCAGTTTAGGTTCTGACCAACTTGACGATAAGGAACATGACTATGAGTATGGTCTATGATGGGGAGGCACCCAATCCCCACCCCCTGGCTATGCCTCAGATATAAGCCTCTTACAGCCAACATGCTACAACCTGTCAGTTTTCAACTGATCAAGAATTTGAAGAAGTGACAGAGATACAGGTAGTCATAACTAGGGCCATCCGGGCATTACATGAACCAGTCTGAATGAAAGTTGGAGGAGGTGGGAATGGCCGGAGGTCCTAAAAATTAGGACAAGGATAAGAGATGTGAACTATTCAATGATCACCCGTGATCTGTCGATTGTTAGTTAACCCTTCTATCGGAATCCAGTCACTTCGGCCCCAAGTCATTACGGCCTCTGGTCACTTAGGCCTCACAGTCATTTTGGCCCCAGTCACTTTGGCCCCAAGTCATTTCGGCCTCAAAACCATTTTGGCCCTAGTAACTTCGGCCCCAGTCACTTCGGCCTCTTGGTCATTTTGGCCCCATTTCGAGGGTAGCGATCTATAAAGAACAACGTATAGTTTATGTTTAGAAATAATGGGTAATGACCTTTATTAATTAATGTTCAGTCATTTATATTTACACAGTGTAAAGAAAAGTTTTACATGACATTAAAAATTACCATGAGTTTAATTTTACATACATTTAAGGTGCTATATAAATAAGAGAAATTTGTTTACATTGAAATTTCCACCTAAATTCAAATTAAATATACACAAATAATACATAAAAATGAAGGCTGTGATGTATAAAACACGCAAAATACATGCAGTCAACTCATTCATTCATGAACAGCAAAATCAAGCCACCAAAGTAATTACCAAACTGGATGACTCCCAGCTTTCAAAAACTTCTTGGTGTTTTTGTTTCCTTTTTTATAACCGTTATGGATAATTTGCTGGGGCTGTTCCCAAACCAGCGACTGTTTGGGTTTCTTTTTCATTTTTTCTAAAATCACCACCAAACGGTGAATTCGATACTACCATAAATATGCACATGTTTCTAAGTAAAACACCGAGCAGAATTCTTGTAGTTATGCGCAATTCATAGTCACCTTCCAGTTCAAGGTGTGCGGGGGTCTAACCTCAGTACCCCACTATCAATGCGCACACTCAAACCAAATAACATTAAAGACCCTCGCTTCTGACTCTCGTGGATTCAGATGTAAATAAAATTATTCCCGTTGCAAGTGATTTCAAATCCCATAACGGCTCTGTGTGCCTTTGGCATGCTGAAACTGTTCATTCATTCATCATGAAAGAAAATCTACTGCATGTAGGTATGCAAGAATACCATAAATCATATGTATATCTAAATATGTATTTGTGGTATAAATATTGAAAAACAATTAAATAAAAAAAATGTTAAAATTCATAAGATATTTAAAAATATTTATACGTGCCGAATTATAGGGGCCGAAATGACTTGGTATATTGGGGCCGAATTGACTTGAGGCCGAAAGGACTTGGGGTCGAAGAGACTGGAATTCCTTCAATCAATCATTTTTCAAAACAAAACAATTAAGTCACAGTAAAAGTTACCAAAACCCAACTATGTTTATCGAGTGAAAAATCAACACAACATAAGTCGCGGCATTCCCCGAAATGAAAGCAAATAAAGTACACGTTTTTGATTTCTTGTTTTTTTTTAAACGGAATACAGTCTGTCTGGGGTGTGTCCGAACGGTCGGCGCGGAATCGACGACCGAAAATAGGTGAGGTTGTTTTGAGCTTGGAGAGAAATAATTCAAACATCCGTATAGTCACACACTTTCTAGGCTCTAGTGGGAATTTTTCAATCTCGTATTCAACATTCTTCACCTGAATACTTATCCAAATAATAGTTTTTAACATGTATTCTTGTGAGACTAAGACAAATATTGAAGTTCCCCAATTTCGTTACAGAAATGCACTAATTACCGAAATAAACTCTCCATTAAATCACAAAATAGAGAAAGCCAAGTTACTTTTACACTCACATCATTAGCGAAGCGTTGAACCTTCACTTCTCAAGTTGAGTTTAAGAAAATGGCATCCTGGAAGGAGCAGTCGAGTTCTGTCTTTCCAAATTCCATGGAATTTTGCAATGTTGTGTTTATAAGTAGTTCATCGATCCGAACATAGTGGCTACCCCTCTACATTCAGATTCTTACCATTCAATCCTATAGAAAAAGTTCCCATCAAGTTTTTATGGGAACTCAAAACTCGAAATTAGGAATATATATCAAGCTTTCACCCTTATTACCGGCTGCAATCGATAGTACACGAATGTCCTTACATATGGGCAGACTTTATTGATCCAGACTATGTTTTATTCTTTAATTGTCGTCATTTGAGTACTCGTGAGGCGTCAACAGAGATTTCGAAATCGGCCATGTTTTTGTTTAAATATAAAACTGTAAAACAATAACCCGGTAATGGCGCCGAAACGAATAGACCTTTTCATCGATGCAGAATCGGAAATTTGATCGCATTTGCGCAGAGGGGGTTGATAATCTGCTCTGTGCGAATGCGACCGAGTTTGATGACCTCCTCTGCGCGAATGAGATCGAGATTCCGATTCCGCATCTATGAAATGGTCTATTCGTTTCGGCGCCATTACCGGGTTATTGTTTTTACTGTTTTATATTTAAACAAAAACATGGCCGATTTCGAAATCTCCGTTGACACCTCAGGAGTATTCAAATGATGGTAATTAAAGAATAAAACATAGTTTGGATCAATAAAGTCTGCCCTAATGTAAGGACATACGTGTACTGTCGATTGCAGCCGGTAATAAGGGTGAAAGCTTGATATATATTCCTAATTTCGAGTTTTAAGTTTCCATAAAAACTTGAAGGGAACTTTTTCTATAGGATTGAATGGTAAGAATCTGAACATAGAGGGGTAGCCACTACGTTCGGATCGCTGAACTAGTTTATAAGTTAAGGTGCTATATAAGTAATGACATTCTGTTTATTTTGAAATTCCCACCTCTGATATTCCTTAAATTCAAATTCAATATGCACAAATAATACATCAAAATGAAGGTTGGGAGGTATAGAACACGAAAAATATATAAAATCAACTCATAGAGTTGACAGCAGCCACCACTGGTTCCTGAAAGTCTGCTGCTGTATTCGTATCAGAACTGATATTTATATTTATTTATTGGTGTTTAAGGTCACATATTTATGCACTATGGCTAATCATGACCGCGACAGTATTACGGGTGGAGGAAGCCGGAGTACCCAGAGAGAACCACTGAGCAACGGCGAGCAACTGTCAGCTCCCCAACATACGAACTCCTCACAAGCAGGGTTAGCATTGGTTGAAGACAAGTGCACCATCGACGTGCAGTACGCCTTAGTACACAACGCCACCGTGCCCCCGCGCGGGCAATGGAGATGAAGTGTCTTGCCCAAGAACACAACGCGGTTGCCGCAGGTGGGATTCGAACCGAGGACCTCTCGGCTTGCAGCCTGCACCTCTACCTACTGAGCCACCGCGCTCCCACCAGAACTGATAATGCAATACTATTTCCTGAGAACAACTTGTGGCCAAATGTGCTTCACATATCCAAGAACAAAGCTAGGCATTCAGCATTCAAAACACTTTGGGATGCAGCGATAGAACTGCATTTGGGAATAGGAGAAAACTGTCTGCATTTTTTATTGATTATGGATTCCATGTTCCACAGACATGCGCAAAATCACTTGATACCATGAATTTCCATCAAAAAACAAAATCGTAATTCTAAGACATTTCACCAGGTGTCATGATATCTTGCATAGAATATGGCAACTGTACAGTCTCTATATAATAATAGTGTTCTGTATTAAGGCGATCTTTCTCATTTGGTTTTAGATGGCGTTGTTTTTCAATGCTTTTTCCGCCCGATGACATTGACCGGAAATCGAAAGTAAGAATATATGTAAACAAAGTCTTCACCTTTGGAATTTACCCCCATGTAGCTCTGTCACGGTGTTTTGAAGGATTTTGATGGCCAAGCTTTATTCTTGGATATGTGAAGCACATTTGGCCACAAGTTGTTCTCAGGAAATATTACTGTATTATCAGTTCTGGTACGAATACAGTAGCAGACTTCCAGGAACAATTGGTGCCTGCTATCAACTCTATGAGTTGATTTCATATATTTTATGTGTTCCATACCTCCCAACCTTCATTTTGATGTATTTCAAAATAAACAAATTCCATTACTTTTATAGCACCTTAAGGTGCTATTTTAGTAATAGATTTTGTTTATTTTGAAATTCCCACCTCTTATATTCCTTAAATTCAACTTAAATATACACAAATTATACATTAAAATAAAGGTTGATATGTATAGAACATGAAACATGTATGTAATCACAGGGTTTTGCAAATTGCGAGAACGGTCGTTTCATTCCCACGATGTTCTCACAAATGCTTGCTAAGGAGACCCATTTACCGTTCCCGCCAAAAATATAAGCATTACTGTATAGAATTGCACATGGCAGCGGTGTTCAAAGATGTGAAGTGTCATTAAGGAAAAGTGTTTATCGTATAGAAATAAAGCCGAATCAAACTTTTTCCTGAAAATTCCCTTGTATATTGTGGTCTAAGAAATTTCTGCACATTGTTATTGTGCTAAAACTTTGAAATCAGAAAACAGGTTACTGAAGAAGTGTACATATACTCCGATGACGCGATTGTTCCATGACCTGCATAACATAATCAACCCCCAATGAAAAGCTAGACAAACTATAAACAATAGCCTCATCAAATATTAAATGCATCACATGACCAAATTCCCCGTGGGAACCCCGGGAAGTAAGCATCACTTGTTTACTGTGGTAAACCAGTTCCGCTTTACTAGTAAAATAGGACCCAATCACCAATGCTCGGGGTGAAAGTCCTCTAAAATGGGCAACATGTAGATCAACGATTGACTAAACTTGACTTCATCTCCATGTTGTGTCACGATTAGCCATGGTGCATAAATATGTGACGTTAACCACCAACAAACAAACAAACATGACCAAATGGTGCGATTTGTTTGGTCAGTATGTGCACTACGTAATGCGAGTTGTAAAACTTCATTCAGTAGTAAATATCATTATGTGACTTTTTGTTTTCTGATCAATCTTATTACTGCAACATTTAATTACCTAAAACAACGTGTTGAAAAAGCATGGACTTTCGTAGATGCACTTCCACTGTCAGCTTTAATTAAAATGAAAGTGTCAATGACACTGTAGCTCAACTTGTCAAGACAAAGACATGTACATGTATAGTATGTGACACAGCAATGACAAACATCTAGGTAATGGCCTGATAACAATGGTACATATAAAGTATTGTAACGGTCTGTACATAAATACTGACCGTTGCCTGTAACAAATGTATAGTTAAAGTATTGTAAAGGTGGTGACAGTCAGATGCTAAACTAGAAAAAAATCTTCGAGTCCCAAAGTAGGTCTGACTGAACCCCAAAATATTTGTTCTCATAGCACAGTGATAACAAAGGCACCTCAAAACACACTCATTCCTGTCCCAAGGTGAAAACAAAGGTACCCAAGAAGTTTGGTGAAGATCAGTTCACAAATATGAGCTGTGTAGAAGTTGTGACAAAACCTGATTGGACCTAATTTTGGTACAAAATGGACACTGGCAGCCATCTTGAATTTTGGACCGCACCCAGAAACAATCGTTCTCGTCCCAAGGTGATAACAAAGGTACCCAAGCAGTTTTGTGAAGATCGGTTCATAAATACAGCCTCTAGCCCGAGCCGTATTGACATGTGCACTTACAGTGTATAAGTAGCACTGAATAAATCAAAGTTCATCTAATTTGCATAATTTCTGCACGAGAAAAAAACCTGTACTATATGTGATGTATTCCATGTTACTAAACATTCATACAAAAATTTATTCAAATCAAAACTTTCATACAGAAGTTCTGTACAAAAGACTGATTGCACTAATTTTGGTACAAAATGGCTTCTGATGGCTATCTTGAATTTTGGATCACACCCAAAAACACTCGTTCTCATCCCAGGGTGATAACAAAGGTACCCAAGAAGTTTCGTAAAGATCGGTTCATAAATACGGCCTCTAGCCTGAGCCGTATAGAAGTTGTGTACAAAAAACTGATTAGACCTAATTTTGGTACAAAATGGCCACTGGCAGCCATCTTGAATTTTGGACCGCACCCAGAAACACTCATTCTCATCCCAAGGTGATAACAAAGGTACCCAAGACGTTTTGTGAAGATCGGTTCATAAATACAGACTCTAGCCCGAGCCGTATTGACATGTGTACTTACTGTGTGTAAGTAGCACTGAAAAAATCAAAGTTCATCTAATTTTCGTAATTTCTGCACAAGAAAAAAACCTGTATTATATGTGATGTATCCCATGGTACTAAACATTCACACAAACAATTATTCAACTCAGCGCTTTCATATGGAAGTTCTGTGCAAAAATCTGATTGCACCAAATTTTGTACAAAATGGCTGCCATCGGGCATCTTGAATTTTGGACCGGACCCCCAAAACACTCGTTCTCGTCCTACGGTGATAACAAAGGTACCCAAGGAGTTTCGTAAAGATCGGTTGATGAATACGGCCTCTAGCCCGAGCCATATTGGCATTTGCACTTACAGTGCTGAAAGTAACACCAAAAAACATCAAAGTTAGTCTAATTTGCATAATTTACGTACAAGAAAAAAACCTGTATTATATGTGATGTATCCCATGGTACTAAACATTCATACAAAAATTATTCAAATCAGAGCTTTCATATGGAAGTTCTGTACAAAAAACAGATTTCTGCATCGTCGGTACAAAATGGCGGCTGGCAGCCATCTTGAATTTTGGACCGCACCCAAAAACACTCGTTCTTGTCCCACGGTCATAACAAAGGTACCCAAGAAGTTTCATAAAGATCGGTTCATAAATATGGCCTCTAGCCCGAGCTGTATCCAATTGTTGACGGACAGACGGACGACGGGCCATGGCATAAGCTCAAATTTGGCTTTGCCAAAGTTGAGCTAATGACACAACAGTTTGCAGGTACATGTGTACTGTTCATACGCCATTTGTGTGTGTTTAAGCAGTGTAAATTAACTGTAATGGAATCTCGAATCCTTGCCCGGTAATTTAATCTGTTTCCACGAAAATTAGAGAAGCGTGAAAAACAGAGCTTCTTGTTTCCAATTTTGAAGTGCGAAGAAGCGCAAGTCTGATACTGCAAGTCCGATAGTGCTCCTCAAATTGACAGCACTGCATTTCTTTCAATCAACATGGTGAAGAGGAAAAGTGTTCTGGGATGGGGATCTCAGTCTGTCAGTGGCACTGATTCTAAAATTTTTGAAGTGTTTTGAATACCTAGCCTTGTTCTTGGATATGTGAAGCACATTTGGCCACAAGTTGCTCTTGTGAAATATTATTGTATTATCAGTTCTGATACGAATATGGTAGCACACTTCCGGGAACCAGTGGTGCCTGCTGTTAACTCTATGAGTTGATTTCATATATTTGTCGTGTTCTATACCTCCCAACCTTCATTTGATATATAGTTTGTGCATATTTAATTTGAATTTAAGGAATAGCAGAGGTGGGAATTTCAAAATCCCATTACTTATATAGCACCTTAATTAGTTATAACTAGTTCAGCAATCTGAACTTAGTGGCTACTCCCTATGTTCAGATTCCTCCCATTCAAATCCATTGTAAAATTCCCGAGCCAGTTGACAGGGAACTCAAAACACAAAAATAGGAATATATACCTCGCTTTTGTCCTTATTACCGGCTGCTTTCAATAGTACATGTATTTCTTCACATTTCTGCAGAGTCTATTGATCCAAACTGTGTATTATCCTTTACTTATCGAGATTTGAACACGGGTGAAGCGTCAACTACCACTTCGATATCTTCCATGCTTCTGTGCACCTATAAAATAATAACCTGGAGTTGCCCCAAAACGAATATCAATGTGGAAATGGAAACTTGTTATAAAAATGCCCCATGCAATGATCATAATCGACCTCCTTTGCACGAATGTAATCAGGTTTCCATTCCCACATCAATATTCATTTTGGCACAACTCCGGGTTATTATTTTATAGGCACACTGAAACAAGGACGATATTGAAGCGGTGGTTGACACTTCACACATGTTCAAATCTCCATAAGTAAAGGATAAAACACAGATTCGATCAATAGACTCTGCACAAATGTAAAGAAATACGTGTACTATCGAATGCAGACGGTAATAAGGGCGAAAGCTTGATATATGCACCTGGAACTTAATAAAGCACCCCCTGAAATGTTTCATGACAGTGAAGTTGCTGTTGCTGATTATAATGTTTTAATGATTACTATGTTTTGCAGTACATTTCATCTAGTGAAACATGATGTTTCTGTTTGATAGCGTACCCCAAACATATCCCCTCATCCATGTGAAGCATGCTACCCAAGAATGTCACAAAAATGCTATCATCCACATGCAATATCTGGGTATAAAACAAGAATATGTGTCACTTCTTTTATCAATAAATGTTGACATGGCACGGTTGAAAGAGGAGACTGTCAGAGACACTAAGATGGCAAATCGTGGCATGCATGCAACAGGCATGTCATTCAAAGCTATTGGAAGGCAACTTGGCTATAGTCAAACGGGGGTGCTTAATTAAGTTCCAGGTGTGTATATACCTATTTTTGTGTTTTGAGTTCCCAGTCAAACTGGTTGAAGAATTTTACAATGGATTTGAAAGGGAGGAATCTGAGCTTAGGGGGTAACCACTACGTTCAGATCTCTGAACTAAAGTTATAGCTAGATGATTATCTGTAAGGTGCTATATAAGTAAGGGGAATTGCTTAATGCAATATGAGGAATAATCTTTAGAAATCTTCTTCTGAAGCACATGTAGCTGTTAGAATCTTTTGATATTTGATATATAGCATTCTTAGGGAGGTCAGAGATAACTCAGATACGTTTGTTCAAATCAAGTTTCTGGGTTAATATTTGGGCTCCTTCTTTTGATATATGGTATACAGAATCCTTACTGAGGTCAGATTCAAGTTTGTTCAAATCAAGTCCAACGGTTAATAATTGGGCTCTCTACTCTTGAGTTCCAAATAAAAGTACAGGGCGGAATAAAATTACAGGGTGGAAAATCTGAGGAATACAAATAGAAGTACCGGGCAGAATAAAAGTGCAGGGTAGAAATCATAAGAGTTACTGTCATTTCTGTAATACCCCTAACCCATACAGGACTGTTACCTGGGCTTTAAATATTTGGGGTATACATCATTGTTACGAGGGTCAGATTCAAGTACGAATTAAGCCCCTCAGTTAATATTTGGGCTCCCTATCGGGGCCTAAATCTTAATTTAGTGTAATATGATGCCTAATCTTTAAAAGGCTTCTTCTGATCCACCATTACAAATCTCTAGATATTTGGTATATGGCATCTTGGGTGGGGTGGGGGGGATGAGTCGGATTAAAGTTTGTTAAGCCCCTAGGTTGATATTTGGTCTCCCTAGTTTTGCATTACTGGAAATCTGGGCAGTATTTCTGCAGTAGAATCCCAATACTAGAAAAAATCATATGGCATGGACAACAGAGTTATAAATAATTAATTAAATAACGTCTTTCCTTTATGTGTTAACTGGCCATAGATGCTAATTAAATCCTTCTTTAAACAACTTTGGTTACATGAGCCCTTCAGACCCCATAGGGCCTCTTAATAGCAAGAACATGGCTATGATACACCAGTTCATATATCAGCATAGCTGCGATTTAGGCTACCTAATGGGTTATCTGAATCAAATACAGGGAAACGAATGATAAGTTACCAAAGTTCAGACCAGATGAATGATAAATGAGTTATGCAAAATTTTGAAAACAGCAGGCCTGCAGTTAGTGAAAGTTCAAAAATAGAAATATGGGTTGTTCATTCTTTTTGATGTTTTTTTTTCTATTACAGAGGGATAATACCACAACAGCCAAAATTGAAATCTTTGTTGAAAAAAGCACATTTGTACGAAAGGACAGAATGTCGATTAAATTTTACTGTTTTTGATATAAGACAATGTCAGTTTCAAATGCAGAGAAAGAGATTGAGTGTACAGTTCACTGGTTTAAAGGATGGAGTCCACTGCAAAAGCAAGACTTTCTTAAAGACTTATTGGATAAAGCATTACCTTATCGAGTTGATGGGTTATTTGACAGCATGAATGGACTAAATGTTCGAGATAAACCACCCAACATCTTCCAGTGTCAGATTAAGCTATTCTCTGATTGGTTTTCAGCTTGGACTGATAAAGAAAGAAATGATTTACTGACTAGAATTCGACAAATGGACCCTGCATTTTATGCAGAATTCGATCATGAATTGAAAAAACAGTCTGCTAATTACTAAAATTAATGGTAAAAACACCACCAGGTGACTAACAGCAAGTCATGATTTATAATAAAAAATACTTTTGTGATGTTAATTATTTATTAGTCATATTTTGTGAGAAAACTTTTAATGAAAAAAAAGTAGGGCTGGGCATTTTTGTTTTTTGTTTTTGTTTTCCGATTCGGTTCCAGTTTTTGTGGTAAACTGGAAAACCAAACTGCAAGACCCATCAAATAATGGCCTAACGGTTTTACTGTGTTTGTTCATAGGCCAATCAAACTATCTTACTGGGAGGGAATTGGACTAGTGACCACTATAGACTCTTGTCATTTAGTCTATTCAGCAAAGGGGTAAATATGTCGTGTTCTTGTCACATTTTCTCCATTATTAACTCGTCCACTGGACGAGTCAATAAGGGATAAAATGTAACAGTGATACCACAACATAGATTACATGATCTTTATTCATTTGATACATTTTTAACTTGACTGTTTTGGCTTAGCAACTGATCCCCTAGAATCCCTAAGAATGATCAAGGAGGAGTTATGCTGATTCCAGTGGAGATACTTACAGACAGGGCTTTTGTGTTGAATGGTGTCATACAAACAATTGAAATCTTTTCCAATTTACGGCAGGCCTTTAGATTACCCCAATTTTACACTGTTTACAGGTGTACCCAAATTAGAGAAGGTTTAAAGACATCAAGAAAAATATAGAAATTATCTGTGCCTCTTCTACATTTGAGAATAACTTCCATCGTAATATGGCCAAAGAAACACAAAGAAAGGCATGGCAATAAAACATAACAGGATAAGACTGTTATTTCTAGTTTGAATGTGCCCAAATTAGGGCAAAAGGGTGTGCCCAAAATAAATGAATGTAAAGGCCTGTTTCAGGAGCCTGAAGTGCTATTTACTATAGGTTCTCAACATATAGAAAAATCGAACTGAAACAGGTGTTTTTCTGAAACTGAATCTGAAAAATCAACACCTCACAGCTCTATTTTCAAGGTTGTTTTTATTGAACTGTATGTATATTTGTATGTATGTATGAGTAGCAGACCTCATCAAACCTGCAAATAATATTTTTTTAATTGCCTGACATTGGGATAGGTAACCAGCAGTGCCTGTTAACCCAATAGTGTGGTGTCCTATTGCTCTGACAAACATATATTTCTGTGTCAAGGATGCACAAGTTGATAACTCTGTACTAACCCTTTACCCAACACACAGGATATAAAGATTTATTATTTTAATTATTGTTTTTTAAATTTTTTCAAAAAGATTCAACAAATCCATATCATGTGGCCTCTCATTCGAATGAGCTCAATGAGCTCATTGCAATGAGGGGCCACATGATGTTGTTTTGTCAAATGTTTTGGAAATTTTTTTAATTTATAAATTGTGGGTGCGGATGTGGCAGCTTTCGTTAGGTTAAAGGGTTAAATTCCTCCAAAGTTTATCCATCATTTTCTAAGATAACCTTTTCTCACTTCTCCAATATCACCTGGTTGAAATTAAATGTCAAACAAATCTTTCATAAATCCTTTCCAATTGTCAATTGTTCTCTTTCTATTTTCGTCTTTCCGGGAATTTTTTGTTTAATATTTATTGCTTGTCATAAGTTGGGGATGAGTTTAAGAGATTATGCTTTCACTTGCCCTATGGGTGGTCTATTTTGAAGACCCAAGTTTTACATCTGACTAGTTATATCCATGTACTTGGCCAATGAAGGTTGAAGGTGTAGGTGAGGCAGAGATCACAATGTGCTTACAGAAGGAAGATCAACTGAACAGTGCTAAAGATAGACATTTTATTTTTGTCTTCATTGAAAAAAACACTGACAGAAGAGAGTGTAATGAGATTGGGATTATCTTGAACAGTGCTGAAGATAGACATGTTATTTTTGTCTTCATTGATAAAAACACTGACCAAACTGATTGACAAACTATGAGGGATTGAAATAATCCTCATGCAAAGATGTGCAGAAAACCAAACAGACCAAGGTAAGGATTGAAACAATCTTGCCAGCAAACAGCCCTTTTTTCTTTTTTTTTTTTTTTTTGGGGGGGGGGGGGGGGGGGGTTGGAGGTCATTTGGAATTCCTGAAGGATAACCAGATACCTCAAATCACATACAGCATCCTATCTCCCAGAAGGCTTGATGGATGACTCCCAGTTTTTTCAAACTAAACTGTTGGAGCTTTCTCCACTCCTTTTTTGTAACTGCTATGGTCATATACCGGGGCCGCTACCAAACCGGCGTTGCTATTTGGTTTTCTTTTTTCTTTTCCCTAAAAATTGCCATCGCACAACATTATATTCTGGCTCGCCACCATGGTGGGACTCAAACCTCTACCATCGCCAAGCTGGAACCGAATAGAGCTCACTCTCTAATAGTCTTAATGGCGTTGAGGGATTGATCTTTGACAATCTATCACTCCAATGCAGACTGCCGGGAATTCTAACCACGTGCATACCCCTTCAGACCCCATTTGAGGCAATAGGAAAGCTAGGCCTGTGTGATCCAAGATCCAAGTGAAATAAAATAAGGCTAACCGGGTCGCAAGGGATTTGTAAATCCCACATCGTCCCTGCGCGCCTTTGGCACGCTAAAACCTTTCATTCATTCACACTGACAGAAGAGAGTGTAATGAGATTGGGATTATCTTGATTATTTTATGCATAACCTTCAGTTGTTCAATTTTGAAAATGGGATGCATGCTGTATACTGCTGACTACCATTTTTTATTTCCCCACAAACAGGTTTTAACCCTTTACCTAACATGAAAAGCAGACGACACTTGCAAAAAAATTCTTGAATAACTAATTTTTTTCATTTTTTGTCTCAACAACATAGGTTATGACCCCTCATTGGAATGAGCTCAACGAGCTCATTCCAAAGAGGGGTCATAACCTATGTTTTTCTTGGGAAAGGAGTATAAAGTTTCAACACATGACACCAGGGCTGGCATTCTAGAAAGTATGGGAGTTCAAATAATTGCCCTTCTTAGTTTGTCAAGGAGTGCAATTGCCTTCTTAAATCTCAGTGCAGCTATTATTAGACTCTTGACCACCTCAGATCCAGACCTGACCTAGGCTCAGGTTTGGGCCTGAGATTGTCAGGAGTCTGAATTTTCCTCGGAGAGCAGTAAGTGTGCAGCATGCCTGCATGCCTCAAGAATGTAACAGCCAGCTCAAGGAACACCGGTAATGATGAAAATTATTGTTTGCTATATAGTTGTTTCTGGAGGTCATAGAGTTCAATTAAAAGTCAACTTTAATCAATTATTCTTCTTCCAAAGTCGATCATGAAATTTTATAATCATTCCAGCCCTAATCAGACCTCACAGAGGTTTATTCTAGGCTCTAACCCTTTGCCCAACACAAATAGAAGATGACACTTGATAAACAATTTCTTGCATCATTAAATATTGTTTTGTTTTAAAAAAAAACAGCTTATGACCCCTCATTGGAATGAGCTTATGCTCATTCCATCAATGGGGTCATAACTCATAACCTATGCTTTTGAGACACAAAAATGACAAAATAAAATTTCAATTTTTGTGACCAATGCTAGCTAGTTTTGGCCATGACATAAGGTTAAAGGGTTCATCAGATCAGCAGGTCTCAGTTAATTTGTGACCAGATTATATTAATGTTAAATGGAGAAATTGTTCTATTAAAATCTTATGGCCAAAGGCCTTCATCAGTTTTGCTAGCTTCAGAAAATACTGCACACTCGGTTGAATGCAAATTTAAATGTTAGTTGAATTTTTATGTTATTTCTCTAAATTTACATGAAAATTGTCTTTAAGACCACTTTCATGTATTAAATAATAGAAATACATTTAAAATGTAAATAACGATTCAAGTATATGTTCTTTTGTTTAATTAACCCTTTACCCAGCGTAACGGCCAAAATCGGACAGCACTATTCATAAAACTCACCATCCAATTTTCATTATTTTTTCACTTTTTGTCTCAAAAACATAGCTTATGACCCCTCATTGGAGTGAGCTGAATGAGCTCGTTCCAATGAGGGGGTCATAAGCTATGTTTTTTTTATGCAAAAAATGAAAAAATTAGTTATTCAAGAATTTTATTTGCAAGTGTCGTCTGCCTTTCATGTTAGGTAAAGGGTTATGAAAGAAGACGATAAATTTTTCGATCAAAATATGAAAATTTCACCTCCCCTTATATTTTGCAGTGTGGTTGAGTCCAAAAATTTAAATGAGCTCAGAGGTGTGGTTGGAGTACCTAATATGAGGTATGATTGGGGTATGCCTGAGGTGTGCTTAGGGCACTGCCATGAGGTGTGCCTGGAGTTTGGTTGGGGTACCACCATTTGGTCATCCCAATGTTGTGATTAGGGTATGCTTAGGGTACCCCAATGAGGTGTGTTTCGGCGTGGATAGGGTACTCCTGGGGTATGGGTTACAAAATTGGTTGAGTTGTGATACCCTACTGAGGTGTGGATCTATATTTTTTACAAACAGATAGTTGGGGTATGGTTGAGGTATGGTTAGGGTGTGGGTCCAAAAATTTAAATGAATTCATAGGTGTGGTTGGGGTACCTAATATGAGGTATGATTGGGGTATGCCTGAGGTGTGCTTAGGATACTGCCATAAGGTGTGTCTGGGGTTTGGTTGGGGTACCACCATTATGTCATTAAAAGGTTGTGTCTAGGATATGCCTGGGGTATGCAAAGGGTACCCCCATGCGGTGTATTTCGGTATGTCTGAGGTGTGCTTAGGGTACCATCTGAAGGTGTGTCAAGGGTGTGGTTGGGGTACCACCATTGCGGTGTGGCTAGGGCATGCCTACAGTATGTGGAGAATGGTTTGTTGCTAAACCACTTGTAGGGTGGTGTCTCCACCCAGACAATGATAGTCGATTCCTGTGGTAATGCATGAAAAGGAAAAGCACAGTTTTAGCCAAGGGGCCTTGGCTGAAACTTTGCTCATCATTCAAATGCTTTTTTCCAGACCAGGAATTTTTGTCTGTGTGGAGACACCACCCCAGGAATGATTTGGTAACAATCCACTCTTCATGTACTGTAAGGTATGCTTAGGGTACCTACATGTGTAGTGTCTGTTGTGTGCTTGGGGTACCTCCACAAGGTTTGCCACAGTTGTGCCTGTGGTGCATCTAGGATTTGCCAGCACATGTTGTGTACATGCAGTGCTCTTGTCTGAGGTATGTTGACCGCATGAATTTATATATTTAAATACATTATACCTTACACTTACTGGTTTGGAATCTGCAGTATGGGAAACAATAAACATATCATGATTAATTTATCAGATTATCCATATATTGCCAAAATGCAAAACTAGAGATGGCTGCTGTGTGTATGTGTGGGGGGAGGGGGGGGGGGGCTGATCCCTTTGAAATAATCCCAAGTTCAGTAATCACACCTACCGTCATCTCTAGGACATTGGCCCCAAACTAAAAACTTCAACTAGGAGACATAGGTGGCTTGATTATTTGTCGGTTGTCATTTATTTATCCAACGGCGTGGCAATGTTGGGGGAAAACATTTATCGTGTGGGCCAGAGCTGCAGTTTGCACCTTAATACATGTTTTTTCCAATCGATTCATGATCAATGTACTTCACAGTCTTGATAATCACAGAGTGGTTTTCGCTTCCTTTCATTCGCATCTTATGTTGGTGTTCTTGATAAGGGCGACAAGGATTGCGACAACTCCCTATGATATAAGACTCTGCCTGATTGTCAAGTCATACAATTGCTCTGGAAGACAGATATTAGACTCATGCTCTGATACCGCATATATTTCAGTCAGTACACATTTTAAACAGTCTTTGTATAGCCGGTAGAGTCTGAAGTAATGACTTTATTCATGTCAGTTGAACCGTGGTCAGTACACTTTTCAGTTTCACTTTCAGTCTTTCATAAATTTCCTAAGCAGCGAGTCAAACTTTTGGTTTGGAATGTTAAGCACAAATAGTAAAAGTTAATCTTGTGATCTTTGAAACTGGGCTTTTCCACACCCATGACATGTCCAGGCAAAATGCAGAATTTTGAGACTCATTATCAATCCTCAATTTTCAATTGGAAGACTTGGTTGTAGTGTAGTTGACATGATGTTGTGTGGAAGGAATTTTGAAAATGGCACTCTTGAGTCACCTCAGTTTTTTCCAGCGTGTTTCTATTTTAATAACACTTCAATAACTCACTATTACTACTACTAACTTATTATCTGCACTAGCGAATGCGCAATAAATTTCTTCCATCATTCCAACATAAAATTATATCTGTTCATCAATCTAGCACACTTTTAATTCATTTCTAATTACAAAACCAAAAATTCTCCATTGAGCCAGGTTGCCGGGCCGTAATCCCTTCGTCATCTCATCTTCGACTTACAGAGATCATGTGATGTTTCAAATGATGTCACGACAGTGACATACAGGATTCCCAAAAGTGCCTGGGGTATGCTTATGGTGTGTTACCTTTGAAGAGAATTTGCTCAAAGTCATGGGGGGATGTTTAAGGTGTACTGATTCCAACATGATTGTTTTTAGACTATGGGGTGCAAATGGGGTACTTTTGTCGTACCTTTGGGGTGTGGCTTGCCTAAATATGAATTTGTAATGGTATCTGCCAGGTGTGGATAAGGTGTGTGGTAGAATTATGAGGTGTGTTTAAGGTGTGTACCACAGAAATTTGCATAACAGGTACCATACCTGAACCACACCCCAACCATACCTTTCTGCTTAACTGCAGGTCAATCTCATCTCTAATTAATTGTTCTGTTGAAATAGATCCATTTGTACAAGAATATCTTGAACTTTCCTGCTTTAGTAAATCGCAGGAACAATGTCTCGTTTTTGCAGAGGTTGCCTGTAATAAGAAAGATGTCATTTGCAGGAATCCAATTAGTCCCTCAGTTAGATTATCTCCAGTTACTGAAAGCTATCCCCAAGGAAACCCTCCAAAAGTCTAGCAGTACTTGTTTACTGTGGTAAACAAGTTCTGTTTTACTGGTAAAACAGGACCTTGTCACCAATACCTGGAGTGGAAATCCTCTAAAGTGGTATAAACAATTGACTATACTTGACTTCGTACCTGTATTGTGTTCATACTATTGCTGTAGAGTAAAAAGTAACCTTAAATACCAATAAATAAATAAATAAAATAAATACTGCAAGATAAAAACAAATCTGATTAAATTTTCATCAATGTTATTAAAGCCTTTTGATGTATACATGTAATTTCTCACTCCTTATCATTGGTTGCTGAATGGCCAACAGTATTCAACTAAATATAGTGTTTTGGTACTGAGTTGCTTAGTGGGCAGATAAACACTCAGATGACTTGTCTAGCCTGTGGAAACAGAAGGCAGGTGATTGTGATTTTTCTAATTAACTGCACCCAGGTTTCATTGTACAAGTATTGCATGGACTATTTCTGTTAATTCAAAAGTTCTTAGAAATTACAGTTAAATCATGTATATGAATCCACAAAACTGTCTATTTCCTTAACTCCTGGGTGGTGATGAGTGTGATAAAGGATGTCAAAAGACCGTGTATGTGGGGGTGGGGGGCAATAAATATACTGTACCTTTGAAATGGCTGGCACTGTTGTTTCATGTCATGCCATGTATAATGGAACTCATTCCAATGAGGGGTCATAAGTTGTTTTTGAGGCAAAAATTGTAAAACAATAATACAATTTTGTTGGAGATTTTTGTGAACAGTGCTGGCCAATTTTAGTCATTATGTTTGTTATAAAAAGTTATGTTTGGTATAAAAAATTAAATTACACATCATGTGATTAAAAAAAATCTCCAATTCATGATTTAACATGAAATGTCTGAAGGGTATTCACTAAAATCGCTCTGAGCCTTGGTAAACCTCAGCTTGGGTCAATTTTGGTGAACTTGAGACAAAAATTCCATATGAAATTGCGACTCATCAGGCATCCTCTGTTAACTTTACATTGATCTTCAGGTCATTTACCCGTAAAACTGTCGTGGTCATGATTAGCCATTGTGCATAAATATGTGACCTTAAACACCAATAAATAAATAAATAATAAATAACTTCAGGTTATTTCGGTTTCAAGTTTGTTGTGGCTGCATTATACATGTTTTACTCAAATAAATGACAGTCTTACACAGCAGCACTTATTTCAGTCAATTCTATTTAGAAATTATTTCAATCAGTTTATTGTGCATCTCGTCCAAAATACAGTTTTTTTCCCCGTACTTTTAACTGGTTCATTACTACAAGCTACTATCATGGCTGTTTTGAAAAGTGCTGAAAGTACCTTCAGTGGCTTTATACTGTATAAGCTTGCTGTTTACTCAGCAGAACAGAAAAAAAACAAGGGATGTCACATCCCATCTGCTCACCTACATCCTTGCTTGATACAGTTGACCCCCGTGGGAACCCCGGGAAGTGAAGCAGTGCTTGTTTACTGTGGTAAACAAGCTCTGTTTCACTGGTAAAATAGGACCCAGTCACTAATGCTTGGGGTGCAAGTCCTCTAAAATAGGCAGGATGGGGTATAAACGATTGACTGACCTTGACTTTATCTCCATGTTGTGGTCCTGATTAGCCATTGTGCAGAAGTATGTGACCTTAAACAACAATAAATAAATAAATAATGATACAGTTGATTCATTGTCAAGAAAGCTTCTTCCCCTATTGTAACCATGGAAAGTGAAGCAATGCTTTTTTACTCTTTCTGAAATAGTTCAACACAATATGTTTCTGGTTGTTGAGAGTGTGTGATATTGATGCATGAATTTATTTATTTACAATGTACATGCACTTTAAGTTTCATGTCATAATAAAAAATAAATATCTATTGCAGGAATTTGTTTTGTATTTAACACTTCAAAACCTGTCGTGTCTACTTGCCCGTGATGTAATGCAGCAGGTGTTCTGGCCTTGATGGTCCAGAAAAGTGAGGGAAGAGTCGTAAAATCTGTACAGTTTCGATTTAGGTATCATCTGTCTAAATAGGCAGAAAGCACTTGACTAACACACCTGTTTGGCCATAAGTCCAGGGCAGTATGTGATGTTGAATAAACTCACTCTTACATCAGAGGCCTGCATGAGTTAAATGATTATAAAAGCAGTTGCATGCTTGTCAATTTTACCTCAATTCTTCAAAAACTCACAACGTTCCATAACTTACTATGAGAGGTGAATCACTATTCTGGTGCTATGAACTCTGGGAATTGGAACATTTAAAGGGGGTTTTATTAACTGGTAGAGCACTAAATTATTTTGGGTTGTCAGAATTTGTTTACAGGCCTTTGTCTTGTTACAATGTATGGGGGAGTGCCCGCATTGTAACAAGGCAAATCATTGCAGACTGAATAATTTCACATCACACATAATATGAAGAATGTGCATTGAATACCAGGCCTTTTATTTGGGGTTCCTGTGGTTTGGATTAAAGCCCAAATATGGGCTTCCAGCACTCTACTGGTAAATCCTTATTAACTGGTAGAGTGCTAAATTAGTTTTGGCTGTCAAAATTTTGCTCACATGACTTTTCCTTGTTACAATTTATTGGAGAGTGCCTATACACACTTCCATAAAGGGTAACAAGGCGAATCTTTACAGACTAAATGCTGTCACTTGAAAGATAATATAAAACACATCTACTGAATATGAAGCCTTTGCATAGCAGTACTTGCTCTTCATTATAAAAATCCAAATATGGGCTTCCAGCACGCTACCAGTTAATCCTCAAGTTCAGTTTCCACTGCTTTGATAAGCTTTGAGACCTCAGAAAAGGTGTTCTAATTTGTAACTATGAGAAAGTCCTGCAAAGAATGGTAAAATTACCCAGGGAACACAGTGGCTCATTAGTAAGTGCACTGTAATTAAGATTGAGAGGTCATAGGTTCCATCTTGACCAGCATTATCTGCAATGTGTCCTTGGCGCTGATCTCAAGACAACTGGATTTTTGGAATGATCATTGGTCACATACATAAATGTGTCTCAAGCACCCGAAACTTAGAAGGGTGGGGGGGCGGGGGGGGGGGGGGGGGGGGGTGGCACTGTGTACTAAGGCGTAATGTATGTTGATGGTGCACTTGTCTTCAAGCAATGCTAACCTGCTTGTACAGAGTTGGTACTTGGGGAGTCTGACAGTTGGTTGCCACTGCTTGGTGGTTCTCTCTGGGTATTCTGGCTTCCTCCACCCTTAAAATTGTCCAACATGAGGTGACCCTGGCTGTCAAAAGTGTCATTAAACTCCAATAAAAAATTTCTTAGAGAAGGGGGTGGGGGGCAGATATTGCTATATAAATAAACCATGCTCAACAAAAAAGTTTCTCAATTCTTCCCCAATTCCTCACAAATGCTTTTGAAAGATGAATATGTTGTTGATATGCAGTTTTCATGGCAATTCAAATTGAATATTTACAACATATTTTAGTTATTATTGACAAGTGTTGAGATTTTCATGGTAGGTAAACATTTTATAAACTGAAATCTGTTATGCTGTGTCTACAATCACAGTGTTTAACAGCATACACATTATAATCAAACATTGATGGGAGGTGTTACAGCATTGATTGACATGAAGCATCTTACAGGGGCAGACTGAGTTGCAATGCTTTTCGCTGATATTCTACCAATCCAGTTGGTTACCGAGAGATTAGTGGTCATAGGTAAACAATCATAATTGCCCAAGTACGATCATGACATCACAGTGTGCTTTTGCATACAGGAATTTGATGGCCTTCTTACCCTAAACGAATGCGAATTCTGCTTGTGCTGGTTAAATAAGTTGAAGTCAGACCGATACTCACCACTGCTTTGGGGTTCATTCTGGCTACTTCCTCCTGGAAACCTGTTTGATATGATCTGATCCTGTCCGTTGAAAGTATCATTAAGTCCAAACAAACAGACAAGCAGTGAAATTACGCTCGTAGTGGGTTTTGTCAAGTCTTTGTTACCGTAGCAAGAACTTAACCCTTTTACTTGAGGAACTGACTGCACCCACCTGCGTATTATACAAATTGAGATATTGAAAAAATATTATTTAAAAAATAAAAATTGAACAAAACGATATCATGTGACACCTCATTGAAATGAGCCCACTCCAGTGAGGGATTACATAATATGGTTTTGTTAATTTTGAAAAAAATAATTTAAAATGACACATTTTGATAATATGCTTGCATGGTAAAAGGTTAACTTGAAATCACTGATGAACCACTTGAAGACTGGTGTGGTTGAAATTTAGGAAAATTACCCATGCCCTTAAGGGTTAACATAGATGCTTGGTATGATGAGTTGGATCTCATTGTTTCTACAGTAAAGAATGGATGTATCAGGTAAACTGGTTACTGAGCGATATCACAGTATCCTTCAGGGTCAGCCTGTCTTGTCAGTATCATTGCATGTTACAGTCAGCTGAATCAGTCACAGAATTGTTTGGAACAGGTATTGCGAAAATCCTGTTATCTAAAAATCCTCTTTGCACTGTGAAGAATGATCACTTGATTGGAATATTCAATTTATTAGAATTTGGGCATATTCCAACATTCTGGCGATGAATCAGCATGTATTCATAAAGCTCTGTCAAACATGGATGTAATAGATCAAATCCTTGTATTGGAAGTACCGAAGGCTGGATCGGACTGTAAAGTTTGTAGTTATCCTCAGGGGAAACCCAGGAAGTGGACCAGTCCATATTTACTGTGGTAAACAAGTGCTGCCTTAACCCTTTACCCACCTCAGACGAGATCAAATTTTTTTTAAATGTTTAAAAAAAATTACAACCAAACCATATCATGTGACCCCTCATTGGAACAAGCTTGTTGAGCTCGTTCCAAAGAGGGGTCACATGCTATAGTTTTGTTGAAATTTTTTGAAAAATAGTATTTTTTCAGCTGCTGAATTTGCATATTACGTGGGTGGATGTGGCCAATTCGTTGGGTAAAGGGTTAACCGGTACTGGTAAAATAGGACCTGGCACCAATGACTGGGGGTAGAGGTCCTATAAAGTGGGCAACATAGGTACAAACGACTGGCTTAACTTGACTTCTTAACAATGTTGTGGACATGATATGGCCATGGGAGGAGCATGATGGCTCAGTAGGTAGAGATGCAGGCTGCAAGCCGACAGGTCCTCGGTTCGAATCCCACCTGCGGCAACCGCGTTGTGTCCTTGGGCAAGACACTTCATCTCCATTGCCCACGTGGGCGTTGTGTACTAAGGCGTACTGCACGTCGATGGTGCACTTGTCTTCAACCAATGCTAATCCTGCTTGTGTGGAGTTAGTATGTTGGGGAGCTGACAGTTCCTCGCTGTTGCTCGGTGGTTCTCTCTGGGTACTCCGGCTTCCTCCACCCGTAAAACTGGCACGGTCATGATTAGTCATTGTGCATAAATATGTGACCTTAAACACCAATAAATAAATAAATAAATAAATAAATAAATAAATAAATAAATAAATATGATATGGTCATAGATGCCAAAAATGACTTTAAACAGCAATAAATAAGTAAAGCTGGATAGACAACCACATTTGTGTACACCCATGTAAACAAAGCATCCTGTGGTAAGAAGTTTTCCATTGTCATTGGATTTCCAAGACTTGGGATTTCCAGGTAATTTCAACTATATTCAAAACAGCCAATCCATATTGTCATCTGCAAAATGAGGTCCCCAGAAGGTGAATTTAGTGATGCTGCCTTGCACAGCAGGGTAGCATCACTAAATTTACCCTCTGTGAACCTCAATCTGAATCGGGGTCTCAAAACTAAACAGGAAGAGGTACTCAGAGGCTAAATTGCCCCACTGTATGGGATAGCATCATCAAATTCACCTCTGGGGACCTCATTCTGCAAATGCCAGACTGCTTATTTTCAGGCCTGTCAAGGAGGTATTATCCTTTATTTTCTCCCACCACCTTCCTGTTGTGATACACGTGTCTGGGTGTGACAGATCTTGGACCATTCTCATTTGAACATCCAATGATCGCTTGACTATTTCATCATCAATACAAATGTTCAAGAGAATGGTTAAGATCTGTCTCACCTGGACATTTTATAAACAAACATGGTATCTTCAATTGACACAATACCCACCCTGGACACACCACTCAAGGATGATTATTTTCTCCACCACCAAACATCACATAACATCATCAATATCAATAATTTCAAAAATAATGTCACCGGAATGTCGGCTCTTTCAGCTCACATCAGTATGTTGCCCATCCCTGTTGTGAGATATCGCTCATTTATTATATGCTAAATAATAGATTATCGAAAAAATTGCGGAAAGATAGAAATTATATCCACCGCTGTGAAGATATAGAAATTTTCACTTTCACGGTATCAATCAAAATGGTGGCTTCAAAGCTTCACTTCAAGGTGAAAACGAGACAAATTATCACTGGAAATGATCAATTTGTTCTAAAAACGTATGATGAAAAGAGAAATCTTGTGTTTTTGAGTGGATACCGATCATTTCCAGCAATAATTCAACATGTATTCACCCTGAATTGATGCATGAAACTCGCCAGCTGAATCAGATTGAAAGATGCTACCTGTTCCGAGTATCGATCAAATCACTTTCAGACATCAATGTTCATCAGCTTTTTACTTTCAATTCAAGGTTGAAACGAGTGGAATTATTGATAGGAATGATCAGTTTCTCATAAAAAGCGTGTAATAAAAAGAAAATCTAGTGCTTTTGAGTGAATACCAAAAGATTATCTCGCTCATGACCAAGACAAATGATTATTTAAACATTTGTCTCAGCCACTCATGAGATAATTTTCGGTATCCACGCAAAAACACTAGATATCCTCTATTTTCATAGTACATACCTTTGGTAAGTACAGAACATTTCAATGCTCTTTCTGAATTAGCAATTCATTTTTCTGTACAATCAATTGGAAGAACAGTAAAGCTGTATTTTTATTTTGTTTACGTTGCATGGGGTGTGGAGGAAGAAAAATGATCCTCGAATGGTGTGGGGGTGAAATGGGTAAATCTCACCCTCAGGGGAAGATATTTGACCCAGATACTCTGCAAGTCTTGTGCCCAAGTCAAATATATTTTCCCCTCAGATGATATTTCCCCACCCCACCCCACCCCCACATTACTGAAGGAAAATAATAGTAATTGCCAACATTTTATATTTCTGAATGATAATTTCTTGGAAACTTAACACAAGTTCCAATTTTGTATATGGTTTAATATTCAGAAAATTTACATCCAGATCAATTTTAACCTTTGCCGGCATTACCCTCAGGAGCTATATTGCCCTTTATTTTGTCTTCATATTTCCAGAATTTAATTTTTCTGTAACAATTCTAGTTATACACCACACAACCATTCCATATTTGGTACCTTCCCCTATGGGACCCGCAGGAAATGAAGCAGTGCTTGTTGACCAAGGTAAACCAAGCTTTGTTTTACAAGTAAAATACCTGTGTTGTGTCCCTGGGCAAGGCACTTTATCCCGGTAGCCTACATGGGGACACGATGACGCCGTGAACTACGGCATACTGCACGTCGATGGTGCACATGTCTTCAACCGCTGTAACCCTGCTTGAGCAGAGCTTGATAAAGTTAGAATGTTGAGGAGCAGGCAGCCGTAAAACTGTCGCAGTCACGATTAGCCATTGTGCATAAGTTTGTGATCTTAAACACCAATAAATAAATAAATATAAATAACAAATAAAATAGGACCCAGTAACCAATGCCTGTGGTGGAAATCCTTTAAAATGGTCAACATGGTTATAGATGATCAGCTGGACTTTACTTTACATCCATGTTGCAGTAACTCTTAGCCATTTTGCAGAAAGATGTGATCTTAAACACCAGTAATAAATAAATCAATAATTTGGTACTTTCATTGTCCATAGAAAATGTGTTACATGTTGGATTTTTACATTTACCAATATTACTTTGTAGTTATTGCCCTTCATCATCGATACTTCACGTTCCCAGATTAATATTACTTCATAGTTATTGCCCTTTATTGTTGGTATTTCCTATGTTTTCAGATAAATTACATAGCGACAATTTCAACTTATTCTTTTTATTCAGTAACTTAAGAGCTTTGGCCTTTCAAGATGCCTTCCTTCACCACCAGAAGGGCTAAAATCCTTTCCCAATATAAAAAGTAAGTCAACAATATATATGCTGATTTGATTATAAAATCACAGACAATTCTGGATTGTTTACAAGGTCAAGTCAGAGAAATGAGTTATATCACTTGAATGTGGATCAATAAAGTATGTGAACTGATGGGATAGAAGTTTTAGATATGACTTTTGGACACATACCGCAACATCAAAGGCTATACCACCACTGGTCTAGGTAGCTAACAATACCTATATAAATAAAATTTTCGAGGCAGGCCTGAAAAATCAGGGCAGGAGGAGATGAAAATCTAGCAATCTTTTTATTGTGACTTCAGAAGAAACAAGCAAATTCAGTGAATTCATGTCTCCCGCTGGGCAGCAGTTTCAAGGGGAATTAATGCATCCAGTGGAATATAGTGGAGTTGCAAGTGGAAGTTATTTAGAAGAGACAGAACCCGCTGGGCAGCAGTTTCAAGGAGAATTAATGCATCCAGTGGAATATAGTTGAGTTGCAAGTGGAAGTTATTTAGAAGAGACAGAACAGACAGTGGTTATCAGATTTATTTTCACAGAGGTCACTGTCAAAGCAAGTAAAGTGATGTGGAGTATAACTGTGAGAATCACTAAAAATTAAGACTGTATGATAAGACATATTACATTAAACTGATGTGAAAAGTAATCCATATATGAAATTTCATTGAAATTGGTTGACGCTAAGGAAAGTTAGAGTCTGGAAACCATCAGCCAATCAAATTTAAGCAACCTAATTAAATATGCGCAGAAAATGCCCATGTTCGAACTTGGACCCACAACTGATGAAAGTGATTTACTACCCAAATTTCATCGAATTCGACTGACTGTAAGGAAAGTTAGAGTCTGGAAACGAAAAACACGGAAGGTGTGCACTTACTGTGTATTAGTAGTAGCACTGAATAAATCAAAGTTTCCCTAATTTGCATAATTTTTGCATGAGAACAAAACCCATATTATATGTGGTGTATTGCATGTTACTAAACATTCATACAAAAATTTATTCAAATCCAAACTTTCACGTAGAAGTTCTGTACAAAAAACTGATTACACCAAATTTCGGAACAAAATGACCACTGGTGGCCATCTTGAATTTTGGACCAAACCCCAAAACACATATTCTGGTTTCACAATGATAACAAAGATACCCAAGAAGTTTTGTGAAGATCGGTTCATAAATACGGCTTTTAGTCCGAGGTGCATTGATGCATGGGGCAGACGGACAGATTTTCGATACAAAATTTCCCACATTCGAACTTGACCTAGGTATTGATAAAAGTAATCCATATATGAAATTTCATCAAAATCGGTTGATTTTAAGGAAAGTTTGAGCCTGGAAACAGTCAGCCAATCAAATTTCAGCAACCTAATTAAATATGCACAGAAAATTCCCATATTCAAACTTGGACCCACAATTGATGAAAGTGATCTTCAACCCAAATTTCATTGAAATCCGGTCACTGTAAGGAAAGTTAGAGTCTGGAAACGAAAAACATGGAAGGACGGAAGGGCACCCCGAATTTAACATCTCCCATTTTTTTTCAAAAAGCGAGAGACAACAAATACTTCCTCGAGCTATTAAACCCCATTCCAGGATGGGTAGCCCTGCCCATGCAGAGGAAAAGTTCCAGTTGCATTGCATATCAATTTCTCACTGGGTCACAGACTGAATCACTGAGTCACAGAATCATTCACTCCCCAGTTATACAATAGACTGATCACCTGCAAAAAAGCAACATGGGTTTTCCCACTGGCCACAGAGAGTACTCAAAAGGCAATCTCATTCAAGAACCCAGAGTTAAATGGCTGAGTGATGGAACTCGTGGCTTTAGATTATCCCAATTTCACACCGTTTACAGGTGTACCCAAAGGTGTGAAGACATCAAGAGGAATATATAAATTCTCTGTGCCTCTTCTACATTTGAGAATAACTTTCATCATAATATGACTATAGAAACACAAAGAAAGGCATGGCAATAAAACATAATAGGATAAGGCTGATATTTCTGGTTTTAATGTGCCCAAATTAGGGCAAAAGGGTGTGCCCAAAATAAATGAATTTAAAGGCCTGGAGCTTCTAGTACTCAGCCAGGTAGCCAAGATTACTCAATGAGTTTTTTAAATTTGGGCTCTACTGAAAACCACTAGTACTGCAAGAACATGATGTAATATTTTGTTGATGCCAGTTACATTCATTACAATCAAAATATTTTGTTGCAATGGACTTTTTTTGTTAATATCTATTGGAGAATGGCCATAGGCACTCTCAAATAAAGCTTAAAATAATTACATTGAATGACTTTTGAACTATGAAATCATCCTAGCACTCCACCAGGGTTAACTCTGAATATGCTGAGTATTTTTAAAAATATTTTTCGTTAGGCAGCCATTACTAGATTTGATGAAAATTTATGAAAATGTAACCAGAAAAATTATCATAATTTATAAGACAAAATTTGTTTAATAGTGCGAAATTATACTTAATTTAGTGGCAAGAGATTTCCTGTCATCAGTAGTAATACCTGCCAGTAGCTTGCAAAGAGTTATTTATTTGTTGGAGTTTAATGACACTTTCGACAGCCAGGGCCACCTCATGTCGGACAATTTTATGGGTGCAGGAAGTTGGAGTACCTGGAGAGAACCACTGAGCAATGGTGACCAACTGTCAGGCCCCCCAACGTACTAACTCCACACAAGCAGGGTTAGCATTGGTTAGCATTGGTTGAAGACAGGTGCACCAATGATGTGCAGTACGCCTCAGTACACAGTGCCACCATGCCCCCATGTGGGCAGTTGGGATTAAGTGCCTTGCATGCAAAGAGTTAAAGACATACATTGTATTGTAAGGAATCCTGTCCCAGGTATCGTGAAGAAGTGTTTACAGGGAGTGCCCCCCCCCCCCCCCCCCCCCATTAATTTTTCAAGTCAGGAGATTTGCTTCTGGATTGGGATCTTAGATACTGGTGCTCTCTTTCTGGTGATCATGTCTTTCTGACAAGGCTAGATTTGATACATGGACTTATATCTCTCACACACACACAGTCAATCATACAATGGTGATCCGTGCAACCAATTTGGACTGTTGGAGACTCAGTATGGCCAATCTGGAATACAGTATGAGGTAATTAAACAAGAAGCTGCGAAGTCCATGCATCTATGACAAATACAGGTATTTAACCACAAAAAGTGTTCAAGAACTCATTAATTTTGTAACTGTAACCCCAGCTGGCTGTAAAAGGCTGCTCGGCCACACATCCTTTGGAAAAAAATTGAATTTTTCTAAGTCGAAAAAGGGACATAACTCTGGCAAAAAAATGTCTGACCAAACCCCAATTTGAACTTGACCTGTATTTTATGTTGATACACCTACACAACAAATTTGATTCAGTTTGCTCAATTACAGCTTAAGTTATTGGTTGGAAGTTGATGCTTGGTGGTTCCTTCCAGGTACTCCACCCGTAAAACTGTCACAGTCACGATTAGCCATTGTGCATAAGTATGTGACCTTAAACACCAATAAATAAATTGGTTGGAAACTAAAAAAATAGAGTTTTCAATGTCGAAAAAAGAGCATAACTCGGGCAAAAATTGTTGGACTGCACCCTGATTCAAACTTGGCCTGTATTTTATGTTGATACACTTACATACCAAATTTAATTTGATTTGGTAATCTATAACTCAAGTTATCATCAGGAAACCAAAGTGGGATGGACAGACAAACACCAGCTATTTTAATAGTCCCCCCAATTTTTAGCTTAACTTGACATAGTCAAGATAAGCTATTACCATCACGCGTGCGGAAGTCTGTTAGTCTGTGAGTCTGTTCACATTTTCCTTTATCATGGGCTACACCCCACAGTTCTTGTCTGATCATCACAAAATTTCATATGCAGGTTTGGGGGCATGTCTAGATGAGAACGTCCCCTCTTGGTCGCAATCGGTCAACCGGTATGGCAGCCCGAGCCCAAAACCCCAAAACCATTAGCACAGTCTACAGGTCGTATTTATGATGGGATTTTATTGTAACTTGGTAGGATGCCTCTGTATAATGCCCAGATGAGAACGTACCCTTTTGGGCATGATCTGTCAACCTTGATGGCTGCCCAAGCTCGAAACCCAAAAACTTTTAGCACAGTCTGCAGGTCATGTTTAATATGGAGGGATTTCATTGTAACTTGGTAGGATGACTCCTTATGATGTCCAGATGAGAATTTCCCCATTTGGGCGTGATCTGCCAACAGTGACGACTACCTGAGCCCAAAACCCAAAAACCAAGGTCATATTTATTGAGGAATTTCATTGTAACTTGGTGGGCTTCATATAATGTCTAGATGAGAAAGTCCGCTTTTGGACACGATTGGGCAACTGTGACAGCTACAGGGGCCCGAAGCCCGAAAACCTTTAGAACAGTCTACAGGTCATAATTATGAATTGTGGCTTGGTAGGATGACTCCAGATGATTGTATCTTCGTAGGATCACTCCAGATGATGCCCAGATGATATATTTATAAAGGGATTTCAGTGTAACTTCGTAGGATCACTCCAGATGATGCCCAGAAGAGATTGTCCCCTTTGGTTGCGATCATTCAACCATGATGGCTGCCCGAGCCCGAAAACCTTTAGCACAGTCTACAGGTCATAATTATGAAGGGATTTCATTGTAACTTGGTAGGTTGACTTCATATAATGTCTAGATGATAACGTCCCTTTTTGGACACGATTGGGCAACTGTGACGGCTACAGGGGCCCAAAGCCCAAAAACCTTTAGAACAGTCTACATGGCATAATTATGAAGGGATTTCATTGTAGCTTGGTAGGATGACTCCAAATAATGTCTAGATGGTCGCGATCATTCAGCCTTTATGGCTGCCCGAGCCCAAAGACCTTTAGCATAGTCTATAGGTCATTTTCATGGAAGGATTTCATTGTAACTTATTAGATTGACTCCATATAATGCCTAGATGATGACATCCCCTTTTGGTCGTGATTGGTCAACTGCGATGGCTACAGGTGCCCAAAGCCTGAACATCTTGAGCACAGTCTACAGGTCATATTTATGAAGGGATTTCATTGTATCTTCGTAGGATCACTCCAGATGATGCCCAGATGAGAATGTCAACTTTTGGTTGTGATCATTCAACCATTATGGCTGCCCGAGCCCGAATAGCTTTAGCACAGTCTATAGGTCATATTTATGAAGGGATTTCATTGTAACTTGGTAGGTTTGACCTCATATAATGTATAGATGAGAATGTCCCCTTTTGGACACAATTGGGCAACTGTGACAGCTACAGGGGCCCGAAAACCTTTAGAACAGTCTACAGGTCATAATTATGAAGGGATTTCATTGTAGCTTGGTAGGATGACTCCAAATAATGTCTAGATGAGAACGTCCCCTTTTGGTCGCTATCATTCAGCCTTGATGGGTGCCCGAGCCCAAAAACTTTTAGCATAGTCTATAGGTCGTATTTATGGAAGGATTTCATTGTAACTTGTTAGGTTGACTCCATATAATGCCTAGATGATGACATCCCCTTTTGGTCGTGATTGGTCAACTGTGATGGCTACAGGTGCCCAAAGCCCGAAAATCTTGAGCACAGTCTACAGGTCATATTTATGAAGGGATTTCATTGTAACTTCGCAGGATCACTCCAGATGATGCCCAGATGAGAATTCCCCTTTTGGTTGCGATCATTCAACCATGATGGCTGCCCAAGCCCAAAGCCCGAAAACCTTTAGCACAGTCTTCAGTTCAAATTTATGAAGGGATTTCATTGTAACTTGGTAGGTTGGCTTCATATAATGTCTAGATGAGAACAGCCCCTTTTGGACACCATTAGGCAACTGTGATGGCTACAGGGGCCTAAAGCCCAAAAACCTTTAGCACAGTCTACAGGTGATATTTATGAAGGGATTTCATTGTACCTTGGTAGGATGACTTCATATAATGTCTAGATGATAACGTCCCTTTTTGGACACGATTGGGCAACTGTGACGGCTACAGGGGCCCAAAGCCCAAAAACCTTTAGAACAGTCTACATGGCATAATTATGAAGGGATTTCATTGTAGCTTGGTAGGATGACTCCAAATAATGTCTAGATGGTCGCGATCATTCAGCCTTTATGGCTGCCCGAGCCCAAAGACCTTTAGCATAGTCTATAGGTCATTTTCATGGAAGGATTTCATTGTAACTTATTAGATTGACTCCATATAATGCCTAGATGATGACATCCCCTTTTGGTCGTGATTGGTCAACTGCGATGGCTACAGGTGCCCAAAGCCTGAACATCTTGAGCACAGTCTACAGGTCATATTTATGAAGGGATTTCATTGTATCTTCGTAGGATCACTCCAGATGATGCCCAGATGAGAATGTCAACTTTTGGTTGTGATCATTCAACCATTATGGCTGCCCGAGCCCGAATAGCTTTAGCACAGTCTATAGGTCATATTTATGAAGGGATTTCATTGTAACTTGGTAGGTTTGACCTCATATAATGTATAGATGAGAATGTCCCCTTTTGGACACAATTGGGCAACTGTGACAGCTACAGGGGCCCGAAAACCTTTAGAACAGTCTACAGGTCATAATTATGAAGGGATTTCATTGTAGCTTGGTAGGATGACTCCAAATAATGTCTAGATGAGAACGTCCCCTTTTGGTCGCTATCATTCAGCCTTGATGGGTGCCCGAGCCCAAAAACTTTTAGCATAGTCTATAGGTCGTATTTATGGAAGGATTTCATTGTAACTTGTTAGGTTGACTCCATATAATGCCTAGATGATGACATCCCCTTTTGGTCGTGATTGGTCAACTGTGATGGCTACAGGTGCCCAAAGCCCGAAAATCTTGAGCACAGTCTACAGGTCATATTTATGAAGGGATTTCATTGTAACTTCGCAGGATCACTCCAGATGATGCCCAGATGAGAATTCCCCTTTTGGTTGCGATCATTCAACCATGATGGCTGCCCAAGCCCAAAGCCCGAAAACCTTTAGCACAGTCTTCAGTTCAAATTTATGAAGGGATTTCATTGTAACTTGGTAGGTTGGCTTCATATAATGTCTAGATGAGAACAGCCCCTTTTGGACACCATTAGGCAACTGTGATGGCTACAGGGGCCTAAAGCCCAAAAACCTTTAGCACAGTCTACAGGTGATATTTATGAAGGGATTTCATTGTACCTTGGTAGGATGACTCCAAATGTCTAGATGAGAACGTCCCCTTTTGGTTACGATCATTCGGGCCTTGATGGCTGCCCGAGCCCAAAACTTTTAGCATAGTCTATAGGTCATATTTATGGAAGGATTTCATTGTAACCTGTTAGTTTGACTCCATATAATGCCTAGATGATGACATCCCCTTTTGGTCGTGATTGGTCAACTGTAACGGCTTCAGGGGCCCAAAGCCCGAAAACCTTGAGCACAGTCTACAGGTCATAATTATGAAGGGATTTCATTGTAACTTCGTAGGATCACTCCAGATGATGCCCACATGAGAATGTCCCCTTTTGGTTGCGATCATTCAACCATGATGGCTGCCCGAGCTCAAAGCCCAAAAACCTTTAGCACAGTCTACAGGTCATATTTATGACGGGATTTCATTGTAACTTGGTAGGTTGACTTCATATAATGTCTAGATGAGAACGTCCCCTTTGGAAGCAATTGAGAAACTGACGGCTACAGGGACCTGAAGCCCGAAAACCTTTTGCACAGTCTACAGGCCATATTTATAAAGGGATTTCAATGTAACTTGATAGGATGACTCATTTTGGAATAATTTCACTGTAACTTGGTAACTTTCGTTGATATACGTTAACTGTGAGGGCCACATACATTAACTGTGAGGTCATATTAACCCACCCCTCAGCTCTTTAGTGCAGTGTACACCTCATATTATTTTTATCAAAAACATAGCATACAGGGAACAGAAATGAACATATTCCCAATTATCACAATTCTTGTCTTATTTCATAATCCTTTCATAAACATTGAACATTATCCTTTTCATCAAACACAACACCCAAGTTAAGCTACAGTGTCATTGACATGTTCATTTTTTTCAGGTGACAAATATTCCAACTATACCATCAGGGCATGCCTTCGATGAAGCATGCCTTGATGTAGATGAAATATTTCATGAGTCGGGACTTGAGCCATCTCAGAAAAAAATCAGGTTTACACCCCCTAAATCGCTCATAATCGCGACAGCCATGATCTTGACCAGCACTGAAACTAGAAATGGAATAAACACAGAAAGAAAAGAAAAATTTTCAAGGACTTTTAATCCATCAGTATTAGTATAGCGAAGTAACCATTCACATAAAACAAAGTATATGTAAACAGTCAGTTATATATAATTGAGTGCAAACTGCATATGCATTATAAAAACTAAAAAAAAAATATAGATGTTCCCAATATGTACAAAAAATAGTACCTATTTCAATAATGACAGAATATAATAACAACTGAAACATCCAAAATGCCTTGCTTACTGAGATTATATGCTAAAAACCTCAATACAAGCCATATTTATTTATTTATTTATTTTTTTTTTTTTGGGGGGGGGGGGGGACTTTCTAAGTAATGTGAAGATAGATTACCACTGAAACATTCACCAAACAGTGCTGCTTTAGAAGGTCATCAGTATGCCTTCTCTCAGGAACAAAATGCTAACTTTCTTTTCTTTTTCTACAGTAAACATACCCTACTCCACATCCCATTGGGTTGGAGGGAGGGCTTGTTGAATGAGATGCCCTATGTTTCAATCTTTCCCAGTAGAACCTATCATATTCCTGACCCCTGAATGAATTAAACTGAAACACATATTGCTTGTTGGGTGAGTAAACCAGATGCTACTACAGATTTCTTTTTTATTTCATTTTCCATTTTAGCACAGGCCTGAAAATAAGCTGTCTGACATTTGCAGAATGAGGTGCCCAGAGGGTGAATTTGATGATGCTATCCCATACAGTGGGCAAATTTAATTTATCCTCGGGGTACCTCTTTCTGTTTAGTTTTGAGACCCTGATTCAGACTGAGGTTCACAGATGGTAAATTTAGTGATGCTACCCTGCTGTGCAGGGTCGCATCACTAAATTCAACCTTTGGGGACCTATTTTGCAGATATGACAGTCTGCTTATTTTCTGGCTTGTTTTAGCATGGGCAGATTGGGGGTGGGATGGGTTGTACACCCTATTTTTGTAACTCATCTTTCTTCACAAGTACCGAGGCCCGGGGACACAATATTATCCATGATAACACACGGACATTCATTACATGAGGTAATGGATGTTCATGTGTTATTGTTGATAATACCATACCCCATGCATATATCTATAGCTCCTACACACAGGTCATCTTGGAGCTGTTATAAAATGGCTTCCATTTTTATAAAAATTTGATTGAGTCTGTGTAAAATTGCAGGAATATCCTGGCTGGAAAACATTGTAGTTATGTGTAAAGAAGTCACCAGAGGGCCACACTGACCTATTTTCCCAAATTATCCCCGGGGAGGCAAGGGACCCCACTGACATGTGAGATATCTGATCTTGTGCCCGCCCCAGCTTGATTTATGCATGTGAGGTGATGCTTCACGCTAAGACCTATGATTTGGGAAAGGGTCTGGGACCCATGCCATTGAAAAAATTTGTGTCATGAGGGCTCCAATTGGGAATTTGTTTTGGATGGGAAGAAACATGCAAAGATTATGAAATTTAATATTCAAATTGAAGAGAGAACATTAAAACTGATACCTAAGCAACTGCATGTATACTGTAAGTTTTACAACAAATAGTGACATGAAATTATGTACACCTCTGTAGTCTTAACTGTTCTTACACAATTAACCCTTTACCTAACATGAAAAGCAGATGACACTTGCAAAAACAAATCTTGAATAACTAATTTTTTTCATTTTTTGTCTCAAAAACATAGGTTATGACCCCTCATTGGAACGAGCTCATTCCAATGAGGGGTTATAACCTATGTTTTTGAGACAAAAAATGAAAAATTAATTGGCGATTTTTGAGAATATCGCTGGCTGGTTTTGTGCATTACGTTGGGTAAAAGGTTAAAGAACTTGTCATTTGCCTTTGAATTCAGACACTTTCTTAGCTTCGTTAGGTAAGCAATTTGAAATTAATGCACAACTGGTGTCCTCAACAGTGTGGTCAAAAGGCCTCAGTAATCCAATGGCTTCCTGATGCTGTATAACTACCCAGTTCAGAACACCAAATGAGCATAAATGTTTTTTTGGAAGGAGGATTGAGATTGGGAAATTTGGGATTGAGAATTGTGAAAAATCATGCCCAAATGCCACTGGGAAAGGGTCCCATATTCAGCCCCTTTAGATACCAAAAAGAATCCCTGTGTGGGGACCCACAAACCTAGAATCCTTGATCCAACTGTTTTGTGTACTCAGTAATGCAATATTGAATCTTCTAAGATAATCTAGTCAGTGATGTTTTTCACATTTCAATTTTCTTCAAAATAGTGAAATAAATTAGTCAAACACATTGTGTTTTTCTCTGCTGTCATCTTTCCAGAAGCTTTTTGTCAGTTGTGTGGATATCACTTAATCTTTTACCTGACAGAACAGTCATAACATGCCAGAGCTATTTGCAAAAATTGCCATTTAAATTTAATCATTTTTTCAACTTTTGCTTCAGGAACATAGCTATGACTCCTCATCAAAACAAGCTTGTTCAATGAGGGGTTATAAGCCATGTTTTGAGGCAGAAAATTATAAGTTTTTAAGAATTTTTTGCATGTCTTTGAATTATGTAAAGTAAAGGATTATTGCAATGGTAAGAGGGGTACCTCCCCATATCCCCCCCCCCCCACCTCACCCCCTCGAGTTCACAAATCAAGAAAACAACCATGCTGCAGAATGAAGTTTCCACCCTGGCAATAAGTGTCAATTCCAAGTAAAAAGCCAGATTTAACTAACAAATAGCCCTCCAGGCTAGACAAAGATGTCCATTCACAGAAAATTTAACTTGCTCTTTTGGTGATTTTACAAAGAATTGGACTAATTGCCTGAGTAGAACTTCAACATCATGAGTTGCTTTTGTGGTAATTCACAAACTTCAACTCGGCATTTTAAACAAAACTCCATCACTATCAATACCATCATGCAGTAAGAAATTGCAGTAGATTCCATGTGAATACTTATGTGACAAATTTAAGCAATTGTTTAAAATTAATGATTGTTTTCAATGTTTGTGACAAATGCCTGGCTCTCCTTAGCCATTATTAGTGAAGTGCTCAGAAATTAAATTTTCACAGGGTGGAAAATCTATTCCATTGTGATTTAGTACCTTGCCCAAGGACACAACGCAGGCGTCCGAATCGAGCGCTCAGACAGTGAACCATCCAAGGACTAACAGGGCTCAATGCTGCTTGACTTTGATGATCTGACGAGAACCGGTTACCGCAACGCCACCATGCCCCCATCAGTTTTGATTCTCATAATCCTCTGCTGCAAGAATCCATTTTCATATCTAACCCTCGACCCGCTAAGTATTTTCAAGATATTTTTCATCAAATCTAGACATGGCTGCTCTGCTGCAGCCATGACTAGATTTGATGAAAAATTCATCTACATATAACTCAAAAAGTCGTTGGTGAAAAATGCATTCAATTTTCAGGGGAAAAATTGGTTGTAACGTGCCCAAATTATATATGATTCAGTGGCAAGAGAAATCATGTCCTGGGTGGGAAAATCTGTCAGAAGCAGGCAAGGAGTTAAAATTTGAAGGTGCTATTATAGCCTTGTCGAGCTTATGAATACAACCAGTTCTTAATACGCAGTAAAAAAAACAAACCTCATATTTATATATTTAGTACAGTTTTACCCTTAACTCCTTGCATACTGCTGGCAGATATTCCTGCCCAGGACAGCTTTTCTCTTCCCACTGAAATAAGTATAACTTGAGCACATTTAATCAAATTTCCCCCCTGTAAATTGTATGGTGTTTTTGTTTTCATCAATGATTTCTTGAGTTAAATTTAGATGAATTTTTTATCAAATCTAGTCATGACTGCTTCATAGCATCCATGACTATATTTGATGAAAAATATTTTGAAAATACATAGAGGGTTAAGAGTTAAGAGCCGAGCTTTAGTTTTTTTGTTTTACATGTACGTATCAAATACATGTTCCATCATACAAGGTTATGTTGTCTTACTGATGGCAGTTATATAATACCCAGTCAGTGCTTTCTATTGAAGTCTTGGCTGCATGTGTAGGCAGCCAAAACTTCAATAGACACCACTGCTAAGTCAACTCCATATCTTATTCTGAGCGAGCAAATAAAAAGTAGAATACTCCCAATCTTTAAAGACACCTTTAGAATCTTGTATAAGAATCAAATAAAAAAAAAAGTTGATTCATTGTTTTCCTTGTGAGAATCCTTTGCAAGAATCTATGCATGGATTTTAGGCCTTGGAGACTCATATTTTCACTCATTCACATCAAAGTTACATGCAAAAATGTTTAATTTCTCACCCACATTAACCCTTTACCCAACGAATCACCCGCATCCGCCCACGTAATATGTAAATTCAGCAGTTGAAAAAACATTATTTTTCAAAAAAATTCAACAAAACCATATCATGTGACCCCTCGTGGAACGAGCTCATTCCAACGAGGGTTCACATGATATGGTTTTGTTGAAATTTTTTGAAAAATTTGAAAAAATGATATTTAAAATAATAAATTTTGATATTGTCTGCGTTGGGTAAAGGGTTAATAACATGATTCTGGTATAAACTCAAATACCATAAATACTCTCTATATATTAAATTCAATTATAAACTGCCACATTTTCATGGCAAACCTTTTGGTTATGTACATGTACAGTTTGTGATATTTTAACATAGTGGATGTTATGTGGAGGTATATTTACATCAAAACAATAGCTGGAAAGGACGTTGATAAAAATCTTAAAATGTAGTTGCGTTATAAAATAATCCCTTCAGGCCTGAAGATTTTTTATACATTTTTGCTAACCATTTACAGTGCACATCCTTCAGCTTTGCAGTTGCTTCTAGAGATGTCTTGGCTCCCAAGACTTGTCTAGAAACAACTGCCAAGCAACCCTGGAAATAAGCAATCTGTCATTTGCAGAATGAGGTCTCCAGAGGGCGAATTTACTGATGCTATCCTATACAGTGGGCTAGAATCCCCCAATATATTCTGTGGGCTCCTCTTTCTGTTAAGGCCTGAGACCTTGATTCAAATTGAGGTTTATAGAGGGTAAATTTAGAGATGCTACACTGCTGTGCAGGGTAGCATAACCAAATTCACCCTCTTGGGACATCATTCTGCAGATGACCGTCCGCTTATTTCCAGGCTTGCTGTCAAGGTCTACCCTACATACCGAGGTACCCCATTGTTTGTCCTTTGTGTGAACTAACGGTTTCTACCTCGTTCTGCCGGTACAGTTCTGGGAAAACAACCGAGGTAAAGGGTTTTTTTTGTCTTTTGTACCTCGGTAAGGCGAAACACGCAAACTCTTTTGTCTAGTTACCTCGTCAAGTTGGTAAGACAAACGCACACACACACACACACACAGACATCTGTAATCCAGCATACCTCTTCAGTCTCTTCCAAAGAGAGGTCTTAACAGGTCTATCCATCATCCTGTATTTTTAATTATCTATATTTTGAAGAAAAAAAAACCCACCTTAACTGCATATTAGAACTTACAGTCCCTTCCCACAGAAAGCCGACACGGAATTTCCATTTTGTTACAAGACAAGTGCATTCAATATTAAATCATTAATAACAAGAGCCAAACCAGGCATTGCATAATATGCCCAATGATCAGTTTAAATATGTTCATGATACAAACCAAATTTTAAAACTCTGGATCAAATCATACTTCAGGGGTCATTCAATAAAACTTTGGGAAAATTTTAGACATTTTTTCCAGTGCCCAAAATATTGATAAAAGAATTAAACAAAAGTTAAACAAATTATACATCAAAATAATGACTCAAGTACAAGGAAATGGAATATCTTCACTTTTTGAAGGGAAAAAAATTATTTTTACGATTTTGACGACAGACAAGTTTCCAATGGTATAAGTAATGAATTGCAAAAATCATGAATAGATCGGTAATTCCAATGACAAGGTTTCAATTAAATGTCTTCGAACTCCAGACTAGGGAAAGCAGATTTTACCATTTCGTCTCTGATGTGTTATACCCCCCCCCCCCCCCCCCCCCCCAAAAAAAAAAAAGGCACAAAAAAGAAATAAGCTCCCATTTCAATACCATGTGAACAAATCTGTCACATGATGGCTTGTTACCAAATAAGGCAAATCGTGAACTTGGGCAAAATATTGTTTTCAAAGATCTGAGAACTGTGGAAACAGCCATTCTCAAATTTGCCAGGTGATGGAATTGAAAATGCTCAATACATTCATGGGGGAAAGTTACATTGGCAATCCCATTAATGCGTGATAAAGTCGAAAGTACAGGACATCTTTTCAATTTCCTTATCCAGGGATGCCATTTTTAGAACTGGATCACTATGCCTCTGTTTTGTAATATTATAATTTGGTTGTTGTTGATACGTAAAATATTAAACTCGATAAATAGGTTTCAAATCTAAAATATATCCACACAAACATTAACTGCAATCATCATACTTGATTGAAGGTCAAACTGTATTTATCACAACTTCCTGTTTCCATTTTCATGTTTGTCTGCTAACCAAATGGTATCAAAATAAGAGAACAGCAACACTTTTGGCTGTCCATTTTCAGTGAAATTTGGGAAAATTATAACTTTAACCATCTTTGCCACGAAATTATATTCATTGTCAAATCGGTCTTCACTGATCTTATCATTAAGCCTGGTAATATAAAATAGATGCTATCTGAATACGGGTTAAACACTGTATCCACAACATTCCCATGCCATGGTTCGAAGTTCGAAATGTTAGATTATCGAAATGAGGTCGAAACGCTGATGAAATTACAGATAAATGAAATCATTAACCGAAATAATCATGATTTTGTTCACATCTGTCATTGAATGCCTATCAAATTGGATTCAGTCAACAAATAAGCTATTCTTTTTGTAAAATTGGTTGGTTTTTATAACAGTCCACCTTCCCAGAAACAAACTGCAGGAGGACGATAGTTTCAAAACAAATTATGCAAAGTAAAGCACAGAATGAACAATCACACACCCTAAACCAAATCAGTTGGTTGATATCATTTTTTTTAATGTGGGACTGTTAATATTGATGATTGTCCCAATCTATGTTGCTGTAATTCACTTTATTTGTGCATTTAAATAGCAGTTGCCATAACTAAACACCAGAATTGACCCACTTGATACCAGATAAATAAATTAGGGTAGTTTTTTTCCCTAGTTTATCAATGAAATCACTTTTGTGAATTTGCCAAGACTATTAAACCATCAACAACAGCAGTTTGAGGTATAATTACTACAAAATGTTCATATTGCGCAGTTTTCACTTTTCATTCATTAAGTCACATGTGCCTCCATATACCTGTTGCTCTGAAATGTATGGAGTTGACCCCTGCTGAAGTTTTTTCATCAAAACAACAACAAAACAAAATGGTCCGGTTTGGGAATTGTAGATACCATAGATTGAAATTAGTGTTACTGCTCATTCTTGTCATGAATGATAAAAAGATTTCTCCGAATCTGTACTAGAAGGACTGCAAAATACAACCATTCAGTTATTTTAAGGTAGTTCATTGTCAAAATGTCAAAATTACTTATGTCATAGCAGACTTTCAGGCAGTGCTATCTCCCGCATGGCAGAAGTTCCATGGTAAATTTCCACATGTTCTAATGTTTCTTTCCAAACATTTTAGTATACAATTTGCTGGAGTTATTTCTTATTGCCATTTTTGGACTTTGGAGAAAATATCCTGAAATTTTACCAAAGTTAGGATGGACGTCCCCTTAAGTTTAAATTATAGAATGGAAACCATCAAGCACCCCAATTTCAGACAAAGGGGTGTAACTCTGGTGAAAATTGGCAGGCACAGTCGAAATTCGATACCATCTTTCATTCTCATGTTCTGATGCTACAAACTAAGTTTGAGAACTGCAGGTCAAATCATACTAAAGTTATTGCACGAACCCATAAAAAAGAATGCGTGTTGAACTGCATTATAATGCCGTAGTCAATGTTAAACTCATGAAATGTGCTACAGCAAACTGTTATGGAAGGGGAAATTTCTGAATTGTGAAGGCAGCATCAGCCATGAATTTAGGTGCCTGTGATGAAGAAATATGCACAGCAGGGTATTTCGGACAAAAATATAACGAAATGGATTGGATAACAATAAATTGAAAATTAATTAACCTTGGTCTAAAACTGCAAATCTATTTAATAGTCTTAGCATACCCATAAAAGCTATGGTTATAAATGGGTTACCACAGGCACTCACGTAACCTGTCGTAAACGGTAACCTGTAAACAGGTTATGACCGTTAAATTAGCTTAACCTATAAACAGGTCACGAAAAAAATCCATATTTCAAGGCCTGGGTTCGCAACATACTAACTCCACACAAGCAGGGTTACCATTGGTTGAAGTCAAGTGCCCTGTCGACGTGCAGTATGCCTTAGTACATAATGCCGCCATGCCCCTGCATGGGCAATGGGGGTGAAGTGTCGTGCCCAAGGACACAACGTGGTTGCCACAGGTGGGATTCGAACAGGTGGCATTCAATATCAACCTGTATTCCCATATGTTAATACTACAAACCAAATCTGAAAGTGCAAATCATATTGTAGACGGACAGATGGACAGACCAATAACACAATACATTCTGTTTTCAATGGGTGTATAAAAAAGGTGTCCGGACAAAACACCCTAAGGACAAAACACCCTCTGACAAAACACCCTCGAAAAATGCACACTGGACAAAACACCCTTGATGAATGTGCACTATGGACAAAACACCCTCAGGACAAAACACCCTCTGACAAAACACCCTCAGACAAAACACCCTCCAACTTTGGGCTGTTGAGGAAAACACCCTCCGTGGGCTGGAATTTTGAGGAGAGCAATTTACATCGTTGATGTGATGCTCACATGTAATTTTTGTTGTCAAGGAGTCAGCATGCAGATCTATCGATGCATAAAAAATCTATTTTCATTCATGAACTGGAACTGTGTTTGGGTATGTACAGAGTACATACCCAAACATAGTTCCAGTTCACAGAAGGAAATGGACTAAAATTTATTTACTTTTTATTCTCAGTATCAGGCAATGATATCAGCTATTTGTCAATGAGTTTCCAGGCAAGTGATATTTAACCTTCTGCTCTCTGATGTCGAAAATACTCGACACCTCCCCACTCTAAGTTGGGTGGTGATGTCCAACTAATTTGTTAAAGCCACTATTCCACGATTCACATATGTCGAACCTTTGTTGCTGCGACCTTCACATAGTTGGGTTCATGGTTGTTGTCAGTAACTTTGAGAACCTGGGACATCTGTTGGAGAGAAAAAATGTAGTTTGGTCAGAAATGTAAAATATAAAACGATCGAGTGACAAGAGATTATAATAATAAAGAGTCTCATCTTGTGTTTATGCTTTCTTAAGGATATTAATGAATAATAATAATAATTTGAAACTAAATATGTAAGACGTATATTCCATAAACATAGGTTGAGGCTTCTCAGCAATGCGCTCGTTCCATTGAGAGGTCACACCCCATGTCCGGGGCGCAAGAAATGAAAGTTTTTAGGTACACGTGAATTTTTCCATTTTTAAACAACATGGTATAAAACGACCATAACATTTAAATACTTTACCCAACTCAACTGCAAAACCGGCCATCGCTATTTGAAAAGATTGCCATTTATTTTCGAATATATTCACATCTTGCTCCATAAACATAGGTTGAGGCCTCCCACTGGAACGAGCGCAATGCATACAGGCCTAACTGTGTAGACCAGTCTACTTATGGCAAAAAATAAATTGAAAATAAAAGATATTAAATATTTCAAATATTCCACAGATCCAGTTATACTAATAGAGAAATTCAAATACTTTTAAGATTTAAGGAAGACACTGTTATTTTTTATAAAGCCCTGATAGTGACTTCCAGCACTCAACCAGCTGAGAAGGATAAAAATTATCATGTTTAAAATAAATTATTAGAAATCAGCTCACCTCAACATCAGTAGTGGCAATGGCATTGCAATCGAGTGCAGTTCTGTTTGAACAATTCCAACGAATCGATGTCTTAGAACCTGCTTTTTTGGTATACATATAACCATCATAAACCAACTTTTTACCACCTTTATTGTTAGTGATAAACTCCATGATTGGAACACATTTGATACTGTCTCCCTAGTCATGTGTCTCATATATATATATAAAGTATTGTATATCTTGTAAAAACAACTCTACTCTGAGGACATTAACAAGTGATCACCAAAGAACTTGTTTGTTTCAATAACTAAGAAAACGGCTTGTAGAAGAAACAGTAGAAAAAACAAAGTCAAGATCAATCACCCATAGTGGTGATCATCAAAGAATTTATTTGTTTTTCATAAATAAGAAATCTCCTTTGTTACAGTCTGTAGTAGTGTCAACAGAGATATATCAAAGTGAATTTTTATTCACACATGCAAGCACACCACAAGCTATTGTTGTTGGAAAATGTGGGCAATACAATTTTGAAATGATAAACTTGAAAATAAAAAATAAAAAAGTAAAACACACCACTGAGGGTGTTTTGTCCGGAAGTACTTTTCTCAAAGGGTGTTTTGTCCTAGGGTGTTTCGTCCCGAGGGTGTTTTGTCCCGGTGTGTTTTGTCTTGGGGTGTTTTGTCCGAGGGTGTTTTGTCCGAGGGTGTTTTGTACAGCAATCATAAAAAAGCATCACTAAAGATGTGCGAAAATTGGGTGAAAATCATGATTTATGCTAATGGAATTCACATCACACAAGGCAGCCAAGAGACTATTATTATCCCTGATGGGTGAGGGTGTGAGATGGGGAATCTCACCTGAGGGCAAGATATTTGGGCCAGACTGGAGGCTTGCTGAGTGTCTGGACCAAATAGCTTGTCCCGAGGGTGAGATTTCCCCTCTCACACCCACCCCCATCAGGGATAATTTTTCTCCCCCATCAAAACACTCTGATGTTATTAAAAGTAATCCAGGGGCATGTGCAGCTATATGGAACAATTTTGTTGTCCATTTCTGAAAAAGAAACTGATTTGCTTATCGGAAAGAGCACACAAAAGTTCTGAATATACCATAGGTATATACCACAAAATTAAATCCGCATGCCAGCAAGACATGGGTTAAAGATCTGTAGCGAAATGAACATTGACGCATTCCGATGACGTCAGTTTGGCGCACGCATCAATTGATTCGTGGAAAATCTGCACAGTCATTTGACATTATTTGCTTTCCATATTTATGTCCCTTCAAATGTCTATCGTGCGATGATTAAATAGTCCAAGTGCAGGGTTGGGGTATTCGTATTCGTATTCGGTATTCAGTCGTATTCAATACATTTTTTCAAGTATTCGAATGTATTCAGTATTCATGCAATTTTAAAGTATTCGTATTCGTATTCGAATACAGTCAAATTTGAAGTGTATTCATGAATACTTTTTGAATACTTTACTTGTTTTTGTCCAAGATGTCATCAAGGAACAAATCGCTAGTTTTTATTCATTACAAAATGCCAGACAATCCATCTGGTACTATAAAAGTTCAATGTAAGCACTGTCCAACATTCATATCAGGTCCATCAAATAGTACATCAAACTTCATACTACACATGAAGGTAAGTTCAATTATTTATCTGTCTTTTGATAGCAAACTCTTCATTGTTCAAATATTGTTTCACTGTAAATTGAACATTGTAATTGTACAGATTATTCTTTGGACAAAGGATATCAGTCTGACCAAAGTATTAATTTTTAATCCCTTAACAACTCCATTATCCAATTAATACTAATATAATATTTTTCCACAGTAATAGTAGAAATAAGGTGTAGACTGATAAATCTGTAAAATTATTGTGCTTGAATTACAACATTTTTCCAATAGTGCAGTAATTGCCTAATTGATTTTTGTGAATAGCACTGGCCAGTTTTTTTATTCTCACCAGCAATGTATGTTTAAATATTAATAAAAGACATGAAGCAAAGAGGCCACAATAAGCCACAATTAATAGACATTATTGGGGGTCGTAAAATGCAGTTTAAAAGAAAAAAACTTTAAAAAATACCAAAAAAATTGTGTTAATTTCTCACAGTTCCCTATTTAATGATTTTATTTTTCCACTTTTTTCCTTCCAAACTGCATCTTATGACCCTACTTTGGGGTCGTGAGATGCAGTTTAGAAGAAAAAAAATCCTGAAAAAAAACTAGAAAAAAAATTGGCGTTGATAGTATGTATATGACGATATATATATATATATATATATTTAAAACGAGCTCAATCCAATGAGGGGTCATAAACTATGTTTTTCAGACAAAAAGTTAAAATGTCATATAGAGAAAATGGTAAAAATTGGTATTCTTGTTCTGTAATTTTTAAATAGAAGTGTTGGAAAAATTTTGGTGTAGAGGAGAGAGGAGGGGGGGGGGGGGGGCTTTGTGTAAATGGATTTTACACTTTTTTTTTCTTTTGTTTGTTGATTGGATTCTAAAGGATTAAGAGATCCATCCTCTGAAAAACTAATTCTTCACCAAAAATCCCTTATACCTTTAATCCCAATAAGAATGATCAAATTATCATCCATTTACAAGAAATAATTTTGAAAAGTATTCAAGTATTCATATTTGTATTCATGAATACATTGTAAAGTATTCGTATTCAAATACATTTGAAATTTGTGTATTCGTATTCGTATTCATAAAATTTCAAAGTATTCGTATTAGTATTCAATACATTTACAATCTATTCGCCCCAACCCTGTCCAAGTGCTTATTAAATATGCTAATAAGCCAGTCATGTGGGTCATGTGAGATGGATATCTGCAAAATGAGGTCGCCAGAGGATGAATTTAGTGATGCTACCCTGCACAGCAGGGTAGCATCACTAAATTTACCCTCTGTAAACCTCAATCTGAATCAGGGTCTCAAAACTGAACAGAAAGAGGTACCTAGAGGATAAATTGGCCCACTGTATGGGATAGCATCATCAAATTCACCCTCTTGGGACCTCATTTTTCAAATGTCAGACTGCTTATTTTCAGGCCTGGATATCTATATACTGGAGAAGAAAACTTTGGATTGCACTGATGTACAATAACAGTTTCATTTTATCCCTGATTGTATCCCATTCTTGCTTCATTTCTCCAACAAAAGCATGATCCATGATCACAATTGTGCTGCGAAATAACCTTATATTTGATCATTGAAAAAGCGAATTGAGAACAGAACTATAATAACCCATTATATTTTGTTTGGCAGAGCTCAGACAGGTCAGTCACTCAAAATTTAACTCTTAAACCACTGAGTATTCTTATGATATTTTTCATCAAATCTAGCCATGGCTGCTGTGAAACCGCCATGACAAGATTTGATGAAAAATTTATCCAAATTAAACCGCAATAATCTTTGGTGAAAAATCCATTGAATTTACAAGGGAAAAGTTTGCTTAAATGTACCCAAATGATACTTATTTCAGTGGTAAGCAAAATCTTGTCCTGGGCAGGGATATCTACCAGCAGCATGCAAGCAGTTAATGGATTTCAGTTTTAAATGATTAAAACCTATCTCGTGCAAATTCCAGACAACAGTTGCCAAAAACATGCTTGTATAACTAAAAATTTCATTTTTTCCTTCACAAACATACATGCGGCTTATGACCCCTCATGTGAACAAGCTTGTTCCAATGAGGGGTCATAATCAATGTTTTGGAAGCAAAACTTGAAAAAATAATAAAATTTGAACAGCAAAAAATCTGATTGCAATATGTAAATACTTTTCTACCTGTTACGAACATAAATTGCATGTCACCGAGAGGTGGACAAACATTTTGAGGTCAAAAAACAAGCGGGGCTGCACAATATACTGGTCAGCTGGTAATTATCGGTATTGAGAATGATACCGGATGAATACTGGTATTGTTTTAAAAGTACCTGTATATCGTAAGAAATGGTATTGGGTCAAATTAGCAAAGTTGAAGTCGATATATTATTAGGGAAAAAACAGTCAATATATTCTATCATGTCTGTAATCCCCCAAATGTCAGTCATACAAAACAGGTGATATACTACTTGAAACTCCTCCCAGACTGACAACTCCTGTGATGAATCTGCCAATCAATCTTCATTCAACTGGAGAAAACACAGTTTGCAGCATACTTGAGCTACGTAAGTTACAAGTAAGTATACACATATCAGCAATTTGAAACTGGAAGTTTAATATTTCGGGAGTGCATTGAATTCAGGAAATGAATACTTTGAAACATTTGTGTATGTAATCTCACATTTTCCCATGTGGATAATAAAATTACTCAGAAAATTATTATAGGGAGTGTTTGTTTTATTTATTCTATTCCTTTCAAAAACAGATAAAACCTGAAGCCATGTTGATCAACATTTCCATCAACACTGTCATTGTAAACTTTGAACTTATGAATATTAATAAGCTGTTCAATGGCAATGAAGGCGTGGGTTGGACATCCCTGTCACCTTTCATCCCAGTTTTAAAACGACAACCAGTAATTTAAAACTTAACTATTTTTTTGTAACTTCAAATATTTTTTTTACAGATGTTATCCCAGAAATTAATAATGAATTCAAATAAACCTATTTTATATCTTGACCCTTTAAGAACAGTACTAACCACGCATCACATCAGGTGAAGGTTTGGGGGTATGAACATACACAGTACAGAAACAGAAACAAAGGGAAAGGAAGCCTGCACAATAATAATCCATTTAGACATTAATAATTGCCACTCAAGTGAACATTAATTACTAACACAAACGCACCAATGACCATATCTATCAACACTTAAAATATAATAGGTCATAAGAAGAACCAAACAATGGAGAGGAAAATGCAGGGTGCAAAATGCACACACTCCATAAAACAGCTGTAGTAATTAATATTCATGAACAAAGGAAAAAATAAACACTACAATCAGCTACATTGACGAATTGTGGGATATTCTTTTCGAACAGAAAGGTCATTGCACTTTATTATTTTCCCTCATGTCTGAGCTGTCTCTGTGATTTTAAATCAAAATAAAATAACGCTGCGCACATTTGTAAAAAAGAAAATGCTTTCTTAAAGATATTGGTACCGAGTACAGTAAATTTTATTCAATCGTTAACTGCCCAAAATATAACTGTTGTCAACTATTTCCGAACTCAGTTCCCCAGAACATTGCCTGAGTTTTCACTCTCTGAACCAGTTTACGATATACCGGTTTATCACGGTATTTCTTTCAATACCGGTACAGGTATTGAAATTTGAATATCGTGCAGCCCTAAAGACAAGTAAATTGGTGCTTGAAACTAAGTTGAAAGATAAATGCAATTAATAAGGATATTCTATTGACAATATCCAAATGGAAGCACAAAACTTCATAGAATGAAATCCCCAACTGAAAGAACCTTAAATAGCTAATTCTAGCAAGGATGAGAATGAAGTTATGCAAGAAAAAGTGCTTAACTAGTACATGAAGGGTACTAAATTATTTTTTAAGTATGATTTATAACATGAATGTTTTTTTCCTTTACAAATAAACCACAAGGGAATCCTTAGTCCTGCAAAGTTTTGTTCACAAAATATTGTTTTGTTACAATTTATTGAAGGGTGCTTGTTGGCACTCTGTAATAAATTGTAACCAAACACTTTGCTACCGAGAAAGCAACAAGTTAATACTGTAAAGCCATTTAAGTGGCTTTAAGCATTTTTCAAGAGTTATGATAGTGGCTTCCAGCACTCAACCAGTTAACTAATAACAAATATAAAGCAATCATTAGGCCAAAAAAAGGTTTGGCTCACAAGCAATTCTTCATTTAAATTGAACCCCCTCATTTTTATCATTGGTTTGCAGTGTCTTCCAAAATTAGTACACTTTGCCAGTGTAAATTATTCGATTAACAGGAGTATTCCATTAACAGGGATCAGGTCATTTTTCTGTATTTTAGATATAAAAGGAGCAGTGTTAAACAAGATAAAATAGATTAAATGCCTGTATTTGATTTACTAAGGCCAAATAGGTCTATAAACAAAGGGACTTTGGTGATTGTCAGGTTCATTTCTCGCAAATACTCCATGATATTTATTTAACAGGAGTATACTCTATAATCTATATTCAATTAACAGGTCAAATTTGTACTAAAGGCATGGGAAATGGTTTTGTGTTTGGGCATTATATTCATTTAACAGAGATATACAATTAAGAGATATCCAATGAAGTGGGCCCCACTTTAATTGTTTTATAAGGCCCCACAAAGTAGATCTTCTGCTTCTCAGGCCATTTTTTGTAAAATTGCATGTGGACAGGCGTTTATTTTATTTTATTTTTTGTAATTATTTCTTTGCCATCAAAAGTTTATTTTCTTGGTTTGTTTTATGTTTCAGGCCTCATAATCTACAGAATAACATGGGTGGTGTTGTGTATTACATCCCTCGAGTGCAAGAAGGCTTTGCAATGCTAAAGCATTGCAAAGCCTTGTTGCACTCAAGAAACAAATTTATCAATATTATTAATTAGGCAAAATATCAGTCATAAACCATTTAATTTTTTTTTTATTCAAGTTTCCATTGGTTATAAAAAGAGTGCCTGCGGCAGCCAAAAGGACCATGTGGGAGAGCCTGAGAAACAGATATTTAACTTTTTACTTTTTACTCCATGAGCTCTGTCAAACAAGATATTATAGATTAAATGCGTGCATTGGATGTACTGAGGCCAAATAGGTCTATAAACAAAGGAAAACTTGGGAGACTCAGGGTAATTTCTCAACAGGTTACTTGATTATTTATTCAATTAACAAGAGTTTACTCTATAACCTATATTCAATTAACAGGTCAAATTTGTACTGGAGGTATGGTAAATGGTTTTATGTTTGGAAATTATATTCAATTAACCGAGTTATTCAGTTAAGAGATATCCAATTAAGTGGGCTCCACTGTACCGCAACATTAGGGTTTCACTATCTGTGGATGTGCTTCATATTATCTGTGAAGTAAAATTATTTAGCCTGCACTCTCTCATACATTTTAACAAAGCAAGAACATGTGAACAAATTTTTTTTGACCAAAATAATTTAGCAATCGACCAGTTATCAAACAGAAAAAAAAAAAACTATAAGCCTGCCCCCTCATTTTTTTGAAAAATTAATTGCTTGAGAACCAAATGTATTTTTTTTTATTTGGCATTTGCTATAAAAATGTGAAGATTTTATCATTTTGTTGAATGGAAGGGAAACACAATAAATTATCACTAAAGAAAGGAAGATCATGTATCAATAACTGTATGTCCATTTGGAATCACAATGAGTTTGGGATGCTCCTGAGCTTCATGGAATTTGTTGAAGTAAACATTACATCTTCTATACACAATACCAGGCCACAGATAAGCCAAGCTATGTTTTGGGTCATTTTTTGTGCATGCCAATAACATGCAAAAAACTTGAGTATATGGCAGAATGAGTAACAACAGCCACAGAAGAAGTGGCAAGTCTGTGATGTGCATCCATATGGACAGAAAGAAGGATGATCCATGTTTATCATCGGAATTTGGTTTATGGAATTTCTGAACATGTTCAAGAGCAAACTTATTGAAATGCTCATTAATCTCAAAAATATAGTACAAAATCAGAAATGATATGGCAAGATAAATCACTACAAGAATCCAGGCTATTCTCTGTCGAAAATTCATCATCGTCTGTTAAACCACCCATCGATCTTTTCCTGAAAGAGAACAAATTGAAATGAAAAACGAAAAAGTAAAACATGTATTTTATCAGCACTTGAGCCATCATAGTTGGTACAAATCAGATTTACATCCCCACCCCATTTTCATGATGCTCCCATTGTTGTCAATATGCTGCATAGGTCACAAACAGAAAAATGTGCAACTGTCTATATTCGATGTTCAATATTTGTTTGATACAAAATGTTGGGGTGCACATTTCAGGCCTACTGTTTTCAAAATTTTGCGTAACCCATTTATCGTTCATACTGTGTGACATACTATCATTTTCCCACAAAGTTTGAGTGGCATTATTCAATAATGGTGGCTTTTTGGTACAGAGAAATCCTGTTTGAAATTACTGAGAAAGGCAAATTACTTTTACCATTAGATTTTGAAAAACTTTCCCCCCACACCCAGAGACTGCTTCTCATGCTCTCCTCCGGGTGATGCAGGCAATGTGGGTATGCAATATTGCCATGGGAAGACCATGATAGGACTCCCCCACCCCAAAATTATGTTGTTGCAGCACCATTAGGTGGTCAATCATGCCCAGAAGTGGCTGGGGGAGGGGGAGGCTCCCTGGAGTCCTACTAGCCACTCTCCCTGGTGTTTACTCATGATTTGGTCTTTTCCTACTACTTCAACCGCCTTTTAACCAGAAGGCTAGTCTTCAGGTTGGCAGATGGATGAAGCAGAAGAAAATGGCTGAATTAGCTGAATGTGCAGCATATCTGAAGAAGGTGGGGAGAAGCATGTGCTCACTGTGCCCCATTTCAGAAGGCTACCTAATGTGCTCTGGTAATATTCACTCAGTGTCCTAGGGGAGGTTTCAGAAAATGATGATCACTGAGTATATCTCCATAAATGCTGACAGAATCTCTGAAAAACTTTCCTTAAGCTTTGCTCTGTCAATGTTTCAGTGATATACATGTATAATTAACCCCCTGCACACTGATGTTGAAATATCTAAAATTCAAGAATCAAATTTTTCCCATAATGCAACTAAAAATTTAACCAATTCAATCTTGTTTGACAGAGCTCATTGAGCTCTGTCAAACAAGACTGAATTGGTTAAATTCCCAGTTGCATTATGGGAAAAATGGCTACTGGAAATTTGGATATTCTGACATCACAATGAAGGGAGTTAACAGCTGAATTCATCTCTCTAAGTACACTTTCCTGATGTTACTGAAGTCCAATGAGGTGGAATTCAGATTTTAGATTTGTACTCTCCGGTATATAAATATTTTGATATTTACCATGAGAACAGGTTAGAATTTTTCAACTGAGCTATCCATCACATCATGCCGTCTTGAGGTATTCACATTGAACCTGTGATGAGAAAAAAGTCAAGTGACACAATCATGTATATCAGCTTTACACAATGGTTTAACTGGTAGAGTGCTGAATTATTTTTGGTCATCAAAATTTGTTCACATATCTTTGCCTTGCTACAATTTATGGGAGAGTGCCAAAAGGCACTCTTTCATAAATTGTAACAAGGCAAAGACTAAATAATTTCACTTCAAAGGTGATATGTAGAACATCCACTGAATATGAAGCCTTTAACTTGTGGTACTAACACTTCAGAATAAATTCCAAATATCAGCTTCCAGCACTCTACCAGTTAACCCTTTACCTAATGAATCAACCATTTACGCTTGCACAATTTACAAACTGAGCAGTTGAAAAAAATTTCAACAAAACCATATCATGTGATCCCTCCTGCCAAGAGTTCCAACCATTTACAATTCAGGATAACTTTTAACAACACATCTTCTGTTCTCCCTGTATAGTACTTCAGCATGCCTGGAAATATGCAAACTGTAATCTGAAGAATGAGGTGCCCAGAGGGAGAATTTGGCAATGCTACCCTGCACAGGAATGCCAAAAATCTTGCCCCTCCCATTACAAAGGCAAATATTGCTCCACAAACTTTGTTTGAACAAACTTGATTCTACACCTCAAAAGGAAGCTCCATACCAAACATCAAGTCACTGGTTCATGAGAAGATACTTAAAATATTTTAAGCCCTTGGGGCTGGGCAGCCGAGTTGAACAAAAATGCAATGCCCCTTTGGGACCATCACTCACATAAAATTTCACTTGAATTGGCCGTGGTTTTGGAGGAAAAGTACAAAACATAGTGTTGATGGACGACCGACGGATTGGTGGACGGACGATAAGACAGATGACAGATGATGTGATAAGCTCAGCTTGACTTCGTCATGGTGAACTAAAAAAAATGTTCACCAGGTTAAGAGTTAAACATTCAATGAATACAGAAGCTTGAATGTGAACCTTACTCTCATTACTGATGCAGACTTAAGGATTACAACTGAATAAGAATAGAAAATATTAGTTAATACACTGAGAGTGAGAGAAGTTTATCATTTTTTTGTTAGAACCCAATACTGAAGTAAACAAAGAATTACAGTTACATTCAAAACATGTACTTGAGAAAACTGACAATCAATTTCTTCACTCTCAATATCGATTTCAATACAGAAAACGTTTGTCCTTTGAACAGTCATTCTGTCAGTCAGAAATATTGTTTGCTTATTGAGAATAGGGTCACTTATACTCACTTTCCACCTCTAAGGCCATATTATACACATAAATTGCAATTATAGTCAAATTTTAGCCAACATTTCCAGCTATGAAGAGAATTTGTGGAATGTCAATCTTCTTTCTTTATCAGAGACTGTACATGTTATTTATTGTGGTTTTGATTATTTGTCATTTTTATAATTCTGAGAAAAGAATTAAGATGTGAATAAATTTTATGATTAAGATTTAAAATCAAACTTTGTGGTACCATCTACAACTGTCCAAAACAAAGTCACCCGGATTTCAGAGACTGACTGAACCAAAAAAACATGTTCTATGATCTTAATGCCTAAGAACCTTAAGGAACCTATTTTAGGACTGTGACAGTAACTACATGTACCGTGCAGTCCTGGAAATGAGATGGGTGCGAGTGCAATTGCTCCCGTCAGCACCCATGTTGTCTATGTTACAGGAGCTAAAAAATGCACTTGTTGACAAATATTGTGGAGCACTAACATACTGTGAGGGCATATAAATGTGTGTTGTTTTGGCAAGTGACAACTGGCAAGTTACTGTCATAATGCAACAGGTCCTTATACATTCAAAATTTCTGGTGTTTGGAGACAGTATTACCTCAAAATTCATATGAATGATTTATAGCATTAACCCTGTACCCAACGGAGGACAAAATCGGCCAGCTCTACATACAAAAATCTCCATTCAGATTTTATTTTGGTTTCAATTTTTGTCTCAAAAACATAGCTTATGATCCCTCATTGGAACGGGCTCAATGAGCTTGTTCCAATGAGGGATCAAAAGCTATGTTTTTGAGACAAAAATTTAAAATTTTTAGTAATTCAAGAATCTATTTTGCAAGTGTTGTCTGCTACCCGCATTGGGTAAAGGTTAACTTAAGAATTGATACAGTATAATGATCATGCAAGTGAACAAGTATGTCATCACGTAACTTGCATGCTTTACTCTGTCTCATATAATTGATGTGAGTCAGTGTGACAATGTTTGCCTGTTTTGGAGCAAGTTTGTTCTTTTGTTAACCCAGAAAATACCATAGTTCAAAAGTAACGGTTAATCGATCAATTACTTTTTTGATTGATCAAGACGTTGATCATTGGTTAATTGATTAATCGGTTAACCGTTTCAACTCTATGTGCAAGATAAGTCACTCTGAAATTTAGGGCAATTCAGCATAGTTTTCAAAAAAGGGCACTCTGAAGTCAGCAAATTTGCTGAACTCTCTCATCCCTAGGTAATCCTCAATCTGTGTTACTTGTTGTAAGACAGTGGTAGCACCAGACTATGTACAAGGGTGGGAAGATTCTCCACCCAGTCCACTGGTCCAGGTTCATCAATTTTGTGTTTTAATGTTTGTGTGACTGTGAGTGAGAAGGTAGACAAAACCTATTTTGGAGGAGGGAACAATCCCCCCCCCCCCCCCCCCCGCCCCCAAGGAATGCCACTGATGTAGCCTAAGTTCAGGCAAGGAAACTGAAGTCTGATAGTAAATGGAAAGGGTTGCCATAACCTGGCAAAAAAACATGGGTCAGGGAAGATTTGGCCCTGGGAAGATTCTTCTCACTTTGAGTTTAATTTTTTAAAATTTATATTTTATTCAGTTATTCATAAAAGTTATTATTTGTATATATTTTAATGATTTTTTATCAAAATGTTATATATATATATATGTTTTAATGAGTTTTGATAAGAATTTTGTCCTTTTTGTGAAAAAAAATTCTTACCTCTTCGACTTGAAACATATTGTTTACTGTCTGCCGGAATTGTTTTTTTTAAAATTCGACGGTGACTTCACTAAACAGGAAATGTTCTTTGTTATTGACACTTGGAAGTTTCCGCTGAGTTTGTTTAGTTTTGGCAGTACTTCGCAAGATGTTTCTCTCATTGTTAATGTGCATTTCTTTTTAGTATGATATTCTGTTGAGATATCTTTACTGTTGTTGATTGACTTTTGGAAGTTACCACCGAGTCTGTTTGTTTCTTTACTACATTAACTAATATTGCCACCCCACCTCTCACTCTATGACCCCCTTATGATATACCAGACATAACATAACCTGAAAATGAATTAATAAGCAAATAAAGTTATTTGGGGCACAAGGGATTTATCGGATTTCAAATCCCACATAGTCCTTGTGTGTCTTCGGTGCGTTGAAACTTTTCATTCATCATTCATCCTGAAAATGAAACACTGTATGCCAGATATTAAAGGAAATGTACTACAAATGACAAGGAAGTTAAAAAATTTATAGTAATTTATATATTTTTTATACTTACCAATGACCCAGACATAGCTGGTGCTAACTCTTAAAATATAGGGCCAAACACAAATTTTGCCCCCCAATTCCCAAAATTTGCATCTAAAACTAAAGAAAACATGTCCTGAAAGGCCCTCCACACTTCGCCCCTACTGCGCATGCGCAGTGTCAAGGACGTTCCGAAATTGGCGCCATTTATCATTCTAATAACCAGTGCCTGGTAAGCGCTATGTACTCAGCGGGGAGGCAAGAGTTCCCAACTCCTGGGAGGGCCATCCCCGTCTGGGTCATTGGTAAGTATAAAAAATATATAAATTACTATAAATTTTTTAACATTTTTATACTGTACCAATGACCCAGACATAGCTGAATAGTAAAAAGGCTGGAGGGCCAAGGACATAGAGCAAAATGGAATACGCTCAATAAAATAAAATAGAGTCATCCCCTGTACGGAAAAGAAGTAATAGGCCTTACATGTATCTTTCTTATTTATGATAAATTAGAAAGATACAACACCTTCCAAAAATTGAGCTTCATACATCCATGTACTCTATTAATATCCAATAATCCTTATACTAATAATTTTTAAAGTAAGCCAATAATAAAGTAAGTCTAGAGAATAGAGACTCTTATACTCCTAAAAGTGTGTGAGAATTGCATAATCATGTCCGTTGACATATGCAATATTCAAAAGCTATACTTTAAAAACTAAGACTTGAATGAATTTTATAAACTTAAACTTCTCACTAAACAACCATCCCAATAACAGCTCAGAATTACTAACTCCGGAGGAGGTATCCCCTTGTTTTCATAGTAAAAACAGGTGACCCAAGGGAACACCCTCCCCCCCCCCCCCCCCTTTTTCTTGCCCTGGGTCAAATAGCCCAGAGCGAAGAGGGCAGCCGAACGGAGACACTGCCGAAACAGACAGCCTACCTAGCTATAGTAGCAACTGTTAAGTGAATGACATTCTGAGCAGTAGATAATAGACCTAACAATAGAGGCCTCCAGAAATGGACTCGATATTTCTGAGATAAAATTCATGAATGTGGATGGCTGAGCGCAATGAGCAGCCTTCAAAAATCTATAATAGCAACACTATTAATGTAAGCCCAAGAAGTAGAAGAACTCTTACTTCATGAGCCGAAATCTTAAGCACAACTGCTAAGCCAATGATATACCATAAGCAGTACGCTAGTTAATAGAATCCATTAACAATAAAATGGAGCGTAACGTCCTTCTACTAGACATCAAAGACAGAAGAAGCTTACGCCCTTGTAAAAAACAGATATCTGTTTATAAATACATAAACTGTACCCGGAAAGAGTAAAGGCCTATGCCCATACGAAGACGGAAGGACCTTAAAATAATAGGTTCCGGATAATAGGAGCCTAACTCTTATGCAACAATCCAACCTAAATAGTAACGGAAGTATTGATTCCGAAACTATGAAAGTGAAAATCATCCATCGATAGTGCATGAAACTCACTGACTCTACAGTAAAAGAGAAACCAACAGAATTACTGTCTAAAAGGTCAGAATTTGAAAACTACTGTTTCCAGAGGCTCAAATGATTACTTAGCTAAATAAGAACCGAAGTTAAAATCCGTATAGGAATTTAATCTAAAGATTCTAAGTCTATTTATCAAAAAGTTACTAACTGACTTAGATAAAGAGACAAAAGACTCAATTGTAAACTATCGTAGAGTGCATAGGTATGAGGTAACATAAACCTATAACCTAAATAACAACAGGCTGCAGTAGATCTTGTGAAACAAGTATACTAAAAAAAAAATAGCAATGAGTAGTATGGAGGGATCAACAATATGAACATAATGATCCCTACACCACGACGGAAGAGCCTCCACTTTAGTCGCATAGAATAGCGAAGAAGAGGATCTCCTATAGTAAGAAATCGCGTCCAAAGCTCGTCCAGTACAGTGCTTACAATGCAATACGGACCACACAACGGAATACATGAAGGTTGCGACCTTGCTGGTTGTGATAAAGATGACACGATTTACCCAGTGAAAAAAGATCCTCACATAGAGGAAGATTTCACGTTAAGATCCACAGTAGACAAGAGAGTAAATTACTCATGATCTCTGTGAAGATAGAGATGCTATCAACAGAAATGTATTGTGGTTGTTTATCTTAGCAATACCTGCTAAAACAACAGCGCCGGAGGATACGCGTATCCTATCATTCCGTCCTATAGATCAATAGAGCGTTAACAGTATTAGCTCAGAGATCTGGACAAGTCAACACATACGTCTGCAATTGATTAGCAAGCTGTGTCATAAATAAAACATCATTGGGCGCTCTCATAGATAGCAAATCTGATTGAATACTTGTTTGTTGAGAGTCCATTCTGACAGCAACAAGCGACCCGTAAGAGAACGGGAGTGCGATAAAACAATCAGACGACCCAGAATATGACGGACCAAAACTGAACTTGGTGTACTATAACCAACAGACGGATTCTTTCCATTAAATTGAATAACGGAAACGAAAGAGTGCCTCCCTGGTTCCGGAGATACGCCACTACTGTCGAATTAAAGGACAGGAATTTGGGCATGCGTTTCTGAATAATGTTCATGCAATGACATAAAGCAAGCCTAAAAAACATTATTCCGCGGAAGTTAAACTGATAGCTAAAAGACTGCGGAACCCAAAGACCCTGGCACTTCGAATCCGTAGGGATCAGTATATATCCCAATCTGTTTGACTGGCAACCGTCATAACAGCCACACTTGGGTCCGGCAACTGCGGCGGCACTCTCTGAGTCAACCACCGAATGTTTGCCCCAGTCTGAATCTCTTGTAACACTAGATAGACAAGAGAATGTATAAATCGAGCAATTCATGGATTGCCGGAAAGTTGCCGTCGAAGAGAAGCTCCTCCGAGAACGAAGCGACTCTGAGAGAGTTCTTAACCTACTATCCACGCGTGGATGTAGCTAGGGCTGCGTCACGTCTAACCAACTCCAATCAGCCACTGAAGGGCGGAGTTATACGTGAACAAACTACTGCCCTCAAAAGAAATTACATTGAGAATAATATCCCGTAAATCTTTTCTTGAAGACGTAATGATAACGCCTCAGTAAGGCGGATTACGTATAATAAAGCGTCTAAGTTAAGTCTACTATACATAATGTCGTTCCCAACATTGAAATTGGAAAAGACATAACGGCGAAAAAGAATATATGCAGTCTTTAATCACACCGTCTAGACGCATATGAACTCTCGGTATGCCCTGCTCTGCCAAAATAAACTATTTGTAAAAAAGATAAAATGGCAGAAATGAGCCACGCGGACAAGAAACTAAACTATCATGCTTAGTAGCAGGCTTGTATATATATATAAATATATAGCGTCGAAAAATAAAACACATGTTGTAATGACAATATTGGACTGCGTCGGTAAGTCAGGGACAAAGTCCCTGTACCGATCGAAAAATTCGAGTCCAATGACGCTATAAGTCTCTTATCCAAGATCGCAGCAATGAAGTCCGAAAAATAATCACTGGAAGAAATGCCAGAAGATATGAAAGGCATCTTCCGATACTACTAAAGGGAAAACTCGAAATCTTTCGAATCCCTTTCGCCATCCTGTCGGACCCTATAAAGCGTTCGGTCGACCGTAGCTTGATGCAACCGCGGACCGCACCGACCCAGCGCCGTCGGATAATTCCTGATTCGACCGAGAAACTGTCAATTGCTGGGATGCTGCGAAACAACTGTGCTAACTCGGATAGCACGTCCGTCACTGAGGCCTGAGGAGCAGCGGTCTTACGATGCATTGCCGCAGGAAGCTCCGAGATCGTTACCCCGTGCATACTTCCAATATGCGAGCGAACGGAGTGTATAGGCCTCGTGTCCCTTGGCTACCGGATGGCGCGACCTATTCGCTGTGGAATCACTGAATGCCGAAACTGATCGGATACTCGAGGTCACGTAGCCAATGTGCGGTCGTGTGCCCTGCTGTGAGGATGAGGAAGCATTAAAGACAGTCTCTCGGACTGTCAATATAACGGAGCGTCCCGAGCAACGGACATATGCTCCGAATGTAAAATATCTGAACCACAACATGCGGTCCCCTATGTTGTTGGCTTCCTCCGATCTGTCCTCAATCTGCCGTCACTGGGTGAGTACTAAAGTAATTAAAGTGCTCGCATCACCCAAATCTCCTTCCTAGACCGCAACGGACGAACCCGGCAGCCGAACCATTCGATGAATGTACGCTACACCGGGTGAGCTAGCGAATGTCACTCCGTAAGCGATAGACATATTCCATGAGCACTTATTGCCGCTAACTCTTCATTAACTATGACGACAGAGGCACACTTTTGAAAGACATCTCCATAACTCTTCGAACAAGAAACCAGAAATGCTTGGATAGCAAGCATAAAATAATAATATATACGGCGTCGTTCAATAATTCGAAAGTTTGTGTGACATTATTGGACTATGTCGGAACTGAGGGACGATGTCCCTGAACCGAACCAAAAATTTCTAAGTCCACCGACGCTATCAGTTTCTTATCCGGCATCGCAGCATATGTTGTTCCGAAAGGGAAAGCTTGAAATCCTCCGAATCCCTTTCGGTATCCCGTCGGACCGGATGAAACTTTCGGACGTCCGTACCCGCTTCCGCGGAGCGTCCCGACTCAGCATCGTCGGATAAAATATATGCGACAGATTCAGTTGATGCTGGGATGCTGCGATAAACTGTGCTATTAAGGAAAGCACGTCCGTTCCTGAGGCCTGTGCAGTAGCGGACTTACGATGCACTGCCGCTGGAAGCTCCGTGTACGTTGACTCCCGCACACTTCCTATGCGAACGTCCGGAGTCTGCAGGCCTCGAGTCCCCGGCTACCGACCCAGCGCTGTCGGATAATTCTCGATCCGACACCGTTTCTGTCGGCTGCTGGGATGCTGCGATAAGCTGTGCTATGTGCACAAGAATGTCCGGCGTCGAGACCTGCGGAGGCGCAGTCTATCGCTGCTTCGCCGAGGGCAGCTCCGCATCAGATGGCTCCCGCATACTTTTCCTATGCGAACGTCCGGAGTCCATCGGTCTCGAATCCCTGGCTGCCGGATGGTGTGACCTGGTCGCCGAAGAATCCTTGATCGGCGAAGCTGGTAATATATCGGCGGTCACGCAGCCAAGGTGCGGTCGTGTGCGCTGACGAGAAGAGGAAGCCTTAGCAGTCTCAGCGGACTGCCTATACAACGGAGCGTCCCGAGCGACGGACGTATGCTCCGCTAGCGACACATTTGTACCACAACATCTGGGGCCAGATGTTGTTGAACGAGAGAGGGGCCTCTCTCGCTTGCCGTCCGGATGGACCGGAACGAGCTATGAACCGGACTAAAAGGCTTCCTCCGTTCTCCCTCCGATCCGCCGTCACTGGGTGTGCATTAAGTTAATTTTATAGTGCTCGCATCACCCCAAAATTCCTTCTAGACCGCAACGGACGAACCCGGCTGCCGAACCATTCGGTGAATGGACGCTACACCGGGCGAGCTAGCGGACGTCAAAGGCCGTCGAACCTACTAGGGTCCTCTTAGGCAATTGACGTATTACGTGAGCACTTTTCCGCTAGCCCTTCATTAATTGTGACGATGGAGGCACACTGTTGGAAGACATCACAGATACATCACCCTAATCTTGATCGTCTGAAATAGAAATTGATAAAGTAGTGTGACCCTGCGGGGAAAGGACCGGAGTGTCCAAATCCCCAACAACATACCGTGACATACGCTTCCCATATTGTCATCGAAATCATACGATACAGAACAGGAGTTAATGCGAGTACACTGACCACATACAGAATGATAATAAGGTCAGAGGAAGACTTCCTCTTAAAACAATTGATCAATATCCTTTCAATGTGAAAAGAAAACAAGTCCTGGTACTCGCACTAACCCCTGGCAATCAAAATACATAATAATAATATGATCCATTAATATAGAAAAAATAATTGAAATCAAAATATTTTGAAAAAATATTTTTTCAGAACAGCCCAAGTTTCTGAAAAGTAACGTTGAGCCCCAATGGATCCCAAGCCTAAGTGTGGACAAAAATTTTAAAAATATTTTAAACAATTTATTCAACACTTACGAACAATAATAATGTATCTAGTTATGATTAAAATAACATAAAGATATTATTATTTAGAAATCCCCCCCTCACACAGAGGGCTGTTGTAAATGTAAACAATGAGTGTAAAAACACTAAAATAAGACTCCAGGCACCCAGGCCCAAAATCAGTTACCAAAAATACACCATCTGATGCAAAACAGAGACTTCCAGGGAAGAAACTGCAGAACATCAGATGGTAGATGCAGAACACAACGCCTAACCACCCGTAGGTGAAGACGTAAACATGGGGAAAGAACAGAATTCATTCTGTTAATCAGCTAAAACTCCCAAGAAATTTTAGTAATAATAATTACAGAAACTATGCCAAAAGCATGGGAGAATAGCAAGGGGGAACTTAAAGGACAGGGAGAGAGGAAAACACTTGAAAAAACAGTGTAACTAAATAATCAGAATGACAACAAAATGGCTGCTGCCTTGAAAATAGGTAACTTAACATAATTTCATTAAAAAATTTTAAGTTACAGCCCTGATAATATTCTGTCACACATTCTTTTCCTCTCCTCCTTTTCTATCCTCCTTAGAATCACCATTTCACTAATATTTATGTGTCTGGCATCATTTAAACTGAGATTTAAAAGCACAAAGATCAGTCAGATGTTAACTGATGAAGGGCCAAACTTAGAATGATAAATGGCGCCAATTTCGGAACGTCCTTGACACTGCGCATGCGCAGTAGGGGCGAAGTGTGGAGGGCCTTTCAGGACATGTTTTCTTTAGTTTTAGATGCAAATTTTGGGGATTGGGGGGCAAAATTTGTGTTTGGCCCTATATTTTAAGAGTTAGCACCAGCTATGTCTGGGTCATTGGTACAGTATAAAAATATAGATTCACTATGGACCAACTATAGAGACTATAAGCATTCTGAATCCAACCTTTCAGCCTTTAGATATAGATAAATCATGTGTGAGAAAGTGTGAAGAAAAAAACAAGAGGTAAGTTGATTTGAATTGGAATGGAATGCGAGGCGTGAATGTGATATGACCAGTCCAGGCCCTGTTGGACTCCTTCCTCGCTTCGCTCGGAAGAGGGCTGGGATATTTATATAGAATCCTGTTCATGAATAGACTAATTAGCAGTCAATCACTGAGTACACAGGCCGAATCTTCCCAGGGCCGAATTTTCCCGATTCCAAAATCATGATGCAGATTAATCAGACCGTTCGATGCTGGGGAAGTACTGGAAAATTGCCTCTAGTCAGTAAAATTCCATCATAATATTCAGCCCAGCGTCCTTTCGTCATGACTGTGTACAGATACCGATAACTGTGGTACTAAAACTGTAATTATAACTCTACTGTACAGAGGTATCGGTGTGTCGAATTACCGAAACGGACCGGAACGGGAGAGTAATCTACTGAAACATGCAGCCAAAAGACTAAAACGGATGATAAGGTCTTTCTGCCGTGAAGCGTGTGCGTCCATCATCATACCCACTTTCCTATGCACAGTACTGATTATGCGTCACATCATGTTTCCTCATTCTTCACTTAAGATATTAGGAATAAACTGAACACTGATCGGAACCACCTCGAAATGCATCCAGTATACAAGGGTCAGGAACGGGGCAAGTCTCAAAACAACACTGAAATGATTTCAATGGTTTATTCAAAAACAAATAGCACAGTTTAAATGTATGTAGCTCAATGTAGCACAGAAGTGTAAAAATATGAACATAAAACAAAAGATACAAAAAAAAATATCAACTCCTCACCCAACAAAACCAAGTAAACAGCTAGAATTTAACTCTTTACCCAACGTAACGGAAAACAGGCCAGCGCTATTCTCGAATATCGCTATTCAATCTTCTTCATGATATAAATAAAAATACTAACTGGTTCAAACTTTTGCAAAAATCGAAATCACCATTTGGTAATGAAGAACATGTGTAGCAATAAAATTGCATTTCTTTTGCTTTCCAACATTTGGTAAGACTAGTGGTCAGTTTTGCGCATTTAAAATGCGTCCATTTTTTGCATGATATGCATTCAATCGACCATGCATTGTCTGCATCTTCTCCACAAGATACAGGGATACATGTTAAAGGGAGAATGATAGAAAAATTATGAGCGCATGTATTTATTTGCTCCTAGTAATTGTAAAACAAACACAGTTTGCGGTCTCCCTATATACCGAATCTGACTTCAAATACCGAATCTGACTCTGACCTCAAATAAATTAATTATACGTTTTTCCTAATGGAATTATCGGTTTTGAGTGGGCCTAGTGGGGATATAATTATTTTAAAATAAAACTGTCACAGTAAATATCCATGAATTTCATGTAACGGTAGTTGGTGAAACGGCGCAAGTTCAGTTTTCGAACATCACCTTATTTTCTCAGGAACAGGATGTGGAACAGGAACGGGTACCTTACCTCTGGAATGCAAGAACAGAGAGACAGCGCATTAATGATTAGTGTGTTGTTATGGTGGGCAAACATTTGAATAAAGTTTATTCACTTGCGTGGATTAATGCGCTTTCTCTCTGTTCCTGCATTCCTTAGATTAGGTACCCATTCCTGTTCCTGAGAATATGTAGCCCCGCGTCATACATAAAATTAGGTGGTGCTCGAAAACTGAACTTGCGCCGTTTCACCAATAACTACCGTTACATGAAATTCAAGGACATTTACTGTGACAGTTTTATTTTAAAATAATTATATACCCACTAGTCCCACTCAAAACCGATAATTCCATTAGGAAAAACGTATAATTAATTTATTTGAGGTCAGATTCGGTATTTTAAGTCAGATTCGGCATATAGGGAGACCCACAGTTTCTTGTTGAAGAAACACAAGTGCAGACAGATGTACTGTCACTTTCACTAAGAAACCAAAGCAGCAAGCTATCTTTTCACACTTGGAAAATTTTGAAGCCACACATTTCTCACCTCCCAACACATGCCTACAGACCTCATTGCTAAGACAAAACATCACCAGCTTACATCGTTAAACCACCCACTTTGTGTTGTTATTGTGATAAAGCTCTGGTTTAAAAAAAAAAACATGATCCCAAACTTTGTGTTAGGTCGGGTGCTCAACCAATAGAAATGACTTCTATTCATTCAGTTCTGATACTTTCACTGCTCATTTTGGACCATGCACACTTCGTTCTATTTGAGTGATAATGCTTGCTGAAATGAGACGGGGTTGGCAGGTAGGATCTTTTGTTATAAAACCATTGAGGGTAGAAGGGGCGCACCTTTTCTCAAAATCTGCCGTAAAATTTTATTTCACACAGGTGAAAATTAAAAGCTGAAACACATTGAACCTTTATCCCATTAACTGTGAAACGGTCGGAAAATTAACTTGAAACCGACTCCCATGGGTTATTATTTATTAGGAGTTTCTCAGTACCGCGATGGAGCTCGGTTATCTTAATTATTTGGTAAATCTCCCCGACAGCCGATGGTGTAAAGTAATGTTCCTGAGAATTTTCAACTCAAATATCAAAACGGGGTGGATGGTCCAAATGAGGGAGCTAGTAGAGAACTACTCATTGGAGATCTCGGACCTGGACGTTGGGGCAAACCAGGGTAAAAAAAATCGTCAGAGAAAGGGTCATGGAGGATTGTAACCGTAATTGGCGAGAGGGGGTCAAATCAAAGAGGTCTTTGGGTGGCCTGCGTGATAAAGAGAAGCCAGGTTTTGAAGAGTACCTTGATGGCACCTTTGGGGGGTCACTGTTGTTCAAGCTGAGGTCGCGATCCCTGGAGCTGAGGGGAAAAATTGGGAAAGACGGTGAAAGGGGGTGCCAGATGTGTAACTTGGACATGGTGGAGACCCTGGAACACTTTCTTCTAGAATGCCCAAAGTATCAGCCTAAAAGAATGAGATTCACTGGGTGTATAATGGGGAAGTGGGATGGGAGAATGAAGGACATGTGGTTAGGGGGAGACTCAAAGGAGAGGGTTAATATGCTAATCGGAGAGATTGGGAAGAATGGGACAAGGGATATCATCAAGCAGTTCGTCTCCGAGTGTTGGGAGGAGAGGAGAAGCGTGGGAATAGGGAGGCAGTTGGGAGTACAGGGGTAACCATGGCCTTCTCGTCCGAGAACCGCGACAAATCAGCGGCTGGCCAAAGTGTTATTATTATTATTATTATTAATTATGATGATTATCAGGGGTGGGTCTGGAATTTAGTAGTATTGATATCCTAGGATCTAAAATTTCAAGATTAGTGGGGGGGGGGGGGGAGTCGTCTTGCACACACAGACCCGTTCCAGTCTTTTCGATGCCCAGATCGATAGACTGGAGGCCCGTTTCGGTAGTTTGAGTTCCCGTTTCGGTAATTCGACGGACCCAGAGGTATTACAATCATTCAACTATGAATGTTTGTCGTTTTCTTTTCAATGTTGATTGTTGTTTAGTAGAGTGCGGAGATGTAGTTTGAAAAATTATCAACGGTCCTTGAAGAAGGCCAAGAGGCCGAAAGCTTGACGAAGAGCAATATTGATGAGATGTTTTTTGACTGTGTGATTGATACAAAAACAGAATCCTGAATGCAACTTCAAGGAATTTAAGGAAAAGTAGATGTAACTTGAATGGGCCAATGCCATTAGCGAAAGGAAATTAGGAATCGTTATTGGTGAAAAAATAAAATGGTCGCATTGTCAGATTAAAAACTTCTATCAAATTATCTATTCAATGTTTGTAATAGTACTAATACCAAAATATAGTTGAGGTTTCCGTTCTCAAGCCCCTCAAAATATCTTTTTCAATACACTATCGCATTTCGAGTCCTCTCCCTTGAAGAGGAAGAGTTCCAATTTGATATTCAACTTGAGCTGGAATATTTGAATAATCGGAGCAAGAAACATTTTGTGCGGTGCACAAGCACAGAAAGGAAGACTGAGTGTCCAGTAACCTCGAACCGCTGTAATTTCGACCCAATGTAAATTAGGCCCAAATCTGTAATTTCGACCCCAAAAAAGTAATTTCGACCCAAAGTAATTTCGACCCATTTCGGTAACTTCGACCCACTATTTTCTCGGACTCAGACGCCCTACCGCTGACCATCTTGCCGATCGGTAATCTCGATCCAAAGTCCAAATCAAATGGTTTCGCGCGCCGAAGGCGCGCAGGGACGCTACGGGGAGCAAGCCCCTTTCGACTCTCATTGGCTATTTGTTTTTGTAGGATGTCGAGGCGTGGTAGAGGAGGAAAAGGAAGGAGGGAGGTGGCTTATCTCCGTCTGGGCTTTTTCCGGCTCTTTTTCTTTGGAGGTGGTTGAGATGGTGATGTGGAAGTCGAGGATGCAGAGTTTAGTAGCTGGATTGTGTCTAGTGTCTTTTTTTGAATCTGTCCTGGATTGTTCCCTGTACGCGCGGCATTCGGCGATGGCTTGTTTCCCCAACTCGAGCTCTCGTTTAGCCAACTCTAATGTTCTTCTTATCCTGGGGTCTTCGATGGTGATTACAGACTGGGGTGGCTGTATTTCTCTGATTGGCTCACCCGGGCTGTCCGGTTGAGAAGTAAGTGGGGAGTGAGGGGTGGGAGGTGGTGAAAAAGCAACCTCCGGTTCCTCCTCAGTCTCCACCAGACGTTCCTCATCCAACAGTACCGGCTCAGGAGCTGGCAGTTGGTTGGGTGTACTAGTGGGACTAGGAGGGGAACTGGCAGCTGCCTCCAGGACCTCCACCCCCCCCCCCCCACTCAACTCTTTCTTCCTATTCCGGAAGGCCTCCAGGCACAGGGCGCTCCTGCGCTTGGTCGATGGACTCTTCTTCCTGTTCTTTCTCTTTCTCTCTTCAGGGCCTCCGTACCCCTTCGGGTGAGGACCAGTGGGAGAGGGGATCCTCTGGCCAAAGGTGCTACAATTCCAGGCTCAGGTGGACTCTCTTGCCTGTCTCCTGGACAGTCTAGGTGACAGGGCAAGAGATGCCCAGAGCTGATATGGTTCTGATGAGTCTCTCTGGTAATTCCAGTTTTTCCATTATTGTTAATCAGGTGCTCACGCTCTGAAGTCAGAAGTGTGAATGATGACCCAAAGTAATTTCGACCCACTTCAGTAAATGCAACCCACTATATTACCCCGATTTTTTCGATAAATATAAAGCTTTATTCAAGTAATGATTAGGTTGGGTATTTATTTGTCTCGTCTTTTAATGCTACACATCCTTTGTAAATACCGATCAAGTGTTATTACAAAATTTGTTGTGGTAAGTATTCACACCAGGATCATGAATTGGAAGTTTTTATCCAGCTGTGTGTTGACGTAGTGGGGGTATTGTTGAGAGGATTGACCCACTTGGACCCCCAACCTATAGAGAAAATGTACCCATGCGGATCGGCCTGAATTTAAAAAGATTGAATTTTGAGTACCACAAAACTCAAGCCACGGATATTTTATCACCTGCTCCCTACAAACATTCGACTTTTAGCCACCGCCCCCCACCCCCCACCCCCTCCCTCCTCCTCATTCTGAATTATTTTCTCAAATAATGTGCTAATCGGATCAAATGGTTTCGAGCGCCGAAGGCGCGCAGGGATGGTTTGGGGCAAGCCCCTTTCGACCCTCTTTAACTGTAGATGATTTTGATCGTCTGGGCGTGGCAACCCTTATAAAAAAGTACCATGGTAAATCCCAAAATACCCTGGTAATACCATGGTAATACCATGGTATTACCAGGGTATTTTGGGATTTACCATGGTTTACCATGGTACTTTTTTATAAGGGAAAGGAGGAATGGAGAAGGAAGCAGCTTATCCTCTTCTATGTTTTTTGAGGACTTCTTCTTTGGAGATGGTTGTGATGGAGATGAGTTTGTAGAATCTTGTGGTGGTTGTGATGGAGATGAGTTTGTCGGATCTTGTTGCTGGTTTCTTTTGTTAAGGAGTTCTCTAGCCATTCTGGAGACTTCATCCGAGCGTTTATCACCATCTTTGCACTTTGCCTGGAGCTCATTACGTTGCGCCCTCAGTTCCCTTGCTTCTGCCATTAGTGCGGCCAGTGTTGGTTGGTTGACAGAGTCTCCCTTGCCCGGGCTGCCCGGAAGCGAAGGAAGAGGGAAGTGAGGGGCGGGAGGTGGCGAAAAAGCAACTTCTAGTTCCTCCTCAATCTTCACAGGGCGTTCCACATCCAACTGAATCGGCTGGGGGCCGGTAGTTGGTTGGGTGCTCCTGTGGGACTGGGAGGGGAACTGGCGGCTGCCTCCGGAACCTCCATCACCCCACTCCTCTCCTTCTTCTTTTCCAGGAAAGCCTGCAAGCGTCGGGCGTCCCTACGCTTGGTGGATGGGCTCTTTTTCCTGTTCTTCTTTGATTTCTCTTCCTTTTCAGGGCCACCTCCAGACCCCCTCAGTTGAGGACCAGTGTGAGAGGGGTTCCTCTCACAAAATGTACCACCTCTCCCCGAGGAGAGTGGTGTATTTTTCTGTTCAATGGTGAAGTCCAAAGTCAGATGGACGCTCTTGCCCGGTTCTTGGATAGTTCAGGAGATGGGGCAAGAGACGCCAAAAGCTGATATGGCTTTTTGCAATCTGGCTGGTATTTCCATAGTCAAGTTGTTAACGCTCTGATGTCAGAAGTGTGAATCCGTAATGTGAACCGATGTGCTACTGGGAACATCTGAAGGCTTATGTAATTTTCGGTAGCTGTTTGATTCTGTTACTGGAAGTTAATCCCATTGAGGCGATTGTCTCATTAAAGGCTCATTGTCACATCTTTCAATTACTGAATAAACTACTGTTATTAATAGCCACCTGCGCAAATTCAATAGACATAATACGGTCTTGCGATTTATGTATCCACAGTAATTTTTTCAGGGGGGGGGGGGGGGGGCACTAAATATTTGCAAGACGTGACGTCCTATTTTTTATTCGGCCCCTTTTTACACCCACCCACCCACTACGTGCAATTTTTCTACTACCGTTCTCAGACACCCACCCCCCACTCTCCCATTAAAATCCAAAATAAACTTACCCCAATTGCCCACGTGTGGGCACGATGACGCTGTGTGCTGAGACGTACTGCACGCCGAGGTGCACATGTCTTCAGCCAATCTAACCCTGTCTGTGTAGTACGCAGTACCGCTGTGCAGTGTGTAGTACAGTCGTGGGTTATGATGTTGAAGAGCTGACAGCTGCTCGCCGTTGCTCGGCGGTTCTCTCCGGGTACTCTGGCTTCCTCTGTGATGGAATATAATTTCTAGCGTAATATTTGTTCCAAAGAAAGTTTGTCACATAAAAGAAGTTCCAATGAGAACTGTCATTATATAATATTTTATCCAGGGTCATAAGGAAATGTCCAACATAAAGGATAAAATATTATGTCATAAAATTTCTCCCTAGAACTTTTGTTATATAAATAAATTTCCCAGGAATAAATCTGCAAGTCAAACAACATTTTTCAGGACGTCATATTTTTCGACCCCTTAATGCCAGTGTGCATGTCAAAGTATACTCTCCCAAAAAAAGAAAGTGTGCATGCTAAAAAAATAACACTAAAAAAAGATATATATCATTTTCATTCATGGAAATTTTATTCAATCACAGATGAATCAATTTGTGATCAACACGAGAAATTTCATTACGCTACGACGAATACTCTTGGTGCCATGGAGAGTCAAAGACTCTAAGGGTCAAACACAAAAGTCACACACTCAATATCTGGTATGACCTCCGTCTGCATCGACTACTGCTGTGCATCTACGCCTCATGGAAGCGAACAAGTTAGCATGGAAGTGTTGTGGGATGTTGTTCCATATTCTGATAAGCTGTCTTGGGAGTTCCACAAGCGTTGACGGTGCATGGGGAAGCCGGCGTAGCTGACGTTTCATTTCGTCCCATACGTGCTCAATGGGTGAGATATCGGGCGAATTTGCGGGCCAGGGAAGAACATCCACTTGTTGTTGCTGCAGATACTGTTGAACAACACGAGCTGCGTGGGGTCGGGCGTTGTCCTGCTGTAGAATGACGCCGAGGCCATGACGTTGCAGAAATGGGACAACAACAGGTGTAAGCACTTCATCACGATATCTGGCTGCATTGAGATTGCCATCAATAATGACCAGCTCAGTTCTGTTACGGGCAGTGATGCCACCCACACCATGAGAGACCCTCCCCCATAACGGTTTCGCTCCACGACACATGGATCTGCGTAGCGTTCGTTTCGATGTCTGTACACTCTCTGGCGGCCATCTGATGATGAAAGATGGAAACGACATTCATCTGTGAATAAAACATGTCGCCACCAGTGTAAGGGATGCCTGAGATGTTGTCTACACCACTGCAGTCGAGCTCGACGATGACGTAACGTCAAAAGCGGACGAATTGCAGGTCTTCGAGGACGTAAGCCGTATTCTCTCAGCCGATTGATTACTGTTTGAGGATGTATCCGTCTCAGGTTAGGGATGTTCCTGGCTGTCGTCGTTGCCGTTTGTTGCCGGTTCCGGAGATGGACGACACGGATATACCGATCTTGTGCAGGGGTGGTAACTCGGGGTCTCCCGGAACGGGGTCGGTCTCGAACGTCATCATGTTGTGCATGTCGATGGACTAGCCTGTCTACAGTGTTACGGTGGCAGTTCAAATGCTGGGCAACCTCTCTGTGTGTTCTGCCAGCTCTAATCATACCCAGGGCAAGGAGACGTTGATTCATTGTCAATCTTGGCATGCTAATGTGGAGTCGTTTTAACAGCAGCGCAAGTTTGAATGTGAACGATAGGAAGGCCTTACTTTAGTGTTTAAATACCCAAGGATTCACACTGCTGCATGAATTTTCAGACTCTTCACGTGCAAAACATGCCTTTTCACAAACGTGCAGCACGTCATTTAACGTTAATGTAATTTTAACAGGGAAAGCTGTTTTTGTGTTCAATAGAACTTATTCATGAACAGGTTAACACTCTTTACACCTACGAAATTATTTTTTTGGAGTTTGATCAATTTCTGCAATGCACACTTTCTTTTTTGGGCGAGTATAGATACCTGAGCCAAATTTGGTGAAAGCCATGCAATGACTTAATGGGAGGCGTAGGCAGACAAATAGACACACAGACAAACATTGCTCAAATTATAGTATGATTTAAGGAAAATTTAAATTTGGAATATGTGTTATGCAAACATAAGTTCCGGTTAAGAATGTTTGTGTTATGTAAGTGGAGTTCCCTGATGGAATATTTGTTTTGTAAGGGGATTTCCATATTGGAATATATGTTATATAAGGGAAGTTCAATATTGAAAAAAAATGTTCGTTAGGCCGAGGAAATTCTACACTGGAATGTTTGTTATGTAAGGGTAGTTCCATAATGGAATATCATTTTCATATTTACAACTGAAATTAGATATTAGCATATTCTTACGATCATAAAATTCTATATTGGTTAGGTGTGGATAATTTGTATTGGAATATATATTTTTAAGATAAATAGATGTATATGTCCTGGAATGAGCAGAAATCATTTGACCAAGTTTCGTCTGTTGATAACACTGTATGCTTGTGTCTCAAAAAATAACATTAAAATAAAATCTAATAATGTATAATTGATAAATTCTTACCTTCAATGTATGTCCTGTCATTAAGATAAATAAAGATTTTATTGAATTCTTCAGAATCCATATCGATAATTCACCATTTTGTTTGAATGGTAAAAAAAAATTAAAGTGTGTCTGAACACATGACTAACTGGCACAAAGAACTATGATATTATTTCTTGCTGCATTAATTAAGGGTAAAATAGTGTTCGTGTGTGTCTGATCACATGACCTATCTGTACACAGAACTATAATATTATTACCTCTACAATTAAATATAATACATTTATATATGAGGGCACAATTATTATAGGCGAGGAATAAATATTACATAATGTTTATCCCCAAGAACTTTGCTTATATAGTAATTTGTTCTCGATAGAACATATAATATGTGGAACAAATACACTCAGACCTCCACCCGTAAACCTGTCACCGACATGTTATGACCCTGATTGTTAAAGTGTCGTTAAACACCAATAAATAAATAAATAAATCAATAAATCAATAAATAAATAAATTAATTAATTAATTAATTAATTAATTAATTAATTAATTAATTAATAACTTGGGTTGAATTTAATGCATCAGAGAGAATTTTCCCAAAATATTGTCTGCACATTTTCTACATTTCGAACAAGACACCCACCCCCTACTAACGTGTGACATTTTCCCAGATTAAGCCCAATATTCTCACATACAAAGCCCCCTGATGTTGTATTTATGTTAAGACTGTGATGTACAACATCATCTTTAAGGTTTGAAACACAAATGATGGTATATATTAGCTGATATATTGATATATTTTTAAAAAATTCAAAAAATTGCACAAGTTGGAAATGCACATTTTTGGCGCACTCAAGAGACCCACCCACCCCCACGTCACGTCTTGCAAATGTTTGGTCCCCCCCCCCCCCCCCCCCCCCCCCCCGGTGTGAGTGTAAAAATTGTCAGCCGTCTGAATTATATGAATTGATTGTCAAATAATGGTATAGAGTGCTGGCACAACAGACTGAACTTGGAAACCAATGCCAATCCCCACTTCTACACATTATCAAATGTATTACTTGTGAGCTTGTGACATTAAATGTGAAACTTATATCTGAGAGAACAATTAAACAGAGACAAAAAGCAACACAAACAATTACAAGGGAGATTATTTGATGGCTGGGACAATTATATTGCTGGTGAGTTAAGTTCCAAAACAGTTGCTACGCGTTTGTGCTTCGTTGAACGGACCAACTGTGTAAAGTTTATTTGTTTACTGTTGGATTGCATGAGTACTATTAAGCACCCAATACCACTGTATAACCATTAAATTTATCCTAATTAGATCTCGTTGTTTCTAAGTATTATTTTTTGTTTAACTGGAATCGGCAATTTGGAATACAAGATAGGTCTGACCCTTAAAATAATCACGGTTTTTTTAAAGCGCAGTCCTATCTTGTAATAATAAATTGTTGGTTTCAGCTAAATGGAAAATAATACTTACATTTAGGCCTAGCATGTTGTAATTAGTCATAATTCATAAGTGGGTCGAAATTACCGATCGGTAAGGCGGTAAGCGGGAAGGCTCTTGAATCGGGAAAAATAGTGAGTCGAAGTTACTGAAATTGGGTCGAAATTACTTTGGGACGAAATTACTTTTTTGGGTCGAAATTACAGTGGGTCGAAGTTACTGGCATTCGAAAAGTCATGAAAAAATACTTTCCACGCATATATTTTGGAATAAGTTCACATAAGTACCTTTGCTCCTGCCCATGCGCCCCCTCCCCCCATTCAATGAGTATAACATTCCATATTTACATTCTAAATTATTGTTGTGGTTAAAACAATGGGGGGATGCAAAATAAGCAACAGGTTCAGTATCCTAGGTTCGGATGGCTTGCATGCTGAGGTGAGAGCAGGAAATATGAAACAGGAGTGGGAATTAGTTGAGGATGAAGTGGAGTTGTAGAGGAGGACATAGGCGTCAGAAGGAGCGGGATATTAATGCTCGAAGGGTGACATGTGGCGGCAGTAGTGAGATTAGACGAGAAGCAAAGGATAAAGAATCAGACCAAGGCGACGATTGGGGCGATTAGAAGGAAGTAAGTCTTGGCGGATTAGCATTTTGCAAGTGGTGTATTGTGTGGTCTGTTGTCCCGATAGTGCAAACCGGACTGTTCTGTGTTTGCCATGGACCAAGGTGGAGGATCTTTGGTAGAGAGTGTGTGGTATCGTTGCAGGATCAGGCCCAGATACTGTACTGGTTGTACCTGTGGGAATTAATAATATTGGAGACAGGAGGTGAGCTAGGTTGATAGAAACATACAGGGAACTAGTTGGTAAACTCATAGGTAGGGATGCAATGGTAGTGGCATCTGGGATTCTTCCTGACTTTGGTGGAGACGATGAACGAAATTCTTGGATCATGGCTTTAAATGAGGAGTTGGATGATAACTACTTTGATACGCTCTGGGGTATAGCAATTCTGTTTGGGTGGGACAAATTGAACCGTGGGAGGAAGGGGACGAAAGCTTCAGAGAAAGAGTTATAGATAGCCGAGCCTTTGGGGGAGGGAGACCAGAGGGAAGAAAGGTGGGAATAGCATGAGAGAAGAGGATGATAGGAGAATAGCTACTCCAGGAAATAATAATACTAACATGGATGGACGTATGTCTAAGGCGCACAAAGTGGGATAGAGCAACATTTTGATAGAAAGTCTGAGAAATAGCTACAACGGTCGAGGTCGGAGGGTTGGGGTCGGGGGGGGGGGGGGATAATAATGTTATGGGTCTAACCGAGACATGGCAAGGCAAAACAAAACAAAGCTGTGTGGCAAGCAAAGTGATTTGTGTGAATAGGTGTGGGGGCGAATCGAATGTCAAAAAGGGAGGAGTAGACATATTGAAAAGGAGTAGAATCATTCGTTGATCCCAGCTCTTACTCACGTCAACGACTCCGGTCTCCAAATGAAAAGTATGGGTGAATGTCAAGTTAAAAACAAATGTGTCACTCGGTGAGTAGTATTTGCATTGGAGGTAAGCAAGCCTGAATAGAATGATGCAATATACACAATACTTAGATCAAATATCAATCGCGGAACTGGAGAACAGAGGGCTCAGTATAATCCTAATGGGGGAATTCAATGGACATATGGGGGATCGAGAAGAAGGCATACAAAGTGAACATAAGAACACCAACACAAATGGAAGGAAGCAGATGAACTTCACAAATTAACCTGACCTAAAGATACTCATAGGTACTGAATTGGGGTGTGTGTGTGTGTGTGTGTGTGTGTGGGGGGGGGGGGGGTTATAGGTGTAGAAGTGGGCGTGGAGGGTAAAGGAGACTTGGATAGTGAACACAACTTGATCACAGTCACTATCAGGGCCAAAAGCAGAATACGAAACAGAGAAAGCTTTAATGAAAAATGGGGACTCTCAAACCTATTTTGGAAATGGATTGAATAAAAGAAACAGAAGTAGTAGTTCACAGAGTATTAAATGGAAAACAAGTACAGGCAACCAAGACTATGTCGCATTAGAACTAGGTAAGCACCGGAAAAAGCTAAATGATATGTGATGGGCATTGGTAAGTACCAGAGTGCAAAAAAAGGAAGGGGAAAACTTATTGAATCTCATATGCAGCTACATAAAAGTAGAGGAAGTACACTGCAAAAAATATAGGTTCTCTTTAGAACCCAAACTGGTTCTAATCCTGTCCCTGAGATGGAACCAGCTCTGTTGAAACAGAATTTATTTCAAATCAAATACATTTACCAAGGTTAGCATTCAGTTTTAACAGAATATTACACGAACTGAAGTAGATTCAGCAGTAAACTTGGACCTTTTTCAACGCAGTCGCCAAACATTTTGAAACAAAGGAGATATGAACAGTTGGCATATCGAACCAGTTTTGGTTCTTCACAGAACCAAAACTGGTTCGATATGCCAACTGTTCATATCTCCTTCGCTTAATAATGATTTGAGACAACCTCGTATAAGCTCTAAACTTACGGCTGAAACCCCCTCAATTTATGTTTAATTCTGTTAATATTTAATGTTAATCTTTATAAATTTATTTGATTTCAAATAAATACTGTTTAAACAGAACTGGTTCCATCTCAGGGACAAGATTAGGACCAGTTTTGGTTCAAAAGAGAACCTATATTTTTTGCAGTGTACAACAAGTGGTTTGCAAATCAAAGAACGGAGAAGTGGAAGGGGCAAATTAAATTCCCACCGAAGTCCTAAAAGGGCGAGAAGCTGTTTTGTAAGTGCGTAACGGCATTATTCAACTTGGTACTTTGAAAAACAAGAAGTTCCCAAAGAGTGGAGAGAAAGCAAAGTAACACCCAGTTAGACATAAAAGAGAGATAAGGAGGTATTGGATAATCACTGGACAGTTACCGGGTAATCTCAGTCAGAAGCAACATATGAAAATATTTCTATGAAGTTTTAGATGACAGACGAAAGGAGGTGATCGAAGAGAAAGGATTTTTGAGGGAGATCCAGAGAGTTTTCAGAAAAAAAATGAAGAGTCACAGATCACCTTTTACACTATCTCAGCTGATAGAATCAACGAAAGCCAAAAAGAAAAAAGACGTTTATGGCCTTTATGGGTGCTAAAAGCATATTATCGGGTATGGATGGTGGGAGGGAATGTGATGAAAGCTGAAGGTTTTGGGCCCGGGGCTGGGATTGTTGGAATCTTGAATACATCGTATAAAGATGCATGGAGTGAGATCAATCTGGGAAACGTTACAACAAAGCAGGTCCCTACGGACAAGGCCACAAACAGGAATATATCCTTTCAACGATTCATTTTGCATTGTATATCGAAGATTTGTGTGATGAAATCCTGCAGAGCGATGATAGGGTACAAGTTGGGGACATAACGATCCATGGGTTATTTTGTGCTGATGATATGGTCCTTTATCCGAAAGCGAAGTGGGACTAGGGAAGCTGCAAGCAATTATTGAGAGATATGGAAACAAATGGGGTCTCCACCTGAATGACGCAAAGGCAAGGTTCTACCCGTGGAGAGTAAAGTAGGGCCTACTCGAATGTGGAGGGTGGGGAAGTCTCTATTCTGGAGGCGACAGCAAACTACTTAGTGTAGGCGAGACAGGTGACAACGACTATTTAGGACTCAACATAACCATAACTGGAACCACACAACTGAGTATGAAGGGGAAGCGAATACTTCACCCTTTACCCAACGCAGACGATACCAAAATTTACTATTTTAAATATAATTTTTTAAAATTTTTCAAAAAATTTCCACAAAACCATATCATGTGACCTCTCGTTGGAACGAGCTCGTTCCAACGAGGGGTCACATGATATGGTTTTGTGGAAATTTTTTGAAAAATAATATTTTTCCATCTGCTGAATTTGGATATTACGCGGGCGGATGCGGGCGATTCGACGTTTGGGGAGGAATATCTTCAAAAAGGTTTTTTTGTGAGAAAAATCACGTAGGATATGGTGAGTGTACCAAGTATAAGGTACGATGCGGAAGTAATTATTATAAACCAAACTGCCATTAAGAGTTTGGAAGCTCTGCAGAATGATGTCAGTAGATGGATAATATGGTCGTTCAATTCAGCAACACCGGAAGCAGTCGGGAGAGCTTAGGTGGTTAAGGATCAAGGAGATGATACATTTGGTGAAACTGTGTTACCTGAACTATTTGGTTAATTGGACAGCCGGCAGCGTAAAGTAAAGTTTCAGAATATTTGGGATTCTAATATCAAGACGGGTGGGTTGGCTAGTGAGAAAGATAATGGAAAATTATTCACTTGAAATCTCTAACCGTGAAGGCTGATAGCCCAAGGTAAAGGACACGCCGGGAAGACAATCGTAGAGGATATTGCGACCGACATGGACGAGAAGGGATCAGAGCAAGGAGGTCATTGGGCGGCTAAGGAGAAACCAATATTTGAAGAGTTGGCACCTTTGGGGTCACTGGTGTTGAAATTGAGATCGAGGTCGCTGGAACTTTGAAGAAAACTGGGCGGCTTGCGTGATAAGGAGAAAACAGTATTTGAAGAGTACCTGGTTAGAACCTCATCCCCTGAGTTCCAATGTGTTCTATGTGCCTACTGGCACATAGAACACATTGGAGCCCAGGGGCGACCTTTGGAGTCACTGGTATTCAAACTGAGATCAAGGTCGCTGGAACGTTGAGGAAAATTGGGTGGCTTGCAGGATAAGGAGAAACCAGTATTCGAAGAGTACCTGATTGGCCCCTTTTGGGTCACTGGTATTCAAACTGAGATCGAGGTCGCTGGAACTTTGGGGATAATTGGGAGGTGGATGACAGTGACAAAGAGTGCTAAATATGAAAGTTGGCAGTAATGGATAATCTGGGAAACTTTCTCTTAGGTATCCAAAATATCAGTCAATTAGTATACTGGTGAATAAACATTTCATATCATATGATCATATCAGTCTGAGACAACCGGATTCCATAGGAATATAATGAGGAAACGGTATGGTGAAAATGAAGGGCAGGTGGTTACTGCATGATATAAAGGAGCGGGTTAGTGTGCTGATCGGTGTAAATGAGAATAAAAGAAGTATGGGATAACATTAAATAGTTCGTTTCTGGGTGTTGGGAGGAAAAAAGGAGCGGGTGAAGAGGCATTTGGAGTACAGTGGTAATCAAGGCCTTCCTATATAACTGCGACAAACCAGCGGTTGGTCAAACAGTTGTTATTATTATTATTGCAACTTGAGAAACCGCGAATACAAAAATAACAGCCAGCTAAATATTACGATGGGTACGAAGGAATCGGCAAAAAGTTTCTCATTAAACATATCTCAAAATTGCAAAAAATAAAAACGATGACTTCTGAGAGGCAAACACAGAAAATTTACTGCAAAAGGATTTAAGAAATATTTCTAATGTAGATATATGGTAATCAGAAACCTAGAGTAACCATTCATAACCTGGGCCACCAGAAATAATTTCAGTTAAAGACTAGCGAGATGGTAATCCGGTGACATCATGTTTGATCAGATTGAATGAACGCCCAACGGTGTCGGGCCAATTCGCCCCAATTCTCGTTCGTCCAAGGTGGTTTCGCCCCTATATTGGGGCGAAACGACCCGGGTATGAGGGGCGAAACGACGATGATTTTCTTCATTTTTTAATGGTTTTAAAGTACTTTTCACCACCAATTAACATTAAAATGCCTATAACCTGCTGAAAATCAGCATATGGATATTGATAGTGAGGCTCCGGAAACAGGACTTACATAATTTGAAAGCAGAGATACGGAGATTCCTGAATCATTTGATGAGATTTAAAGTCAAGGCACGTCAATGGCCACACCCACCTTTGATTCATCTTTCGAAAAAAATTCGCTGTCTGATTTGGGCAAAACTATCCACCTCCGCCTGTGGGACGAAACGACCTAGAGCGATTGATCCGGGGCGAACGAGCTTTGGGGCGAAACGACTCATGGCGCGAACGAGAATTGGGGCGAAACGACCCGGGACCCGGCCAACAGTTATAACTCCCAAGGCCAACTCGGTCAATCAAAATTGACCAAAAGACTTTTTCAACAAAATATCAATATACTTACTTCAAATTTTAATTCTTGACATTTATTAAGTAAAGAAATCTCATCATTACGAATGTTGGAGTTTCGCAGTCGCATGATACCTCAAGTTATATTGTCTTCCAGTCGGTCAATCTGAAGAGTTCAAAATTCGATTAAAAAAAATTGTCTTCGATTAGTAACAGAAGTTACTTCGAAATAAAAATTATAAAAAAATTTAAAAATATTGAACCGAGCATCAGAACAGAATAGAATAGAACTTTATTGCAATAAATCACCCGCGTTGGGGAAGATTTCATGGATAACAATACAGAGATTATGAACAATAATTAACAACATTTGGCATAAACATCATCGTCTAGCTTGTTCAAGGTAGGGGTCATATGCTATGTTTTTAGGCAAGACACTTTTTAAAGTGTTATCTGGGAACTGACTTTGCATGTGTCGCCCCCTAGTAGTGCTAGGTAAAGGGTTACTTGACCGTGGAGTGATGAGCCACGAGAGAGTTAAACCAAGGCGAGACGAAACTGAGTATTGCAACTCTTGTTATATACTACTGTTCTCGCATTATTCAATATGCGGTTCATTCGGGGCTATGCAATATACTTAACTCTAACCCAGGACGGCTTGACTGCATAAATACATTGCCGGCGAAAAATTTGTGTTTAGGATGTACGAAGGGGCTTCTTTTACCTCACTGACTGCAACTGGAGGCACTGGGGAGGTAACCCTGCGTAGACAATGAGTGTAGATCCTGTGGAGTTGAAAGCGTCGCAAAGATGATCGATTGGGTGTAAGAACCTGGTGGGTCATCGGTCAACGTGTCAAATGTTATCTCGTAAGAAAATGCACGATTACGAGCTCCGGATATCTAAGATACCAATTCAGACGAAAATAAGCTTTACCCCCTCTCCGCTTCGCTGAGTCACTGGTAGAGAGTATATGCATTAATGCATGTCTTGTGGGGTGGAGGGGATATGTTCCTCGAGGCGTTATTGTTAGTCTATACCCAATCCATCCACATTTTATATCCGCCAGGTCTTGAATAAGAATGAAAACCTATGGGGTGTCACCCAATTAATGTAGGCCCTATTTAATTATATGCTTGCCTTAAATGGGGTCCTATATTATACACAATGCTACCAGAGAGGTTATGCCTGATATTTTATTATTTGGTTGTCCGTTTGTCTATGGATGCGTTACATTGTAGGCCTATATGTTATGTTGTTTCATCCACATTGGGTTTACGTGGAGAATGGATTATCCCTAAAAACCATATTGAGGGGTGTTTTCACCCTGAGAATGAGTCCCTGATTAGAGTAGCAGTAGAAGTACAAACATACAGTAGCCAGTTGACCACGGGCTCATCTAACTGAATATTTGCTTGTATTTTTGTAGTTCTTCAAGTTTTCAGAATCAGAGGCTTATTCTGTGCATGGGTGGAAACTCAACACGTGTATTTTAGTCAGAGGTGGATCCAGACCCTTGCGAAAGAGGTTATGACACACTAAAAGTAAAAAGTATTGTAATAACTGAGAAAACACTCACGTATAAAAAACATAGGTATTGCCCCAGAACACTGGTAAGCTATGGTTTATCATGGCATGCCTTCTGTTTATAAGGGGGAACTCTTATGTTGCAGTATTACCGTAACGCAAAAGCACAAACAAGTGATTGCAAAACAGCAAAGGCTGATGCTTACCTGACGGACGTGCTGTAACCAATTAATGCAGTTCGATGAAATGATAGGTAAAGAGTTTTATCTGCTTATATTGCTGATCAAATGTTTTAGACGTTCATGTCACGGCATCCTGACATTCTCTGAAAAACACAAAAGCACAACATAACTTAACTTAGATCATTTTGTGAAATCAGTTGCATAAAAATACTTTGTTTTCTTTGTAAAGGTCATGAACTCGCTGGAGAAGGAGGGGGCTACCCCTCCACCCTCCCTCTGGACCCACCACTGCGGTTAATGATAGTACACACACTGTATCCAACTGATATACTTACTGCATTGTTTCAATGTTTGGGAATTGTGTGTTAAGTATTTCACCAGACCATAATTTAGAAAGGAAATGTAGGCCTAATAGCCAATGCAAATAGGTGGGGAGGGGAGGTATCACCTCATAGCGATGCCCTATGCCACACACATTCTAGGGGGTGGTCAAAAGAGGTTTGGGAAAATTGGGGGGGAGGGGGGCTGTACCTCACATTGCTCACGGTTTTTACGCCACTGCTAATACCAATAATAGCCTAGACAAATCCGCACCAGCAAGACGGAGAAATTACAATATGCGAAAGTATTGGCCAAAAAAAAAAAAAGAATGGGTACGGCAAGAATCAGCCTCGGGAAGATTCGGCCGAGAAGATTCGTCCCCAAAAAGGCCGAATTTTCTCACTTCGGCACATTTAAAGAACCGAATCTTCTCACCACAGAGCATTTTTTTCTGCTAAAATTTGATGTTTTTTATACTTTTATTTGGAAATATATATTGTGTTTTGATTTCTAATATGTTTTTTGTTAATGGTAAGTATTTCGTATGTAATTTTCGTGTTGAAAAAAATGTTTTTATGCTGATATTGTTTGTATTGCTTAACCATTTATCCAACGTAACGGTCAAAACCGGCCCGCGCTATTCTCAAAAATCACCAATTAACTTTCATTATTTTTTTTCATTTTTTGTCTCAAAAACATATGTTATGACCCCTCGTTGGAACGAGCTCGTCGAGCTCGTTCCAACGAGGAGTTATAACCTATGTTTTTGAGACAAAAAAGAAAGAAAAATTAGTTATTCAAGAATTTTTTTTTGCAAGTGTCGTCTATTTTTCTTGTTTAGGAAAAGGGTTACGATATGTTTGTTGAAGACAATTATATATGATTTTTATGTTCAAACGATATGTATCGTTACAAATGTATATAATGTCCGCATTTGGTATTACTGAGATTTATTTTACAGCATATTTTTTTAGTATATTTTGTCTTAAATTAAGGTGTTAATGTGTGTGACTATTACTCTGTCAAATGACTCTAATCTGGGTCGTAGTAAAAGACGACCACAGACGATTGTGGACAACCGCCGTAGACGACCGTAGAAAAAGTAAGGGGGTTACGGGGAAAATGAAAGTACAAAAGGGTTGATAGTGACCTTATAAACCTATGTGTAAAATATTATAACGATTGGATATGTTTATTCCATTTTATAACGAAAAATGTTGATCCATGAGCAAAACTCTACGGTCGTCTTCTCGTACAATACTAAAAGACGACCGTAGATCAAGCTGTTAATTAACTCGATTACACCATTATGGTCAAGTGTACAGTAAATAATGCAGTAACATATCTTGGTTTTACAAAACAAGGTTTTAACAATATTTTATGCACATTGCCAAGCTTGAGTGTATGCACATGTACACAATCCACCCAGACACACGCACATATTTGTGTGGAATTCCCTGTTACCCAGTTCTTCATCATCTTTAATTATTGGACAGAGCTGTCGACTTGGCGCTGCCAGACTCCCTTTTTCTGTAACCCATGGTACACAAAATGCGCCACATTCCAGGGAGTGGTGGTCGAGTGGATAAGTGCGCAGGTCTCTCATGCCAGCCCCGGTCGGGGAAAGTTCTCGAGGTGTCCGAACACTCTCTGTCAGCATCAATTATGGGGTTGATGCTGTCACAGCGTACGTCCTATCGGGTGGGGACGTAATATGGCTGTCCTCTGTGTGGAGAGAGAACACTCCGTGCAGGCTAAAGATCCCTTTATAGTATTCGAGAAGAGCTAGGCCACGAAGTTGCCGCTATGAAGGTCATCCCACACACCTACGCCATTGGGCCAAGGAGAGGCGTTAATATAAGTTGCATAACTTGTTCGCCAATCCTTGTAAAACAAATAAGATTAAATTATCCAGGAATTTTGTGTCAGGAATTTTGTGTCATCGCAAAAATGAGGGTTCCAGAGGGTTATATAAATTTGTTCTATGACAAATCATTGGAGAGTGCCACCAAAAACAATCTAGCCCTCAACCAGTTACAATAGGTAACTGCACTAGCCAATTTACGTCCATTAGAATAATCAACTGATGCTTTCTCGAGGCCAAAGAATGAGTAAATGCACCCCTGCACCCCCTCAGCACTTCCAGAGACGTAGCTACGGGGGGGGGGGGGTCCTTACCCTCCACCCCCTCCAACATTTGTCCAAACATCAAGGGAGTTGGGAAAATTTTCAGCAAAAATACCAACAGTTGGAAATTCGGAGCATTGTTGTGACGGAGGATTTTTCTGAATGTGGTATTACATTTCCGTGAAAATTCCAACCACCGACTCCCACGGACAGAATTCTGACAAAACAATGCTAGATTTTCCGACTTTTCTCAGTAGCTCCAAGATTAATTCCACAACGGTGGTCGTGTTACTAGTTTTGTTGTCTTCTATGTCTAACCTCATACTCATACTTTGTAACTCATACTTTGTAACTCATACTTTGTAAATATTTCCATTTTATAACGAAAAATGTTGAGCCATGAGCAAACATTTACGGTCGCCTTCTCGTAGAATACTAAAAGACGACCGTAGATCGAGCTGTTAATCAAGTGGGGCAACCTGAGAGTGTGATTGGATTAACACCTTTACGACTGTAATCCCACTGATAATCATTATTTGACACCCCAGGTGGAACCCCCAGGCTACGTTGGTATTCATATTGCTTGGTTAATATAGCACATACGGTAATATACAATAGCCGCTCAAACTTGTAGTTGTTATGAAACCACCTGGCATACTACAGAGTGAATAAGGACTAACAGGTTTATAGATGTTCCTGTCCAGCTAAGAAACCTTTTTATTTCCATATATAATCCACGTTGAATGTGCCAATTTGTTCCTGTCTTAGGTTGCCCAATTTTTGGAGTCTCACCTGTCATCGGAAGCAAACTGCGTCACATTAGTAAAATCACTTCGGATTTTTCAGAAATATTTCCTTTGTTTCTCGTGGTGAATGGGCCAATTTGTTCGTGTCTTAGGTTGCCCAATTTTATGAGTTTTACCCGGCATCGGAAGCAAACTGTGTCACATTGGTAAAATAACTTTGGATTTTTCATAAACATTTTTCTTTTTGTTTTCCAGTGGAAAATTTATTCCTGTACGCTATGCAATCACTTAGGGTTTTTGTTATTATTATTTATTTTAAATTTTTTCTTTTTTAAAAATATTTTTCGCATTTTCATCAGTTTATTATACGCTAAACGACAGATTACCCAAAAAATTGCCGCAAGATAGAAATCGTATCCCCCAGTGTGAAGATATCGAAAGTTTTCACTTTCACGGTATCAATAGGAATGGTCAGATTCTTATAAAAATCGTATAATAAAAAGAAAATCTAGTGTTTTTGAGTGGATATCGAAAATTATCTCACTCGTAACCGAGACAAATGTTTATTTTCGCTCGCGCTAAAACGAAAATAATCATTTGTCTTGGTCCCGAGTGAGATAATTTTTCGGTTTCCACTCAAAAACACTAGATATCCTCTATTTATCAATTAACTACTTTCTGTATCTTTACAGAAACTGTTTCGCTTGCGCGGACTCTCTTCCTCTGACCGGGTTTTTTGCCACTCTAGCAACTCTGGGTATTGTCAGTGTCCCGTCAGTTGAAGTAAAATGTTTTGAATTGTCAATGGTCAAGTTCAAGAGTCTTTTTCTTTCTGCGATCCCGTTGGTCAGCGGTCAAGTTTGTCCATGTCTCATGTCTTACCTGTATTTTTTTTTGCGTGCGGGGCCAAATTAAAACTTCCACTGTCATGTAGAGCGAGCACCCCTAAAGTCAGTCATTTGGTTTTTTACTATCTCTTCAAATCTGTCCGTCACGCCAGGCAGTTTCAGAATTTTCCAGTCATTGTCCAGTTTAATAGTGTTGTTCATCGATTCACAGTTATTGTTTGTCCAAAATTTGCATATGCTTTTACTGCGTTGTCTAGCCTCAAAACGTTTCTCCGTAGTTTGGGTAATAGATTGTCATTCAAGTATTTACTGACGTATTTACTCTTGATTTCTGCTTCAGTTGCTTCGTACACTGTGCTGTCTTCAAGTGTTATTAAACCAGTGATCAGAATTAAAAATTTTGTTTATGATGGTTGATATGGTCTCTTGCGTGTCAGTCTTTTGTAAGTTATGAATTCGTCGGAAGAGTGCTAGAATGTTCTATGTCCCATAGGGGACATAGAACATTCTGGCACTCAGGCGACGAATTGAGTTCTCTTTCAAATGTCGAGTGCATAAGGCGTGAGTACAAGTTGTAATGACATTGATAAGCACCGTCTCATCGTCAGTTCCAAACACAACGTTTGAAGGTGGCACGTCCCTTAGTCAACAGTAAGCAGATAAGAAATAAATCGCTGGTAAGCTATTGTCAAATTGGCAGTTAGTCAGGCTGTCCCGTTTGTCAGTAGTTCTATCCTCTTCATTGTGTTGGCTATCACCATTAGAGTCAGCATCTGCATCAGTCAAATCTACTGGGTTAGATGTGGTGGGCAAAAGTGGTACAAAATAATTTGGGCTCCACGACGACACTCTATTCATTCCTCCTGCCCGCCTTATAGTTAGCATTTCCTGTTGACCTCTCTTCCTTTTTCGAGGATAAAAAACTGAGTTTAGTAACCCAATATATCTGTCTTTCGGTCTATTGACCACTGGATAGACACTTCTGATTGGGCGCCCGACAACTGTCCATAGTGATGAAAAGGACCTCGGGACTCCTGATTTTGCACATGCTAAAATGGCTTCATTATATGAGGGGCTGATCAGTGAAATATCCGTCTTTGAGTGAAATGACTCAGGGTACGTCTGATGACAGGCCATTTCGACACAGGTTCGAACACGGAGCTCCTCAGATGCTGCTTGGTTGCCATATAATGCCACGGAAAGAGCGCTGAACAGGCAATTCCAGAAGGAGGAGATGAGGTAACCGGGCCATATTGGGGGACCTAGCGGGGGGACCTAGGAAGTGACGTCATGTCACGTGACCCAGTGGCGCCATGTTTGGTTGTCATGGTAACCCGTGTGAGCGGCCATCTTGTGACGTCATCCCCATAGTGATACATGGTGTTGGGGTGATACGTGTTTCCGTCGGCCATTTTGTATACTGGAGGTCGCCATCTTGGTTTCCATGGTAGCACGTGGTTGTTATGTTACCCAATGGCCTACAACAAGACGGGGGTATGTTGGGAGGGTATGTACCTTTGTACAAGAGTAATTTCCCGATTCAAAGAATTACCACAAAAAACCGACAATCTCTCCAAATCACCCAAAACGGCTTTATTAACTACGGAGTCCTCTTTTTATCGGCTTAGCACGTAGTACTATAAGACCGGTGGACCCCCCCCCCCCCCAGGGGTGAGTTCGATTGAACTAGAGTAACTTTTGGCTTGGATACTTCGTAGAATTTCCCAAATAGACCTGGCAACCCCCTACAAACCACCAAAACGGACTGGCGAACCCCTATTTTGGGGCATATAAAAATAACACGTAATGCTACAGGACCGAGATATCTCCTGGGGGTATGTTCCATTTAATAGGGCTACTGGATCTGATTTTACCTGAACCCCATTTTATGCCTATTGCAGATGCTACTCTAACATTAACAGTCTATCGAGTCCAAACTATCTCATTCTCTCGTCCAAGTCTTATAATCACCAGTGGTTCATTTTCCGTAACCTGTATGCAGAGTTATCACCCTTGTGTACAACAAAGGCCTATATTATTCCTAAAGCAAGAATCTACCGAGTAGTTACTGTTAAGTCATTGCTCGAACGACTCGAATCCCATCGAGCAAATGAGCTTTAGAGCAATTGCTCGATCGAGTGACTCGCACATACTGCTCGAACGACTCGAATTCCATCGAGCAAATGAGCCATAGAGCAATTGCTCGTTCAAGTGACTCGCACATACTGCTCTTCGACTCATTTCGGTATTTGAGGATACCTTTGGCCTGGTATTGTATTATTATTTGAGGATATCTTTTATAGTATACTTACGTAATGATACTATTACTTGTTTAGCCCAGCCTTCTAGGCCACCCCAGGACATACCTATCCCAAATTCTCCCATAAGCCATCGAGCAGTTACTGCTAAGTCATTGCTCGAACGACTCGAATCCCATCGAGCAAATGAGCTTTAGAGCAATTGCTCGATCGAGTGACTCGCACGTACTGCCTGAACGACTTGAATCCCATCGAGCAAATGAGCCATAGAGCAATTGCTCGTTCGAGTGACTCGCACACGCTGCTCTTCGACTCATTTCGGTATTTGAGGATACCTATGGCCTGGTATTGTATTATTATTTGAGGATACCTTTTAGAGGATACTTACATAAGGATACTATTACTTGTTTGGCCCAGCCTTCTAGGCCACCCCAGGATATACCTATCCCAAATTCCCCCCAATAAGCCATCGAGCAGTTACTGAAAAGTCATTGCTCGAACGACTCGAATCCCATCGAGCAAATGAGCTTTAGAGCAATTGCTCGGTCGAATGACTCGTACATACTGCTCGAACGACTCGAATCCCATCGAGCAAATGAGCCACACCATAGAGCAATTGCTCGTTGGGCTGACTCGCACAAACTGCTCTTCAACTCATTTCGGTATTTGAGGATACCTATGGCCTGGTATTGTATTATTATTTGAGAATACCTTTTATAGGATACTTACCTAAGGATACTATTACTTGTTTGGCCCAGCCTTCTAGGCCACCCCAGGACATACCTATCCCAAATTCCTCTAAAAAGTCATCGAGCAATTACTGAAAAGTCATTGCTCGAACGACTCGAATCCCATCGAGCAAATGAGCTTTAGAGCAATTGCTCGATCGAGTGACTCGCACATACTGCTCGAACGAATCGAATCCCATCGAGCAAATGAGCTATAGAGCAATTGCTCGTTCGAGTGACCCGCACATACGACTCTTCGACTCATTTCAGAAAAAAGAGACTCCACAGCCACACACGTTTTCCAAAAAGGGATTCTGAAAAAGGGATTCCGTAAACAGGATTCCTATGCGACTCCGTAAATGGGATTCCGTGATTTAACATCAATACTCGGGGCTATGGAACGGGATTAATAACACACAATTACACAGGGTATAAACCGTATAAACCTTTAGCCGGAAGTTGAGATAAGCGAGGCGAGAGATTTCTATTTTTATCTCAAAGTTTCAGTCGCAGCGTATCCAAGATCACCGAAAACAATATTTTTTTAATAAAAGGAATGACTGAAGAACGCAAAATCAGTAAGTATGTTATATAAAACAATATTTAACAATGAAACGACACAACTTAATGGAAAAATCGACTCTTGTAGTATGAAAAAAAACCTGCTAATCATCTCGGAAAATGAATTTCTCGGGCAAATTTCTCCTTCAAATATCGTTTTTCACATGTTCGCACAAATGTAACATGTTAAAATCATAGATCGACAGATTCGGCGTTCAATTCCACACCAGAAACTATCAACCATAACAACGAAGGAGGTTCGGTGCTACTGAAACTGTTCAAAATATAATGTCACCTTATCGATTTTTTTATACGCCCAGTTGGTAAAATCGTTGATCGGGAGTTGGTGATAATTATACGTCCAGTTGAGATTATTCGATTTCCCATAGAATCGTTCCAATGCCCATATATGTGCATGTACGAAGGTCTAATCAGTTAACAAACCATATGAACAGACTCCAATGCACAACGTTGACGTCACATCTTTCAACTGAAACACTGCTGACTGAACCACCGAACCTGCAATCACGGGGGAGGGGCGAGAGGACCGCTCCTTCCCCCGAAGAACTTTCGCCTCCCGCCCGAAAGATTTCAGACCATGTTTTTCAATCGTCATTCATTTTTTTAATTTACCTATGCATTAGGGTAAATTAGTTCAGTTACAACTGTAACACTTCATTTTGCCTTGGCTCCAATTCCTTCACACCTGTAATTAACATATCCATAATCACTTGTCTATGAAGGTAATCCCATTGCTATTTGTGAGCTGTTTATTCATCACACATACATTCACACAGCTTTGTCGGGGAATTATTTTTCCAGTTGGGGGTATTTGGGGTTTGTTTCATTCTTTTTAATGACCTTTTTAAAAACATTTGGTTTACCGTTTTTGACCGTGGTCGTTTTTACTTCATAACGATCATTTAGTGTCTATGTTTTGCGGTTTTGCCTGGCTTTTTTTTAATTATTTTTTTCTATTTATTTTATTTTAGGTTGTTGAAGTGTGTGTATGTGTGTGTGTGGGGGGGGGGGGGGGGGGCAGTCGAATGGGAAGAAAATGTTTTCACTTCAGATAACGGCGCGTATTATAACAATACGCCAATCCTCCGTTAATTGAAACCAGTTTGCCTGACAGCATGCTGAGCTAGCAGTTTATTCGACAATAATCCCTAACCCGACCCCCTACCTCACCCTCTCGCACTCTCTCATTTTCACTCTAATTTTGGCAACAGTCTTTTATGTCCAATAACGGTCGAACAAACATCAAATGGGCTATTTTTTAGTATTATCTTCGAAGCAACTGCATCAATAAGTATCTGGCTTTTAACGATTCCATTTTTAGAGAAATTAGCGGAACACTATGGAATCCTACATGAAGTATACCATACCTATACTTTTGTTAATATTCAATGTTGTTCTTTGAGAACTTATTTTATCTGAAATAAATACTGTTTAAACTAAACTAAAGTATTTTTAGATAAGGCGTGACGCCACATGGGATTCCCTCGATATCTCGCCAATGTCGTGTTGAAACCAAACAGATCCAGGGTCGAAAACAAGCTTTATACCCACCAAGCGAACCCTACCGTGTGACAAAGGCAAAAAGATGAAATAAATAGAATAATTCGCACCTAACATAAGTATTTTATAAATTTTCATCTTATTTTCACTTAATTTACATACGACTTCACGGAAACAGTTTCGAAACAAGACTTCGGTTACCAGTTTTCTTTTTGAAACTTGAATGCCAAACAACATTCTACATGATGTAGGATAAGCACAGTTAGGTCAACAGTAGCTGAAATTAAATTACGTTGTTGTCAATAGCAGTTCAGAGCAGGGTCAAGTTGTCAAAAATACAAAGCGATCATTTCTTTCAAATTGATCGATCACATTTATTGTCAGTAGTATAGATCGCACGTTTCACCCCCAGGTTGCAGGACCCCGGTGCAGGACCCCGGAAGTGACGTCAGGTCACGTGACCTAGTGGCGCCATGTTGTGTTGTCATGGTAACCTGTGTGAGCGGCCATGTTGTGACGTCATCTCCATGGTGATACGTGAGGTGAGTGCGCATGCGCAGAGCGTATTGTTAGGGTGATACGTGTTTCCGTCGTCCATTTTGTATACTGGAGGCCGCCATCTTGGCTTCTATAGTGGCACGTGATTGCTATGTTACCCAAAAGTCCTACAATGGGACGGGGTATGTTCGGGGGTGTGTTCGATTGAATCGGAGTAAATTAATTACCACAAACAACCCGACAATCTCTCCAAATCACCAAAATCCACCCAAAAATCACCGAAATTGACTTTATTTGATACGGATTTCCCATTTTATCGGCATAGCACGTAGTGCTATAGTATCAAGGGGTCCCCTGGGGTGTGTTCGATTAAACTAGAGTATACCTAATTACCCAAATAGACCCGACAACCCTTACAGACCACCAAAATCTCCACCAAACCACTCAAACGGACATGTGAAGCCCCATTTTGGGCGTATAAAAATAACACGTTATGCTATAGTACCAAGGGGTACAGGGGGTATGTTCTATTGAATAGGAGTACAGGGCCTGATTTTCCCAGAATCCCATTTTTTTAATGCCTATCGCATATGTTTCTCTATCACTAACAGTCTATCCAGTCCAAACTATCTCTGGTTCCGTCGTCCAAGTCTTATAATTACCAGTGCTTGATTTCCCATAATGCAGTTATCTCCCTTGTGTATATCAAAAGCATTCCCAAACCCAATAAGCAATCGAGCAGTTACTGATTAACCATGACTCGAATCCCATCGAGCAAATGAGCCTTAGAGTAATTGCTCGATCGAGTGACTCGGCATATTGCTCGAACGACTCGAAGCTCATCGAGCAAATGAGCCAACGAGCAATTGCTCGTTCGAGTGACTCCTCGAACGACTCTTAGACTCATTTCAGTATTTGAGGATACCTATGGCCCGGTATTGTATTATTTGAGGATACTATTACTTATTTGACTCAACCTTCTAGGGCACCCCAAGGCATACCTATCCCAAATATCCCTTATAAGCTAAAGAGTCAAGAGAGTAATTGCTCCATGAGTGTCAATGATAAAACACGGAATCCCATTTTACGGAGTCGGATAGGAATTGCATTTTACGTTCTGCGCAAAAAAGAACTAGTGGGTCAGAATAAATGTATTTCAACCGAGAATCACTAGTTCTATATTTGCTTAGAACTAAATGTTTCCAACTTTTGAAATTTGAACCATAAAATTTCCAACTTTCAAAAATCAGGGACCTCATTGGGGGGGGGGGGGGTGGGGGGGTGGGTGTAACCCCTCCCCCCCCCCCATCGGAACGTCCCTAAGTGTTCTTCGTCTTTGCTAGCGAAGAGTAGTCTCTTGCGCATCCCATTTGCTTTCATCTAGGTGAAAGGTAGTGGGATGCACAGGAGACTAGGCGAAGAGGTCATCCCGCACTTTAATAGCACAGCCAAACGGAACGCACACCTGGCACGCGTCACTAGCCAAATCGGCTTCAGAGTGACAAGAACCGATCTTGCCAGTTTCTGAGAAGTTCACCCAAACAGGCCGCCAACAAAGTTATCCAAACTGCTCTCCAGTTTCCTTCTTAACCCTTTTGGAAAAAATAATTTTGTACGCCATGTGTCCTGGTCATATCTTGATACACCCAAACCGGCCTCTCGACTCAGCAATTTCATTCAAACCCAGACCGGCCATTACATTATTCTATAAAAAACACCTCTAACTAATATATTTTACTGATATATTTTTCCAGTTTGTCATGCCTGTAAACTGAAATTATTTACTCTCATTCAAGAACGTAACCATAGGGGGGGGGGCACATCCCCCCCCCCACCCCAAGTTGAAATGTGGGTGACAAGTTGAAAAGAGTGGTGGATAAGTTCGCTGGTCTCTCGTGCCAGAAGTCGCGGGATCGCGGATCCCCGGCTGAGAAAAGATATGGAGGTATCTGAACCCTCTCTGGCAGTATCAGTTGCGGGGTTGATGATGTCACGGCATGTCGTCCTATTGGGTGGGGAAGTAAAATGGCTGTCCTCTGTACGGAGAGAGACAGACTCCACACCGGCTAAAGATCCTGTCGTAGAACACAACAAATTGGAATTCTCTGCTCCTTTCGTTATCAGACTCGCTTCTAAATTTATTCGTTTGGTTATTTTCTTCGTTTGCGCTTTGTTTTACACTGACCTCTAACATGCAATTTTAAAAATGTAGTTTACATGTATACCATATTTTTTCTTTGTTTATAGTAATACGATAACGCACTGGAAAGGCGTTCATTTGAATCAGTTCCACATATTTATTTTTAAAATAGAGTATAGTTGATTATTCAAGAGCGAAGGAAGGTAAAAATATTGGGGGTGAGGTGGGGGTGGGGCTATCAGAGCTAATCCCAAGGGGACCACCATGTATACTCACCGTGTGCTGTGCAGCAGCATCCGAGCCGCACAGTGGTTAGGTGGTGTGTGTGGGGGGGGGGGGGGGGGTAGGGGAAGGGGGTAGCACAGGAGGCGATATCGCTGTATCCCATTCTCGGTGGTGAGGGTCCGCGGGCTTTCTCTGGGATATTTTGAAAAATGAGGGCCAAAACTCACATGCTCAGTGATTCTGAGGCTGCTGTGACTGACTCCTCAGATGAGGACTGTTGAACGCTGCAAATTCGAATTCTCTGCTCCTTTCATTATTAGATTCGCTTCTAAATTCATTCGATTGATTTACCCATTCGTTTGTGTGTTTGTTTTCTTTCTTTGGGAGCATGTATTCCCTCTGGATCATACTAGCATGCCCAACAGTCTGTAAAAGTGCGCACGCGCGCGTGTTTGGGTGGGGAAGGGGGGGGTAATGCAGAAACTTTAGATACATTGCCCCTCCCCCTTCCCCCACACACTTTCAAATTGCTCCCCGGCGCCTGCAAAAGCTCGGGATTTTCAAGTTATATACAGTAGGTTTAATATATATTCCCATATATTTAGTATCCCGTTTGTATCTCATTCATAGTTTTGGGGGGTTGGGTTTTTTTTTTTAAATATCTCGAAGCAAATTCTCAGTTCAATACTGAGTCTTATATTCGTCGTTCTGTCATTTATACTCCACGCAGGCATTTACCGGCTCTGGAAGTGTCAAATCTTACCAATATTTCTCCATTAAAAACCTCTAAATATCCACTCAGGTGCAAGGAAACGAGGGTTTGGGGACCCTGAAATTCACAATTTTTCTACCCCGGGCCCAACTATGATCAGCCATTAGTAGCGAAGGCCCTGCTTCACCCCATAATAAATCAGATAAGTTTATGTTATACCTTTTGTAGTTCACTGAAATTTACGGACCCGATAATTTAAGAACTTAACAAATTGGTGCTTGAGCCTAAAAAATCATAAAATTATAATTACGTGCTATCTATACTGCCATATACGTACGGGAATTTTTATTTTCTGGGTGGGGTGGGGGAGGATGTGGAGCTGAGGTCCACTTCATCCGAAAGAATCCTGAGTGCCCGAAAAAATCCTGACTGCCCCCCCCCCCCCCCCCCAAAAAAAAAAAAAATTATTTCACCCCCAAAACGTGTTTTGGAACAAATTGTGTCTGAAACAGTCAACTTACAGTAAATAATGCGGTCCAACTTGATCTGACATTGTTACGCTATGCCATAAAACCAGTCTCATCTTCATATAGTTCACCGCCTATCGTAAGATTCTGTAATGCAGTAAAATGGGCTATTTCTCTGCGTTGAAAAAGGTAACCTGTGGTTCGCTTTTTCAACGCAATGCATTTTGCATTCAACCCGGCTTGTGCGCGTATAGGCCTATCTTGCTTTCGGAACTTACAGGCTCCAAATTTACCAGATTCTCACATCGAAAGGGTCACCTGACAAGCATAAAAAATGTATACGACTCATCAACTGAAGATACGAGCGTATTCAACTGGGCGTATAAAAAAATCGATAAGGTGACATTATATTTTGAACAGTTTTAGCAGCACCGAACCTCCTTCGTTGTTATGGTTGATAGTTTCTGGTGTGGAATTGAACGCCGAATCTGTCGATTTATGATTTTAACATGTTACATTTGTGCGAACATGTGAAAAACGATATTTGAAGGAGAAATTTGCCCGAGAAATTCATTTTCCGAGATGATCAGCAGATGTTTTTTCATACTACAAGAGTCGATTTTTCCATTAAGTTGTGTCGTTTCATTGTTAAATATTGTTTTATATAACATACTTACTGATTTTGATTTCTTCGGTCATTCCTTTTATTAAAAAAATCTTGTTTTCGTTGATCTTGGATACGCTGCGACTGAAACTTTGAGATAAAAATAGAAATCTCTCGCCTCGCTTATCTCCACTTCCGGCTAAAGGTTTATACGGTTTATACCCTGTGAATTAAACTCCTATTGCAAGAACCCAAATGGACAAACAAAACATGAACGAAGATGGGCTGGTTGGACAGAACTGAACAGATCCAACACAACTAAGTTTGAACTGTTCGAATGAAGTGAACGAAGATCCATCACAACCAAGATCGAAGGGAACATAACGTAACAAAGTGAACGAAGATCGAACTAGTTGGATTGCTCGAACACAACGAAGATCGAAGAGAACTGACACAATGAAGCTGGCGAAGTGAACTGAACATAACAAATTGAACAAAGATCCAACACAACCAAGATCGAAGTGAACATAACAAACATAACGAAGTTTGTTAATCTTAACGCCCAATAAATTTACTATTTATTTATTTATTGGTGTTTAATGTCACATACTTATGCACAATGGCTAATCATGACCGTGACAGTTTTACGGGTGGGGGAAGCCGGAGTACCCGGAGAGAACCACCGAGCAACCGTACGAGCAGGTGCCAGCTCCCCAACATCGTAACTCCGCACTGCAGCACAGACAGGGTTAGATTGGTTGAAGACATGTGCACCATCGACCATCGACGTGCAGTACGCTTTAGTACACGGCGTCGTCGTGCCCCCATGTGGACAATCGGGGTTAAGTGCCTTGCCCAAGGACACAACGCGGGAGTCCGAATCGATCGCTCAGACGGCCACCCATCCGAGGACTAACCGGACTCGACGTTGCTTAATTTCGCTGATCTGGCGAGAACCGGTTACCGCAACCAGGGGTCACGCCAGGGATTTCTCGACGGGGGGCTGACCTCTCCGACAGAGGGGCTATAATTTTTGACCTCCCAAACGAAGGAAAATGAGTGAAAATTGGTAAACTGGAGAAGCAAATTGAGTATGTTTGTTGATTATTTAAGTAAACATATTATAATAAGGTCGGGAAATATTTCATCTATAAAGCCAGTTTGACGAACGACTGCCTAACTGCATTATCGTTTTGAAATATTTCGCTGCAAATAGAACACCGCACATTATAGCGGGACGCCATTGTTGTTTAGATTTGATAGATTCCAAACTTTTACCATGACGATAACCGATGATTAGGTATGGAAGTAATGGGACGCCAGTTGGATAACAACTGTCATAATGCCTTACAAAGAAGAACCATACTATGATACCTCGTTCTTGATCGACACAAGACGAGATATCTACATTCGATTGTCGGAAATTTCTCGTGAAGTCGTGTTTACGAGACACTCCGACGGACTGACTAAAAATCTCCGACATGGGAGGGGGGGGGGGGGGCGCCACAACTTACCGCAAATGCCACTGCGCCCCCAATAAATTCAATAAAGTTTTCACTTGAATGAACTATAATCCTAATGAAAATATAACCCAGTGGTAACTGAATAAAACGAACATACAACACAACCAAGATCGAAATGAACAGAACAGAACAATGACTGAACAAAGACTGGGCTCCATAACTAACTTTTGAACTTTATTTTTTTAACTAAAACATTAATGAAGGTATATAATATTAACACCTTTTGAGCTAAATTCTTTCAATAGGGACGGGGAATACCCTCGAGTGTTTATATCATTTCACGAAATCCCATTTCACGGAATCGGATAAGATAATCGGATAATACGGAAACCCTTAGCAGGTCTATAGATAATTCACATTGAACGCTGTATACAATGGTACAAAATGGGGAACATGAAGCAATCTGACCGAGGGTACAATCGAGGGAGAGATAGGAAGTAGTGTTACCAGTCAGTAGTAATGGTACAAGACTGCTGTAGAAGCTAATGATAGGACCACAGATAGGTCTACCATAGAGAAGTTGTGGCCTTGGAGCTTTGGAGATGATGGGTGGTCTAGATGCTGTACATGAGCTGTACATATAGGAGCCATATAGGAGCTGGGAGCCAAAGTTATTTGTTTACTAGTCCCCAACATACACCACAGGCCCCAAACATTGGTCCCCGTTAGTTCCCACACTGGTCCCCACTACTGGCACAAGTTTGTCCCCAATAGTCCCCAAACCCTGGTCCCCAATAGATGGCCTTTACTGGTCCCCAAATACTCGTATGTACTGCATGTTTTGTGCACAAGGCACATATTGGCACATTTTGCCTATGTAACGTTTCTGTACATATCAATCAGAAATTGTAATCAGACTCTTTTCAGAGGCAAAGGCTTATTCGGCAAGAGTTATTTTAATTATGTAAGAGTTACGTCCCATAGACTTTCTTATGTCTTGCCACAAATATAGGTCAAGTGTGAGTCAAGGTTGACCCAGATTTTATTTTCTTCCAACATGTTCGTGGAGACGGCTCAACATTGATTGCCGTTCGTTGATTTTATCTTCTCGGCGGACGCGTAACAATTCAACGAACCGAAGTCAGGGAGCTGGATGTGTTTGCTATTCTGTATCTTACTGTCTGTACTGAAGTGTCAGCTGAATCAAACAACTGTTGCCGTTGGTAGTGTTATTGGTCTTTCGCGCTTGCCCAGAGTCGAGCATTGTCGCAAAACTTGTTGACCCACCCCTGACCGTGTTCTGTGTCATTGAATCTACCGCAATGGATAGGATTGTTTGAACCTTATTGAATGATGTCCGGATACCTACAGATAATTAAGTGAGTATTTATTTTTCTTTTCTCACGTGTTTCTGACACTGACACTGTGACAGTTACGGTTCTGATTACTGTCAGGTATCAACAACGAAAATGTGTAACTTAAAATTTCACTTACAGCTAGCTAACTAGACTCGTACTCTTTGTCTTACACAGTCCCAAATTCCCACTAGGTAATATGGAAGTTAAGTTTGGCATCTGTATGCATTAGAAGATTTGAAACTGGATTCTGACTTCAGTACACGGAGAGTGGATACTGTAATAGTCTGTATCACTAAAAACTTGCAGAGTCGGTGATTCAATCTTCATTTATACAATAATACTATAATAATAGGGGTGTGGCCAGTATTTCTTTTAGGGGAGGGACCACACAAGCAGAAACAAAGTGAAATGCCGATGCGTTCCTGCCCAGCAGAGGGTCTGCTAATGCTATGTTATTGCCCCCCCCCCCCCCCCCCAATACTTCAAATGGTGTACTTCTTGGCAAATGGTCAATAACAAAACTGATGCTCTGATGATAACTTTTTGGGATTGGGGAGGGAGAGGAATGTCACAAGACCTCCAGCCTGGTGACCCCCCCCCCCCCTCCCCGGCTACACTTATGCATAAATTATAGGAATAGCCATCAGAAACACTGTAGTCAAAACTTGGACTCCAATGGCCAGAAAGTACCACACCAAAAAATTATATTACAGCCTTTCGGGTCAAATTTGGACTAGAAAAACACAAGTGATGTTTTTGTCAATGACCTCTGCCTCTGAGTAATCAGTATGAACACAGAAAACGATCCATTGTTTAATCCTTGTTTTTGTCCACCTTGTGCTTTCACAGAAAACATGCAGTTCTTTGGGCTGGAATCTTCACTCAACATGTCTTTTTTGATAATGCCCTCACTATACCATATATACTACATAATAGTGCATGTAGTACATGCATAATATAATAAAGAGAAAACTCATATGGCAACTAATTCCCAAATAATAATATTTCTGCCAAAATGTTACCAGGATGTGACAGCAATCACAGCCGTTAAAAACAAATCAACAGGATATAAATGAGTAAAAGGACTGTTGATCACTCATGCTTTGAAGTATAAAGGAAGGTACAAACTTACATATAATTACTTGAGGTAATATGGGGGAAACATTTCTATGAATTGTACTTTCTGGTGAGGTAGCTACAATTTTCTAAATGCAAAAGTATTACTGGTATCTTCATAAACTAGATTTTTGCCAGATTGCTGTTGCACTCATTATAATGATAATGAGCAGTTATTAAGGGATCATGTTGCCTAAAAGTAGGCTGGGACCTATCTGGTAAGTAGGTTAAAGTACCCAATGTGAATTTGACTCCCAACATTTTGATTTGGCTCCTGAATTTTAAATATAGGCTTCTAAGTAGGCTTGTAACTGTGAGACCCTATTAACTCCATGGGTCACTTAGGCAGCCAAGACTTGAATAAGAACTGTTATGAAAATGGATAGTTATTGTGGTGTAATTAAATGCACAAATGTCTGTCCTCTATGACTGAAAGCTTCCAACAAAAAGATCGTTATCAGAAAGTAATATAACTACAGTTTACAACAAACTTTATAATTGGTAGAGTGCTTGAAGCTCATATTCAGGCTTTAAGCTGGTGTGAAGGTGCTGCAACATACATGTAAAGGCTTCATGTTCTGGAAAAGTACTTCATATTTTCTTTGAAATGAGATTGCATCATCTTGGTGGATTTGCCATGTTACAATTTATAGGTGAGCACAGACCTGAAAATAAGCAATCTGACGTATGCAGAATGAGGTCCCCAGTGGGTGAATTTGATGATGCTATCCCATACAGTGGGCCAGTTTATCCTCTGGATACCTCTTTCTGTTTAGGCTTAAAACTCTGATTCAGATTGAGCAGCAGGGTAGCATCACTAAATTCACCCTCTGGAGACCTCATTTTGCAGATGACAGTCTGCTTGTTTTCTGGCTTGGGTAAGCACCTATATAGGCACTCTCCCATAAATTCTAACAAGGCAAAACATGGACAAATTTGACAATGAACAACAATTAAGCACTCTACCAGCTAAGAAGTAAGTAAATCTGGTTTTCTAGATTTGAAAAGTAGGCTCCAAGTCTGGCTCTTATTTTTAAATTCTCAGGTCGTTCCCTGAATAGGCCTATACTTTAGTACAGATGTTCATGCAGAAAAATGCTAATTAGGCAGCTATTGGTACACACTTGTGCATGTACATGTATTAAATAATGCCAAATCATGCCTTACTAGTGTTATTCCAGTCACAGGATTCTCTATCACTTTTACCAAACTAGAAAATCATGATTGACACAGTTTGACAAGCTATCAATTGAAAATAGAGTATGTTTTCATTTTTGGAATTCACTAAAAAAAAACCCTTTCCACCATCCATTCCAGTGAGGGGTCATAAGCTGAGTTTGAATGCTTTTTGAGAATAGAACTGCTGCTTTTGGCCGTTTCCTTGTTTATTGGGGTTTTACAACACTTTTGACAGACAGGGTTACCTCGTGTCAGACAGTTATACAGGTGGAGGAAAACTGAGTACCTGGAGAAAACCACTGAGCAATGGCAAGCAACTACCAGACTCCCCAATGTACTAACTCCACACAAGCAGGGTTAGCATTGGTTGAAGACAAATGTACCATTCACCATTGACGTGCAGTATGCCGCAGTACTCCCTGCTGGAACCCCGGGAAGTGAAGCAGTGCCTGTTCACTGCGGTAGACAGGCTCTGTTTTACTGGTAAAATAGGACCCAGTCACCAATGCTTGGGAGATGCAAACCTTCTCTAAAATGGGCAACATGGTTTATTAACGCTCACGGTCACCCCTGGTCTTGAGTTGATATTCATGTTGTCGTCATGATTAGCCATTGTGCAAAAATATGTGACCTTACACCAATAAATAAATAAATGCCTTAGTACATAGTGCCACCATGCCCTCACTTGGGCAATCAGGATTAAGTGCCTTGCCCAAGGACACATCACAGTAACCTCTGGCGGGGATCAAACCATGCACCTCTCGGTTTGATGTCCAGTGCAGTAACCACTGAGCCACCATGCTCCCGCTTTTGGCCATTACTTTCGGTAAAGAATTGATATAGATAAGATTTACACTAAGTCTGTACAGCGCACAGGATTACGTTTACACACAGGGTTAGTAACACTTTCGGTTTATAAAAAATTAGTAACTAACATGTCACACACGACATGAAAATATACACTGACTCAGTCTGTAAAATACACACAGGGTTAATTGGTTACAAGTAACATAGGGTGCAGGGTTCAAGGAACTAATGGAAATCCTTATACTGGATTGTGGACCTTTTTTTAAAGTGAATTCCAAAAATGAAAACATATTCTGTTTTCAGTTAATAGCTGTTTTATTGTTACAAAGGGTATAAGCTATCTTTTTAGCCAAAAATAAAAAAGTTTTGGTTTCTCCTGATGTAAGATAAAGGCTTAACAACACCAGCTATAGCAGTGAATAGTAGATAATTTGTGCACATCCAGTCAGGGCCAAAGCTTGTTGGGGTGCCGGGAAAAAAGTTTCCCCATTTAGAAAAACCCCAATTTTCATTCTACAAAAATACCCTTTCATCTGTTTCAAATCTCTTTCATTTGATAGGGCTCATTATAAAAGTACATGACAATTGAGTAGTCATGTACACAAAAAAATTGCATGTATATTTTTCATTTTCAAGAAGTACTTTCATAAAACGAAAGTAATTCTTTTAAAATAATAATACAGGCCTGGCATTCTTTAGGAGTGCAGGAGTGCTGCACGCCTAGACAAAAATTGAGGAGGGCAATTTTTTGCAACCCTTGATTTTCTGGAATGCCAGACCTATTTGGGACTGCCTTTAAAATCTATTATCAGTTCGTCCCCTGAGTTCCAATGTGTTGTCTGCGCCTACTGGCACAGAGAACACATTGGAACTCAGGGGACGATTTATCAATGTTGCATTGATTTGCAATAATTCATGATCCATTCTGTGTTGCATTTCGATATATTTTGAGTATAGAAGACAGTGACATAAGAATTGAATGCAACATTTTTTATAATGAGAAAATGTGTGTACCAATTTTTCCACTATGTAGCTGAATATAGTACAATTTATCAGTCACAATATTAATACCTTGATTAAGTGAATATAACCAAAATAGCATACAGGTTTTTGGATTGAAAATTTCAGGTGCAATTGCACTCCCAAGCAATCTGAGGAGGGCAATTGTTTTGCACTCCTTGATTTTCTAGATTGCCAGGCCTGATAATAATAAACAAACATTTACAACCTGTTTCATTTATTATTGTTTTAAAGAAATGTTTTGAGTTATGTTTCACCATCGGTTAATGACCCAGGAACACTGTCGGAAAAATTGTAACTCTCCTAACCATCTTGGGGAAATTTTGAGATCCTGGATTTGTGTCTGCAGCCAGAGGATGATTTCATTGTAGGGCAACTGTATGAAAATTTCTCTAAATTTTTCTGTGTTTGAGGCTTGTCTGTGGGGAAAATCACAGTGTGTGCCTATTTTTTGTTTTATTCATCTAAACACAAATTACACAATATCCTGGCACCTGAGACAGTGGAAATTTACTTTTTCACGACTAAGACTGCTGACAATTATGGACATGTATGTACAATGCCAACAAACTGGCTAATTCCACACTGTTCATCTCATTTTAATTTTCTAACATCACAGACTTAAAGACATGAACATTGAAAATGAAACAGCAATTGTTAAATACTATCACATAAAATATGGCCCAGCCAACATACTTTCAGATTTTATACTGGAAGTTCCTCACCCCTCCCCCCTTTGGAGTCCTGGGAATTGGAGCTGTGCTTGTTTACTGCAGTATACAAGTTCTGCTTGACTGGTAAAATAGGACTCAGAGCCAACACCTGAGGCAGAAGTCCACTAAAGTGGGCAGTAATGGATTAACAATTTGCTAAGCTTGACTTCATTATATTCATACCGATGTTGGAGTCATGATATAGCAAAAGATGCTGAAAATGACCTTAAACTCCAATAAATAAATATATTGGATATACAAATGTATGTGATAATGATTTCCATCAGCTTGTGTCATTTGCTGCATCCCCAAAGCTATCTGTAAGTGGATGGTGACTTGGAGAAACTCCTCACACGTTGCAGGAGGATATTTCAGCCTGGGACAGCAAATCTCTTGGAACTAGAATAGGCATAATTTGTGTATTTTTAACCAAATTCTCCTCTGTCAGTTGAATCAACTTTACAACCAGTGATTTTTTTTTTAGTTACAATGTATATTGTCATGAAATTTTCAACAAATCTAGTCATGGCTGTTTTACAGCAGCCATGTCTAGATGTAATGAAAAATATTTTTAAATATACTCAGCAGGTTAAGAGTTAATAGTCTTGTGATATCAATGTTATTGTTGGTACATCTTGGTTGAGGAAACATTGGCAAGAGGGAATGGATAACCCCGATGAAGGGACAGCCTGCCTCCTTGGTGGAAGAGCAGGAAGATCATGCTTTTTCTTCATTGATTATCGCAGCCTCCGACTTAGATTCTTTGAAAACTTTTGAGAGCTAAGTGGAAGGTTTTCTGTTGATGGTGTGCAGATCACTCATTTGATTATGTCAGTCCTTTGGTTGCTCAGATTGCGGAGTTTCTGGTCTATCTGTTTGATTCATTAAGGGGTACAGGTCCATGCTTTCAGAGACCTTTTCATATTTGGGAAAGTGTCGTGTGGACACTAATCTGTACCTCTCCAAGCTCATTCAGCACTTTTCTTTGAATAGGCCTAGGATTTTGCAGCTGGCTCAAGATGAAATCTTGCTGGGGGGGGGGGGGGGGAACGGGTGGGGGATTCGAACCATTATTCCAGGTGGATATACATTTTCTCATATACAAGATGGCTTTTCCCTCAGCCAGAAGTGTTAGCGAGCTTCGCGCCCTCTCAGTTGATCTGGCTTTTTTTCTGAGCCCTGCCAACAGTGTTACTTTTACCACTGACTGCTCCTTTCTAGCCAAGAATCAGATAATCAGAAACTGCTCCACCTCCTATCTGTATCATAATCAGGGCTCTTCCTTCGATTTATGGTAATCGCCCTTTGCTCTGTCCACTTCATGCCATTCTAATTTACCTCAGCCCGACACAGTTTATTCATAAGGGTAGGAAGCGATTCATTCTGTCCCTCATCCCTGTTCGACAGAAGTTCTCTCCTCAATCCATCTCCAGGTAGATTTGTCTTGCTATCAGGGTGTCATGCACTTGTTTGGCAAGGGACGATTGCATTACCAATCGTATCTTGGCCCAGGAGGTGCATGCATTGTCTACCTCCTGGGCTTGTGCTACTAATTCCATCAAGTTGTTGGATGTTATGCAGGCAGCCTACTGGAGAATCGCCTCTACTTTCTCCTCCTTGTACCTCCGTCCATTGCAGGAGCAGTCTGAGGACCTTTTTTTAGCTCAACTTGACAACGTCAAGTATGAGCTATTGAGATGTGTTGTGATCAATCGTCTGTCCGTATGTCCGTACATCTGTACATCTGTCATCCAGAATTCCTTTACCACACCCTACAGGCCCCAGTTCTCACCCAATCAGTTTTAAATTTCATATGTCGCTTTAGGGCAATATCTAGATGGGAGCTATCAAATTTTTTAGAATTTTGTTGAAAAACATGGCTGCCAGTGGCCATTTTGGATTTGTTTGGATGTAAACTGTCCAACAATTCCTTTAGCACACACCACAGGCTGCAGCTCTCACCTGATCATTCCCAAATTTCATATGTAGCTTTGGGGCAATGTCAAGGTGGGAGCTATCAAATTTTTCCAAATTTTGTTGGAAAACATGACCGCTATCTTAGATTTGGCATATAAATTGTCAACAAATCCATTAGCACACCCTACAGGCTGCATTTCTCACCCGATCTTTTTCAAATTTCATATGTAACTTTGATGTGATGTCTAGATGGGAGAATATTTCTGAATTTTGTTGAAAAACATGACTGCCAGCAGCCATCATGGATTTGGATGTAAATTGACAACAATTCCATTAGCACACACTATACACCGCATTTCTCACCGGATCTGTTTTGAATTTCATATATAGCTTTGGTGTGTTGTCTAGATGGGAGCTATCAAATTTTTCTGAATTTCATTAAAAAAATATGGTCGCCAGCAGCCATCTCTGATTTGGCATATGAATATGAACAATTCCATTAGTACATCCTGCAGGCCACATTTCTCACCCAGTCTTTTTCAAATTTCATATGTAGTTTTGGTGTGATGTCTAGATGGGAGCTATCAATTTTTCTAAATTTTGTTGAAAAACCTGGCTGCCTGAAGCCTTCTTGGATTTGGCATATAAATCATCAACAATCCCATTAGCCGACCCTACAGGCCACATCCCTCAGCCCACCTTTTTCAAAATTTCGTATGTACCTTTTGTTTGATATCAAAATGGGAACTATCAATTTTTTTTTTGAAAACATGGTGGTTAGTGGCCGTCTTGGATTTGGCATATAACTTGTCAGCCATTCCCTTAGCAGACCCTACAGGCTGCACCTCTCACCTGATCTTTTTCAAATTTCATATGTAGCTTTGGTGTGATGTCTTTTCTATAGAAACTTGAGTGAATGACTTGGCATTACTGTATCTTTCTATTTAGTTCAGTCCCTTCATGGACAAGTTGAGCTGCAATGTCATTGGCACTTTCATCTCGTGACCCACTTTCTTCTGCGCAGGCTTTTATCAACCCTCGCCTTTAGCATTTTCTTCAAGGACAAGCTCAATCCAATGCGTGGTTCCTGTCCTTTCTGTCTGTGTGTCACACATGGCCATATGCCTCATCTCTCATTGCTCAGTATTGAATGATTGTGATGTGATGGCTTTATAGGCCTTGGGAACTCTTCTTCTGTCCATGGTTCAAGCGCAGTCGGGTTATGTGATTCCCTCCTCCTATTGTCTATTCAGCCTGTTGTAAACAATTGTGAGGTAGGTTAAATTTTATAGTAAATTTCCATTCTTATTATACCTACCACAATTGCCTACTCGGAGGCCCTCCCGTCTTCTTATTCGGGTAAAAATCCTTCCTCCCCACTGGTCACATATCTCCAATGTTGGAAGATTTCAAATAGAATGACACTTTGGTTTTGCATCTGCGCACTGGTACCAGAAGCTGTGGATTGGTACAGAGAAGTGTGTGTCCCCTACTGGGTGTGCGGCGATCGGACTCAGCCCAGTTTTTTAGCTTATTTTTTCTGGGTGCTTTTACACCACCTTTTCTTTCACAAATTGCTTGGGAAAGTACAAAAATAGAGAGTATACTTCCGAGTTAGGGACTTCCACTGTAATGCAAGCCCCTTGTAAACAATTGTGGTAGGTATAATAAGAAAGGAAATTTACTTTAAAATTTAAATTTCTTGAGTGAAAACAAAGGTAATAAGTAATATTCCCTTGATAGAATGGGTTTTCATATTAGAATAGTAAGTGATTAATAGTACTGTGCCCACAAAAGTGGACTCTTTATTCATCAGATTGCAACCTGGTCACAAAACATATACAACAGTGGATCAAGATTTCATACTTTAACCCTTTACCCAACATGAAAAGCAGACGGCACTTGCAAAAACAAAAAAAATTCTTGAATAACTATGCAAAAGTGGTCTCTCAAAACAGGTGGTCTCTCATGACAGGTCCATAACAGAGTAAAACAGCCAAATGGTACAAGGTCATAGAGGTCTCTCAAGATAGGTGGTCTCTCATGACAGTGGTCTCTCAAAACAGGTTTTACTGTAATGAAAACTAATTGGCGATTTTTGAGAATAGCGCTGGCTGGTTTTGGCGTTACGTTGGGAAAAGGGTTAAGTAAAATATTACAAAATCAAAACAGAATCATGGAAAACAAATGAAAATTGCATCTTAGATGCACTGTTTTCATGTTTATTTTTCACAAGTGAGATTCTTTTGTGTTGTAGGCAGGAAAGTGGACCAGAGAATTTTGACCAGATCATGACTGGGTCACGATCTGGTCAAAATTATTGGTCTGCTTTTGTAAATCTCTGTACTGTAAGCCCTTCCCCACATAACTCCCTAACCATATCATGGTAATAAGCTTTTCATTGACGGTGGAATATTTTGTACTGGTCACCTTTGTCAATTTTATTAGGTCTTGATATCTCAAATATATTTCTGTTTTGGACCAATTTTCAAGTGCAGTTTCTAACAGGAGTTTACAATATACTTATCAGTTAGATGTGACTAGACAGGTTTTCTGGGCCATGCAAATTGGATATTGTATTCATGAAAGGAAGCTGTGCATTCAAGGGTACATGTCTGAATATGTTTTTTTTATACAGGATGTGTGAAGAGACATGTTACTGAAAGTCCATTTTACTTTGTATTGGAATATGCTGACCTGCTCTGATAATACTGGTTACAGTAGTAGTTAACCCTTTAACCCATCCCAAACAGCAGATGATCGACACTCAAAACAAAAAATTCATGAATGACTAAACATTTTCATTTTTTGTCTCAAAATCATTCCTTGTGATCCCTCATTGGAATAAGCTCATATATGGCCATTACATTGGGTAAATGGGTAAATGGTTAACATTTTAACCCCAAACTTCTGCTGTCTAGGAAAATGGACCTTTCAAGAAAGCAAAAGTTTTCCCTAGTTTATGATTACTTTTTCTTACCCAAGACACTTATTAGCAGCGATGGATCCTGGAATTTTTTGAGGACCCCGGTTTTTCAATTGAGGATGCCCCCAAATAAATTGAGATGTCTTAATACAGACGATTAGACCACTGTATGTGTCATGAAGTGCTTTTTATCAACTGCATGTGTAGAGATTTCTACTGGTATAAACAATTGACTAAACTTGGTCTTATCTCCATGTTATGGTCATGATCAGTCATTGTGCAGAAATATGTGACCATAAACACCAATAAATAAATGAATAAATAAATAAATAAATAATAGATTTCTACTAAATATTGGAAATAATTGCTTCAAAAAGATAGATTTAAAAGTTGAATTATATTTTCCAAGCAGGAATTTGGAGGCATTTGGGCTCCAGAGTTTGGGTGCCCATACCTGAAACAGGTATCACATCGGCTCTGGATCTGTCCCTGCTTATTAGGCCTCTGTTAATTAATGTTTTCTTTTACGTCAATTGCGAGTAATTTATTGTAGGCACCAAATAATTGTTTATTTTTCTGTAGTATGTGTCCTAACATACTTTTCATGCTAACAGTACTCATCAAACTGTGACTGAATGTTTCTTGTGTGAATCTACTAAGGTCAGGCCTTAAAATTTGTAATGATCTGCAGGAATCGGGTTTAATTCTCGCGAACTCCTATTGTAAGAATCAATTTTCAGTTGTTAAATAATTTAGAATTTGAGAGTACTGACTTCCACTTCTTAGTACAACCAGTACCTATTCTATAGTAAAAAAAAAATGCTGTATTTATTTATTTAGTAGAGTTTAACCCTTAAGGGCCTGGTTCCAATTTTAGAGAGTTTCTTGTCTTACATGTACATATGGAACACATGTTCCAATATACTGGCTTTGGCAGTCTTGCTTATGGAAGCTACACCACTTGGCAGTGGTGTCTTGTGAAATCTTGGCTGCATACATGAATATAGGCAGCCGATTTGGTGCATTTCAAACTAGAATTTTATTACAAATTAGATGATGAGCATGGATACAAACCTGTAGAATGCAGATAATTAATGGGTAATAATTAGTACATTTTACATCTGTCTGTCAGAACCAAGGATTGCCATCAAATTAACCTCACCAGGCAAAATTATTGGAAAGCTCTGAATAATAAATTTACTGTGCTGGGAGTTTTCTGATATACCAACTACCAGGCTTATATAGCTGATATCACATTTGATAGCATACTGTAAAGGATTCTGGTATATTGTCAATGTCATATATCAGGGCACTGCAGCTCCTTTAGTTCCTCGAAAATCTTGGAATTTAGACATCTTTTGCAAGGGACTTGGAAATTTCTTGAATATTGGAACCTTCCTTGAAAACCTTTAAAAAATGATATATACATCCAGTACGCAATCAGAGGTGATTAATTTAAACAATCTTTCTCTCACTTCATAGTAAGCTGAACATTCAGGGATTCTTTTGAGAATCTACAGAGGCCGAATATGGGCCCTTTTCCCAATTGCATTAGGGCAAGATTTTTCCCAATTCAAACTAAAAATTTCACAGTCTCTGTCCCAATTCAAACAAAAAAATTATTTAAAAGTTGGTGTCCTGAGCTGAGCTGTAAAAAGCCTTCAGAAAACGATTATTTACCAATCTGACAAAAAATAAAAAGTGTCTGAATTCAAGGACAAACAACAGGTGTGTTCTTCTTTAACCATTTACCCAGTGTAACGGCCAAAACCAGCCAGTGCTATTCACAAAAAGTAGTAATTTTCATTATTTTTAAAAATGTTTTGTCTCAAAAACATAGGTTATAACCCCTCTTTGGAATGAGCTTGTTGAGCTCGTTCCAAAGAGGGGTCATAACCTATGTTTTAGTTATTCAAAAATTTTTTTCATGTTAGGTAAAGGGTTAACCCACAAAGCTTTAGTTCTGATTTGATCACTTTTTACTGCAACAGAACAGGTGCCCCATCAGGTAGCTTGTACATTCACTTACAAGTTATATTCTAAGAACTTTCTCAGCTGTTTCTAGGCTCAACTGCAAACTCACCGAATGTAGCAGATGCGTGTTCTCTGTTCATTTTGAAGGTAATATTTCTTAATCTTTATGTGTTTCTCTCCTCCAAAACAAATTCACAGTTGAAGCATTCATGGTGCAAATTTCCCATATGCATGTGCCCTGGACCCTCTCCCAAGAATGCAGAAGAATCCCTGATATTTCTGGAGTGGAATGTATCTTTTCTGCTCTGCTGTCTTAATAAAATGAGAATCATACATCAGATTGTGGATATGTTTGAGATATGATATTAAATTTGTCAATAATGAATACAAACACCTGTGGCTTATATGCATGAGTACATGTAACTGCAATGCAGTGATGACGATCTTAGCCAATCTCAAAATAATTGTGAGGCTGCCAAAGAGGAAATGCAGATTAATTTGTGAATCTGCTTTTTCCTTCCATGGGCTGCATTTTTTAGACCTCAAAGGCAGAGTGTCATATATTTTCAGAAAATAAGCAATTTACATCTTTGCTTTTCAAAAGTGATGAAAAATTGGGAATATAAGACTTGAATGATAGAAAATGGTTAGTAGTTGCAGGGTTCCAGCAGTAAGGACTGACGAAATTCAAGGCTGTTGCTCGACATTTATTCACCATTTTGCCGAACAGGAACCAAATTCATGGATTTTCAAGGATCCACCTTCACTAGTCCTAACTAGGACACTCTGGCCATTACCCCTTCCTCCCACTTCCCATGAATTTTCCACAGTGTGATAAGAATAATGGGGCTGCCTGGGAGGCCATGCAGATTATTTTGTGGGGCTGCTTATGGGGCTAATCAGCCACAGCCCCATGATAATGCCATCACCGCTACAGTGTAATTACTCTGACAATCACCAAATGTCCCTTGTTTATAGACCAGTTTCCCCTGTGGGAACCCCAGGATGTGAAGCTGTGCTTGTGGTAAACAAGCTCTGTTTTACTGATAAAATAGGACCCAGATGAATGCTTGGGGAGAAAGTCCTCTAAAATGAACAACATGGGTATAAACGATTGACTAAACTTGTTGCAGTCATGATTAGCCATTGTGCAGAAATATCAGGGATGCACAAATTGAAAATTTAGACAACCCCAAAACGTTTATGCCAAAAAAGATTGGATAACCCTCCAAATTTAGGTAAACATTCATTTGTATATTCGCTTTTTTGTTAATGTGTAATATACTGAGTCAAAAAAGAAAGTATAATAAACTTTGAAGTGCAATTTGTTTAGTATTATCGACTTTAATCCAAACAAATATTGTAAATTCATATTTCGAGTCTAGCTGTATGAATTTGCATAATTTCATGTTCTTACTGTTGCCATCGTCACGTCAGGGCATCACAATTCAGACATTGGGTGAAATGAAAAGTTCACACATGCAGTCAATAGCGTGTATGTCCAACGTTTGCCTCTTGGATGGCGCATGGACCTGATAAGTCTCTGGATGTCACCCTGTGGTATTGTGTTCCACTCCTGCCTTAGAACATTATGTACGTCACCTAACATCTGAAGATCATGAAGTTGCACCCGCCGGTCCAGTTGATCCCAAAGATGCTCGATTGACGACAAATCTGGCGAAAGTGGGGGCCAGGGAAGAAGTTTGATGCTCTGCTCCTCAAGAAAGTCACAACAGATACATGCCATGTGACATCGGGCATTGTCTTGCTGGAATAACTGCAATCCGACATTAGCATTGAACGGGACAACAACAGCATTAAGAATTTCATCCCTATATCGCTGTCCATTCAGATTACCATCAATGAAGATCAATTGCGTTTGATGGTGCAAGGAAATTCCTGCCCAAACCATCACACTACTCCTGGCGAAACGATCGCACTCCTGCACACAAACATCAGACAAAACCATCTCCTTGTCGGCGATACACTCTTGCCCTATCATCAGCACACTGTAGACAAAATCGTAATTCATCACCAAAAAGAACTGTGCCCCAATGCTGCTGAGTCCAGCGAACACGCTGACGTACCCATTCCATTCTGACGGTACAATGACGTTGGGTAAGGATTGGTTCGTGGTATGGATGCCTACAGCGGATGACATGTTCGGCAAGTCTGTTGTGCACAGTTTGTGCACTGATTCTATTGTTAGTTCTACCAGGAGTAATTGCTGCTGTCCTTGTCGCCGGAAGGAAGCGATACCGCAAGTGAGATGTCCTGATGTATCGGTCTTGTGCAGGGGTCGTAACTCTTGGTTGACCTGAATGCAGTCAGTCGGCAGTAGATCCAGTGGTTCTATACTTTCCAATGAGACGGTAAATAGTGGCCACAGTGACTCCAAACTCAGCAGCGAGCTCATCTGGAGGTATCCCAGCCTCATGCATACCAATGGCATGCAACCTCTGATTTTCGGTTAACCTTGGAATGTCAAAAGACAAACACTAGCATGTTTTCTCAATAACCCAGGCTCTCTAGCACAACATAACACAAAGAAAATCATCAGTCACGCATTCACGCATTCAATTTGACATTCTCGAGTAGCACATGCTATTTTGAAATCCGTAGCAAAATTGTATACGGATGGGTGGACAACAACAACATGTCATTAAACTCTTTGCACGACTTCTTGTCCACAAACAAGCAACATTAGAACTATTATATTTCATCCTTTATGCTATTTTTTTCACATTTGTTTCTATTATACTTTCTTTTGTGACTCGGTATATATAGAGCTGCCAGTCTGCTACAGTTTGAATCCGGCTGCAAAGAAACTCAACCAGTTAGAAAAGCCATCAACCAGATAACCATACTCCTGATATTGCGTCCGATAATATGAGGTATTGATTACTATTGAAGTTGGGGAACAACCTGCATTGAACTACTAAGAAATTCATCTCCATACCAGCATACACAGGGAGTATATTTCATTGACTGTACTCACAGAAAACCGATGCACTGTAGACACAATGTTATTAAACGTTTGTACCTATCCTACATCATGGAATAATGGTTGTTGATCAACTTCAAAGAGTTATGAAACCTATGCTGATGTCATCCTCTCTGTGCGTTTCAGAGAACATGTGCGCTGCTTTGTCAGAAAGGATCAAAGGAATCACAAGATTCATGTTGCATAATCAAAGCATGCACATTATTCCCTATAGTCTATTTATTTCAGCGTGTGACATCATTTAGCTAATGCCTGTAACACTACTTGCACATTAGTATGAATGGATTATAGTGATTCGCTTTGTTTTGCTATTATACTGTTGCATCGTGTGCACTTTGTTTGTCGATGCGTTCTTTGAAATTGTGAAGTTACATGTTAAATTTCTTTGAGGAGCTAACTCAGAACGCGTTAACAATTTAGAAGTGGGTATCCAAATTTTTTTTAGAAAAGAGCAAGACGAATGTAACAGACTTTCATCCAATTTGTGCATCCCTGGAAATATGTGACCTTAAACAGCAATAAATATATAAATAAATAGATCTGTTTGTCCTCAATACATCCAATATAGCTAGAAACTCTGTCTCACAAGATATAATATTTAGAATAAAGGTGAAGTTTATTTATATAATACTGCAAAGTGAGCAAATCCCTGTTAATTGAATACTCCTGTAAATAATTCATTTTGTTACACCTGAAGGTTTGTTCAAGTATAACTGTGCATATTTTGTTTCATCCCCGCAACATGTAATAGTCACCCTACATGCTTTCATAGCAAATCCCTGTAATATTGTGTGTATTGGTGCCATAAAATACAGTGTCAGTAATAAACCAGTGTCGTTCTAAAACAGACCTAAATTTTGCTCACTTCCCTGAAAAACTCTGGGTGCGAACAGTGGGAAACCATAGTGTAGATAAACTAAAGACAGTGAAAGGGATGGGAGGTTCACCCTCCAACTCTCCAAGTTTATACTCCAAGAATCCCTCTCATCCTAAACTCTGTGCTTCTGGGATGAGAGGGGAACATTTTCAGTGACAAGGTGGCTATCCAATTAACAGGATTCCACTTTATTAATCATCTTCAGTGATAATTGTGCAGGTGTGGATAACAGGACAAAACCTTCTGAAGACAAAACCCCTCCGGAAAAAACCCTCACTTTCTGCATTCAAAGACAAAACCCTTTCAAGACAAAACCCCCTCAAAAGAAATATTATTTATCTTTATTTTTTTATGGTTCAAACTGCATGTGACAGAATAAAAATGAAGTGCTTAATATAGAGTGGTTTCAAGAAGTATTATGGAAAACATGAAGTTTTCATATCAAAAGGTGTTTATTTGTTAACAAAAGTATATTTTTTATGAAAAAATGAGTAAACAAAAAAAACAAACAAAAAAAACTAAAAAAATAATTCAAATCGTGTTCATTATCATTTATTTTTGCTGTTTGAGAGGGTTCTGTCCAAGAAATCAATTGAGTTGAGGGGGTTTTGTCTGGGGAAGGGGGAGGGGTCAGTGGGGGTTTTCCGACGGAGTTTTGTCTTGAGGGGGGTTTTATCCTAGGATATTAGATTTGCAACTCACACATTTATTGTTCATTCACACATATAATATGCAAAGCATGGCTAAAGCATGATTTGTTCTCTGGGTTGTAAGGATGCTCAGTGATGCAGACAGGTGGAACAGGAATGTAAAGATATCTGTAAAACTAATGTCATTTCTATTGAAAGGTGTGCAGTTATGTGTGTCAAAGTTAATGTTATTAAGATCATATCTCAAGTGGATAGAAACTTTTAGTAGTTCCAAAGTCATTAACCTACTGTCTGCCATGTGTATTCAAAAGACAGTCTGCATATCCTCCAGCTCCGTTGATTCAGCAGATTCTGTTAGAGATTAAACAGTCTCACTGCAAAATCCTGCTAGTGGCACCTCTGTCATCACAGAAACCTTCCTTGAATCAATCTTCTCAGGTGTCTATTATAGGACGTTCCCCGGAAGCTTCCTCCACGAGAGGATCTTCTTTATCAGGAGAAGTCACGCGCACTACATCACAACAAAGGTTTCAACCTTCACGTATTTCTGTTGTGCTGTCCTTCTTGCACGGAAAACATTTTACAGGACGAGCAGTGTACGCAATTTCTAACTGTAGGAGGGCCGCCTCTTCGTCGAATTATGAAGCGAAGTGGAGGGTTTTCTTCCATTGGTGTCGGGATCAGTCGATAGACGTATATACGATCCATCAATACAAAATATTGCCGATTTTCTGGTCTTCTTGTTTGACGATCTCAAACTGCAGCCAATCACTATTAACCCTTTGATACTTTTGTATGTCTTATTACGTACGAAATCAAACAGTGCGTTGATACTTTGTGGTAATTTGTTTTGTTATTTTTCAATTTTTTACAGATTTAACCTCAATTCCTATTTTCTCCGGAATAGTGCTCAGTGACAACCGTTGAGCCAAATGTTATTGCAGCTTAAAATACTAATATAATCCTGCTGTCAAAACTTCTTAAGGCCTAAAAAAATAAAAAATCTGTTTCTCAGGCCCTCCTGCATGGTCCTTTTGGCTGCCGCATGCTCTCTTTTTACAACCAATTTAAACTTAAAAAAAATAAAAATTAAATGGTTTATGTCTGATATTTTACCCAAGTTGAAAAAATTGATGAATTTGTCCCTTGAGTGCAAGAAGGCTTTGCAATGCTTTAGCATTGCAAAGCCTTCTTGCACTCAAGGGATGAAATACATCACCACCCATGCTATTCTGTAGATTATGAGGCCTAAAACTTGAACTAAGAACATGAACTTTTGATGGCAAAGAAGTAATTACTGAAATAAAATATAAAATAAAAAACCGCCCGCCCGCATGCAATTTTACAACTTATTTACTTATTGATGTTTAAGGTCATATATTTATGCACAATGGCTAATCATGACCGTGACAGTTTTACGGGTGGAGGAAGCCGGAGTACCCGGAGAGAACCACCGAGCAACGACGAGCAGCTGCCAGCTCCCCAACATCGTAACTCCGCACTGCAGCACAGGCAGGGTTAGATTGGTTGAAGACATGCGTACCATCGACGTGCAGTACGCCTTCGTACACGGCGTCATCGTGCCCCCATGCGGGCAATGGAGATGAAGTGTCTTGCCCAAGGACACAACGCGGTTGCCGCAATGCAATTTTACAAATAATGGCCTGAGAAACAGAAGATCTACTTTGTGTGGCCTAACTGGTTGAGTGCTAGAAGCCTCTATCAGGGCTTTAAAAAAATAAGGATACCATAGCAAAAACCAACACTTTCCTTGCTTATATTTCATATTCAGTCAAACACAAATAATATTTCGTTTGGACAAATTTGTTTTATTACAAATTATTGGAGAGTGCCTCTGGGCACTCTCCAATAATTTGTTATAACACAAGTTTTGAATAACAAATTCAGACCACCAAAAAAAACAATCTAGCCCTCTATCAGATAATCACAAAAGTGAAAAATATCTTGTTATTTGTACTTTCCGACGTTGACGTCGCATTTTGAAAACGTTGAAGAAAGGGAATTCCCAGTGACGTTTGAATGTCAGGATAATTATAGTCTCAGAGGGTTAAGGGCTATAGGTCTACATGCACATGTATGTTATCAGATATTTACGCTCATCATGATAACTTGGCTATTTGATCAAATACTACGTTATCCAAGCTAGTTAGAAATTTCTCTATCAATAGACCTTGAACCCTCAGATTAATTCCTAAGTGGAATTTGGCTTGGGTTCTGTTGAAGCTCAAGGAAGCTCCTTTTGAGCCATTAGACATCGTAGAGTTCAAATTCTTGACCTATAAAATGGCATTTCTCTTAGCCTTTGCATCTGCTAGAAGAGTCAGTGAACTTCATGCATTATCTGTTGATGAATCTCATTACCGTAGTGCGGGTAATACCATTATCTTCGCTACGGAAGTGGGATTTTTGGCTAAGAATCAGATTCCGGATAAGGGGCTGGAGCCTATTATCATTAATATCATTAAGGCCTTACCATTCTCAGATAACTGTAGACCTTTGCTGTGTCCAGTCAGAGCTATGTGCATTTATAAACGTCGATCAGATTTCATTAGAAAGGGAAGAAAATATTTGTTTCTTTCTTTGATTCCTAACAGAAAAGATATTTCTGTTCATTCTGTCGCTAGATGGATTCAGTTGGCAATACACATTGCCTACGAAAATCTGTCTTTGGATCAATGTTCAGTTAATAAAATCTCAGTGCACGAGGTTAGAGCACTGTCCACTTCTTGGGCTTATTCTAACAGTATAGCCATTACTGATCTCATGAAGGCTGCTTACTGCACACAGCCCTCTTCATTTACCAAGTTTTACCTGAGAAATTTAGAGTCCATCTCCGGTGACCATAGATCTTTGGGTCCTCTTTCTGTTGCTCAGAATGTTGTCCATTAATGTTACATCTATAAGGTCTTTAGGCAGTCCGCTCCAACACTGACGCTGTTCCGCTGCCCTCTTTATTCTGTGGAATTTTACCTCAGAACAAGGGGAAGGTATTTCCCTTATGATTATCTGGCTTTATAGTGAAAAGCAAGGGAATGCCTCCTCCGGTGACAGTAGTCCTGCGTCGGTGCTGGGTGGTTTTAATGTGTAGCTTGGTGTGAAGCAATAACTATGTCTCATTTATGTACTGTTTTTAAAGTGTAGCTTACTGTGAAGCATTTGTTTATGTTACGTGTCAAATGAGCATTAATATACAATCCTCGAACACTTTTAAATGAGTATAAGGAGTCTCATTCTCTGGACTATCTTTATATATTGGTTTTCCTTCACCGAATTAGCATAATGGGTTGTGCTGGCATTAAATGGAGAATTATATATTATGTAATACTCAATTACATTGTTGGTGTTATGCCTTTCTCATTTCTCGTAAAAGAGAAAGACATATATAATTCCTATCTTCTCCTATTCTCCTGTGGGAGTTATCCTTTACTGAAGTAATTCAGATTCAAGTTTGTTCAATTCGAGTGCCTGGGTTAATATTTGGGCTCCCTCTGGGAACCAGAATTTTAACTTTGTGCAATATGAGGGAATTTCTTCAAAACTCTTCTTCAGATTCACTAGTCAGAATCCTTTCGTATTTGGTTTACAACATCTCTAGGGGAGTCAGATTCAAGTTTGTTCAAATTGGGTCCCTGGGTTATTATTTGGACTCCCTATGGTAGCCTGAATTTTAACTTAGTGCAATACAAGGAAATTTATTTAAAAATCTTCTTCTTCAGATCCACCAGTCAGAATGCTTTCATATTTGGTATAGAACATCTCTAGGGGGGTCAGATTCAAGTTTGTTCAAATCGGGTCCATAGGTTAATATTTGGGCTCGCTATGGTAGCCCAAATTTTAACCTAGTGCAATATGAGGATATTTAAAAAAAAAATTTCTTCTTTAGATCCACCAGTCAGAATGCTTTCATATTTGGTATTCAACATCTCTAAGGGGGTCCGATTCAACTTTGTTCAAATCGAGTGCCTGGGTAAATATTTAGGCTCCCTATGTAGCTGAAGAATTAGAAATTTTGTATTCCTTACCCTCTAGAGGTGTGTAACTAAAATTAATCCCCATAGGTTGTATCATGGGGCTTCATAGGGGGGCTCCACTTTTTACATTATGATCAACTGAAGAAAAGGCATGATGTTGGACTATTTTAGCCACTCCTGAGGGGCTCAAGTATTCACATTGTGTCCTATGGAGATGGATTGCTTAATGTAGATTCATTCTTGAACTTGGAGATGGATTGCTTAATGTAGATTCATTCTTTGACTCTGTTTTTATCAAGTTCTGTTCAAGGTGAGCACTTCAGGCCCTGTGGATTCTCTTGTTTGTTGTTTTTTAGCTCACTGAAGGGAGCTAAACTTATCACTTGCCGTCCGTCATCGTCCGTCCGGAGTCGTGAACATTTTTCAAACGACTTCTCATCTGAAACCGCTAGGTCGATTTGCTCGAAAGTTGGTGTGGATGTTCATTACCATATGTCAATTCAAGTTTGTTCAAATGAAATAGACATGCCCACTTGGGGCTCCATAGGGGGCATAACTCCGATAGCACCCTATGTATATTAGAGAAATTACTAAAAAATCTTCTCCAGCACAAGTGGGCAGAATCATTTGATATTTGATATACAGCATTATGGGGTGGGTCTGATTCAAGTTTGTTCAAATCGGCCCCCCTGGATTGATATTTGGGCTCACTATAGAAGCCTGAATTTGAACTTCGTGCATTTCAGGCAAATTTCTTAAAAAATCTTCTTCTCCAGATCCAGCAGACAGAATATTTTGATATTTGGTATGCAACATTGTGGGGTGGATCTGATTCAAGTTTGTTCAAATCGGCCCCCTGGATTCACATTTGGGCTCAGTATAGAAGCCCGAATTCGAACTTAGTGCATTTCAGGCAAATTTCTTTGAAAATCTTCTTCTCAAGATCCAGCAGGCAGAATCTTTTGATATTGGGTATGCAGCATTCTAAGGGGGGTGAGATTTAAGTTTGTTCAAGCCAAGTCCCTGGGTTCATATTTGGGCTCACTGTGGTAGCCCAAATTATAACTTAATTCAAAATGAGGAATTTTCTTTAAAAATCTTGTTCTTCAGATCCAGCAGTCGGAATGTTTTGATATTTGGTATGCAGCATCCTTAGAGGGGTGAGATTCAAGTTTGTTAAAGCCAAGTCCCTGGGTTCATATATGGACTCCCTGTGGGAACCCCAATTATAACTTAGTTCAATATGAGGAATATTCTTTAAAAATATATTTTTTTTTTAGATCCACTGGTCAGAATCTTTGGATATTTGGTATAAGCTTTTCTTAGGTGGAGCAGATGCAACTTGTTGAAATTAATTCTCTGGGTTGATATTTAGGCTACCATGTCAGGTGAGAGCCCTCAGGCCCCCTGGGGCCTCTTGTTTAAAAAATATTTCACCTTAAATAAATATATAGTTAAATAGACCTTGATTGTCCTTGATCGAGTATTCCGGCGGCCTTGACCCCTAGAACTGTCTGACATGGGCTGTTGAAAGTGTTGTTAAACCCCAATAAATAAATAAATATCATGTGATTCCTGATTGGAACAAGCTCATCGAGCTCGTTCCAGTGAAGGGGTCACATGATATGGTTTTTTTTAACCGTTTTGAAAAAGTTGAAACAAAATAATTAAGATAAAGTTTGATATCATTTACATTTGGGGAAAGGATTAAATGTGTACTTTATGTAAAAAAAAAATAACCCAAACAAGAAGATTATTATTATCCCTGGTGGGTGGGCATGTGAGATGGGGAAATCTCACCTGAGGGCAATATATTTGGGCCAAACATGAGGCTTGCCAAGTGTCAGGACCAAATATCTTGTCCCGAGGTTGAGATTTCCTCATCTCACACCCACCCCCATCACAGATAATTTTTCTATTCCCACCAAAACACACCAAAGTCCTCAAAAGTAATCCAGGGGCACGTGCAGCTATATCGAACAATTTGTTGTCTATTTCTGAAAAAAATTTGCTTATCGAACAGAGCGTACAAAAGTTCTGTATATACCACAGGTATATACAACAAAATTAAATCCCAATGCCGGCAAGACAGGGTTTAAAGACTTGTTGCAAAATGAACATTGAAATGAACTCTCTCCACTCATAATGGCGTACACCCAAAAATTCATATAAAAGAATCAAGTGTCTTTTGGTTTTGTGGTCTATGTTTTTATTTCTGTTGGGGCGCGGTGGCTCAGTAGGTAGAGGTGCAGGCTGCAAGCCGAGAGGTCCTCGGTTTGAATCCCACCTGCGGCAACCGCATTGTGTCCTTGGGCAAGACACTTCACCCCCATTGCCTACGTGGGGGCACGGTGACGTTGTGTACCAAGGCGTACTGCACGTCGATGGTGCACCTGTCTTCAACCAATGCTAACCCTGCTTGTGTGGAGTTCGTATGTTGGGGAGATGACAGTTGCTTGCCATTGCACGGTGGTTCTCTCCGGGTACTCTGGCTTCCTCCACCCGTAAAACTGTCGCGGTCATGATTAGCCATTGTGCAAAAATATGTGACCTTAAACACCAATAAATAATAATAATAATAATAATAAATAATAATTTTATTTCTATTTTCTTTGACAAACATTCATCTGCTAATATTTCTGAAATGTGACGCCATGTTGTTTGTTTACAGAAGAACATGCGAAGATTAAATAGTCTGTGTGCTAATTAAATATGCTAATAAGCCTGTCACTTGTGTCATGTGAGATAGATATCTATCTCACATGGCCTTCTCACATGAGACATGCATATCTTGCAAAGGATGTGGGGGAGAAATTATAGTACATGTACTTTGATCACAAAAGTAACCTCTTGTGCTGTCAGACCGTGATTCGGTCACAACACTCTTATACAAGTAGGTTGACAGTATGTTAAAAAATATTGCTCAGTCAAGACCTCAAAGCATTGATGGAAACTTGCATTTCAAATGTGCACCAAAAAGAATAGCACAGCACCATCACATCTGTTGCATAAATATATATTATCACCATTATGTTCATGTACAAAATGTTGTATCACAGTCGAGGTCTTGTTTCTAAGGCCATATCTCAACCACTCTAGATACAGCATTTGAAACAAAAATGAGACTCTTGACACAACATTTTTGTACATAAACGTAATGACTGTGATAGATTTATCTTATAATTCTCAACTGTAGTCAGTAGTGCCAATAAATTGATTACATTGTAACTAGCCTTTTAGTTTCAGATTTCATTTTCACACTTATAGTGTCGGTCCTTTCATAGGAATTGAGGTCGTTTGTTCAACATTCCAAAAAGACTGTGTCCTGCAAATAGTGTGTTTCTTAAACTTAATACCTCCAATGATCCAGATACAGAAATGTAATAATAATTTAATAAATTAATAATTATACTATAGAGAAGAAATGTTGATGGTCTGTCACAAATGCCTTTTAAAAGCATGTAATGTTCTATTTATTTATTGGTGTTTACGGTCACATATTTATGCACAGTGGCTAATCATGACAGTTTTACAGGTGGAGGAAGCCGGAGTACTCAGAGAGAACCACCAAGCAATGGCAAGCAACTGTCAGCTCCCCAACATACGAACTCCACACAAGCAGGGTTAGCATTGGTTGAAGACAAGTATACCATCGACGTGCAGTACGCCTTAGTACACAACGCCACCGTGCCCCCAAGCGGGCAATGGAGATGAAGTGTCTTGCCCAAGGACACAACGCAGTTAACGCAGGTGGGATTCGAACCGAGGACCTCTCGGCTTGCAGCCTGCACCTCTACCTACTTAGCCAACACGCTCCCATGTAATGTTCTATAAATAGTAATGTAAACAAATTGTAACTAAGCACATGCTTATATACTGTAGTTGTAGGATACAAATCTTGTATTTATTCAGCTATTTGCTGACTCAATAGATACTTAATGTGAGATAAAAGTACAAGTTAGAATTCTGCAAAGTTGGCAACATGCCAATCTCAGAATCTTGCTTTTCATGTAGAAACTCAAACGTCTTGCTGAAGACTTTTTAATTTTGTTAAAAAATATTCCGTATTAATCGGAATGGAGTCACTTAACTGGATATCTCTTAATTGATTAACTTGTAATTTCGAAACACAAATTGAAAACCATTTACCATGCCTTCAGTACAAATTTGAACTCTTAATTGCATATACATGTAGGTTGAAGAAAAGGGAGTAAACTTCTGTTAATTAAATAATAAATCTAATTATACATGTACATGTATGTCGAAAGATTACCTGAATAATCTCTTGTTTATGGTTTATGGACCTCTTTGGCCTCAGTACATGTATATAATATCCAAAACAGTCATTTACTTCATTTTATTATATGCTAAACGATAGATTATCGAAAAAGTTGTGGAAAGATAGAAATCGTATCCCCCACTGTGATCACAGATATAGAAATTTTCACTTTCACGGTATCAATCAAAATGATGACTTTCAAAGCATCACTTTAAGGTGAATACGAGTCAAATTATCACTGGAAATTATCAATTTGTCTAAAAACGTATAATGAAAATAAAATGTAGTGTTTTTGAGTGGATACCGATCATTTCCAGCAATTATTCAACAAGTATTCACCTTGAATCGATGAATGAAACCTGCCAGCTGAATTAGATCACAAGACGCTACCTGTTCCGGGTATCGATCATATGACTTCTGTGTATCAATGCGCATCAGCTGTTTACTTTCATGCATCAATTCAAGGTTGAAACAAGTGGAATTATCGACAGGAATGATCAGATTTTTATAAAAAGTGTATAATGAAAAGAAAATCTAGTGTGTTTGAGTGGATACCGAAAAAAGCACTCACGAAAAAATAAGCATTTTTCTCGGTCACTCATGAGATAATTTTCGGTATGTACTCAAAAACACCAGCTATCCTCTATGTATCTCCATGAGCTCTGTCAAACAGTATATAGTAGAATAAATGCTTGGTTTATATGTAGAATATGCAAGTGACTGAATACTTGTTAACTGAACACTCCTGTTAATTGAATAATTCCCACTGGCAAAATGGCTATTCAATTAACAGGGTTCTACTGTACCCCCAATAGTGGGAAATGGCTTTGTCACTGTCATATCGTGTCATGTCATGTCACTTCACATCACAGCACATTCAATAAAGTACATGTACATGATTTTGGTGACTCAATAGGAAAATGCAAAGAGACAACTCCCATCAGTTTTTTTTAATCTTTTAATACAAAGAATATCTCATCTCACTTCGGAATGGTGACCTTTTTGGTTGTATGTCAGAGGCACTTTTTTTACTTTACCACTCACGCCTCGGTGAATAAGGACCTCAGAGATGCATTGAGACTGAACTTTGAAATTTGTTAAGACATATTAATTAGATGATGAATGTCAAGATGACCAAATGGCAGCCATTTTTGTTGTATTTTCAAGGTACTTTTTTATATGTCCGTTTTGAAAAAAATGGGACGTATTATGTGATTGGTCTGGCTGTCCATCTGTTTGTCCATAAACTTTTCCATTTCCGGATGATAACTTGAGTTTGGAGTTATAGATCAGGACAAAACTTGGTTTGTGCCTCAGTTATATCAAAATACAGGTTGAGTTTGAATTGGGGCTTAGTCCAATGCTTTCTACAAGAGTTATGGGCCTTTTCGACTTAGAAATTGAACATTTCCATCAACAGTCTGTTTACCAGATGATAATTTTAGTTCTGCTTATTTGACCTCAACCAAATTTGGCTTGTGGCTCAATTATACCAAACTAGAAAAAGCCTACTGGACGTATTATGCAATTCCAGGAGTAGCTCTATGTAATACCTGTATCTCTTCTAATCTCTGTCTAAGTCATGGATGCAATAAAAAGCGTAAACTAGGTGGCTGGATATCACAATAATAATCTCAAAAAATCAGGATGATTCGCCCAAACAGAGGATGAATCTGCCTGGCTGAATCTTTAGCATCACCAAATTCACCCTCTAGTGTCTTCATTCTGCAGATGACAGCCTGCTTATTTCCAGGCTTGCTTCGCACACCCGACCACCACCACTTACTACTTTGGGTAGAACCCTGTCGATTTAATCACAGTTCAATCCTGGCTTCCTAATGTTCCATGTTAATCATCTGATGTTCTTTATTGGGAAATGTATTATGGGAAGAATTAAAAATGGAGCCTGTAAGGAGTTCTATACTTTTTTCTTTTCAGATTTGAATGGATGGATTATAGGTCAGGCTTGAAATAGTTATGTACACAATCTGTACTTATGCAGCATTAGAGAGATCAGTCATGGACCTGAAGTATTGCAAAAAAAAAACTTTTCTTGATGTAACCTGTTTGATAATGGGTCAGTAATCTGTTTGTTATCCACTTAGTGTCCTGTACTTACATTCTGTGGTTCATGGCTCAAACCTTTAAACAAGAAACAAAGGTATTTTACATTACATGTAAGCACATCAGATCTGAACCCCCCCAATAGCAAAAGAAGGTAAAAGTACAGAGGACTGTTAAAAGTGCCAACTGCTGTGTGATTATAGAGGCATTCATCATGGCAGCTTGTAGGCGAATTGGATACTGGATCAGTGAGAAGAAAAGCAGGAAACTTAATTTTGCAGAACAGAAAGATTTATTCAGGTAAATTCTTTTGTTATGTACATTACTCTCATTGGTTCAGTCTATTACTTTCTAATAAGTGGGTGGAATTTACATGAGGGAATTAACCCTTAAAGTCTCAAATTAATTTTACGATATTAACTACCATATATGCATGTTCACAACTGAAGGTGACTTATAGTGTTGTTGCATCATTGTTGGCTGCCTGTATAGACAAGATAAATGCAGCCTTCTAGCTGAGTTCTTAAGGAAGAATACACTTGGGGATACTTTTTCAAAACAATGCAAAGGTGGCAATTTGGGCCTGCATGGGGACTTAATGGCTTATATCCTGCAAATCTCCAGTTGAGTCACTTTTTTGCATTAAACTTTTACGCAGTGGCCAAAAACGAGGTGTGTTGTTCACAAAAATCGGCACACAATTTTTTTTTCTTATTTGTTAAGAGATATAGCTTATCACCCCTCATTGGAATGAGCTGATAAGCTCATTCCAATGAGGGTCATAAGCTGTTAATTTTATTATTTTTTAAGCGACTTGTTTTTGTTATTTTTTCATTTTTTGTATCAAAAAATCATGTAAACTGTGTATTGTATTATTTTTTGTATCAGAAACATGGCTTATGAATCCCTCAATGGAACAGGCTCAATGAGCTTGTTCCACTGAGGGGTCATCAGACCTGATCATCTGTAAAATCCATGAGGTCCATTATCGGCCTCCTTACTCTAGTCCTGGAGAGCAATTTTACTTTGTTTTAGTCAGTTTGAGTGTTCCACTGTGCACACGTTGAGGGCTAAAGCTACTGCCAGGAGGGCATTTATAGCTCTCCTTATTTTGATTTTGTGATGGCTCTAAATAGCGAGGGCAATCAGCCTCCTCGATTGTTCAGGCCTGGGTCATAAGCTATGCATTTGAGATAAAAATTGAAAGCAAAATTTTCCAGCAATGTTCTTTGCTTGTGTCATCCTCTATTTTTGTGTGTAAAAGATTAACATAGTATTCACAAGTATATTTTTATACTGTACCAATGACCCAGACATAGCTGGTGCTAACTCTTAAAATATAGGGCCAAACACAAATTTTGCCCCCCAATCCCCAAAATTTGCATCTAAAACCAAAGAAAACATGTCCTGAATGGCCCTCCACACTTCACCTCTACTGCGCATGCGCAGTGTCAAGGACGTTCCGAAATTGGCGCCATTAATCATTCTAAGTTTGGCCCTTCATCAGTTAACATCTGACTGATCTTTGTGCTTGTAAATCTTAGTTTAAATGATGCCAGACACATAAATATTAGTGAAATGGTGATTCTAAGGAGGATAGAGAAGGAGGAGAGGAAAAATGTGTGACAGAATATTATCAGGGCTGTAACTTAAAATTTTTTAATGAAATTATGTTAAGTTACCTATTTTCGAGGCAGCAGCCATTTTGTTGTCATTCTGATTATTTAGTTACACTGATTTTTCAGTGTTTTCCTCTCTCCCTTTCCTTTAAGTCCCCCCTTGCTATTCTCCCATGCTTTTGGCATAGTTTCTGTAATTATTATTACTAAATTTTCTTGGGAGTTTTAGCTGAATAACAGAATGAATTCTGTTCTTTTCCCCATGTTTACGTCTTCACCTATGGGTGGTTAGGCGTTGTGTTCTGCATCTACCATCTGATGTTCTGCAGTTTCTTCCCTGGAAGTCTCTGTTTTGCATCAGATAGTGTATTTTTGGTAACTGATTCCGGGCCTGGGTGCCTGGAGTCTTATTTTAGTGTTTTTACATTCATTGTTTACATTTACAACAGCCCTCTGTGTGAGGGGGGGATTTCTTGAAAATAATATCTTGATGTTATTTTAATCATAACTAGATACATTATTATTGTTCGTAAGTGTTGAATAAATTGTTTAAAATATTTTTAAAATTTTTGTCCACACTTAGGCTTGGGATCCATTGGGGCTCAACGTTACTTTTCAGAAACTTGGGCTGTTCTGAAAAAATATTCTTTCAAAATATTTTGATTTCAATTATTTTTTCTATATTAATGGATTATATTATTATTATGTATTTTGATTGCCAGGGGTTGGTGCGAGTACCAGGACTTGTTTTCTTTTCACATTGAAAGGATTTTGATCAATTGTAATAAGAGGAAGTCTTCCTTTGACTTTTATAATCATTCTATATGTGGTCAGTGTACTCGCATTAACTCCTGTTCTGTATCGTATGATTTCGATGACAACATGGGAAGCGTATGTCACGGTATGTTAGTGGGGAATTGGACACTCTGGTCCTTTCCCCGCAGGGTCACTCTACTTTATCAATTTCTATTTCAGACGATCAAGATTAGGGTGATGTATCTGTGATGTCTTCCAACAGTGTGCCTCCGTCGTCACAATTAATGAAGGGCTAGTGGAAAAGTGCTCATGTAAATACGCCAATTGCCTAAGAGGACCCTAGTAGGTTCGACGGCCTTTGACGTCCGCTAGCTCGCCCGGTGTAGCGTCCATTCATCGAATGGTTCGGCAGCCGGGTTCATCCGTTGCGGTCTAGAAGGAGTTTTGGGGTGATGCGAGCACTATAAATCAACCAAATGCACACCCAGTGACGGCGGATTAGAGGGAGAATGGAGGAAGCCTTTTAGTCCGGTTCATAGCTCGTTCTGGTCCATCCAGACGGCGAGCGAGAGAGGCCCCTCTCTCGTACAACAACATCCGGCCCCAGATGCTGTGGTACAAAATGTTTTGCATTCGGAGCATACGTCCGTCGCTCGGGACGCTCCGACATATAGTCAGTCCGGAGTAGACTGTCAATAAGGCTTCCTCATTCTCATGATAGCGCACACGACCGCTCTTGGCTACGTGACCTCGGATATCCAGTCAGCTTCGCCAGTCATAGAATCATCGGCGACCAGGTCACACCATCCGGTAGCCAGGGACACGAGGCCTGCAGACTCCGGACGTTCGCATAGGAAAGTGTGCGGGAGTCAACGTACACGGAGCTTCCGGCGGCAATGCATCGTAAGACCGCTACTGCACAGGCCTCGGGAACGGACGTGCTTTCCTAAATAGCACAGCTTATCGCAGCATCCCAGCATCAACTGAATCTGTCGCATATTTTTATCCGACGATGCTGGGTCGGGACGCTCCGCGGAAGCGGGTACGGACGTCCAAAAATTTCATCCGGTCCGACGGGATACCGAAAGGGATTTGGAGGATTTCGAGCTTTCCCTTTCGGAACAACATATGCTGTTGTGTATGTCATCTGACTTGATCTTCTACAGCCTCTTTCGTCGGACCAGAATGCTGCGATGCCGGATAAGAAACTGATAGCGTCGGTGGACTTAGAAATTTTTGGTTCGGTTCAGGGACATCGTCCCTCAGTTCCGACATAGTCCAATAATGTCACACAAACTTTCGAATTATTGAACGACGCTATATATATTATTATTATATGCTTGCTATAACCAAGCATTTCTGGTTTCTTGTTCGCAAAGTTACGGAGATGTCTTTCAAAAGTGTGCCTCTGTCGTCATAGTGAATGAAGAGCTAGCGGCAATAAGTGCTCATGGAATATGTCTATCGCCTAAGAGATCCCTTGTAGGACCGTCGGAGTGACATTCGCTAGCTCACCCGGTGTAGCGTACATTCATCGAATGGTTCGGCTGCCGGGTTCGTCCGTTGCGGTCTAGGAAGGAGATTTGGGTGATGCGAGCACTATATTTACTTTAGTACTCACCCAGTGACGGCGGATTGAGGACAGATCGGAGGAAGCCTGTTAGTCCGGTTCCTGGCTTGTCCAGGTCCGTCCGGGCTGTGAGCGAGAGAGGTCCCTCTCTCGTCCAACAACATAGGGGACCGCATGTTGTGGTTCAGATATTTTACATTTGGAGCATATGTCTGTCGGTCGGGACGCTCCGTTATATTGACAGTCCGAGAGACTGTCGATAATGCTTCCTCATCCTCACAGCAGGGCACACGACCGCACATTGGCTACGTGACCTCGAGTATCCGATCAGTTTCGTCATTTAGTGATTCCACGGCGAATAGGTCACGCCATCCGGTAGCCAAGGGACACGAGGCCTATACACTCCGTTCGCTCGCATATTGGTAGTATGCACGGGGTAACGATCACGGAGCTTCCAGCGGCAATGCATTGTAGGACCGCTTCTCCTCAGGCCTCAGTGACGGACGTGCTATCCGAGTTAGCACAGTTGTTTCGCAGCATCCCAGCAATCGACAGTTTCTTACTCGAATCAGGAATTATCTGACGGCGCTGGGTCGGTGCGGTCCGCGGTTGCATCAGGTACGGACGACCGAACGCTTTATAGGGTCTGACAGGATGGCGAAAGGGATTCGAAAGATTTCGAGTTTTCCCTTTCGTAGCATCGGAAGCTGCCATTCATATCTTCTGGCATTATCTTCCAGTGATTGTTATTTCGGACTACATTGCTGCGATGTTGGATAAGAGACTTATAGCGTCATTGGACACGGAATTTTGGATCGGTTCAGGGACATTGTCCCTGACTTACCGACACAGTCCAATAATGTCATTACAACATGTGTTTTATTTTTCGACGCTATATATGCATATAAGCCTGCTACCAAGCATGATAGTTTAGTTTCTTGTCCGCAATGCTCATTTCTGCCGTTTTATCATTTATACGAATAATTTATTTTGGCAGAGCAGGGCATACCGAGAGTTCATATGCGTCTAGACGGCGTGGTTAAAGACTGGAAATATTCTCTTTTGCCGTCTATGTCTTTTCCAACCACAATGTTGGAAACGACAATGATGTCTAGTAGACTTAACTTAGACGCTTTATCATACGTAATCCACCTTACTGAGGCGTTATCATTACGTCTTCAAGAAAAGATTTACGGGATATTATTCTCAATGTGATTTCTTTTGAGGGCAGTAGTTTGTTCACGTATAACTCCGCCCTTCAGTGGCTGATTGGAGTTGGTTAGACGTGACGCAGCCCTAGCTACTTCCACGCGTGTGGATAGTAAGGTGAAGAACTCTCTCAGAGTCGCTTTGTTCTCGGAGAAGCCTCTCTTCGACGGCAACTTTTCAGCAATCCATGAATTGCTCGATTTACACATTCTCTTGTCTATCTAGTGTTACAAGAGATTCAGACTGGGGCAAACATTCGGTGGTTGACTCAGAGAGTGCCACTGCAGTTGCCGGATCCGAGTGTTATAGTTATGACGGTTGCCAGTCAAACAGATTGGGATATAATATTGATCCCAACGGATTCGAAGTGCCAGGGTCTTTGGGTTCCGCAGTCTCTAAGCAAGCAATTATCTTCTGTGGAATAATGTTTTTTAGGCTTGCTTTATGTCATTGCATGAACATTATTCAAAAACGCATGTCCAAATCCTGTCCGTTAATTCGACAGTAGTGGCGTATCTCCGGAACCAGGGAGGCACTCATTCGTTTCCGTTATTCAATTTAATGGAAAGAATCCGTCTGTTGGTTATAGTACACCAAGTTCTGTTTCGGTCCGTCATATTCCGGGTCGTCTGATTGTTTTACCGGATTCCCGTTCACTTAGGGGTCGCTTGTTGCCGTCAGAATGGACTCTCAACAAACAAGTATTCAATCAGATTTGCTATCTATGGGAGCGCCCAATGATAATTTATTAACGACACAGCTTGCTAATCAATTGCAGACGTATGTGTTGGCTTGTCCGGATCTCTGAGCTAATGTTGTTAACGCTCTATTGATCTAATAGGACGGAATGATAGGATACGCGTATCCTCCGGCACTGTTGTTTCAGCAGGTATTGCTAAGATAAACAACCACAATACATTTCTGTTGATAGCATCTCTGTCTTCACAGAGACCGTGGGTAATTTACTCTGATGTCTACTGTGGGACTTAACGCGAAATCTTCCTCAATGAGAGGATCTTTTTTCGCTGGGTAAATCGTGTCATCTTTATCACAACCCGCAAGGTCGCAACCTTCACGTATTCCGTTGTGTGGTCCGTATTGCATTGTAAGCATTGTACTGGACGAGGTTTGGACGCGATTTCTTACTATAGGAGATCCTCTTCTTCGCTATTCTATGCGGCTAAAGTGGAGGCTCTTCCGTCGTTGGTGTAGGGATCACTATGTTCATATTGTTGATCCCTCCATACTACTCTTTGCAACTTTTTAGTATACTTGTTTGACAAGATCTACTGCAGCCTGTTATTATTAAGGTTATAGGTTTATGTTACCTCATACCTATGCACTCTATGATAGTTTACAATTGAGTCTTATGTCTCTTTATCTAAGTCAGTTAGTAACTTTTTGATAAATAGACTTAGAATCTTTAGATTAAATTCCTATATGGAATTTAACTTCGGTTCTTATTTAGCTAAGTAATCATTTGAGCCTCTGGAAACAGTAGTTTTCAAATTCTGACCTTTTAGACAGTAATTCTGTTGGCTTCTCTTTTACTGAAGAGTCAGTGAGTTTCATGCACTATCGATGGATGATTTTCACTTTCGTAGTTTCGGAATCACTACTTCCTTTACTATTTAGGTTGGATTTTTGCATAAGAGTTAGGCTCCTAATATCCGGAACCTATTGTTATTAAGGGCCTTCCGTCTTCGTACGGGCATAGGCCTTTACTCTGTCCGGTTAGAGTTTATGTATTTATAAACAGATATCTGTTTATTACTACGGGCGTAAGCTTCTTCTGTCTTTGATGCCTAATAGAAGGACGTTACGCTCCATTCTATTGGTAATGGATTCAATTAACTATCGGTACTGCTTATGGTATATCATTGACTCAGCAGTTGTGCTTAAGATTTCGGCTCATGAACTAAGAGTTCTTCTACATCTTGGGCTTACATTAATAGTGTCGCTATTATAGATTTTTGAAGGCTGCTCATTGCGCTCAGCCATCCACATTCATGAATTTTTATCTCAGAAATATCGAGTCCATTTCTGGAGGCCTCTATTGTTAGGTCTATTATCTACTGCTCAGAATGTCATTCACTTAACAGTTGCTACTATAGCTAGGTAGGCTGTCTGCTTCGGTAGTGACTCTGTTCTGCTGCCCTCTTCGCTCTGGGCTATTTGACCCAGGGCAAGAAAAGGGGGGGGGGGAGGGTGTTCCCTTGGGTCACCTGTTTTACTATGAAAACAAGGGGCTACCTCCTCCGGAGTTAGTAATTCTGAGCTGTTATTGGGATGGTTGTTTAGTGAGAAGTTTATGTTTTAAAAATTCATTCAAGTCTTAGTTTTTGAAGTATAGCTTTTGAATATAGCACGTGTCAACGGACATGATTATGCAATCCTCAGACACTTTTAAGGAGTATAAGAGTCTCTATTCTTTAGACGTACTTTATTTATTGGCTTACTTTAAAAATTATTAGTATAAGGATTATATTGGATATTAATAGAGTACATGGATGTATGATGCTCAATTTTGGAAGGTGTTGTATCTTTCTAATTTATCATAAATAAGAAAGATACATGTAAGGCCTATCACTTCTTTTTCCCTAGAAGGGATGACTCTATTTTATATTATTGAGCGTATTCCATCTTGCTCTATGTCCTTGGCCCTCTAGCCTTTTTACTATTCAGCTATGTCTGGGTCATTGGTACAGTATAAAAATGTTAAAAAATTTATAGTAATTTCTATATTTTTTATACTTACCAATGACCCAGACGGGGATGGCCCTCCCAGGAGTTGGGAACTCTTGCCTCCCCGCTGAGTACATAGCGCTTACCAGGCACTGGTTATTAGAATGATTAATGGCGCCAATTTCGGAACGTCCTTGACACTGCGCATGCGCAGTAGAGGTGAAGTGTGGAGGGCCATTCAGGACATGTTTTCTTTGGTTTTAGATGCAAATTTTGGGGATTGGGGGGCAAAATTTGTGTTTGACCCTATATTTTAAGAGTTAGCACCAGCTATGTCTGGGTCATTGGTAAGTATAAAAAATATAGAAATTACTATAAATTTTTTAACTTTTCATATTTCTCATAAAATCGAGTCATGGCAGCTCTGAAGCAGCCACAACTTCATTTTATTAAAATTAATAGTGTCTTATCATCAAGAAATGATTGATAAGAAGTTCAACTCCTGTTTATTGGGGTCTATATTTATAATTAGATCCAGAAACAAACAGTTGAAACTAGAAGTCTTGTGACTGTATTGTGCATGATTTTGATGTAATAGTGTGTTAAGTAAGTGCACTTTTTGTCCCTGTCAAACTGTACCATTAGCGTAACTTAATTCCTGTAGAAAAACAGCGTGCCCAACTCTGTACAATTCTATACTAGTAAATAGTGATCATTCAATCCTTCCTAAACTCTACTGCGATACATGTAGATGTACATGTGCAATAATGTAAATAGATAGTAAAATTTGACTGCATATACAAAATAAAGAGAGCAGATTACTACTTAACTGGTAGAGTGCTGGAAGCCCATATTTGGGCTTTGTTCAGAAGTGCAGGTACCATGACTTAAAGGCTTCATATTCTGTGGATATGTATCATATTATCTTTAAAAGTGAAATTATATACCCCCCCGCAAACAAAGTTTGGGGGGGGGGGAGGTATATAGGAATCACCCTGTCCGTCCATCTGTCCATCCTTATAAGCACAACTCCTCCTAAACCGTTTGAAGAATTTTCATGAAACTTTACATAATGGAAGAACTCCATATGAAGATGTGCATGAAACAATATAATTCCGTTCTGACAGGTGCGGGGTGGGGGGGGGGGGGGAGTGGGGGGGGGGGTATGACTTTGTGAGCTTGCTCACAGTACCTCTAGTTTAATCTGTAAAGCTTTGCCTTGTTATAATTTAGGGGAGAGTGCCTATTGGCACTCTCCCCTAAATTATAACAAGGCAAAGACATGTGAACAAAGTTTGAGGACCAAAAATAATTTAGCACTCTACCAGTTAATCGCAGAGTCATATATTCTCCACTCAAAAAGTATTTATAATTGTTCATAACAGCACAAGAAATACCTGCAAACTTTTATCACATGGACCACTGGGGGCAATCTAGTGGGCCATGGGAAGTGCTTCTTGTGTTTTGTCCTGAGAAGTTGTAAATAATTTCTAAGTGAAAAATCTTTCCCACGGTGATTTAGTAGTAATCCACCATCCACATACTGCAGTCTCAATATTTTCTTTCTGATTGGTTCAGTTCGAGATTTCACTACTGACCTTGCCAATAGCGCATTTTATTATATGCTAAATGATAGATTATCAAAACAATTGTGGAAAGATAGAAATCGTGTCCCCCACTGTGAAGATATAGAAGTTTTCACTTTCACTGTATCAATCAAAATGGCAGCTTTCAAAGCATCACTTCAAGGTGAATATGAGTCAAATTATCACTGGAAATGATCAATTTGTTTTAAAAATGTATAATGAACAGAAAATCTGGTGTGTTTGAGTGGATACCGATCATTTCCAGCAATAATTCAACACATATTCACACCTGCCAGCTGAATCAGATCACAAGATGCTACCTGTTCTGAATATCGATCAGATCACTTCTGCGTATCAATGCGCATCAGCTGTTTACTTTCATGCATCAATTCAAGGTTGAAGCCAGTAGAATTATTGATAGGGATGATAATAATAGCGATAATCATAATAACAATGATAGCGAAAAATAACCATTTATCTCGTTCACTCCTGAGATAATTTTTGGAATCCACTCAAAAACACTAGATAAAAAACATTAGATATCCTCTATATATTTTGCATTGTGCAGCGCAAACGCTCTTGTGTATTTCAGACTTCATTCTTCTGCAGTAAGCGCATTAACTAACATGAATTTTTTGTACTAATTGTGACAGGACTTCTAGTTTCAACTGTACATCAAACATGGTAAGAGTATTTTTGTTATGAGCTAGAAATTCTGCTTGGAGCAATCAAAGAGTTGACCCTCTACCAGCACACAGGATACCAGAATTTATTATTTTCATGAGCTCGTTCCAGATGTTTGGTTGCGGGGAGGAAGGGGGGTGGCATAATATGGTTTTGTTGAATTTTTAGCTCACTGAAGGGAGCTCAACTTATCACTTGCCGTCCATCGTCCGCCGTCTGTCGTCGAGAACATTTTTCAAACGACTTCTCCTCTGAAACTGCTAGGTCAATTTGCTCGAAACTTGGTATGGATGTTTATTACCATATGTCAATTCAAGTTTGTTCAGATGAATTGGACATGCCCACTTGGGGCTCCATAGGGGGCATAACTCTGATAGCACCGTATGAATTATAGAAAAATTATTAAAAAATCTTCTTCTCCAGAACCAGTGGGCAGAATCTTTTGATACTTGGTATGCAGCATCTTGGTATGGGTCTGATTCAAGTTTGTTCAAATCGTCCCCCTGGATTCATATTTGGGCTCACTATGGAAGCCCAAATTCGAACTTAGTGCATTTCAGGCAAATTTCTTAAAAAATCTTCTTCTCCAGATCCAGCAGGCAGAATCTTTTGATATTTGGTATGCAACATTGTGGGGTGGAACTAATTCAAGTTTGTTCAAATCGGCCCCCTGGATTCATATTTGGGCTCAGTATAGAAGCCCAAATTCGAACTTAGTGCATTTCTCAAGCAAATTTCTCAAAAAATCTTCTTCTCAAGATCCAGCAGGCAGAATCTTTTGATATTGGGTATGCAACATTGTGGGGTGGATCTGATTCAAATTTGTTCAAGCCAAGTCCCTGGGTTCATATTTGGGCTCACTGTGGTAGCCCGAATGATAACTTAGTTCAAAATGAGGAATTTTCTTTAAAAATCTTCTTCTTCAGATCCAGCAGTCGGAATGTTTTGATATTTGGTATGCAACATCCTTAGGGGGTGAGATTCAAGTTTGTTCAAGCCAAGTCCCGGGGTTCATATTTGGGCTCACTGTGGGAGCCCGAATGATAACTTACTTCAAAATGAGGAATTTTCTTTAAAAATCTTCTTCTTCAGATCCAGCAGATGAATGCTTTTGATATTTGGTATGCAACATCCTTAGGGGTGGGGGGTAAGATTCAAGTTTGTTCAAGCCATGGCCCTAGTTCCATAAAATTTGTCTCTCATGACTTCATTCCTTTGTTGTGTTGATGAACCATGTCTAACTGAATATGACCCCCAAATACTTCTTTGAACCACTTTGCCGGTGAGCGATTAAGGCTCCTTGGGGCCTCTTGTTTTTAGCTCATGTTGACAAAGTCAAGCTGAGCTAATCTAATCGCTTCCCATCCGTCGTCCGGCGTCCGTCGTCCGTCGTCCGGCGTCCGTCAACACCATGTTTTGGTCTTCTCCTCCAAAGCCACTGGGCCAATTCAAGTGAAAGTTTGTGTGAGTGATGGTCCCAAAGGGGCATTTCATTTTTGTTCAACTCAGTATGCCCGGCCCCATAGGGAGGGAGTGGGGTGGGGGAAAATGCTCAAAAATATTTTTAAAATCTTCTTCTCAAGAACCAGTGTGTGCAATGACTTGATATTTGCTATGGAGCTTCCATATGAGGTGTAGAATCAAGTTTGTTCAAACGAAGTTCGTAAAGTAATATTTGGCTTTGTAATAGGAGGGGTAAGATTTTTGGCCCCGCCCAAAATTTGTATTTTCTGAACCGATGGTCCGGTATGAACCAAATTTGGTTTGTGGTAGTATTGGGTCATAAGTACTTGACCCATGCAAAAAAAAAAATTCCTGCATCCCCATGGGAACCCTGGGGGCTAAAAATAGAAATATTTTCAAACGCCCATATTTCCCAAACCCCACGGAACAGATAGCTTTTATTTGGTATGAAGTATCCTTATGACCAGTAGAATTGAATGGTAAAAAAAAATTGCCATCGGTTATGTTAGGGTGTTCTGTAATGGGCATCGAAAAAATGCTGAGTCAGCATATTTGCAAAAATTAAAAAAAATCTTTTCTCCAGAACCAATCATCAGAATCTTTTGATATTTGGTATACAGCATTCATAGGGGGGTCAGATAAAAGTTTGTTCAAATAAAGCTCATTGGTTCACATTTGGGCTCTCTACAGGAGCCCGAAGTTTTAACATAGGGTAATATGGGGAATATTCTTTAAAAATCTTCTTCTTCAGAACCACCAGTCAGAATCTTTTAATATTTGGTATACATCATTGTTATGAGGGTCAGATTCTAGATTGTTCAAACCAAGTCCCTAGGTTAATATTTGGGCTTCCTACGGAAGCCCAAATTTTATCTTTGTTCAATATGGAGGGTAATTTAAAAAAATCTTCTTCTTCAGATCCATCAGTCAGAATGCTTTGATATTTGGTATGCAACATCTCTATGGGGGTCAGATTCAAGTTTGTTCAAATCAAATCCCTAGGTATATATTTGGGCTCACTATGGTAGCCCAAATTTTTACTTAGTGCAATATGAGAAAATTTCTTTAAAAATCTTCTTCTTCAGATCCACCAGTCGGAATGCTTTTATATTTGGTATACAACATCTCTAGGGGGGTCAGATTCCAGTTTGTTCAATTCGAGTGCCTAGGTTAATATTTGGGCTCCATATGGGAACATGAAATTTAACTTAGTACAATATGAGGGAATTTCTTCAAAAATCTTCTTCAGATTCACTTGTCAGAATGCTTTCACATTTGGTATTCAACATCTCTAGGGGGGTCAGATTCAAGTTTGTTCAAATCGGATCCATAGGTCAATATTTGGGCTCGCTATGGTAGCCCAAATTTGAACTTAGTGCAATTCGAAGATTTTTCTTTACAATTTCTCTTCTTCAGATCCAACAGTCAGAATGCTTTCATATTCGGTACACAACATCTCTAGGGAAGTCAGATTTAACTGTGTTCAAATCAAGAGCCTGAGTTAATATTTGGGCTCTCTATGGGAGCCGGAATTGGCCATTTTGCTGAAGAATTAAAAATTTTGTATTCAGTACCCTCTAGAGGTACTAAGATTAATCCACATAGGTTGTATCAAGGGGCTTCATAGGGGAGCTCTGCATTTTACTTATGATCAACTGAAGAAAAGGCATGATGCCCAGATTATTTTTGTCACTCCTGAGGGACTCAAGGATTGACAGTGTAGCCTGTGGAGATGGCTTGCTTAATGTAGACTCATTCTTGGACTCTGTTTAAATTGTGTTCTGTACAAGATGAGCGCTTCAGGCCCCGTGGGGCCTCTTGTTTAAATATACCGAATCAAAAAAGAAAGTATAATAGAAACAAATGTGACAAAATAGCATAAAGGATGAAATATAATAGTTCTAATGTTGCATGTTTGTGGACAAGAAGTTGTGCAAAGAGTTTAATGACATGTTATTGTCCACCCAGCAGTATACAATTTTGCGACGGATTTCCAGATAGCATGTGCTACCCGAGAATGTCAAATTGAATGGGTGACCAATGATTTTCTTTGTGTTATGTTGTGCTAGAGAACCTGGGTTATTGAGAAAACATGCTAGTTTTTGTCTTCCGACATTTTAAAAAATGCCACGGTTAACTGAAAATCGGAGGTTGCGTGCCATTGGTATGCATGAGGCTGGGATACCTCCAGATGACCTCGCTGCTGAGTTCGGAGTCACTGTGGCCACTATTTACTGTCTCATTGGAAGGTATAGAACTGCTCGATCTACTGCCGACTGACCATGTTCAGGTCGACCAAGAGTTACGACCCCTGCACAAGACCAACACATCAGGATGTCTTACTTGTGGGATCGCTTCCTTCCGGCAATGAGGACAGTAGCAATTACTCCTGGCAGAACTAACAATAGAATCAGTGCACAAACTGTCCGCAACAGACTTGCTGAACACTGCATCCGAAGTAGGTGTCCATACCACGGACCAATCCTTACCCAACATCATCGAAGAATGGAATGGGTACATCAGCGTGTTCCCTGGACACAGCAGCATTGGAGCATAGTTCTTTTTAGTGATAAATCATGACTTTGTCTGCGGCACGCTGATGGTAGGGCAAGAGTGTATCAATTGGACTGTCGGGTATGACTTCATGATCTTCAAACATTGGACAATTTACGTAATGTTTTAAGGCAGGAATGGAACGCAATATCACAGGGTGACATCCAGAGACTTATCAGGTCCATGCGTCGTTGTTGTCGTGCCATTCAAGAGGCAAATGGTGGACATGCATGCTATTGACTGCATGTGTGAATTTTTCATTTCACCCCATGTCTGAATTGCGATGTACTGACGTGATGCTGGCAACAGAAAGAACATGAAATTATGCAAATTCATACAGCTAGACTCTGAATATGAATTTACAATAATTTGTTTGGGATTAAAGTTGATAATACTAAAAACATTGCTCCTCGAAGTTTATTATACTCTCTGTTTTGACTCGATATATATTGTTTTTTTCAAAAGCTCATTTTGAAAATTAAGTTGAAAGATACAGCCAATTCATTAGGTAAAGAGTTAAAACATATTGCTTTTTAGTGAATATAATTTGTAAATTTTGCTGCACACAGTCATATGTGTGCTAAATGTTGAAACATGCATTGTTAATCTATCACATGCATTGAAATGCTGTTTCAGTGTTTATTTTTCAAAAGGATGCACTCATTTCTATAATCACAGCTGTCCGGCATATGCTTAGAGATTGGTAAAATTCACAGAATCGAGCAAAAATTGTTATGTTATTTTATTTTTGGACTTTTATTGGCTTTGAACAAATGTCCCAGTCAGCAGACTTTTAGCAGCTTTAAACCTGCAGGTCACAGTATCATAGCATTGATTTCTAGCCAAGACTTGACTAGAAACAACTGCTATTGCACAGAACGTTTCTTTTACTTTACTGTGAAAAGTTTTTCAAAATTTCTCCAGACCATCAAGAGTCAATCACCAAGTTGATACTCGATAATATGTAGCAATTTAACCCTTTTCCCAACACACAGGATGTCAAAATTTATTATTTTAATTATTGTTTTTCAAAATTTACAATAAAAATTTCAACAAAACCATATCATGTGACCCCTCAATGGAATGAGCTCGTTCCAATGAGAAGTAAGATGATATGGTTTTGTCGAAATTTTTTTTAAATTTAGTTTTTTTTCTACTCCTTAATTTGAAAATTATGTGGAGGGTGTGGCCTGTTTGGTGGGTAAAGATTAAATGTACATGTATCTGGAGAGAACACCCGCAGCTGCAAGTGAATGTCAGACTCTCCAACTTACTTTTACAGTACAAGTGGAGTAAGCATCGGTTAAAGGCAACTTAACTATCAACATGCTGTATGCCTAAGCATATTATGCCACCATGCTTCCACTTTGTTAATCTGGTTTAAATGTGTTGCCAAGCATACATAATACAGATGAGCATGGATCAAAATTGAACCTGCACCTGATCTGAAGTCCATTGGGTTAACTAGTGAACCACTGCACTCCCACCATGTTTTGTAGTCAACTATCAATAATTAAATTGAGGACCCTATTTAACAATAGTGAAACATGTTGCGTGACATCCACTTAATTGGATATTGTTGAATAAAATAACCGTGTTAATTGGAATAACTTTCAGATATGAAATCATTCATGATACCTTTATATGTAGTACAAATTTGACTTGTTAACTCATTCACCGTCGTTTAGATTCGCACCTTGGACTCCGAGGTGCTAACAACTGATCAATGGAGCTCCCACTTGTGATCCAAGAAACACTTGTCAGAGTGAAGGCTACCCTTACCACCACCTGGAGTATCCAGGTGCTCAAGGGTAAAATTCACCTGACAGTGGATTTTGATAAAGAACCTGAAGTGCCGTCCTTGAAGAGGTGTAGCACCTTTCGTGAGGGGATTTCCCCTCATGCTGGTCACCCTCCTAGTGACACGGAAAAGCTGGATGAAGGCTGCCGGAGTAGTACAGCCACAGCCACCACCAAGAAGAAGAGAACAAGAAAGAAGGGACCCTCCGCCAGACGACGAGATGCCTGCCGAATGACAGAGTTCCTGGAGAAGAAGAAGAAGGAAAAAGAAGAGAAGGAGGCAAGTGAGGGCGTCATAGGTTCAACACCTGTCACCCCTGACCAACCCCTGTCCAACTCGGCAACCCCTTCACAGAAGGAGGGTCCGGAGGACTGTGGGTCATCAGATGACAGATCTATCTCTATCCCATCTGACTCTTCATCCGAAGAGGAGATGGAGGAGGAAGATCTGTCTATGGTGCAGGAAACTGTCCCAGAAGATGCACCTTTCACCCCTCCTGCTCTTACTTCACCGGCTTCTTTGGACCAGGCGTCCAACCAGGAGAGTTTCCTGGAGTCCATGGAGGCATTCCTCGGGGAGGAGATTTGGGACGAGATTGTCTGAAACATGGTCCAGGACAACTACAACTTCTTCCTGGGAAGAAAATATCCAACAGAGTCAATCAGGACAATCCTCTCAAGAAGTCTCAAAGGGTACAGACAGTCTCAAGAAACAGCAGCCAGGGTCAGGCCGTTCCTTGCCAAGGACAAACCTACTCCTCCGGATCCAACAATGCCACCAACATCGATCTCTCCGACTCATGCCCCTCTGACCAAGAAAAACCACAGGAGACACAAACGCTGCTGATCACCTTTATTCTTTCCCTCCTCTACCACGCTCTGACATAACAAAATTATACAGTCAATGAGGGTCGAAAGGGGCTTGCTCACCAAACCGTCCCTGCACGCCTTCGGCGTGTGAAACCATTCCATTCGATTGTTTACTGGATGCACTGGAGACTGGATAGATCATAGCTCTTGACCTTTACCCAATGCATCCGATATCAAAATTTGCTACTTTAGTTATATGGACAATAAGCTGCTAATTTGAAAAAAATATTGACTTTCAAATTTTGCCTGTATGTGAAAGAGCATGAAAAAAGCCCACTGTGTCAGACACCAAAAGCTAAGCAAAATTACATAAATCTGTAATAGAGCTGGGAGGTTAACCGCAATCAGTGATTGGGAACGGTTGTGAGAGATGAGCAAAAATCGCAACCGCTCTCCAATAAACACAGCCGCAAATTCGGTTTTAAATTTTCAGTGCATTTCAAGATATTACATGTAATATTGAATTACCAGAATGACCACATAATTCACTTGATAATAAATGCAATATCTATAAATCTGCTGGCCACCGTCAAATAATTACTGTATACATCTGAATGGAATTAAAAAACAAAACTGTTGTACACTATACTTGCACCAATGACATTTTCAAGACAGTAAGCCAAGATTTGAGGCTTTCAGTATGAATACACGAAACAGTGTCTTCCCACTAGACCAATTCCCCTTAGACCAACTACAAAGTGTTTCTGATTAAGGGTTGATTAAGGATAATTAGGAAAACAATTGTTTATAAAAATCTGCCCAACATCTATAAAATATCGACAAGCCAGAAAATGAGCAGACTATCATCTGAAAAATGAGGTCCTCAGAGGGTGAATTTGGTGATGCTACCCTGCACAGCAGGGTAGCGTCACTAAATTTACCCTCTGTGAACCTCAACCTGAATCAAGGTCTCAAACATAAACAGAAAGAGGTACCCAGAGGATAAACTGGCCCACTGTATGGGATAGCATCAGCAAATTCACCCTCTGGGGACCTCATTCTGCAAATGACAGATTTTCATGCTTGAATATCAACAACATTAAATACATTCATAAATATTTATAAATATATCAAATTATTGATATAGAATTATTTTTTAAGTAGAACACACCAGTTGGTCTAAGGAGAATGGTCTTTTGTGAATAAAGGGAATTGGTCTAGTGGGAATGAAACCACGAAACTCAACATGATGTTCATTAATATTCATGACCTGTCAACATCAAGGCTGAAGCAGTGTAAAATGTTTATCAGTTTATCAATGTGGTTTCCTTTGATGAACTATAACTTGCCACTTGCTCTTCATTTATACTATCCGATATATTTATTCCTACACGTAATTTTTAAAGCTTGAACATTAAAATGTTTATATACATGTACATTTTCTCTGGCATAAAAGGCACTCTGCAAACCAGTGTTCTGAATCTTTCTCCACAGTGCCTGCCCAGAATGAAACGCACATCCCTATATTATTGCTCATTAAACGTTGGCCTCAATCCTTGCCATAATCCAAGTTCAAAATGGGCAACAAATGTATTCACTTTAGTTGATGGCAAAACTTCCAAGTATGGCTTGGAAAACCTGTACAATTTTAGAGAAAATGTTTAATTGCCCCCCCCCCCCCCCCCCCCAAGCCTCCCCTCCATCCTTTCACATTATAACAAAAAATAAATAATATATGGAAACAGGACAAACAAATTTTAGCTTATCAACAATTGGCTCAGAAGTAGGGATCTGCGAATCACAAATTTTTATTCAAATCGAATACCGAATCGAATTGTGTCTCTGATATCGATATCCAAATCTCGAATTGAGTCTTAATAGACAAGTTATTTCATATTGCACTAAACGGAAGTTACGGTACACTGTGGTGACCATTACAAGCCTGGGAGAACACTTTAAACTCATATAAATAAATATTGTCTGCAGCACCATTGCTGAAACAGCTAGGCCTATTATCCGTAGTTTTAGTTTTTGAAGGCTTAACTTGTTACTATTCACATTCTTAAGAACGTGAAGAGTAACAAGTTAATCCTTCAAAAACTAAAACTATGGATAATTTTCCTAGCAAAATTCACTACTTACCTTAAGTTACCTAACATTTAACCATTCTCAATTAACTCAATTAAATATGAATTTAGCCTACATAAATGAATTTTCTAATGACACTTTTATCCAATTTTTGTTGGAAATGTACCAAATTGAAGTTAGTACGAGAGATTCGAAAAAAAAAATCTTGATACTGATTCGGGATCGATCTCAAAGCAGACGTATGGTATTGATATCGAATCGAATCTCGAATATTCACAGAACCCTACTCAGAAGGTGCCCTGAAAAAATGGCACAGGAGAAAATGACACCCTAGGAAAAAATGGCACACCAAAAATGCTGTTTTTTTTTAAGGGGGCGGAAAAAATGGCACACTTTCCCAGTTACCTTGAAAAAAAAAAGGCACTGTATAACTGAATAAAAAATTTCATACTTTGCTTCCAAAACATAGATTATGACCCTAGAAGGGGTCAGAATCAACGTCTTGGAAGCAAAGAATGAAATTTTTTATTCAGTTATACAAGAATTATTTTGAAAATAGTTACCACGTAAATTTCTTGTTATTTTCAAAGCTGGTCTTACCCTTTACACTGTACACTTACAAAGTAACTCTTGTATAACTGAATAATAAATTTCCTGTCATGTAAAACAAAGAATTTAAAAGAAACCAACTTGCTATGACAAATAATGGGCAATTGTTGTTCATAACCAATTAACAACACCAATAAAGGTTTATTTAGAGTTGAATTAACACTGAAATTGCAGAGAAAACATCCATTTGACATAAGTGTTACTTAAGATTATCCTACAACTTATTGTGCCACAAAGCCTGAAATCTATTTGCACCTCATAATCATACCGACACATTTTAAAAGCTCTTCAATATTTTTTAGTTTTACGCGATTAAAAGACCTACAAACCAAAACCCTCAACAGACTACAAGATAGTGAATTAATGGTTGAGTTGAACGAACACCGATCCCTTAACAGAAAAACAAAATAAGTTTCCAGAAAATAAAAGAAAAAAAAAAAAAAAAAAAAAAAAAAAAAAAAAAAAAATAATAAAATAAAATAAAATAAAAATTATACAATATTACTAAATCGCGTGTAGTCAGTGAGGATTGCCTCGCTACTCATTGGGAACTTTAGGATAGAGTCTGTGAGGACTGCCTCGCAACTCTGCTGAAGCGCGATTGAAACGCGTTTAATAAGATCTATATAACAAAACCCTCCACATACTCCAGGATAGTGAATCAATGGTGAAGCTGAACGAACACCGAACCCTAAACAGAAAAACAAAATAATCCACAGTAAATTAAAATTACTCAATAGAATTAAACTGCGTGGAGTCAGTGAGGATTGCCTCGCTACTCATTGAGGTCTTTAGGATTGAGTCTGTGAGGATTGCCTCGCAACTCTGCGTGTTGGGAGTGGACTCCGAAGAAACACACCCCTTACCCCATCCATAGCAACAATCACACAGCAGGCACAATATACAATAGCGGATACCTATCTTTCTCTCTACCTTTTACTTTTCTAACTGAACATTCTCAAATTTTCTTGCAACACTCCTATCAAGAAGACGCATGGAAATGGTAGACAAAGCGTAGGAGGAATTGGTGCAACCTACCTTTCTGCAACATATACAAGAAACCACCAAACGCTAGGCAAGGATTGAAACAAGCTTGTCTGGCTGGGAACGAGTGTACATTTGATATAAATAAACATTTGAATAAAGATTTAACAGCCCTTTTAAGGGCTTGAGGGTGTGTGTCAGTGATTTTTTTTTTTTTTTTTTTTTTCTTTTTTTTTTTGGGGGGGGGGGGGGGATTGGGGTGGGGTGGAGGAGGTCATTTGGGATTCCCGAAGGATAACCAGATACCTCAAAATCACATACGGCATCCTATCTCCCAGAAGGCTTGATGGATGACTCCCGGTTTCTTAAAACTAAACTGTTGGAGCTTTCTCCACTTCTTTTTTGTAACCGCTATGGTCATATACCGGGGCCGCTACCAAACCGGCGTTGCTGTTTGGTTTTCTTTTCTCTTCTTCCCTTAAACTTGCCATCGCACAACATTACATTCTGGCTCGCCACCATGGTGGGACTCAAACCTCTACCATCGCCGAACTGGAACCGAACAGAGCTCGCTCTCTAATAGTTTTAAAGGCGTTGGGGGATTGAGTATTGACCATCTAACACTCCAGCTTAAACTGCCGGGTATTCTAACCGCATGCATAACCCCCTCAGACTCCATTTTGGGCAATAGGAAAGCTAGGCCTGTGTAATCCAAGGAAAAAAAATAAGGTTAACCGGGTCGCAAGGGATTTGTAAATCCCACATCGTCCCTGCGCGCCTTCGGCGCGCTAAAACCTTTCATTCATCATCTAGTTTTATTCTTCCAAATCTGCTGATTATAATATGAAGCTACCATCAACTTGTAAATTTGTAAACATGTGCTTTGATGATGGATGCCATTTGTGCTATTTTGTGTTATTGTTTTGGCTCCTTCTTCTGTAAATAAAAAAAAGTTGGGAATTTTGTGTTTTTATATTTAACTCTTTGTATGCTGCTGGCAGATATTCTTGCTAGGCCAGCAATACACTTGTCAACAAAAAAGACATATCTCAACCTTGGGTCAACAAAATAAATCCATGTACATTTGATGAATCATTTCATAAATGCTTTCTGGGCTTCATTTGTTTGAACTTTTCATCAAATTCAGCCATGGCTGCTAGACAGCAGCCATGGCTGAATTTTATAAAAAAAAAATCAAAGCCAATACTTAGCAGGTTAAGAGTTAAATGGCTTGTACCATTATTTCCTACCAATTGTGCCATTTTTTCATTTGATTGTGGAAGTGTGCCATTTTTTCCTGTGCCATTTTTTCCTCCCCCCTGTGCCATTTTTTCCTAGGGTGTCAAAAAAGTGTGCCATTTTTTCCTGTGCCATTCTTTCCTACATTTGCTCAAAATGATTGTAATAAAAACACAAGTCCAAAAATGATAATTGTTGACCATTGTTTTGTACACCTGTTTACAGAGTAGTTAAATACCTTTTTTTATAATCCCCTTTTTCTTTAGCCGCTGACAATATCCACAAAACACTAGATTACCAGTCGAAATAAGTTATGGGATGACCACAAGAAAATGTTAATGTCAAAAGTGACATCAACATTTTCTTGAGGTTAGCCTACAAAATATTAAAGTCAGTATTACAGCTGAAATAACATGACATTATAATTATTATTATTAAGAAGAAGAAAAAGAAACCCAAACAGTCGCTGGTTTGGGAGCTGCCCCAGCATATTATCCTTAACCTCTATGAAAAAAGGAATAAATCCACCAATATGTGTTATTGAAAGCTGGGAGTCATCCATCAGCCTATAATCAATTTCAATATAATAATAATCAACTTCAATACAGCCATAAGTATTTTTGTAAAAAAAAATAATATGGGCCTAAGAAATAAGAAATGAATGTTTTTATAAGGGCAGTTCTGTCCAAAAATGTAAAAAAATAATATGGGCCTAAGAAATAAGAAATGAATGTTTTTATAAGGGCAGTTCTGTCCAAAAATGTGGACCATTCTGTCTTGAAATCTGTGCGGTTCTGTCTCAAAATCTGGGTTGTTCTGACCGAAATCAATCTGGGCCATTTCGTCCATAGTTTGTCTTGTCCAGTATTCGTGACTTTTACTTTGTTAAAATTTTTAGGTTTGGCATTATTTTTTAGGGTCGGTCGGGTTATCCTAAACACAATTTTGGGGGTTTTTTTTTGCCTGACATTTTACAACATTACAGGCACAAATATGTTATAATTATTTATGATAGGATACCCAACAACATTAATATCCATCCCCAATGATGTCCTCTGGGGTTAAGCTTGTTTGACAAAATGCACAGAACCATATGTGTGATGTTTGAACAGAGCCACCAGGTGCGGTGGCCAAATCTTTATTTATAATTTTACAAGCAGGTCAGCTTATGGGCCCAGGATGCCCAAGGCTTGACCCAGAACAATTACAATGTTGAAGCCCAAAATGCTCCGCCCCTTAACTGATGTGAACCTATATATATACACATATGTACAATTTTGTCAAAGGTACATGCCAATTTGAAAGGTGGAGCAAATACATGCTGCACGCGTGTACCAATATCTATATATAATCTCACAAGGATGAACAGTGTGAGCAAAGAGTACAAAGTTGAGAAAAATAACTAATGCTAGTACACATAGCCAATGGCCCCACCCAGAATGCAAGGAAACGGAGAGAATACAGGTAATGTTCGTGAATGGAAAATGCTAGAAATGAAAGTCTGAAAGGTCCCCGCCCAGCATGCAGGGTACTACAGCAACAAGTTGTAATAAAAGCATAATAAAAACCAATACGTGTGTGTATATACATCCCCGCCCAGAATGTAGGGTGAGAGAGTCACAAGGTTCTGAAGAAATATGCCAATAACACAACTACAGATACACACATGAAAGTCCTAAAGAATCCCCGCTAAGCATGCAGGGTTCTACTGAAACAATTGGAATAAAAACAGATGCCTGTGGATATTTCCATCCCCGCCCAAAATGCAGGGATTTGAGTCAAATGCCTCTGAAGAGATACACCAAAACCCACTGCAAGTGGAAAATCCTTGAATCACCTAAGCTGGGTAGCTGAGAACTGAGAATCACCTATACGCATCCCTGCCCAAAATGCAGGGGGTTGAGTTCCAAAAACACCTTGTTGAACACCCAGCCGCGAAAGCTGCAATCACTTTGCTTTCTAATTCCTCCAAAGCTGGGGTTTTGAAGTAGAATCGATGACCAAATGCGTTGACCCATGTATCCATTGCTATGGTTCAGATGTAACCTGTAGCCTGTCCGATGTTGATCAGGAAACTGCAGGAATACAATCTTCAGGGCTTTCGCAGCTGAGTATGTAGCCAACCTCCCCACCAAACTGGCAGGCATCATATTCTGGAAAGACTGGTGAAGCACAGGGAGATTAGACAGAAAAAGCTTGACTGGCGGTGAGAAAGCAAAGGCAGAGGAAACATGGTTCTGGTGGAGATGGGGTTTTGGTGGGAAAAATGGCAACTTGTCCCTTCCACAGAAAGCTGGAGAATGCTGCCACAGTGTTGTGATATTCAGACGGGTTCAAGAATTGACCAATGGGCATTCTCGAAATTTTGCAGGACTCAATTAGTCAGAATGCTTTCATATTCAGTACACAACATCTCTAGGGAAGTCAGATTCAACTGTGTCCAAATCAAGAGCGTGGGTTAATATTTGGGCTCTCTATGGGAGCCGGAATTGGCCATTTTGCTGAAGAATTAAAAAAAAAACGAACTGGGCATCAGGCTTGGTTGCGGTTTTGGTTGTCCATGAGCATATAGAAACTATCCATATATACCTATCAGATCGGCCCTATAATTATAATATCTTCTACTAACAAGACACCTTCTGTTGATTGTATCAGTTGAATAAATCTACATTTATGTCATGAGCAGAAATGTCTCTATGGGAGATACACAAAGTTCAATCAAAGGTAAAGAAGATTAGCAAGTTCAACAGTTCGAGTTACAGATGGGCCAGAAATCCAGTCACGGAAAATTCCCCTTTTGAATATTTAAATTTTGGCATCTGATTGACGTATAATGAACGTCAAAATCCCTGGCAAGTGTTTACTTCCAGGCATTTCCCTTACCAAATGTTGGCACATCCATAAAACTAGAACAAACTATACCCCCCTTTGTTTCTGCTAATTGAGTGTTCTGTTCAAGATGAGTGCTTCAGGCCCCGTGGGGCCTCTTTTTATCACATGCTCCACACATTTCAACATGAGAAAAATTCAGTGGATTCGAGTTTATAAATCCCACCCCGAATGGCCCGATATTAAACTTATTGCACCCAAACCTCTCACAGTTAACACGGATTACTAATACAGAGGAATTATCTGTCCAATATGGGAATAAAGAATGCCATTATATATTTAATGAGACGATGAGCGTGGTTGAAAGAAATATTGCGACATTTTGCAGAATGCAGTACAGTTTGGGCAGTGAAGAGCGTCCATATGATGGATAAAAAACAACTCGGTACACAGTTACACAATCGATATAATATTCTGGCTTTTCTTTCACGAACCATCACTTACCTAATATCAGTAACAGACCAGTGATGTACCGATCGCTTGCCACTGGTTGTCCCACGAAGGGGAAGAAAGTTCATTACGGATCATCCATAACACTTTCACTTTCACTGAGTTTCAGACAATCGGTGAGGGCCGATGTTGAACCATCGAGTGCTAATGGTGAACCGATGGGCACTTATCAGCCGAGTGCCGATGTTACACTGATTAATCGTCTCATCTCTAGCTTTTAGCTACCTGTCCATCTTCAATAAAATTTGGGAACATCGTAACATTAACTTTCTTTGCTACGTAATTATATATTCAGTGTCAAATCAATCTACACCGATCTTATTGCGTAAGCCTTGTAATTATTTTGTAATAGTAATATGAAATTGGCGTCATCGTAATCGCAAGTCAAACACTGTATTCAAAAACAATATCGACAAGACCACATTCCCTCGTGGTACAAACTGTTGGATTACCAAAATGAGACCCAAATGCTTATGAAATTACAGATAAATGAAATCATTAACCCAAATAGTCATGGTTTTGTTCACGCCTTTCATTGAATGCTTATCAAATTGGATTCCGTCAACAAATAAGCTATTATTGTTGCAAAATCAGCCGATTCTAATAACAGACCGCCTTCCCTGAAACGTACTACAGAAGGACGATAGTATCAAAATTTATGCACTGTAAAGAACAGAATGAACAATCACACACTCTAAACCAAATCAGTTGGTCGATACAATTTTTTTTAATGTGGGACTGTTAATATCGATAGTTGTTCCAATCTTTGTTGCCACAGTTCACTTTATTTGTGCATTTAAATGGCAGTTGTAATAACTAAACACCATAAATGACCCAATGATACCAAGTGAATAATTAGGATAGTTTTTTAGCTCACCTGAGCGAAGCTCAAGGGGGGGCTTAACTGATCGCGAACTGCTGGACCAAATTCAACCAAGTTTGCAGTGCATGTTCCCTATCATATGTCAATTCAAGTTTGTTCAAATCAAGTTGACCCGCCCCTCGGTAGAGCCTCGCCCAAAAAGTGTGCTTAAATCTTAAAAAATCTTCTTATGAACTAGCAGTAGCAGAGACTTGATATTTGGTGTGCAGCTTCCTTTTGAGGTATAGACTCAGATTTGTTCAAGAGAAGTTTGAGGAACTATATTTGCCTTCGTTTTTGGAGGGGCAAGAATTTTCGCCCGCCCAAAATTTCTATTTTCCAAACTGAGAGGCAGATTTGAATCAAATTTGATACGAGGGCTTACTGGGTCATAAGTACTTAATTTATGACAAAATTGTTTTTCCTGTCGCCCCATGGGAACCGCAGGAGCTAAAAATAGAAAAAAATTAAAATGCCCATATCTCCAAAACTACACGGCACTGAGAATTCTTATTTGGTGTGAAACTTCCTTAGGACCAACAGAATGGAATGGTCCAAAAACATTGCTATTGGCTTTATCAAGGGGTGCTTTTTGGGGACTTTGAAAAAGTGCTGAGTCAGCATTTTTTAACACTCTGGGTAATGGGAAAAACATTTAAGACTTCTTTTCTCCCAAACCACTTCTCCAAAAGCTTTCAAATTTCACATATAACATCTTTGGAAGATTGTTTCACATGTTTATTGAAATCAATTCCCTGGGTCCATATTTGGGGTCTCCAAGGGAGCCCAAATGCTTAAATTAGTGCAGTATGAGGAATATTCTATAAAAATCTACCAATAAGAATCTTTTGATATTTGGTATGCAGCATCCTTAGGGGCGGGGTGAGATTCAAGTTTGTTCAAGCCAAGTCCCTGGGTTCATATTTAGGCTGAAAATTTGGGGTTACGTTCCAGACTTAGAAATTTTGGACCAAAATCCGTAAATTTTTTTTTGTTTTTTTATGCGTTTCAGTCAATTTTAAGACAAAATTTATTTTTTTTTTACACTGAAAATTTGGGGGCCGGGTGAGACTTGGAAAATTTCCGAACAAAAATAAAAAAAGATCTGTTTTTTATGCGTTTATCTCAGTTTTGGGACGTAAAAGTGCAGGAACTGAAAGTAGAAGGAAACTCCTGTGTATTGTGTGGGCACAACAGCTTCATCTAGTTGGTATATGCTTTTCTTAGGAGGGGCATACAGTATACAAGTTATTCAAGTCAAGTCCCTGGTTTGATATTTAGACTACCATGTCAAGTGAGCGCCCTCAGGCCCCCTGGGGCCTCTTATTCCCTAGGTTATCAATGAAAGACTGAAGACCGTAGGTGACAGAGCATTCTCTGTGGCTGCCCCCACTGTGTGGAACTCACTCCCAAAACACATGAAAACTATCATTACCTTAAATTCATTCAAGAAAAGCATGAAAACACATTTCTTCCAATGGGCATTCCTTTAGTTTTTGTAAAGCCAAAGAGCACCTTTGTGGATTTTAGGCTTATAAATTATTAATTATTATTATTAAATCATTTTTGTAAATTTGCCAAGAAAATTAAACCATCTTCAGCAGAACTATGAGGTATAATTACTACAAAATGTTCATATTGTGCAGTTTTCATTTTTCATTTATGAAGTCGCATATGCCTATATACCTGCTGCATTGAACTGTATGGAGTTGACCCCTGCTGAACTTTCTTCATCAAAACAACAACAAAACAAAAATGCTGCATTTGGGAATTGTAGATACCATGGATTGGAATTAGTGTTACTGCTCATTCTTGTCATGAATGACAAAAAGATTTCTCCGAGTGTGTATTAGAAGGATTGCAAAATACAACCATTCAGTTATTTTAAGGTAGTTTATTGTCAAAATTTTGGTCTCTTATCTGTGCCATAGCAGACTTTTAGGCAGTGCTCTCAACCACATGACAACAGTTCCATACCAAATGTAAGATTCCACATGTTCTATGTTTCTTTCCAAACATTTTATATAATTTACTGGGGTTATTTCTTTCTAGCCATTTTTGAACTTTGGAGAAGATTTCCTGAAATTTGACCAAAGTTAGGTTGGACTACACCTTAAGGGCCTGGACAATTATTCTGAATTCATACTAGACTACAACCTGTGTATGTCCAGTTGCTTAGAAGTGATTTCTAGTGATTTCTGTTAGCCCTTTACCTAACGAATCGCCCGCATCCGTCCGCGTAATATGCATATTGAGCAGTTGAAAAAATTAAATTTTTCAAAATATTTCAACAAAACCATATCATGTGACCCCTCATTGGAATGAGCTCATTGAGCTCGTTTCAATGAGGGGTCACATGATATGGTTTTGTTGAAATTTTGTGAAAAATTAAAAAAAATGATTTTAAAAATAATAAATTTTGATATCGTCTGCGTTGGGTAAAGGGTTAGGCAGCCAAGACTTGACTATAAATCACTGCCCAGGTGATTAGTCTATTGTCAGCACGACCTTCTGAAGATGGCATGTTCAGGCACATGCTCTGAGATGGCAAACACCTGAAATAGGCCCTTTAATGATTAAAGTTTGTACAAAACAAGTCACAAAATTATTGTAGATATGATTTTCATAAAAGAATGCCACTGTTGAGTTCATTGGCAGTGGCATTTGTAGCGGTGTAGTAGAATTATACAAGAACAACTTAGTGTGTATTTTCACGGGATGAATTCACCTTTGGTACTGTCAGCAAATCTCAGTCAAGTCAGATACCGAATAGAGTTGAAACGGTTTACTGATTAACCAATGATCAACGTCTTGATTGATCAAAAAAGTAATTGATCGATTAACCTTTACTTTTGAACTACTGTATTTTCTGGGTTAACAAAGGAACAAACTTGCTCCAAAACAGGCAAACATTGTCACACTAACTCACATCAATTATATGAGGAGACAGAGTAAAGCATACAAGTTACATGATGACATACTTGTTCCCTTGCATGAGCATTATACTGTATCAGTAGCTGGAACTGGTCATTCTTAAGTTAACCTTTACCCATTGCGGGTAGCAGATGACACTTGCAAAATAGATTCTTGAATTACTAAAAAATTTTCAAGTTTTGTCTCAAAAACATAGCTCGTTCCAATGAGGGATTATAAGCTATGTTTTTGAGACAAAAATTAAAAACATAATAAAATCTGAATGGAAATTTTTGTCTGTAGGGCTGACTGATTTTGTCCTTTACGTTGAGTAAAGGGTTAATGCTATAAATCATCAACGGTACGGCAATTATTCAGCTACCTATAAGGGCAAGTGATTAGCCAGTTAACCAAGGTTTATCCATGCGATTAATCGATCAAGAAAACCCTTTATTCGTTTCAGCTATAATATCGAATACTAAACCGATACCGAGTATACCACCTTAAAAACACTGAAACTGATACTGACCTCAAAATTCCAATACTGCCCATCTCTAAAAATTTCATTTGAATTGTGACTCAAAATTCTCTATCCTCTTTTGTGACCACAGTACTGTGCAAATTTGCTCTTTTAATTGGTTGAAGAGAATAGAGTCAACTCAAATACAAGTGTGTTGAAATGAAGCCCCTCGGTTCATATTTCGGCTCACTACAGGGGCCTGAATATTAACTAAGAGCAATTTGGGGAATGAGCTCCAAAAATCTTCTTCTTCAGATCCACCAGTCAGATTCTTTTGATATTTGGTATACGTCATCTCTAGGGGGTCAGATTCAAGTGTGTTCAAATCAGGTCCCTGGGTTAATATTTGGGCTCTTTATTGGAGACCAAAGTTTAACTTAGTGCACTATGAAAAATGGAGACCAAAGTTTAACTTAGTGCACTATGAAAAAATTTCTTTAAAAATCTTCTTTTTCAGACCCACCAGTCAGAATCCTTTCACATTTGGTATGTGACATCTCTGTGGCGGAATTCAAATTTGTTCAAATTGGGTCCCTTGGTTAATATTTGGGCTCGCTATTGGAGCCCAAAGTTTAACTTAGTGCCGTATCAGCTGGCAATATGAGAAAATTTCTTTTAAAAATCTTCTTCAGATTCACCAGTGAGAATCCTTTCACATTTGGTATGTGACATCTCTGGGGGTGTCAGATTTAAGTTTGTTCAAATCGAGAGCCTGGGTTAATATTTGAGCTCCCCATGGGAGTCCGAATTTGAACTTGGTGCAGAATCTTTACAGGGGTTGGATTCAGTTTGTTCAACTGAAGTCCATCGGTTGATAATTGGGCTCTCTGAGGGAGCCTGAATTTTAACTTAGTGCAATATGAAGAATAATCTTTGAAAATCTTCTTCTCCAGATCCACAAGTCAAAATCTTTTGATATTTGGTATACAGCATCCTTAGGGAAGTCAGATCTAAGTTTGTTCAAATCAAGTCTTTGGGTTAATATTTGGGCTCCCTATTGGGAGCCCAAATTTTAACTTAGTCCCATGTGAGGAACAATTTTTTAAAACTCTTCTCCAGAAACACCAGTCAGAATCATTTAATATATGGCATACAGAATCCTTACATGGTTTGGATTCAGTTTGTTCAACTGAAGTCCAATGGTTAATAATTGGGCTCTCTGAGGGAGCCTGAATTTTAACTTAGTGCAATATGAGGAATAATTTTTGAAAATCTTCTTCAGATCCACAACTTAGTGCAATATGAGGAGTAATCTTTGAAAATCTTCTTCAGATCCACCAATCAGAATCTTTTGATATTTGGAATACAGCATCCTTAAGGAAGTCAGATCTAAGTTTGTTCAAATCAAGTCTTTGGGTTAATATTTGGGCTCCCTGTTGGAGCCTGCAATTTTAAAGTAGTGCAAAGTTGGTAATATTCTCAATATCTTCTTCTCCAGAACCACCAGTCAGAATCTTATGATATTTGGTGTACAACATCCTTCAAATTTCTTCAAGTTAAGTCCCTAGGTTGATATTTGGACTCCCTACTTTAGCATTACTGAAAATCTTGGCATTATTTCTGTGTTAGCATTCCAATACTAGAAAAAAAAATCATCTGGCATGGACAACAGAGTTATAAATAATTAAATAACTTCATTCCTCTATAGTGTTAACCATAGCCATAGATGTTAATTAAATCTTTCTTTATACAACTATGGTCAGGTGAGCACCTCTGGCCCCATGTGGCCTCTTGTTCAGTCAACAGGAGCTTACTTTATAACCTATATTAACATGTGAAATTTGTACTGAAGATATGTTTAGAAGTTTTGGTGTTTAGAAGTTACCGGTATATTCAATTAACAAGATTATTCAATAAAGAGATGTACAGTTAAGTGGGGTCCACTGTATTACTTTGTTTTTCTCTTGATTTAAAAAAACCTAATATGGAGTTTCTTTGGAAAAAAATTGCTTTAAAAAGTTTGGATAATAAACAATAAAATAATAATAATAATGATGATGATAATATTATGATGATGATAATACAAATAACATCAGTTTGGTGACAACATAAATCGGATAATAACTGTTCTCACTCTGATCACTTTAATCCTAGGATTATCTAATGTAATGGCTATATATATAGCCAGAAGTATTCTCAAGAATCAAAATTCAGATTTTATTTTGCCTCCAAAACATAAATTATGACCTCGTGAGAATGATCCTGACAAGCTTATTCCAGTGAGGGTGTCTTAACTCATAAGCTATGTTTTAAGATACATTATTAAAGAGATCATTCTGCAGTTTTTCCCCTTCTAGCTGTGTAAAGTAAAGGGTTAGTTAATTCCTAATATTTACAGGTTTGTTTAGAGATGGAAAATTTTATGACTATTATTTTTAGAGTACATCATTTGTTCAGCAAACTTTTCAAATGAATGACATGAAAATATATTCATATACCTGTCGTCCTTCTTCTATGAACACCCACGCACATCACAAATACCGTACCTTTCCTTCTTAGTCATAGTATATATTAAATGATTAATTGAGAATTTTTGCTGATGCCTGTCTCTTCTCAACCTGTTTTGAACTATTAACTTTATTACTTCCAATAACTATTGGTGTCTTGATTTCTGACATTACATGTAAACGTCAACCCTTCCTTTATTACCTCACCTGACTTTCAGTCAGGAGAGCTATAGTGATCACTCACCGTCCGTCGTCCAGTCGTCCATCGTCCGTGAACATGGTGTTTGCGTCTTCTCCTCCCAAACCGCTGAACCAATTTAATTGATATTTGAGATAATAGTTTGTTATGACATCGCAATTTGATTTTGTTCAAATCAATTTGCCTCACCCATTGGTAGGGCCACACCCAAAAAGTGTGCTGAAATCTTAAAAAATCTTCTCATGAACCAGCAGTAGCAGAGACTTGATATTTGGTGTGCAACTTCCTTTTGAGGTGTAGACTCAGGTTTGTTCAAGAGAAGTTTGTGGGGCTATATTTGGCGTCGTAATGGGAGGGGCAAGAATATTTGCCCCTCCCAAAATTTCTATTTTCCAAACCGAGAGCCAAATTTGGACCAGATTTGATATGAGGGCTTATTGGGCCATAAGTACTTAATTTATGCAAAAAAAATTTTTCCCGTTGCCCCATGGGAACCGCAGGAGCTAAAAATAGAAAAAAATTAAAACGCCCATATCTCCAAAACTACACGGCACTGAGAATTGTTATTTGTTGTGAAGCTTCCTTAGGACCAACAGAATGGAATGGTAAAAAAAAATTGCCATCGGTTTTATCATGGGGTACTTTTTGGGGACTTTGAAAAAGTGCTGAGTCAGCATTTTTTTTAACACTGTGTGTAATGGGAAAAACATATAAGACTATTTTCTCCCAAACCACTGCTCCAAAAGCTTTCAAATTTCACATATAGCATCTTTGGAAGATTGTTTCACACGTTTATTGAAATCGATTGCCTGGGTCCATATTTGGGCTCTATATGGGAGCCCAAATGTTTAAATTAGTGCAGTATGAGGAGTATTTTTTAAAAATCTTCTTCACCAGATCTACCAATAAGAATCTTTTGATATTTGGTATGCAGCATCCTTGGATTGGGGGGGGGGGGGGGAGATTCAAGTTTGTTCAAGCCAAGTCCCTGGGTTCATATGTAGGCTGAAAATTTGGGGTCCCGTTGCGGACAGAAATTTTGGACCAAAATCCTGAATTTTTTTTTTGTTTTTTTATGCGTTTCAGCCAGTTTTAAGACCAAAAAAAAATTTTTTTACACTGAAAATTTGGGGTCTGGGTGGGACTTAAAAAATTTTCGACCAAAATCCGTAATTTTTTTTGGTTTGTTTTTTATGCGTTTCGGCTAATTTTAAGACCAAAAAAAAAAATTTTTTTTACACTGAAAATTTGGGGTCCATTTGGGACTTTGAAAATTTTAGACCAAAATCCGGAATTTTTTTTTTGTTTTTTATGCATATTGGTAATTTTAAGACAAAAAAAAATTTTTTTTTTTTACACTGAAAATTTGGGGGGGGGGGGGGGGGGGGGGGGGGGGGAAACTTTCTTTTTTATCTGTTTTTAATCTGTTTTTTATGCGTTTATCTCAATTTTGGGACGTAAAAGTACAGGAACTGAAAATAGAAGGAAAATCCTGTGTATTGTGTGGGCACAATCGCTTCATCTAGTTGGTATATGGTCTTCTTAGGAGGGGCGTATGCAGCTTATTCAAGTCCTTGGTTTGATATTTAGACTACCATGTCAGTTGAGTGCCCGCAGACCCCCTGGGGCCTCTTGTTTATTTATTTTATTTATTTATTATTTATTTATTTATTGGGGTTTAACGACACTGGACAGCTAGGGACACTTTGTGTTGGACAGTTTGATGGGTGGAGGAAGTCAGAGCAATGGCAAGCAACTGTCGGACTCCCCAACGTACTAAGTCCACACAAGCAGGGTCAGCATTGGTTGAAGACAAGTGCACCATCAATGTGCAGACCCCCCTCCACCCCCCCGCCACCACCCGGCAATTGGGATTAAGTGCCTTGTCCAAGGACACAACGCGGTTGCCACAGGGGGATTTGAACCGATGACCTCTTGGCCTGCAACCTTCATCTCTACATGTACCTACTGAGCCACTGTACTCCCAGCAACATGGAGGAGTCTGTCTTGCATTTGTTGGGAGATTCAGTAATATTTTAACCCTTTACCCAGTGCATTCACCAAAACTGCCCTGCGCTATTGACAAAAATCACCATTCAGTTTTCATTATTTTTTCATTTTTTGTCTCAAAAAACATAGCTTATGATCCCTCATTGGAACAAGCTCTTTGAGCTCGTGCCAATGAGGGTCATAAGCTATGTTTTCGATGCAAAAAATGAAAAAAATGTAGTTATTCAAGAATTTTGTTTGCAGGTATCGTCTGCTTTTTGTGTTAGGTAAAGGGTTATTCCTACAGCCAAACAGGGCTGTAGGTTTAGATTATCACTGATCCTCCTGTCCATTTATCTGTCTATTGTGTTAAACTCAGAGACTGTGAACTTTTTGCTTTGTGTGAAAATTTATCCATACCATATTGACAGGGTTAAACAGCACTATGTTTTTTATTAGCTGCGACGAGCAGCTCTATATATGAAAATTGTCTGTCTGTCTGTCTGTCTGTCTGTCTGTCTGTCTGTCTGTCTGTCTGTCTGTCTGTCTGTCTGTCTGTCTGTCTGTCTGTCTCTGTCTGTCTGTCTGTCTGTCTGTCTGTCACCAACGAGTTAAAAAACACCATAACTCCTAAAATACCGGATGGAATGACACCATACTTGGTATGCAAGTGTATCTTCATGATGTCTACACCCTCTCAATAGTGCATGTCATTCGGATAATTTCTGTCACATTTATGGACTTGTCACCAACAAGTTTTTTTTGTCACCAATGAGTTTTAAAACATCATTGGCGTTGCACGAATCATCGCAGCTTCGGCACTGTGACAGCGCTTCTAGTTATAATATATGTAGAACTACAATGCTTTCATTTTTATTCACCCATGTGTTTTTCTTTTCCAGAAATGCCAACCTGGAGCTCATTCAGGTATGTTTATAAGGTTATTAACTACATGTATATTAGCTGTCTTATATTTAATGTACTAGGAGTTATACAATTTCTACAACAGATTCAGTTGTTTCAATACAAAAAATTAGCTGATCAGCCTATTCCTGATCACTGTGGATTTTTTTTATATAGAGGATTCAAGGGAATGTTTATCAGAAAATGTTTGCCTTTCAAAAGCTAAAAGATGCTTTCTTATTGCCTATGCAGACAACTGAACCTATACCTGATAACACAAGGTAACAATTCAGTAAGGTGGAATATATTGTGGGAATTGTTGGAAAACTAAACTGGATGCAATTATAAAAGGGGTTGTTTGAATCATAGTTTATGAGGCATTTCATCCCTAGGGCAATGATTTAGTCTTCATAATTCCAATGTGACTGTCAGCGTCATCATGATTGGCTGGGTAGTACAAGAAAAAGACTGACGGCAATGTAGGAATGTCAATAGTGACAACCCAATGGCCGAATTGTAGTTGTAGATCACCCAACCTTTCAACTTGATAACCCACACATACACTTTTAGATACACTCTTGTGTGGACTATCATCTGGATCTAACCTAGTTGCCTCTTGTTTAATATGGCGCTTCCATTTTCCCCCCACGACAACCTTCACTCATACACACTATAAATAGTTTTTCTCTATTTTCTTTTGTTTTTCTTGATGCTGTTTGGATTGTGCAGTATTTTATTTGCAAAATCTTGTCCCACTGGTGTTGGTGTGTCACAATCAGATGGCGATCTAATCTTGAAAGTGACCTCTTTTGTGATCACAGTACAAGTACACAAACTGTACTTGAATTTCAATCTCTAAATATTCTTCAAAGTCCATGATTCCAACTGCTGATCTCTATACAACTGGATTGCAGGAATGTCTGCAAAAAACATCACAACTAAATCTGATACTCCCTTTTCCCCTCAAGATGGCATCAGTGCAGTAAATCCTCTACCTGGTAGGATTTGATGACGTGAAAGCTGTTATGCTGTGACTGCTGTCACAGCGTAACAGCTTTCACATCATCAAACTTCATGTATTTACTGAGCACAAAAATTAATAACGCAATATCACATTTCCAATATCGGCACTTTTTTTAGCACACCTGATCACTTTTTATCTGTTCTCCGATCAGCATGAACTTTTCATTCTCAACCTATCCTCATAAGTCCCTGGATCAAATTAAACCAAATTTGATATGCATGTTCCTCTTCATATGTCAGTTCAGGTTTGTTCAATACTGTAAGGATTCTGTATGCCACACCCATGGGGAATAGCACAGGAGGCATAACTCTGTAAGTACTCCCAAATGTTTTTTTTTTTTAAATCTTCTACTGAACCACAAATCAGAATCTTTTGATATTTGGTATACAGCATCCTTAAGAGGGACAGATTCAAGTGTGTTCAACTCAAGACCCTTCATGCACATTTGGGCTCCCTATGTAAACCCAAAGTACAACATAGTGCAATATGAGAAACATTATTTAAAAATCTTCTTCAGATCCACCAGTTAGAATCTTCTCATATTTGTTAGCTTCCTTAGTGGGGTTAGATACAAGTTTGTTCAAATGAAGCCCAATTGGTCATATGTGGGATTCCCATGGGAGCCCAAATTTTAAATTAGTGTAATATGAGGTATATTCTTTAAAAATATTCTTCTTCAGATCCAACTGTCAGAATCTTTTGATATTTGGTGTACAGCATCCTTAAAGGGGTCAAATTTCAATTTGTTCAGATCAAGACCCTGGCTTCATAATTGGACTCACGAGGAGAGTTGAAATTTTTAACTTGTAACATGAGAAATATTCTTTAAAAATTTTCTGTAGATCCACCAGTCAGAATCTATTGATATTGATATTCAGTATCCTTGGCGGTTGATGGTGGGGCGAGTGTGAGGTTGAGTAGAGTGTGATAGGTTACATTCATATTTGTCTGAATAAAGACCCTGAAGTTTAATATTGTGCAAAATGAGAAAAATTCTTTAAAAATCTTTTATTTAAGATCCACCAGTTGGAATCTTTGAATAGTTGGTATTTATGGGAGTTAGATTCAAGTTTCTTCAAATAAAGTTTGTGGCACCATTTTGGGCTACCCACATTACAACTTTGTGATGGCACGTGCTGTAATTTGCTCAATCAAGCTGGACAACACGTGCCTTCATTGTGAATTCTGTAAATTTAACTGGGGCGATATCAGCAGCACAGTAACGTCATTTCAGAATGTCTACCGACCACTAAAACGTTGTTCCAATGCTCGTACAGGGCATTTATGAGACAATTGTTAAGCTTGAACTTAATATTTAAGAATCCATTAAAAATTATCTGTGGACATATCTCATAAATGTAGATATTCTGGACAAGATGTAATAAATTATGTTAATGATTAAAAACGGTCCTTTTACCCAACAAAACTCCTGAATCAGTCATCAACACATATACACCAACTTTGACTTGCTTTCTTTTTGATTTTCAAAGTAACTCATGTGGCATCTTTTGTAATGAGCTGTTTCAACTCATTCCAAAACATTGTCATATGACAGTCATTTTTAACCCTTTACCTAACATGAAAAGCAGACGACACTTGCAAAAAAAATTCTTGAATAACTAAATAACTAATTTTTTTCATTTTTTGTCTCAAAAACATAGGTTATGACCCTTCGTTGGAACGAGCTCGATGAGCTCATTCCAACAAGGGGTCATAACCTATGTTTTTGAGACAAAAAATGAAAATATTTTGAAAATTAATTGGCAATTTTTTAGAATAGAGCTGGCCGGTTTTGACCGTTACGTTGGGTAAAGGGTTAAAGTTGTACAACTGCACAGTAGTGCTCATCTGGGGAACCGCTTATTCTGTCGGATGGTGGGGGCATATTTACTCCTGGGTGATTTGTCCTTGAATTGAGAGTTTGTGACAGAACTGTGCTGTTGTGGTTGACATACTGCACATCTCAGAAGTATATTGTTTAGACTATCTGTGCGTGGTCGAATATGAATCAACTGTCCCCAGCACTGTAGCTATAATAATAGAGCTGTGAAGGAAGCAATTCGAACTTGGGAGGGGGTGTGGGGGGCATGTTCATTCAAGGGCACCCTCACACTGATATAAATCTGTGGTGGCCCATGTGCCTTACCATGGTAGGAATACAATACACAAAGACATGTTTGGGACTTACACACGTTTACATTGAAAAAAATATGTGCATTTTTCTTGACTTAAAGTCCATGAAAGAGATAAATCATATGAGGGAATCTTTGGTCATATCTGAAGAGTAAAGAGTCTGATTGCACCTTCCTGCTTCCTGCTAATTCCTGGTAAGATTACATTGACAAGCTAATAAAGGTAATATTGGCTTAACTCTTAACCCACTGAGTATTTTAAAGATATTTTTCACCAAATCTAGTCATGGCTGCTGGGAAGCAGCCATGACTAGATTTGATTAAAAATTCATCGCAAAATTTAACTTTAGAAATCTTTGGGGAAAAATCCATTCAGTTTACAAGGGAAAATCTGGTTGAAAGTGCCCAAATGATACTTATTTCAGTGGTAAGAGAAATCCTGTCCTTGGCAGGAATATCTGCTTGCAGCAGAGGGGTTAATCCCTGCCTCCCCCCTCATTCTCTCATTCTCTCTCTCTCTCTCTCTCTCTCTCTCTCTCTCTCTCTCTCTCTCTCTCTCTCTCTCTCTCTTAGTTATTTCTGGAAAAAAATGGGGGCACAATCCCCTGTGCCTTCCCTCAGGTTCCTTCCTCTCTGAAGCTGTTTGAATTGAAGATCAATTACTGGGTAAAGAGTTGAATAGAAGAGTGAATTGTCTAGACACTAATTTTCAAAGCTTAACCTTTTTTTAATTTATTTACATAATCAAGCCATGGGTTGCATCTTTGTATTTACAGATAGTAATTAACCTATATGTAGAAAAGAGCAACATGTAACAAGATAACTATTGCAACTGTAAAAATAAGTTGTACAAGACTAACTGAAATAAGCTGTGCCAAAAAAACCCTCCCTCTTATCTATTCACTCAAAGTACAATGTTTCCTCATAAATTAAAAAAACTACACCCTCTAGTGTTCAGTACAAATTTGGTTGACTGGTTGAGCGCTGGAAGCCTCTATCATGGCTCTTTTTAAAAGTGCTGAAAGCCATTTTAGTGACTGTATGCATTAACATGTTGTTTGCTTAGCAGTAGAAAGAAAAGTTTTACATCAAACCGTTCTGTAACAATTTATTGGAGAGTGCCAACAGACACTCTCCAATAAATTGTGCATTAACCCTTTACCTAACGTAACGGCCAAAACCGGCCAGCACTATTCACAAAAAATACTATCCAATTTTCATTATTTTTTTCATTTTTTATCACAAAAACATAGCTTATGACCCCTCATTGGAACTGAGCTCGTTCCAATGAGGGGTCATAAGCTATGTTTTTGTGATAAAAAATGAAAATAATTAGTTATTCAAGTATTTTATTTGCAAGTGTTGTCTGCTTTTCATTTTAGGAAAAGGGTTAATAAAATAAATAATTTAGGAACATATCTTACTATACTAAGACTCCCCTTGTTGATAGTATGGTATCTTTGGAAAAAAATACTACTGTGACAAATTATCTTTGAAAATTAATTTAGAACAGTGCCTGTTAATTCCATATTAGATGTAGAGTTAAACCCTTTTTATAAAATAAAAGATGTAATCTATTGGAAATTTTTACATATAATTTCTCTGTATTACATATATTTTAATGGCCATGTAAGTATTTAATCCATTATTAGCTCACCTGACTGAAAGTCAGGGTGAGCTATTCTGATCACTTTTTGTCCGTCGTCTGGCGTCCGTCGTCCGTCGTGAAGGTGGTGTTTGGGCCTTTTTCTCCCAAACCACTGGCCGCATATTAATGAAATTTCATGTGAGTAGGGGTTATATAAGAGCATTTTGATTTTATGTCAAATTAGGTTTCGGCTCATATTGAGCAGAGGGATGGGACAAAAATGCTCCAATTCTTAAAAAATCTTCTTCCCAAGAACCAGCAATAGCAGAGACTTGATATTTGGTATGCAGCTTCCTTTTGAGGTGTAGACTCAAATGTGTTCAAGAGAAGTTCGAGGGGCTATATTTGACGATGTTAAAGGAGGGGCACAAATTTTGGCCCCGCCCCAAATTTCTATTTTCCAAACCGAGAGGCCGATTTGAACCAAATTTTACGTGAGTGCTTATTGGGTCATAAGTACCTAATTTATGCAGAATTTTTTTTCCCATAGTCCCGTGGGAACCACAGGAGCTAAAAATAGAAAAAATTAAAATGCCCATATCTCCAAAACTACATGGCACTGAGAATTGTTATTTGTTGTGAAGCTTCCTTAGGACCAACAGAATGGAATGGTAAAAAAAAATTGCCATCGGTTTTATCATGGGGTACTTTTTGGGGACTTTTGAAAAAGTGCTGAGTCAGCATTTTTTAACACTGTGGGTAATGGGAAAAACATAAGACTACTTTTCTACCAAACCACTGCTCCAAAAGCTTTCAAATTTCACATAACACATCTTTGGAAGATTGTTTCACATGTTTATTGAAATCAATTGCCTGGGTCCATACTTGGGCTCTCTATGGGAGCCCAAATGTTTAAATTAGTGCAGTATGAGGAGTATTTTTTAAAAATCTTCTTCTTCAGATCTACCAATAAGAATCTTTTGATATTTGGTATGCAGCATCCTTAGGAGGGTGAGATTCAAGTTTGTTCAAGCCAAGTCCCTGGGTTCATATTTGGGCTGAAAATTTGGGGTTCCGTTGCGGACTTAGGAATTTTGGACCAAAATCCGGACATTTTTTTTTTGTTTTTTTTATGTGTTTCGGTCAATTTTAAGACAAAAATTATATTTTTTTACCCTGAAAATTTGAGGTCCGGGTGGGACTTGGAAAATTTTGGACCAAACTTCGAAAATTTTTGTTTTTTTGTTTTTTATGCGTTTCTGTCAATTTAAAGACAAAAAAATTTTATTTTTTTTCCCCTGGAAATTTGGGGTCCGGGTATGACTTAGAAAATTTTGGACCAAAATCCGGAATTTTTTTTTTTTGTTTTTTCTGCATTTCTGTAAATTTTAAGACAAAAATTTTTTTTTTTTTGGACCAAAATCCGGGAAAATTTTTTTGTTTTTTTCCCTAGAAATTTGGGGTCCGGGTGGGACTTAGAAAATTTTGGACCAAACTCTGAAAAAATTTTTTTTTCGTTTTTTATGCGTTTCTGTCAATTTTAAGACAAAAAATTTTTTTTTTTTTTTACACCAAAAATCCGGAGTTTTTTGGACCAAAATCTGGAATTTTTTATTTTTTTTGTTTTTTATGCGTTTCTGTCAATTTTAAGAGAGAAAAAAAAAAATTTTTTTACCCTGAAAATTTGGGGTCCAGGTGGGACTTAGAAAATTTTGGACCAAAATCCGGAATTTTTTTTTTTTTGTTTTTTATGCATTTCTGTCAATTTTAAGACAAAATTTTTTTTTTTTTCCCCCTGAAAATTTGGGGTCCGGGTGGGACTTAGAAAATATTGGACCAAACTCCGAAAAAAATTTTTTTTTGTTTTTCATGCGTTTCTGTCAATTTTAAGACAAAAAAAAATTATTTTTTTTTACACCAAAAATCTGGAGTTTTTTGGACCAAAATCCGGAATTTTTTGTTTTTTTTTGTTTTTTATGCATTTCTGTCAATTTTAAGAGAAAAAATTTTTTTTTTTTACACCGAAAATTTGGGGTCCGTGTGGGACTTAGAAAATTTTGGACCAAAATCCGGAAATTTTTGTTTTTGTTTTTTATGCATTTCGGTCAGTTTTTGTTTTTTATGCATTTCGGTCAGTTTTAAGACAAAAAAAAATTTTTTTTTTTTACCCTGAATATTTGGGGTCCGGGTGGGACTTCGAAAATTTTGGACCAAAATCCATAATTTTTGTTTTTTTTGTTTTTTAGGCATTTCTGTCAATTTTAAGATGAAAAAAAATTTTTTTTTACACCGAAAATTTGGGGTCCGGGTGGGACTTAGAAAATTTTGGACCAAAATCCGGAAATTAGTTTTATTGTTTTTTATGCATTTTAAGAAGAAGAAAAAAATTTAGGCTGAAAGTATTTTGTTTGGGAAAAAAATCTGTTTTTTATGCATTTATCTCAATTTTGGGACGTAAAAGTACAGGAACTGAAAATAGCGGAAACACTGCATAGATCTTCTAGTTTTGTCAAGCAGTATATACATATTTACAATGTAATACTCAATTTATCAATGGACTAAGAAGCATTGCCCATAATTTGGTTTACTGAATATTTCTGTTAATCTTTTACCTTCCTGTAATGTTAAGCCAGCACTGTATATGTACAAAAATCACCATTCAAATTTCATTATTTTTAAGTTTTTGCCACCAAAACATAACTTATTAACCCTAATGACACTGCTTGGTGGTTCTCTCTGGGTACTCCTCCACCTCTAAAACTGTCTGATATGATGTGACCCTGGCTGTCAAAAGTATCATTAAGCCCCCAATAAATAAATAAATAAATAAATAAATAAATAAATAAATTGTTAGAAGCAGTACATGCACACACCATGGGTCATTTATGGCCAGCAATACCTGACTGTGTAAGATGCCAGCCCAAAATACACGTAATTGCATGGAAAGTGTGATGTGATGAGGGAAAATGAATGAACCTGCTCAGCAAATGTTTTTTCCCGATGATAAAGACCTATATTATATTTATGTTCTATGATAACTTGTGTCGAACACTCAACATTTTTTATGAGACCAGTGATATGATAGAAACAAACTGTTAACCATTTGAACCCCCATGTTATCATCCATGTCAGTGGTATACATTTCAATCACATCAGTCATGACAACATTTGATGAATTTTTTTTTTAAATACCCAGTGGTTTGAGAGTTAAAGTCATAATTCACGCCTGTTGTTTTCAGAATTTTGCGTAACCCATTTACCGTTCACCTGGTCTGAGGTTTGGTAACCTATTGTTCATTCCCCTGTACTTGACCTAGGTAATTTATTAGGTAACCTAAATATATATGTATCGCAACTATGCTGATCCATGAACGGTTGTATAATAGCCAAGTTCTTGCTTCTATGGGCAATATCCTGATGAATAGAGATGAATCCTTAGGAACAAGAATGAGGCTGTGTTTCAGCAATTCAGATACGAATTAGTTGCAATTATAGCCTAACCTTGGCATGAGCTAGCATGCTGCAGAAGAGTATGGCATCCTTAATCACTATTTGTGGGAGAGACATGAATTATTGCCATTTCATGATTTTGTACCTATGCTACATCTTAAGATGATCAAGAGTTTAAAATGATGTTGAGCATCAACCAACCATCAGCATAGGTGTTTGTATCTGCATGAAGTATAGCTGCTGTGTTGGACAATAATTGGCCAAGAGAACAGCTACAGTTCAGACAGATGCAAACACCTATGCAGCTGATGATTGGGTGATGCTCAACATCATTCCACCATTCATTCATACTAGATCATTCAATTTGGCAAAACTTTTGCGTGACCCAGCAATAATTTGCCGCGACTCGTTTTTTGTTTGTGTGTTTTTCATTTTAGGTAACCTCCATGTGACCCAAACGGTCGTTCGCCTCAAATCGACAGGCCTGTGATCACTTTTATTGCAAAAGAACAGCTCACCAACATGCAGTCTTTGAGTTAAAAGTTACACTATAAGTAACATGGCAGTTTTGCTTGGCAACTCTTGACTATCCGTATATTCAGCAGAAATATCAAAATTTCAAGAAGCAAATGTTTCCTATAATTTAACAAGGAATTTAACAATCCAGTTTTGTTTGACAGTGTGCATTGAGCTCTGTCAAACAAGATTGAAGTGGTTAAGTTTGCAGTTGCATTATGGCGAAAATATTCTGCTTCAGTTTTGGGTATTTGACATCAGTGTGTAAGAGGTTGACTTTAGCATCAGATCTTTCAGTGAAATGAGTTTGTTGAACTTGCAACAGTGAATGGATAAAAGCCAAAGTCTGGAATATTATAAATTGAAAAATAACAAATTTGAATAATAATTTTTGTTTTGTAGCTCTGGACAAATTTAGCCTATACATTTGCTGAGGTAAAACAGTATCAAAAACTGGAATCAACCTGTTATGGTGTTTAGAGTTGAAACGGTGAACCGATTAATCGATTAACCAATGATAAAGGTCTTGATCGATCAAAAAAGTAATTTGTCGATTAACCGTTACTTTTGAACTACTGTATTTTCTGGGTTAACAAAGGAATAAACTTGCTCCAAAACAGGCAAACATTGTCACACTGACTCACATCAGTTATATGAGACAGAGTAAAGCATGCAAGTTACTTGATGACATACTTGTTCACTTGCATGATCATTATACTGTATCAGTAGCTGAAACTGGGGTCATTCTTAAGTTAACCTTTACCCAAGCGAGTAGCAGACGACACTTGCAAAATAGATTCTTGAATTACTAAAAAATATTCAATTTTTGTCTCAAAAACATAGCTTATGATCCCTCATTGGAATGAGCTCAACAAGCTTGTTCCAATGAGGGATCATAAGCTATGTTTTTGAAACAAAAATTAAAAACATAATAAAATCTGAATGGAGATTTTTGTATGTAGAGCTGGCTAATTTTGTCCTTTACGTTGGGTAAAGGGTTAATGCTATAAATCATCAATGGTACGGCAATTATCCAGCTACCTATAAGGGCAAGTGATTAATCGGTTAACCAAGGTTTATCCATGTGATTAATCGATCAAGAAAACCCTTTAACCATTTCTGCTCTAATGGTGTGTAATAACAATAATGGTAACTATAAGAAATCTGAGGATCAACAGCAACTCCAATTTTACTATTCTGAAAATTAATTAAAAAATATAATATGAAAAGAAAATGATACAATATCTTTTACGTTGAATGTTTTACAGAAAAATAAAACAGAAATACTTATCAGTTAGTCCAAAATAAAGTTCAATACAATCCAGTAATCCAGTGATGAAGAACCTTTCCAGCTGGTATTATAAGGTCCAAGAATGTGTCTGTAGAAACAGTATCCAATAAATTATAATGAAATGTTCACTCAAAATTCAGCTTTCTCCAATATATTCCAATAAAGCTCTCAGCAAAATTCAAATGAAATTAATATCCAACAAATATTTGTTCCACAGGTAGTTTGAAAATTATCCAATTGAATCCTGGGTTTTCACAAGAATAAATCGTGATTCACACTAGAAGAATAAATTCTATTCAAACTTTGAAAACACTTTTCCAATACAAAAGATGCTTAGATCACAAAATAATATTCCGTAGAATATATATTAAATTCCGCTGCTATCTAGAATAATGCACTGTCCTGTAATAATATATAGCTGTCCCGTATGACACACTAGTTACGGTCTGATGGTCCACTCATACCCACACTGAATCAACTACTGGGTGTGTGGGTGCATGATACCAATAAAACAAATGGGTGCAGGTGCTGATGATAATCATGGTATTTATTTTTTATGGCCTAAGCCATGTTTTGGAGGCAAAAAATGAAAATATTTAGTTTGTGAAGTTTTGTTGCATAGGTGTGTTAAGTAAAGGGTTAACTGGTGAAAATCACACCACTTCTCAAAACTATTTTTGGGGGAATCTGTTCCTAAATGAGAATGTACAAGGCTACAACTGCGTACAATTTTCGCAATCAAATTGTGTCAGTCAGTACCAGCTGAAATAACTTGTAGGTTAATTGTAAGGAAATTATTTAATGATTTTTCCTTTATTGATAATGCCGCACACAGTACCATTTCTTTGATTGCTCTCTGAGGATGCTATAAATAATGTAAAAATTCAATTTATCAATGGGACTAAGACAGCATAAACATTTTCGGTTAACTCTTTTTATTTAACACAGTTTGAATTTGCTTTGGAAAATGTAGTTCCTTTTTCCTCCCAGAATAGCATGAGTTTATACAGTGGAGCCCTCTTAATTGTATATCTCTTAATTGTTTACCCCTGTTAATTGAATATAACTTCCAGTCACAAAATCTTTTCCCATACCTTCACAACAAATTTGACCTGTTAATTATATATGCTGTACAAGTCTTTTCTGTTCAGGCCAAATGGTTGTAGCATATTTAACATGAAAAACCATTGTATTTCATGCCATATTTCACATCCAGGACCAGCGGCCATACTTCACAATGATATATCGCCAGCACTTAAGCATCCGCCAGATGCATCTACCAAATACACCTACCTCCAGCACCCGCCACACGCATCTATCACAGGCATCCACCACATGCATGCGTCACTTGTATCCACCAGATGCATTTGTCATACGCATCCGCCAAGGAGATAAAATATATATATAAACAGCACCACGGGTGAGATTTTTTGCCTCTGATGAGTTGACCAAAGAACAAAACCGGTCAGGCTAAACTTTCACACACTATCCGGGATAACCACACAGCAGGTCCCCTTGAACTTATCTAAGTTGGTCTTTTGCACTGTTAATTATACATGGGTTTAGGGCTGCACGGTATAGCGATAAACCGATATATACCGGTATTCAAGCCAATATAGATTGAATACCGGTGTAATTTTAAAAATATCGGTTTATCATCATTATTTATTAACCCACTATTTAATTTTGAAGATGACTTGAATTTTTTAACTGTAGCCTCGAATGAATAATATTGTCCCTTTACCCAAGGAATCATCTGGATTGTTCCCACGAAATATACAAATTCCCCAGTTGAAAAAATAATTTTCAAAAATTTCACCAAAACTATATCATGTAACCCCTCATTGGAACGTTCCAATGAGGGGTCACATGATATTGTTTGTAGAAGTTTTAGGGAAAATCTGATAAACTGATTTTTAAAATAATAAATTTTGATATCGTCTGTGTTGGGTAAATGTTTTTTGAACCGCATCATCAAGGCATGCTGATTCGTTCCGACTGTGATGCATCAAGTATCGATTGTGGCACCTATGTTCATATGTCTGAGCAGTTTTCGATGTACCAGTATACTGCGGTATGTTTTTGAATACCGATACCGGTATTCAGTTTAGAATATCGTGCAGCCCTACATGGGTTATAGACAGACTTGTTAACCCTCCTGGAATGCCCGGGATTTCAACGTTGTTCCCGGCGTTCCGGAAAAAGATCTCCTTGGCAGTTTTGAAATGATTTCGAGGGTCAATTTGCGATCAGTTTCAAATGATTTATAATGTTGGCATTACCCTGTTCAAAAATCATTAATTTGACCGTAAAATTCATTAATAAAAGCAAAAAAGATGTTTGTACCTTTTTTAAAGTGCACAAAATTCATCTCAATCAGCTATTTACATTGTGCCAATTTGTGGTGACCCAGTTTCAAACACCTGATCACCAGCATCTTCAGATATTTGGTTTGTAAAAAAAAGTTTTATTCAGCAGAGAATTCCCCTTTGCTAGTGTCCATTTAGATTTTTCTTGCATTTGAATAAGGGTGCCCACGTTTTGCTTTACAAACTGCAACACTGTGATTGAACATTGAAAAGAGAATGTAAATCATAATTGAGTTGATGGCACCGTCATTTTTAACTTTGAATTCTGGGAGATACTGGGGAAGTTCCTTTGATCTATTTCCAGTGATAAAAATATCTCTGGGAATCACCTCTTTCTTTCATGTAAATCTTTGAATTAAACGAGCCAGTGTTTTGGGAAGTTGAACTGATGACAACTCTGGTTTAATTCTAAGTTAAAGGTCTTTTTTGGAAGTGTTTTTATTTTATTATTAGCTTAACTTGACAAAGTCAAGATAAGCTATTGCCATCACACGTGCGGAAGTTTGTTAGTCTGTGAGTCTGTTCACATTTTCCTTTAGCACAGGCTACACCTTGTAGTTCTTGTCTGATCATCACAAAATTTCATATGCAGTTTTGGGGTCATGTCTAGGTGAGAACATCCCCTTTTGGTCATGATCAGTCAACCGGTATGGCTGCCCAAGCCCAAAAAACCATTAGTACAGTCTACAGGTTGTATTTATAAAGGAATTTCATTGTAACTTGGCAGGATGCCTCTGTATAATGCCTAGATGAGAACGTCCCCTTTTGGTCATGATCTGTCAACCGTGATGGCTGCCCAAGCCCGAAACCCAAAAACTTTTAGCACAGTCTGCAGGTCTTGTTTAATACAGAGGGATTTCATTGTAACTTGGTAGGATGACTCCATATGATGTATAGATGAGAATTTCCCCATTTGGGCGCGATCTGTCAACCGTGACGACTGCCTGAGCCCAAAACACGAAAACCTTTAGCACAGTCTACAGGTCGTATTTATGGAGGGATTTCATTGTAACTTAGTAGGTTGACTTCATATAATGTCTAGATGAGAAAGTCCCCTTTTGGACTTGATTGGGCAACTGTGACGGCTACAGGGGACCGAAGCCCGAAAACCTTTAGCACAGTCTACAGGTCATATTTATGAAGGGATTTCATTGTAACTTGGTAGGATGGCTCCAAATAATGTCTAGATGAGAACGTCCCCTTTTGATCGCATTCATTCAGCCTTGATGGCTGCCCAAGCCCAAAAACCTTTAGCATAGTCTGTAGGTCGTATTTATGGAAGAATTTCATTGTAACTTGTTAGGTTGACTCCATATAATGCCTAGATGATGACATCCCCTTTTGGTCGTGATTGGTCAACTGTGATGGCTACAGGTGTCCGAAGCCCAAAAACCTTGAGCACAGTCTACAGGTCATATTTATGAAGGGATTTCATTGTAACTTTGTAGGATCACTCCAGATGAGAATGTCCCCTTTTGGTTGTGATCATTCAACCACGATGGCTCCCTGAGCCCAAAGCCCAAAAACCTTTAGCGCAGTCTTCAGGTCATATTTATGAAGGGATTTCATTGTAACTTGGAAGGTTGACTTCATGTAATGTCTGAATGAAAACGTCTCCTTTTGGATGCAATTGGGCAACTGTGATGGCTACAGTGGCCCGAAAACCCTTAGCACAGTCTTCAGGTCATATTTATGAAGGGATTTCATTGTAACTTGGTAGGATGACTCCAAATAATGTCAAGATGAGCACGTCCCCTTTTGGTCGTGATCATTCAGCCTTGATGGCTGCCCAAGTCCAAAAACGTTTAGCATAGTCTATATGTCGTATTTACGGAAGGATTTCATTGTAACTTGTTAGGTTGACTCCATATAATGCCTAGATGATGACATCCCCTTTTGGTCATGATTGGTCAACTGTGATCGCTACAGGGGCCTGAAGCCGGAAAACCTTGAGCACAGTCTACAGGTCATATTTATGAAGGGATTTCATTGTAACTTTGTAGGATCACTCCAGATGATGCCCAGATGAGAATGCCTCCTTTTGGTTATGCTCATTCAACCATGATTGCTACCCGAGCCCAAAGCCCGAAAACCTATAGCATAGTCTACAGGTCATATTTATGAAGGGATTTCATTGTAACTTGGTAGGTTGACTTCATATAATGTCTCTATGAAAATGTCTCCTTTTGGATGCAATTGGGCAACTGTGACGGCTACAGGGGCCCGAAGCCCAAAAACCTTTAGCACATTCTAGACGTCATATTTATGAAGGGATTTCATTTTGACTTGGTATAATGACTCCAAATAATGTCTAGATGAGAACGTCCCCTTTTAGTTGTGATCATTCAGCCTTGATGGCTGCCCGAACCCAAAACCCCAAAACGTTTAGCATAGTCTATAGGTCGTATTTATGGAAGGATTTCATTGTAACTTGTTAGGTTGACTCCATATAATGCCTAGATGATGTCATCCCCTTTTGGTCGTGTTTGGTCAACTGTGATGGCTTCAGGGGCCCGAAGCCCAAAAACATACAGTATACAGGTCATATATATGAAGGGATTTCATTGTAACTTTGTAGGATCATTCCAGATGATGCCCAGATGACAATGCCCCCTTTTGGTCATGATCATTCAACCATAATGGCTTCCCGAGCCCAAAACCCGAAAAACTTTAGTACAGACTACAGGTCGTATTTGTGAAGGGATTTCATTGTAACTTAGTAGAATGACTCAGTATAATGTCGAGATGAGGACATCCCCTTTTAGTTGCAATCGGTCTACCATCATGGCTACACAAGCCTGAAGCCCGAAAACCTTTAGCACAGTCTACAGGCCATAATTATGAAGGGATTTCAATGTAACTTGATAAGATGACTTGTTTTGGAATAATTTCACTGTAACTTGGTAACTTTCGTTGACATACATTAACTGTGAGGGCCACACACATTAACTATGAGGTCATATTAACCCACCCCTCAGCTCTTTAGTACAGTGTACACCTCCTATTATTTTTATCAAAAACATAGCATACAGGGAACAGAAATGAACATATTCCCAATTATCACAATTCTTGTCTTATTTCATAATCCTTTAAAAAACATTGAACATTTTCCTTTTCATCAAACACAACACACAAGTTAAGCTACAGTGTCATTGACACTTTCATTTTATTTATTATTACATGTATTTCTTGAAAAATGATATTAAAATGGATAGTATCTATAGAGAAATTCATTTTGTGTCTTACATTTTTTAAGAGGTCCTCTGTTCAGTAACCTATTTTTATACTCCTGAGAATTTTCTTCAATTTTTAGCTTAACTTGACAAAGTCAAGATAAGCTATTGCCATCACGCGTGTGGAAGGCTGTTAGTCTGTTCACATTTTCCTTTAGCACAGGCTACACCCAGCAGTTCTTGTACAATCGTCACAGAATTTCATATGCAGGTTTGAGGTCATGCCTAGATGAGAACGTCCCCGTTTGGTCGCGATTGGTCAACCGTGATGGCTGCCCGAGCCCAAAACTCAAAAACCTTTAGCACAGTCTGCAGGTTGCATTTGTGAAGGGATTTCATTGTAACTTCGTAGGATGACTCTGTATAATGTCTAGATGAGAATGTGCCCTTTTGATCATGATCTATCAACTGAGACGGCTTCCCAAGCCAAAACACAAAAACTTTTAGCACAGCCTACAGGTCATATTTGCTATGGATATGGATTTCATTATAACTTGGTAGGATGATTTCCCCATTTGGACACGATCTGTCAACTGTGATGACTGCCTGAGCCCAAAACCCATAAATCTTTAGCACAGTCTACAGGTCGTATTTATGGAGGGATTTCCTAGTAACTTGGTAGGATGACTCCATATAATGTCTAGATGAGAATGTTCCCTTTTGGTCACAATTGGTCAACTGTGACGACTACAGGGGCCTGAAGTCCGAAAACCTTCAGCACATTCTACAGGTCATTAGCTCACCTGACTGAAAGTCAGGGTGAGCTATTCTGATCACTTTTCGTCCGTCGTCCGGCGTCCGTCGTGAAGGTGGTGTTTGGGCTTTTTCTCCCAAACCACTGGCCACATATTAATGAAATTTCATGTGAGAAGGGGTTATGTATGCGGACTTTGATTTTTTGTCAAATTAGGTTTCGGCTCACATTGAGCAGAGGGATGGGGCAAAAATGCTCCAATTCTTAAAAAATCTTCTTCTCAAGAACCAGCAATAGCAGAGACTTGATATTTGGTATGCAGCTTCGTTTTGAGGTGTAGACTCAAGTTTGTTCAAGAGAAGTTGGAGGGGCTATATTTGACGATGTTAAAGGAGGGGCAAAAATTTTGGCCCCGCCCCAAATTTCTATTTTCCAAACCGCGAGGCCGATTTGAACCAAATTTTACATGAATGCTTATTGGGTGATAAGTACCTAATTTATGCTGAAATTTTTTCCCCATAGCCCCGTGGGAACCACAGGAGCTAAAAATAGAAAAAAATGAAAACGCCCATACCTCCAAAACTACATGGCACTGAGAATTCTTATTTGTTGTGAAGCTTCCATAGGACCAACAAAATGGAATGATAAAAAAAAAATTGCCATCGGCTCAGCGGGAGCTTTACTGATCGTGATCCGTCCGTCGTCCGTCCGGCGTTAACTTTACATTATCGACTTCTCCTCCTAAATCACTAGCCCAATTTTATTCAAATGTTGGCTAAATATTTATTACCTAATGCCAATTCAGATTTGTTCAAATGAAGTTGCCCCTCCTCCTGGGTGGGGCCACACCCCCAAGGGGCACCAAAATCTTTGAAAATCTTCTTCTCAAGAACCAGCAGTAGCAGACACTTGATATATGGTATGCAGCTTCCCTTTGAGGTGTAGACTCAGATTTGTTCAAGAGAAGTTCAAGGGATAATATTTGGCGTTGTTATGGGAGGGGCAAAAATTTTGGCGCCGCCCTAAATTTCTATTTTCTGAACCGAGAGGCCGATTTGAACCAAATTTAATGTGAGGACTTATTGGGTCATAAGTACTTGATTTATGCCCAAAAAAATATTCCCGCAGCCCCGTGGGAACCTTAGGAGCTGAAAATAGAAAAAATTTAAAACGCCTATATCTGCAAAACTGCACGGCACTGAGAATTTTTATTTGGTGTGAAGCTTCCTTAGGACCAACAGAAAGGATTGGTAAAAAAAAATTGCCATCGGTTTTATCATAGGTTACAGTTTCGGGACTTTGAAAAAGTGCTGAGTCAGCACTTTTTAACACTGTAGGCAATGGGAAAAACATTTAAGTATCTTCTTTTTTAGATTCACCAGTCAGAATCCTTTCATATTTGGTATACAACATCAATAGGGTGGTCAGATTTAAGTTTGTTCAAATCGAGTCCCTGGGTTAATATTTGGGCTCCCTATGGGAGCCCGAATTTCAACTTAGTGCAATATGAGGTCTATTATTTAAAAATCTTCTTCTTCAGATCCGCCAGGCAGAATTCTTTCATATTTGGTATACAACATCAATAGGGGGGGTCAGATTCAAGTTTGTTCAAATCAAGGCCCTGGGTTCATATTTGGTCTCCCTATGGGAGCCTGAATATTAACATAGTGCAATATGAGGATTATTCTTTAAAAATCTTCTTCTTCAAATTCAACAGGTAGAATTCTTTCATATTTGGTATACAACATCTCTAGGGGGGTCAGATTCAAGTTTGTTCAAATTGAGTCCTTGGGTTCATATTTGGGCGCCCTATGGGAGCTCGAATTTTAACTTAGTGCAATATGAGGTCTATTATTTAAAAATCTTCTTCTTCAGATCCACCAGGCAGAATTCTTCCATATTTGGTATGCAACATCAATAGGGAGGTCAGATTCAAGTTTGTTCCAATCGAGCCCCTGGGTTCATATTTGGGCTCCCTATGTGAGCCCGAATTTTAACATAGTGCAATATGAGGATTATTCTTTAAAAATTTTCTTCTTCAGATCCACCGAGCAGAATTCTTTCATATTTGGTATACAACATCTCTAGGGAGGTCAGATTCAAGTTTGTTCAAATCGAGTCCTTGTTTAATATTTGGGCTCCCTATGGGAGCCCGAATTTTAACTTAGTGCAATATGTGGAATTTTCTTTAAAAATCTTCTTCTTCAGATCCACCAGTCAGAATCCTTTCATATTTGGTATACAACATCTCTAGGGAGATCGGTTTCTCGTTTGTTCACATCCAGTCCCTGGGTTAATATTTGGACTCCGTATCTGAGCCCGAATTTTAACTTAGTGCAATATGTAGAATTTTCTTTAAAAATCTTCTTTTCCAGATCCACCAGTCAGAATCTTTTCATATTTGGTATATAATATCTCTAGGGGGATCAGATTCAAGTTTGTTCAAATCGAGTCCCTAGGTTAATATTTGGCCGAATTTTAACTTAGTGCAATATGTGGAATTTTCTTTAAAAATCTTCATCTTCAGATCCACCAGTCAGAATCTTTTCATATTTTGTATATAACATCTCTAGGGGGGATCAGATTCAAATTTGTTCAAATCAAGTCCCTGGATCAATACTTGGGCTCCCTGTGGGAGTCTGAATTTTAACTTAGTGCAATATGTGGAATATGCTTTAAAAATCTTCTTCTTCAGACCCACCTGTCAGAATCATTTCATATTTGGTTTACAACATCTCTAGGGAGGTCAGATTGAAGTTTGTCTAATTCGAGTTCCTGGGTTCGTATTTGAGCTCCCTGTGGGAGCCCGAATTTCAACTTAGTTCAATATGAGGTCTATTCTTTAAAAATCTTCTTCTTCACATCCACCAGTCAGTATTCTTCCATATTTGGTATACAACTTATCTAGGGGTACCATATTCAAGTTTGTTCAAATCGAGTTCCTGGGTTTATATTTGGGCTCCCTGTGGGAGCCCGAATTTTAATATAGTGCAATATGAGGATTATTCTTCAAAAATCTTCTTCTTCAGACCCACTAGGCAGAGTCCTTTCATATATGGTATACAACATCTCTAAAGAGGTCAGATTTAAGTTTGTTCAATTCGAGTCCCTGGGTTCATATTTGAGCTCCCTGTGGGAGCCTGAATTTCAACTTAGTGCAATATTAGGTTTATTCTTTAAAAATCTTCTTCTTCAGATCCACCAGTCAGAATTCTTCCATATGTGGTATACAACTTATCTAGATGTACCAGATTCCTGTTTGTTCAAATCGAGTTTCTGGGTTTATATTTGGGCTCCCTGTGGGAGCCTGAATTTTAACTTAGTGCAATATGAGGATTATTCTTTACAAATCTTCTTCAGATCCCCCAACCAGAATCATTTCATATTCAGTATATAACATCTTTACGGAGCTCAGATTCAAGTTTGTTGAAATCGAGTCCCTGGGTTCATATTTAGGCTCCCTATGGGAGCCCAAATTTTAACTTGGTGCAGTATGAGAATTATTCTTTAAAGATCTTCCTCTTCAGATCCCCCAGTCAGAATCATTTTATATTTGGCATACAACATCTCTAGGGAGGTCAGATTCAAGTTTGTTCAAATCGAATCCCTGGGTTAATATTTGGCCTCCCTATGGGAGCCCAAATTTTAACTTAGTGCAATATGTGGAATTTTCTTTAAAAATCTTCTTCTTCAGATCCGCCAGTCAGAATCATTTCATATTTGGTTTACAACATCTCTAGGGAGGTCAGATTCAAGTTTGTTCAAATCGAGTCCCTGGGTTCATAATTGAGCTCCCTGTGGGAGCCTGAATTTCAACTTAGTGCAATATCAGGTCTATTCCATAAAAATCTTATTCTTCAGATCCACCAGTCAGAATTCTTCCATATTTGGTATACAACTTATCTAGGGGCACCAGATTCAAGTTTGTTCAAATTGAATTCCTGGGTTCATATTTGGGCTTCCTATGGGGGCCCGAATTTTAACTTAGTGCAATATGAGGACTGTTCTTTAAAAATCTTCTCCTTCAGATTCACCAGTCAGAATGATTCAGGTTTGGTATACAGCATCTCTGGGTGGGGAGGGGGGGGGGGGGGGTGGTCAGATTCAAGTTTGTTCAAATCGAGTCCCTTGTTTCATCAGTTATGGCTTTCAAACTGCAGTGGCGTAACAACGCTTGGAAATTTGGAAATGCTTATCTATAGCTGGGAGAATTGGATCTAGTTGGCAAGACCTATGCTATTATAATTATTATCTGACATGGACACCTGAATTTAATTTCATGATGTCATTCCTCTGTGGTGTTGATGAACCATAATGAGCTGAATGTGATCCAAAATACTTCTTTGAACCACTTTGTCAGGTGAGCGATTTAAGGCCACGTGGGGCCTCTTGTTTAACACTGTGGGTAATGGGAAAAACATAAGACTACTTTTCTCCGCAACCACTGCTCCAAAAGCTTTAAAATTTCACATATAACATCTTTGGAAGATTGTTTCACATGTTTATTGAAATGAATTGCCTGGGTGGATATTTGGGCTCTCTATGGGAGCCCAAATGTTTAAATTAGTGCAGTATGAGGAGTATTTTTTAAAAATCTTCTTCACCAGATCTACCAATAAGAATCTTTTGATATTTGGTATGCAGCATCCTTAGGGGGGTGAGATTCAAGTATGTTGAAGCCAAATCCCTGGGTTCATATTTAGGCTGAAAATTTGGGGTCCCGTAGCGGACTTCGAAATTTTGGACCAAAATCCGAAAAAAATTTTTTTTTGTTTTTTCTGCGTTTCGGTCAATTTTAAGACAAAATTTTATTTTTTTTTTCCCCCTGAAAATTTGGGGTGCGGGTGGGACTTAGAAAATTTTGGACCAAAATCCCTGTTACGACCCGTAATGTAATAAATGCCCATAATGTAATACCTACCCATAATGTAATACAAAAACGACCCATAATGTAATACAAAAACGACCCATAATGTAATACGAACCCATAATGTAATAAAAAACGACCCATAATGTAATAAATGTAATAACGTGTAATAAATGTTAGGTACCCATAATGTAATAAAAATTTTAAAAAATTAGATACAAATTACACTTTTCCAGGCCCGTAATGTAATAAAATTCTAAGCTTGATTTTTGTTTTTAGCTCACCTGACTGAAAGTCAGGGTGAGCTATTCTGATCACTTTTCGTCCGTCGTCCGTTGTGAAGGTGGTATTTGGGCCTTTTTCTCCCAAACCACTGGCCGCATATTAATGAAATTTCATGTGAGTAGGGGTTATATAAGGGCATTTTGATTTTTTGTCAAATTAGGTTTCGGCTCATATTGAGCAGAGGGATGGGGCAAAAATGCTCCAATTCTTAAAAAATCTTCTTCTCAAGAACCAGCAATAGCAGAGACTTGATATTTGGTATGCAGCTTCCTTTTGAGGTGTAGACTCAAGTTTGTTCAAGAGAAGTTCGAGGGGCTGTATTTGACGATGTTAAAGGAGGGGCAAAAATTTTGGCCCCGCCCCAAATTTCTGTTTTCCAAACCGCGAGGCCGATTTGAACCAAATTTTATGTGAGTGCTTATTGGGTCATAAGTAGCTAATTTATGCAGAAATTTTTTTCCCATAGTCCCGTGGGAACCACAGGAGCTAAAAATAGAAAAAAATTAAAATGACCATATCTCCAAAACTGCACGGCAGTGAGAATTTTTATTTGGTGTGAAGCTTCCTTGGGACCAACAGAAAGGATTGGTAAAAAAAAATTGCTATCTTTTTTATCATAGGGTACAGCTTCGGGACTTTGAAAAAGTGCTGAGTCAGCACTTTTTAACACTGTAGGCAATGGGAAAAACATTAAAAAATCTTCTTCTCCAGATCCAGCAGGCAGAATCTTTTGATATTTGGTATGCAACATTATAGGGTACATCTGATTCAAATTTGTTCATATTGGCCCCCTGGGTTCATATTTGGGCTCAGTATAGGAGCCTGATTTCAAACTTAGTGCATTTCAGGCAAATTTTTTTAAAAATCTTCTTCTCCAGATCCAGCAGGCAGAATCTTTTGATATTTGGTATGCAACATTGTGGTGTGGATCTGATTCACGTTTGTTCAAATCGGCCCCCTGGGTTTATATTTGGGCTCACTATAGAAGCTCGAATTGGAACTTAGTGCATTTCAGGCAAATTTCTTTAAAAATCTTCTTCTCCAGATCAGGCAGAATCTTTTGATATTTGGTATGAAACATTGTGGGGTGGATCTGATTCAAGTTTGTTCAAATCAGCCCCCTGGATTCATATTTGAGCTTACTATAGGAGCCCGAATTCGAACTTAGTGCATTTCAGGCAAATTTCTTCAAAAATCTTCTCCAGATCCAGCAGGCAGAATCTTTTGATATTTGGTGTGCAACATTGTGGGGTGGATCTGATTCAAGTTTGTTCAAATCGGCTCCCTGGGTTCATATTTGGGCTCAATATAGGAGCCCAAATTTGAACTTAGTGCATTTCAGTCAAATTTCTTTGAAAATCTTCTCAAGATCCAGCAGGCAAAATCTTTTGATATTGGGTATGCACCATGCTAGGGGGTGAGATTCAATTTTGTTCAAGCCAAGTCCCTGGGTTCATATTTGGGCTCACTGTGGGAGCCTGAATTATAACTTAGTTCAAAATGAGGAATTTTCTTTAAAAATCTTCTTCAGATCCAGTCGGAATGTTTTGATATTTGGTATGCAGCATCCTTAGGGGGTAGGGGAGGGGGTTGGTGGTGGGGGGGGGGGGTGAGATTCAAGGTTGTTCAAGCCATGTCCCTAGGTCCATATTTGAGCTCACTAATGATAACTTAGTTCAAAATGAGGAATTTTCTTTAAAAATCTTCTTCTTCAGATCCAGCAGTCAGAATGTTTTGATATGTGGTGTGTAGCGTCCTTAGGGGGGAGATTCAAGTTTGTTAAAGCCAAGTCCCTGGGTCCATATTTGGGCTCCCTGTGGGAGCCCGAATTATAACTTAGTCAATATGAGGAATTTTTCTTTAAAAATCTTCTTCAGATTCAGCAGTCGGAATGCTTTTGATATTTTTTTATGCAGCATCCTTAGGGGGTAAGATTCAAGTTTGTTCAAGCCATGTCCCTAGGTCCATATTTGGGCTCATTGTGGGAGCTTGAATTGTAACTTAGTTCAAAATGAGGAATTTTCTTTAAAAATCTTCTTCTTCAGATCCAGCAGTCGGAATGTTTTGATATTTGGTGTGTAGCATCCTTGGGGGGGGGGGGGGGGGGGGGGGGATTCAAGTTTGTTAAAGCCAAGTCCCAGGGTTCATATATGAGCTCCCTGTGAGAACCCGAATTATAACTTAGTTCAATATGAGGAATATTCTTTAAAAATCTTCTTTTTTTTTTTTGATCCACTGGTCAGAATCTTTGGATATTTGGTATAAGCTTTTCTTAGGAGGAGCAGATGCAACTTGTTGAAATTAACTCTCTGGGTTGATATTAAGGCTACCATGTCAGGTGAGCGCCCTCAGGCCCCTGGGGCCTCTTGTTTCTCTTTACTCCAGCAGTGCGTTCGGCTACTTATGACACATCCTGCGCCTTCATCAATGCTGCCAATGGCCCCTATGCCGTACACAGCCAACATGTGTGGGTGTGTTGGGATTACGATAGAGAGTATTCCGGGACCTGGGGCGGGTATACTCTGCTATGAGTGACAGGCATTATCCCTCTTCCATTTGTACCACCCACGCAAAGGACTTCCTCGATAGCCTCTACTGCCCTGCCACAATCATATAGGTCTACCTTACAAGACATTCAATAATTTTGATTCCAGGATGGTCATTTATAACTGCAATCATCATATTCGACCGGCTGTTCACTTGCATAAAAGCAATGCGGGTAGCAGGTTGCTATACTGTTAATAAGTGCAAGCAATTCTGGCCAAAGTTGCTGAGGCAGAGGGTGTAGTGGGGTGCAGTGGGGTTTGGGTGCGCAATAACCGGATAGTGGGGGGGGGGGGCGTATAGTGTGGGATACAAGGAAAAGATAGAACAGAAGCAAGACGTTGAGTCAACCGGCGCAGAGGAATATCGGGAGGCGATATGGTGAGTGTACTGGTATTGGAATGGGGGATAACCTATAGCCCGATGGGATTTGGATTAGGCTACTTTGCTCCAAATTAAGCGTACAATCTATCCTCTGTCTCTCCAATTTTCACTACCTAAACAAATTAGTAATTTCCCTGTACTGTACTACTATAAGTTCATGTCGCACCCTCCGCACCTTGAAACCAATAAGCCCGAGCCCAGGACCACACTTAATAACGACCACATCATATTCCCGGTCCTGTGATCACATGTGTCAAGTAATATTATCAAATGCTTTCCAGTCAAATAGTTTGCACTTCACACATGCAAGAAAGACCTTACATTTTCAATAAAAATTGTATCAGTTTCAATAGTGACAGCCCTGAGTGAAATGGTTTCAACTCCTCTCAGTGTTATTTTTCTAAAACCTCAACACACCACAGATTGAACACCCTCAATTGATATGAACCAAAGCAAGTTAAACGCCTTGTAGACTGCTATCATCCACGCAGGCCACCTTTGCGAAAAGATTGGTTAAGAGTATGTCATGTTCACCTGTGGCTGTGACCAGCAACTGAGTCGAGTTAATGTGCACATCACTTGGTTGTACAAAGCAGCCTCTTTGTATTGAGCTCAGGGGATTGCATTCTCAAATAAATTTCACCAGTGGTGTGGCATCACTCATAGTATGCACAGGACGAATGCAGATCTTTAATAGAGAGTAGTTTTGGTGGTTCTTGAGATTATGTTGATTGGAAAAGCATTCCACAGCATTTTCTGAGCTGTGGGGACTACCACTTAAACTACCTACATTTCCTGGCAGTTCCTGGCAGTTGGCAGGAACTTCCTGCCAACCGCATACACTATCACATCGACTATTCACGTGTTCATCCCCGCTATTGTGCCATCTTCTCCTAGGCTACACTCAAACAACATACGTAGCTAAACACCAGGTGTAACATGGGCATATCCGTTTGATTGTGAGGTGTGACCTTGACCATCAATCCAGTGACCTTGAACCTGTGTATGGGCCGATTTTTATGAAACTTGGTGTGTGGTTCGGGCGCCCAACAATTTTGCCACACCCGATGCCCGTCATGTGTGACCTTGATTGATATTCACACCGTTGACCTTGAACCTATATCTCAGCTCATGTTGGGCTGATTTGCGTGAAACTTGGTATGTGGGGGTAGTTCGGGTCTCTCTCTCTCTCTCTCTCTCTCTCTCTCTATATATATATATATATATATTGAGCGTCTTGAACTACTCCCACATACCAAGTTTCATGAAAATCGGCCCAGCATGAACCGAGATACAGGTTCAAGGTCAACGGTTTGAATATCAAGGTCACACATGACGGGCATCGGGTGTGGCGAAATTGTTGGGCGCCCGAACCACACACCAAGTTTCAGGACAATCGTCCAGCAGGAGCCGATACACAGGTTCAAGGTTTCCGGTTTGATGGTCAAGGTCACACACCCGGTCAAACGGATACGCCCATGTTACTCCTCGTGTCTAGCTATGTATGTTGTTTGAGTGTAACTTAGGAGAAGATGGCACAATAGCGGAGATGAACACGCGAATAGTCGATGTGATAGAGTAGGCGGTTGGCAGGAAGTCCCTGCCAACCGCCAGGAACTGCCATGACTGTAGGTAGTTTAAGTGGAAGGCTGTGTGGTGGACTAATAATATTACTTGACACATGTTATCACAGGATCGGGAATATGATGTGGTCGTTATTAAGTGTCATCCTGAGATCGGGCTCATTGGTTTCCAGGTGCGGTGGGTGTGACATAAACTTATAGTAGTACAGTACAGGGAAATGACTAATTTGTTCAGGTAGTGAAAACTGGAGAGACAGAGGATAGATCGTACGCTTAATTTGGAGGAAAGTAACCTAAGCAAAATCCCATCGAGCTATAGGATATCCCCTATCCCAATACCAGTACACCTACCATATCGCCTCCCGATATTCCTCTGCGCCGCTTGACTCAACATCTTGTTTCTGTTCCATCTTTTCCTTGTATCCCACACTACCCCCCCCCCCCACCACTATCCAGTCTTGGTGCACCCAAATCCCACGGCACCCACTCCACCCTTTGCCCCAACAACTTTGGCCAGAGTTACTTGCATTTATTAACAGTAGGAACCTGCTACCCACATTGCTTTTGTGCAAGTGAACAGCCGGTCGAATATGATGATTGCAGTTATAAATGACCATTCTGGAATCAAAATTACTGAATGTCTGGTAAGGTAGACCTATATGGTTGCGGCAGGGCAGTAGAGGCTATTGAGGAAGACGTTTGCGCGGGTGGTACAAATAGAAGAGGGATAATGCCTGCCACTCAGAGCAGAGTATACCCGCCCTAGGTCCCGGAATACTCTCCATCATAATCCCAACACACCCACACATGTTGGCTGTGTACGGCATAGGGGCCATTGGCAGCATTGATGAAGGCGTAGGATGTGTCATAAGTAGCCGAACCCACTGCTGGAGTAAAGAGAAAAAACAAAAATCAAACTTAGAATTTTATTGCATTAAAAAGTGTAATTTGTATCTAATTTTTTAAAAATTTTATTACATTATGGGTACCTAACATTTATTACACGTTATTACATTTATTACATTATGGGTCGTTTTTTATTACATTATGGGTTTGTATTACATTATGGGTCATTTTTGTATTACATTATGGGTAGGTATTACATTATGGGCATTTATTACATTACGGGTCGTAACAATCCAAAATTTTTTTTGTTGGTTTTTTCTGCGTTTCAGTCAATTTTAAGACAAAAAAAAAAAAAAAATATTTTCCCCTGAAAATTTGGGGTCTGGGTGGGACTTAGAAAATTTTGGACCAAAATCCGAAAAAAAAATTTTTTGTTTTTTATGCATTTTTGTCAATTTTAAGAAAATTTTTTTTTTTTTTTCCCCTGAAAATTTTGGGTCCGGGTGGGACTTAGAAAGTTTTGGACCAAAATCCGAAAAAATTTTTTTTAATTTTTTCTGCGTTTCAGTCAATTTTAAGACCAAAAAAAAAAAATTTTCCCCTGAAAATTTTGGGTCCTGGTTGGACCAAAATCCGAAAAAAATTTTTTTTTGTTTTTTATGCATTTCTGTCAATTTTAAGACAAAAATTTTTTTTATTTTTCCCCTGAAAATTTGGGGTCCAGGTGGGACTTAGAAAAATTTTGGACCAAAATCCTAAATTTTTTTTATTTTTTTTTCTGCGTTTCGGTCAATTTTAAGACAAAAAAAAAAAAATTTTTCCCCTGAAAATTTGGACCAAAATCGGAAAAAAATTTTTTGGGGTTTTTTCTGCGTTTCGGTCAATTTTAAGACAAAAAAAAAAAAAAAATGTTTTCCCCTGAAAATTTTGGGTCCAGGTGGGACTTAGAAAATTTAGGACCAAAATCCAAAATTTTTTTATTTTCTGCGTTTCGGTCAATTTTAAGACAAAAAAAAAAAAAAAAATTTTTTCCCCTGAAAATTTGGGGTGCGGGTGGGACTTAGAAAATTTTGGACCAAAATCCGAAAAAAAATTTTTTTTTGTTTTTTATGCATTTCTGTAAATTTTAAGACAAAAAAAAAAAAAAAAAAACAAAAAATTTTTCCCCTGAAAATTTGGGGTCCGGGTGGGACTTGGAAAATTTTGGACCAAAATCGGAAAAAAATTTTTTTTTTGTTTTTTCTGCGTTTCGGTCAATTTTAAGACAAAAAAAAAAAAAAAAAATTTTTTTTTTTCCCCTGAAAATTTGGGGTCCGGGTGGGACTTAGAAAATTTTGGACCAAAATCCGAAAAAATTTTTTTTTGTTTTTTCTGCGTTTCAGTCAATTTTAAGACAAACATTTTTTTTTTTTTCCCCTGAAAATTTGGGGTGCAGGTGGGACTTAGAAAATTTTGGACCAAAATCCGAAAAAATTTTTTTGGGGTTTTTTCTGCGTTTCGGTCAATTTTAAGACAAAAAATTTGTTTTTTTTTTCCCCTGAAAATTTGGGGTGCGGGTGGGACTAGAAAATTTTGGACCAAAATCCCAAATTTTTTTTTTTGTTTTTTCTGTGTTTTGGTCAATTTTAAGACAAAAAAAAAAAAAAAAATTTTTCCCCTGAAAATTTGGGGTGCGGGTGGGACTTAGAAAATTTTGGACCAAAATCGGAAAAAATTTTTTGGGGTTTTTTTCTGCATTTCGGTCAATTTTAAGACAAAAAAAAAATTTTTTTTTTTTTTTCCCCTGAAAATTTGGGGTCCGGGTGGGACTTAGAAAATTTTGGACCAAAATCCGAAAATTTTTGTTGTTGTTTTTTATGCATTTCTGTCAATTTTAAGACAAAAAAAAAAAAAAGGGTGATTTAGTGATAGTCGACTTGTTCCATACAGCATTTTCTGTCAGACAAATTTTTCCCTTAAACACCAATAAATAATCAACCAGACTGGTTAATAAAGGACCGCTACACCACTTTCATGTTCTTTTGTCAATCAACACTCATCAATCACGCCCTCAGTTCCTTTTCAAAGTGGCTGAAACATATGCTGCACCCCAGCACAACACCTGCAATCCCACCAACTACTGAGGACAGGTCAAGGCATAAAATTAACAGATTGAGAGAGAAGTGAGAGACTTGTGACTCCTCAACATCTCACTAAATCTGATATACATTGGTGGTGTTGATCAGTGTCAGCAGTTGGTGGTGGAGGACTGAAGATTTTTTTCGACTGCTGTGAAGTAGAATCTGAGATGCAATTCATGCGTGGAAAATGATAAAAGAATGTGAGATTAGTGTGACATTCAAGGTATAAAGGCCATTTAACCACCAGTCTGGTTGGTCTGGATCTCTTAGTTTGCGGTAAATCGGTCACTTTGAGTGCTTGAGGCCATGGATTTAAGCCTCAGCTTCCATACTTCTTTCGATCTATTACATTTGTTATAAATTAGCTGGTTTTTAGCTCAACTTTGGCGAAGCCAAATTTGAGCTTATGCCATGGACCATCATCCGTCTGTCCGTCTGTCTGCCAACAATTGGATACGGCTCGGGCTAGAGGCCATATTTATGAACCGATCTTTACGAAACTTCTTGGGTACCTTTGTTATGACCGTGGCACGAGAACGAGTGAGTGTTTTTGGGTGAGGTCCGAAATTCAAGATCGCTGCCAACCACCATTTTGTACCGACGATGCAGAAATCTGTTTTTTGTACAGAACTTCCATATGAAAGCTCTGATTTGAATAATTTTTTGTATGAATGTTTAGTACCATGGGATACATCACATATAATACGGGTTTTTTTCTTGTGCGTAAATTATGCAAATTAGACTAAATTTGATGTTTTTTGGTGTTTCTTTCAGCACTGTGAGTGCAAATGCCAATACGGCTCGGGCTAGAGGCCGTATTTATGAACCGATCTTTATGAAACTCCTTGGGTACCTTTGTTATCACCGTGGGACGAGAACGAGTGTTTTTGGGTCCGGTCCGAAATTCAAGATGGCCGATGGCAGCCATTTTGTACAAAATTTGGTGCAATCAGATTTTTGCACAGAACTTCCATATGAAAGCGCTGATTTGAATAATTTTTTGTGTGAATGTTTAGTACCATGGGATACATCACATATAATACGGGTTTTTTTCTCGTGCAGAAATTATGCAAATTAGATGAACTTTGATTTTTTCAGTGCTACTTACACACAGTTAGTACACATGTCAATACGGCTCGGGCTAGAGGCTGTATTTATGAACTGATCTTCACGAAACGTCTTGGGTACCTTTGTTATCACCTTGGGACGAGAACGAGTGTTTCTGGGTGTGGTCCAAAATTCAAGATGGCTGCCAGTGGCCATTTTGTACCAAAATTAGGTCTAATCAGTTTTTTGTACACAACTTATAATACGGCTCAGGCTAGAGGCCGTATTTATCAACCAATCTTTACGAAACTTCTTGGGTACCTTTGTTATCACCGTGGGATGAGAATGATTGTTTTTGGGTGTGGTCCAAAATTCAAGATGGCCACCAGCAGCCATTTTGTACCAAAATTAGTGCAATCAGTCTTTTGTACAGAACTTCTGTATGAAAGTTATGATTTGAATAAATTTTTGTATGAATGTTTAGTACCATGGAATACATCACATATAGTACGGGTTTTTTTCTCGTGCAGAAATTATGCAAATTAGATGAACTTTAATGTTTTTTTGTGTTACTTTCAGCACTATAAGTGCAAATGCCAATACGTCTCGGGCTAGAGGCCGTATTTATGAACCGATCTTCACAAAACTTCTTGGGTACCTTTGTTATCACCTTAGGACGAGAACGAGTGTTTCTGGGTGCGGTCCAAAATTCATGATGGCTGCCAGTGGCCATTTTGTACCGAAATTAGGTCCAATCAGTTTTTTGTCACAACTTCTACACAGCTCATATTTGTGAACTGATCTTCACGAAACTTCTTGGGTACCTTTGTTTTCACCTTGGGACAGGAATGAGTGTGTTTTGGGGTGTCTTTGTTATCACTGTGCTATGAGAACAAATATTTTGGGGTTCAGTCAGACCCACTCTGGGACTCAAAGATTTTTTTCTAGTTTAGCATCTGACTGTCACCCACCTTTACAATACTTTACCTATATGTTTGTTACAGGCAACGGTCAGTATTTATGTACAGACCGTTACAATACTTTATATGTACCTTTGTTATCAGGTCATCACCTAGATGTTTGTCATCGCTGTGTCACATACTATACATGTACATGTCTTTGTCTTGACAAGTTGAGCTACAGTGTCATTGACACTTTCATTTAATATTTAAGATTGTTTCTCAGTATATGTTGAGAAAAAAACATAACGTCTATTCCTTAACCCTTTGCATACAATATCAATGCCCAAAATTTGTTATTATTCCCTGCCAAAACAAAGTTTGCAGGGATATAGAAATGGGGTCTGTCTGTCTGTCTGTTCATTCGTCCATCCATCCATCCTCTGTCCATCTGTCTGTCCATCTGTAGCAACTTTGGACCTTCATATCTCAGTCAGAGGATGTTTGATGATCTTTAGTATGCTGATAGGCCATCATAGGGGAAAGAATATTCACAAGTAACAGGTTTTGTCCATTTGTAGCTTAATTTGACAAAGTCAAGTCAAGATAAGCTATGCCATCATGTGTGCCGAAGTCTGTAAGTCTGTGAGTCTTTTCACATTTTCTTTAGCACAGGCTACACCCCGTAGTTCTTGTCTGATCAGCATGAAATTTCAGATGCAAGTTCAAGGTCATGTCTAGATGAGAACGTACCCTTGTAGTCGCGATCGGTCAACCGTGATGACTACGCGAGCTCGAAACCCGAAAACCTTCAGCACACTCTACAGGTCATATTTATGAAGGGATTTCATTGTAACTTGGTAGGATGACTCCGTAAAATGTCTAGAAGAGAACATCCCCATTTGGTCACGACCGGTCAACCATGGCGGCTGTGCAGGCCCGAAGCCCGAAAACCTTTAGCACAGTCTACAGGTCTAACGTCCTATCTTGTTGTGTTCAGTCAACCGTGATGGCCGCAGGGACACATTACCTAGATTCCTTAGCACAGTCTGCTGCTTGCATTTATGAAGGGATTTCGTTGCAAATTTGTAGGATGACTCAGCATAATGTCTAGATGAGAACATCCTATTTTGGTCATGATCTGTCAACCATGATGGTCGCACAGGCATGCGACTTAGATTTGTTTAGCACAGTCTACAGTTCATCTTTATGAAGCAGTTTCATTGTAACTTGGAAACATAATTCGGTAAAATGTCTAGATGAGAATGTCTTATTTTGGTCACCATCGGTCAGCCATTACCGCCGCCTGGTCACGTGCCCTAGATTCCTTTAGCACAGTCTACAGGTTTTTGTTATGAAGGGATTTCATTGTAACTTGGTAGGATAACTTGGTATGATATCTAGATGAGACTATCGTATTTTGGTCATGATCAGTCAACTGTGACCGCCGAACCATCATGTGGCCTAGATTCCTTTAGCAAAGTCCACGAGTTATATTTATAAAGGGATTTCATTGTAATTTGGTAGGATGACTCATTTTGGAATAATTTTACTGTAACTTGGTAACTTTGGTTGACATGCTTATTAACTGGGAGGGCCAATAAACTCAGGCCTCAATTCTTTTGTACATTCTACACCACAAATTATTCTAACTGAAAACATTGGATATAGGGAACATAAATTAACATATTCTCAATTATCACAATTCTTGTCGTATTTCATAATCTTTTCATAAACATTGAACATTATCCTTTTCATCAAACACAACACACCATCAAATAAAGCTATAGTGTCATTGACACTTTCATTTTCTGGAGTTATGGGCCTTTTTCTGCTTTTTTCAACTTAGAAATCCTTCAACTTAAAAACCCTTCGTGGGTGATAATGATGGCATTGCACCTTGTTTTAATTATTTGTTTTTTTTCACATTTTTCACAAAGTTTCAACAAAGCCATACCATGAGACCTCTCACTGGAAGGAGCTCATTCCAGTGAGGGGTCATATGATCTGGCTTTGTTGGAAAAAAAAAACAAAATTCCTCTTTTGCTCAATTTGTAAATTATGTTGCAGATGCAGCCAATTTGTTAGGTAAAGAGTTAAATGTATTTTAACTCAATCTCTTTTTTATTTCCTGAATCATTAGAACCCATGTTATCTGTCTTTCAAGACTTTTTCATTGATTCTCATTCTCAGATTGATTCTCATTCTCAGCACCTCTGCAGTCACTTAGGACCTGACAGCAGTCGTATTGTTAGCTTTAATGAAGACTACATGAATATTTCTGGCTGATATATTGGCCTGCACTGAACAGGTTTATTGAATACCATTTGACATATTTTTTTTTATTTGTTGCTTGGAGAAACATAGTGAGAATTGGTAGAGCTAACAACAAAATCAATTTCTATTGTGTAAAAATCAAGTTCATTACAGTTGATACTTGGTAAATGATTAGTTCTCTTGTTACCACAGCATGAAGACAGCACAGGAATCATCATCTTTAAAATGTAGCAATTGGGCCAAAGAAAATTTAAAATTTGTTACTTTCCTGTCTCTTGTGCATGTACACTGAATCATGACTGCACATCAGGCGCTCATTAGCTCATTGGTTGGAAGAGCATTGGGCTTTAATCTAAATGGGTGATGGTTTGATTATGATCCATGTCATCTGTCTCCTTGGACAAGCCACTTTATTTTGCTGTCAGTCTCTCCAACTTAATAACCTGACCAAGCCTAGAAATAGGCAGACTGTCATCTGCAAAATGAGGTCCCCAGAGGATGAATTTGCTGATGCTACCATGCACAGCAAAATCACCCTCTGGCGACCTTATTCTGCAAAATGACAGATTGCTTTTTTCCAGGCATGAACCTGACACAAGTACAGTTAGCAGCTGTTGAAGGGCAAGTGCATCATTGACTTGCAGTACATCTTAGTACACATTGCCACCCCATATGGTGGGGTGGGGGAGGGTGGGGGGTGGGTGGGTACATTGGCACTGTGTACTAAGGTGTACTGCCTGTTGATGATTCACTTGTCTTAAACTATTTTTTAAACTGCTGCTAGCTCTGCTTGTGCCGGCTTAGTAATATATTTTATCATTCAGGTCTTGTCCATCTCTCTCATGGTCACACTGCATATAACGGTCAGTGATTTTTCTGTGCTTCAAGAGGTCTGGCATAGCGAGGAAGTTATCACTCTTGACCTCTATCGCCCACACTAAATCAAAATAAAGCTGGCAGAACTCGGACACCTTACATTCTTTTTATCGTTTGCCATAACTATCCATTCCTAATGAAAAAGCATTTTCTTATATTGCAAACTTACAATGCAGTCTCATCTGTGAAGGCCTTAAATGTTGTACCAATTCATGAGAATCAGTTTTGATTCATGTGAATTCCAACTGCGAGAATGATTTCTTAGTTCTTAAATAATTTACAATGTAAGATTACTGTTAAACCATTGGGAGTGTAACCAGTAGATATGCCATATTAAAAAAATAAACCTCATAATTAGGTGACAGATCGAGAAATAAGTGCAAGCGCCGAGACACAAATCATTACTCTCTTGTACACAAAACAATTCGTCCACCATGAGACAAAGAGATCCAGACCAACCAGACTGGTTGGAAAACGGTCCTTATACCTAGACCTCTACACAACTCTCACATTCTTTTGCGATTTAACCCCAGAGAAGATAGCAGAATTTGCCAACTGAATTACATCTGCTTTTAAATTTTCTGTAGTCTATACTGAGATAGGCACCATGGTGTTTATTAACTGGGCATGTGCCAAATATTCTAATCAAAGAATTTTGACTCCTCTGAACCTTGTCTGTTTAAACCACTGTAGGTCTCTTCTGTTGTATAGTGATGGTGAACATTGATGACAACCCTATTCAGCTATGTACTTTCATGACTTGGAACACTAACAGTGTTTAATTAACCAGTCAATATTTGTCTACTGTGGTAAAAAAAGTTAGAAATTTTCAAATTGTCGAGATGTTTTCAAAAGCTCCTTTTGAATTCTTCTTCTATCATCAGGTAACCTGTACAGGAGACCTGATAATAGAAGAAGTGTTCAAGGAGGTTACAGTTCTGAAACTACTTTGATTCGATGCTGGAATATTCTGGTTTTTGATTGACTTAAGCCCCAGTCACACAGACAGTGTGACCGTGATGCAACCTCTTGACGACCAAAAAATTTGACAATCGCAAAGAGGTTTCAGAGGTCTCGGAAAGGTTTCACTGAGGTTGCTACAAGGTTGCACAGTGGTCGCAAAGCCCATTCGGTCGCAACCAGTCTTTTGAGCATGCACAAAAGACTGGCTGCGACTGATTTGGTCATTCAGAGGTTTCATTTGTCTCTTAGAGATCTCCAAGCTGTGTTATTTTAATTGCAGATTGGTGTCCACTGTGTGGCGATCAGTTTCGTCTAGATATGGGTGTTGACTCTTTGCAACCTAGTGGTGAGCTATCTGTGACTGATCAGTGATGAGGTTGTGATCGACCTGCACTTCATTGGCGACTGGTTGTCAGTCGGTTGCAAAGTGGCTTCCAAGCTGTGCTGATCATATGCCACTGGGTTTGCAACATGTCATCGTATATAAAAAGACCTGTCTGTGCATTACAGCATCATTTTGTCACAAGTATTCGAAGAGTTCACATCAACAATTTTAGCTCAACTTGATAAAGTCAAGCTGAGCTATTGCCATTACTTCTCGTCTGTCAGCACACCGCACAGATCACATTTATGATCAAATCGCTTTGAAACTTGGTTTGCTTGTTTGGGCTCACCTCTAGATGGGAGCTATCGATTTTCTTCCATTTCCATCAAAAAATGTTGCCACCCGCAACGTTCTTTGAACTTAGTTTAGTCAGACCTCAATATTTCCCTTTGGCACACCCTAAGGAACACATTTATCATCGGATTGCTTTGAAACCTGGTATGCTTGTTTTGGGTGACCTCTAGATAGAGCTGTTGATTTTCTTCCATTTCCATTAAAAAATGTTGCTGCTGGCAATGACCATAGAACTTGATTTAGTCAGGCATCAGTATATTCCTTTGGCATACCCTGCAGGGAACATTTATGATTGGATCGCATTGAAACCTGATATGCTTGTTTGGGGTGACAACCAGATGGGAGCTATTAATTTTCTTTGATTTCTGTCAAAAAATGTTGCCGCTGGCAATAACCTTCGATGAACTTAGTGTAGTTGTGCATCAGTTTCTCACTTGGCACACCCTGCAATGCACATTTATGATTGGATTTTTTTGAAACTTGGTGTGCCTGTTTGGGGTGACCTTTAGATGGGAGCTATCAATTTTCTTCCATTTCCATCAAAAAATATTGCAGCTGGCAACGACCTTTGAACTTAGTTGTCAACAGCCTCTGATGAACTAAGTCCAGTTATGTATCAATATTTCCCTTTGGCACATCCTGCAGGGCACATTTATGATTAGATCACTTTGAAACTTGGTGTGCTTGTTTGTGGGGACCTCTAGATGGGAGCTTTCGATTTTCTTCCATTTCCGTCAAAAAATGTTGCCGAGGCCAACGTTCTTAGAACTTAGTTTAGTCAGACCTCAATATTTCCCTTTGGCACACCCAACAGGGAACATTTATCATATGATTGCATTGAAACCTGATATGCTTGTTTGGGGTTACCTCCAGATGGGAGCTATCGATTTTTAGCTCACCTGACTGAAAGTCAGGGTGAGCTATTCTGACCACTTTTTGTTCGTCGTCCGCCGTACGTCGTAAAGGTGGTGTTTGGGTCATTTTCTCCCAAGCCACTGGCTGCAGTTCAATGAAAATTCACATGAGTAACGGTTATATAGGGGCATTTGGGTTTTTCTTCAAATTGGGTTTCTGCTCATATCGTGCAGTGGGGTGGGGCCAAAATGCACAAAATTTTTAAAAATCTTCTTCTCATGAACCAGCCGTAGCAGAGACTTGATATTTGGTATGCAGCTTCCATTTGAGGTGTAGGCTCAAGTTTGTTCAAGAGAAGTTTGATGGGCAATATTTGCCTTTGTTCTGAGAGGGGCAAGAATTTTTGCCCCACCCAGAATTTCTAAACCAAGAGGCCGATTTGAACCAAATTTAATATGAGGTATTATTGGGTTATAAGTACTTGATTTATGCCAAAAAATTTTTTTCCTGCAGCCCTGTGGGAACCTCAGAAGCCAAAAATAGAAAAAAACAAAAACATCCATATCTCCAAAACTGCACGGCAATGAGAATTTTTATTTGGTGTGAGGCTTCCTTGGGACCAACAGAAAGGAATGTTAAAAAAAAATTGCCATTGCTTTTGTCATAAGGTACTTTTTCGGGAGTTTGAAAAAATGCTGAGTCAGCATTTTTTAACACTGTGGGCAATGGGAAAAAATTAAAGAATCGTTTGCTTCCAAACCACTGCTCCAAAAGCTTTCATATTTTACATATAACATATTTGGAAGATTGTTTCACACGTTTATTGAAATCAATTCCCTGGGTCCATATTTGGGCTCTCTATGGGAGCCCAAATGTTTAAACTAGTGCAGAATGAGGAATATTCTTTAAAAATCTTCTTCTTCAGATCTACCAATAAGAATCTTTTGATATTTGGTATGCAGCATCCTTAGGGGGGTGAAATTCAAGTTTGTTCAAGCCAAGTCCCTGGTTTCATATTTAGGCTGAAAATTTGGAGTTCCGTTCCGGACTTAGAAATTTTGGACCAAAATCCAGAAATTTTTTTTCGTTTTTTTTATGCGTTTTGGTCAATTTTAAGACAAAAATTTTTTTTTTTTTTTAAACTGAAAATTTGGAGGCCGGGTGGGACAGAAATTTTTTTTTTTTTTTTTATGTGTTTTGGTCAATTTTAAGACAAAATATTTGGTCAATTTTAAGACCAAAGTTTTTTTTACACTGAAAATTTGGGGTCCGGGTGGGACTTAGAAAATTTTTGAAAAAAATCTGGAAATTAGTTTTTTGTTTTTTATGCATTTTGGTCAATTTTAAGAAGAAAAACAAATTTTGGATTGAAAATATTTAGTTTGGGACTTCGCAAATTTCCGAACAAAAATAAAAAAAAATTCTGTTTTTATGCGTTTATTTCTTGATTTTGGGACGTAAAAGTGCAGGAACTGAAAATAGAAGGAAAATCCTGTATATTGTGTGGGCACAATCGCTTCATCTAGTTGGTATATGCTTTTCTTAGGAGGGATGTATGCAGCTTATTCAAGTCAAGTCCCTGGTTTGATATTTAGACTACCATGTCAGGTGAGTGCCCTCAGGCCCCCTGGGGCCTCTTATCTTAGATTTACTTATACACAGTAAGTGCACATGTCAATACGGCTCAGGCTAGGGGCTGTATTTATGAACCGATCTTCACGAAACTTCTTGGGTACCTTTGTTATCACCTTGGGACGAGAAAGAGTGTTTTTGGTTGCGGTCCAAAATTCGAGATGGCCACCACCAGCCATTTTGTACCGAAATTACTGCAATCAGTTTTTTGTACAAAACTTCTGTATGAAAGTTCTGATTTGAATAAATTTTTGTTTGAATGTTTAGTAACATGGAATACATTACATATAATACAGGCTTTTGTCTCGTGCAGAAATTATGCAAATTAGTTGAACTTTGATTTTTTCAGTTCTACTTATACACAGTAAGTGCACATGTCAATACGGCTCAGGCTAGAGGCTGTATTTATGAACCGATCTTCACGAAACTTCTTGAGTACCTTTGTTATCACCTTGGGACGAGAACAAGTGTTTTTGGGTGTGGTCTGAAATTCAAGATGGCTGCCGGCGGCCATTTTATACCAAAATTAGGTGCAATCGGTTTTTTGTACAGATATTCTAGGACTACTTTTGAGCTAAAGATAAAAAATTCAAATACCTGTATTTTAAAAAGGACTGGACAAATATTTATTATTTAGTAGGAATCAACCATAGAAGGGTTGAATCAAACATGCCAAAACAATTGCTAACATTGGGCTTATGATGCACCACACAAGGATCCCCATTGTAACATTAACCCCATGGAGATTTATTTTCTAGTTTAGCATCTAACTATCACCCACCTTTACAATACTTTACCTGTACATTTGTTACAGGCTATGGTCAGTATTTATGTACAGACCTTTACAATACTTTGCAAGTACTTTTCTTATCAGGTCATTACCTAGATGTGTGTCATAGCTGTGTCACATACTATACATGTACATGCCTTACACAAATTGAACTACAGTGTCATTGACACTTTCATTTTCATTGTCCATCGAAAAATGTTGCCATTGGCAATGACCTTTGATGAACTTAGTGTAGTTATGCATCAATATTTCCCTTTGACACACCCTGCAAGGCACATTTATGATTGAATCACTTGGAAACTTGGTGTTCTTGTTTGGGTTGACCTCTAGATGGGAGCCATCAATTTTCTTCCATTTCTGTAAAAAACAGTTGCCCTTGGCAACGACCTTTGATGAACTTAGTAAAAACTTAGTGCAACAACCTTTGAACTTAGTTTATTCAGGCCTCAATATTTCCCTTTGGCACACCCTTCAGGGCATATTTATAATCAGATCACTTTAAAACTTGGTATGTGAGTTCGGAGTGACCTCTAGATGTATGTTATTGATTTTTTGCATTTCCATAAAAAATTATTGTCATTATCACCAGCCTTTGAACTTAGTGCATTAGAGCAGCAACTTATTCCTTTTGCACTCTCTGCAGAATATATTTATGAATTTCCATAAAAAAACCCCCAAAAAACATTGCCGCAAGCAATGACCTTAGTGCATTTGTGCATTAACATCTTCCTCAGAGGGTGCATTCATCATCAGGTTGTTTTGAAACTTTGTTTGCTTATTCAGGGTGACAAAGATAGGACCTATCAATTTTCTTTTCATTTCCATCAAAAACTGTTGCTGTTAGCAACAAGCTTTGAATTTATTGCATTTGTGCATCAGTATTCTTTTTTGACATGGCCTACAGGGCACAAGTATCGTAGGATTGTTTTTGAACCTGGTGTGCTCATTAGGTGAGACCTCTAGATAAGAGCTATTGATTAGCATTCATTTCTGTGAAAAAAGTTGCCGTTTACAATAACCTCTGAGCTTACTGCATTTGTGTACCAACATTCTTCCTTTAGCCAGCCTTACAGTTTACATTTAAAAATGCATGGATTGCTCTGATGTTGTGCACACACAATGCTGTTATGTTGAAATTTCACCAAATAACATTGGAACCAATCATCTTCAATTTTGTCATTTCACTTATAACTTACCAAGTTCAAGTTTGTTGAGTTGAGCTGCAGTGTCATTGACACTTTCATTTATTTTTTCAAATTTGACAAAGTCAGGTGAATAGCCTGGATTCTATAATGGGGAGGGGGCATGATATATGGTAATGCTTTGATTCTGAAAAGCACCCTTTTTATATGCATAATGTCTTGATCGGTGATCGATCGACAACTAGTCACCGACCAGTCCCCCATTCACTTGCATCCAGTCACCGAAGATTCGCTGACTAGTCATCGATCGGTCTCAACCAGTTGCAAACAATTGCCGATAAGTTGCCGATCAATCACTGACAAGTTGCAAAACCTATCGCCGATTGATCGGCGATCATACCCTAATTCCAAATATGGGCAGAAGTGGTTACACCAGTCTCAGCGATCACCAGTCTGTCACAAATGAAATCAGCCCCAAGAGGTTGCATTGTCTGTGTGACTGGGGCTTTACCCAAACAGACAAGTCACTGTTGATTACAACACTTGAGTAGAGACTGTCACTATTTCCGGTTGTAAGAAGGTACATTATTTACAACTTGAAGAGCGGAGATTTGATTCAGAATCCTCTTCCTAATTCAATTTGGCATTCGATTTGACCTGAAATTTGAGATTCACAGAGCCATAATAGAAAGTCTACAAAAAATAGTCTTAAGAAAAATATATTTATGCATTTGCATGACTCATTTTGGTAAAGATGTGTATTAAAAGGCTGTGGTTGCTATGTGCATCTGTTGCTTAAATTCAGTACTTAGATTCTGAGGCATGCAATCTCACCTGCACACCTATCACCAGACCTGGAAATGAGATGGGTGCGAGTGCAGTTGCTCCCGTCAGCACCCGTATTTTCTATTTTACGGAAGCTAAAAAATGCACTCGTTGAAAAATATTGTGGTGCACTACCGGTAATAAACTGTGAGGGCATATAAATGTGTGTTGTTTTGAGAAAGCAGCACTCTGCAGCTAGTGGCAAGGTACTGTCATAATTCAGCAATTCCATATACATTTACATGTAGCCCCTTGAACCTAATAAGCCACTTTTCTGGCCAGGAACATGATACGTCATAACGTCATTAAATAGGATGGCTGTTCAGTAAATGTGCGGGGTAGAGCAATCAATATTTTCTTGGGGCTGCACGTTGAAAATATTGATTGCTGTACCCCAAATAATGAATATGGACTCTTCTAATTGCTGCCATTGAACTGGCATGGAAGATACCACCAGAATTCAAAGGGTTAAAGTTTCTAGTGTTTGGTGACAGTATTCTCTCGAAAATTGACATACTAACTTTTACGAGTGCAATTTACTCCCGTCTCTGAATTCACGGGAGCTTAAAACAACACCCGTCAATTTTGTTCATTTCCAGCACTAACCCCCCCAATCCCCCCCCCCCCCCTGCCCCCAGTCATCCACATACACATAAATATACTTTAGAAGAGCTAACACATTGGATACCTAACGAATCACCCGCATCCATCCGGGAGCTTTTCTTAGGAAGGGCAGATGCAACTTGTTCAAATCAATTCCCTGGGTTGATATTTAGGCTACCATGCCAGGTGAGTGCCCTCAGGCCCCCTGGGGCCTCTTGTTTGATTTTGTGTGTCAAAACATAGCTTATGACCCTGTTGGGCTCGTTCCAATGAGGGGTCATAAGCTGTGTTTTTGTGACAAAAAAATGAAAAAGTAATAAAAATTCAATGGTGAATTTTGTGAATAGGGCTGGCCGTTTTTGGCCATTACATTGGGTAAAGGGTTAACTAAATTTGACTTTATCTCCCTATGTGGTCACGAATAGCCATTGTGCAGAAATATGTGACCTTAAACACCAATAGATAAATCTCAACCCACTGTTGTAAGTGTGTGGTAATTCGATCACTATCTGATCGTGAGAGAGACTGCTTTTGTGATTATAGTACTGTAACACTAATCTGTTGCAAGCTCTTGGAGAGAGCTTCCAAAGGATCAGTGTTAGGTTGAGATTTTATTGGTTTGGAATACATGTATAAGTATTGTTTACTGTATGTTTTCATGAATAAACTCTAAAGTTAGAAAAATTATTTTTTAAGAAAGTCCTGGAAAATGTTTGGAAATTCCCTTGAAAAATCCCTGAAAGTCCTAGATATTTCTTTTCTCTGGACTGTGTAACTACAAGTCTTTGAAAGTCATTGAAGGTCCATGAATTCAAAAATTTGTTTTCAAGGTCTTGGAAGTACTTAAAAATTTTAACTAAAGGTTTTCTGGGATTAACTTTATCAGCCCCAACAAAGGACAAATATGAGAGAAATATTCTAGTGGTTTTCCTACAACTTATTTCAGCTGGTACTGTACATGTACCTTTATGTTGTAATTCATATCTTGAAGGTCTTTTAAAGCCCTTGACTTTGGTGCAATGTGGTCCTTGAAAATCCTTGAAGTGTACCCTCAAAAGTCTTTGGAAGTCCTTGAATTTGGTTCTTGAAATTGTGGGGGATGCCTTGCAGGAGTGTTAAGAACTGTGACCATTGTTGGTAAATTTGTTTCTCCTTTCATTATCAAACATCTGCTCCACATGCTCTCACTCTGGTTTATAAGTGTTGTGCACATACTATGATAGGGAACGCTGTGGCTCATTGGCTATGGCATTGGACTTCAAACCTAATATTTCATGGTTCATTCCCCACTAGGGGTAACTGTGTTGTGTCCTTGTGCAAGGCACTTCATCCTGATTCCCCATGCTTGGGCGTAGTGGCGCTATGTACCAAGGTATACTGCCTGTTGATGGTGCCCTTGTCTTCAACCAATGCAAACCCTGCTTGTGTGTAGTTAGTACGTTGGGGAGCCAGACAGTTGCTCGCTACTGCTCAGTGATTCTCTCCAGGTACTCCAGCTTCCTCCACCTGTAAAACTTACAACATGAGATGGCCCTGGCTGTTGAAAGTGTCATTAAACTCCATTTAATAAATACATACCATGATGTCTTGAATCACATTCTGAATATCAACCTTTTACCCAACATAACGTCGATAAGTGGCAAGTGCTTTACAGAAAAATCACCATTCAATTTTTATTATCTTTTTCAATTTTTGCCTCAAAACAGAGCTTAGGATCCCTCATTGGCACTCATTCCAGAGTGGGGTCATAAGTTACATTTTGGGAGGAAAAATGAAAGTCTTCATTTATTCAAGAGGGGTTTTTTTTTAGAATAGTCACCCTTCAGTCGTGCCAGGCCAGGGTTAAGATTGTTGATTCTTCATTTTACTCCATTTAAACATTGTAATAAAATAATATTTCAGACCAATAAAATCTAGATTGTTATAACCCATGTGAATTACCCCCATTAATATTTCACATAACCAAACAAAAAAACAATAATTATCAGGGTTATTGCACATCCAAAGAGAGTGATAATGCTTTGCCGGTCAATAATTAGTTTTGACCTTATTTAAATTTTGCTGTGGAATATAAACGCTGTTTTCTTTTACACTTGCACTGTCTTTTAAAGTCTTGGCTGTTTCTGTGACAATTGAATGTCCATATGTTTGCAGGTTGTAGGAGTGAAGGGGACAACTACCCACCCAGTGTAGGTAAATGAACTTCTGACCACAATCTTGAAAAAACTGTGAGAAACATAGCTTTAAATGATTGCTATATTTCACTTTATTCTTTTGTCATGGTCGTAAAACAGCTATAGACGTTGAAAGTAACCTTGAAACACATCAAACAATAAACAATGAATAATATACTGTTAAAAAAAGTAGGGGATATCCAAACTGATGTTGATATTTTTGGAAAATTCAAGATCAAAAAGCAATATTTTATAATATATTGAAAGTTGGAAAAGCCTTAAACATATGGAATTAAATTATCTTGTCACTATATCCCGATAAATTTGGTCTTTTCATTGGTCAGAATACCTTGGACAAATAGCCATGGCAAAGGATGAACTCTGCATCCAAGGTATATGAGAGTGTGCAACATCTAGCGTACAAGTGCACGCGAAACATCGGGAGTATATGGTTTAAATGAAAGCTTTCCAATTTGGCTCGCCTTGAAATAAAAATTGAACCAAAAAACCCGAAAATAGTCACAAATATCATCAGATTTTTCTGACAATTCAATCATAAAAATAAAATAAGAGCAAATAATTCATCCCCGAGTACCAGTGTGTTCTATGTTCCAGTAGGCACATAGAACACATTGGAACTCGGGATGATATATCAACAAAATACTGTTTACTCATTTCCTTAACTACCCAAGGGATGTAACCCTATCTGTTGTCTTCTGCGATTGTAAAAACAAATTTAGTCCAAATGATTGTGGAGCTGAGAAATGCATCCACAAATTTATTTCCACCATGTTTGTATTGTGTTTCAAACGGGACAAAAACGTTCTCTCTGTCTGTGGCTCGGTGTTTAAAAACCGACATCCAGGTATCAAATTTCCGTATACCATACATGTTGGCAGAGATAACTTATAATATGTACCATATTTGCCTGATTTCACTAAAGTTCCTCTTAATCTTTATATAAGTTATCATCATATGCACATCAAATCGAACACAAAAAAAATTAATTTAGTTTCCAGGGGTCACAGTAGAGGTTTTGCTTTTTCTGTGGAAAGCTGATTCATCCTGAGATAGAATGCTTTGAGAATCCAGTAGGATTGACTTGGTCATATGTTTTCAGGATTAAAGAAGTATCACTTAACATTTTCAGAGTTAAGAAAAAACCCACCATTTTTGAGTTGTATATATGTGCTGATCAGGATTTTCACAGTTGTAACTTGCAAATCATCTAAACTAGACTGGATATTTTCATTTCATTGAGATATAATATTTAGGCCCTTAAATAGCATTTTGATTGTCTAAAGTTTTCACGAAGTGGTTACATCATTGCACTGTATTGCACTGTATTCAAACAAAGCCTTGGTGGCATTCTCCTGATAATAGTGGTGGAACTGATATGTCAATCAGTAACATTAATCAGTGCATTGGTGGCCACAAGCATGTGTCCCTTGGAGGAAGCCCTGCAATAACACCACTTCTCCTGAGGGAGTGAGATACAGAGCGCACAGAGGAGAGCTCTATGCATGGCATGGATGCAGGTGGTTTATGAGGCAGATACATACTGTCACTTTCAAAGCGGAGGCAAGACATGGAGATTGGGCCTGTCGATTAAGAACACACATCACACTTTAATGCCTATGCTTTCCAGTTACTGGATGCAGGTAAATTGTTTGGATGAAAGAATGCCCCAGCTCATCCCAACAACGTGTCAGGATGAGTGGCATTCTTTCCATGAAGCCTGTGAAGGCTGTAGTAATAAGCATGCACTGACAGAGTCCTGTCAGAGCTGACCTCATTTCAAAGTAATCAGAAAAAACGTGGTGAGTACTGCTGTGTGAGGGTATAAAAGTCCCTGTCAACTTATCAAGTCATCATTCCCAAAGTGATTGAAGTCAATGGCCGTAGTAATAAGCATTGGGTGGGACAAACACGTGCCACTACAGCAGTGGGATGCTTATTACTACAGCCTTCACAGGCTTCATGGAAAGAATGCCACTCATCCTGACACGTTGTTGGGATGAGCTGGGGCATTCTTTTCCATTTCAACCTGTTTGGCCTCCTTAATAAGCATGCACTGTTCAAAGTAGATAATAGACTTCAATCATAAGCCAAGGAATGGAACCCACAAAGTATGTGTGGGAGAGAGAAAACACAAAACACTCCGCAATATATATATTCTGATACAAATACAGGTATAAAGTTCAAGTGCACGGATACTGAAAATCGGTAATGTCATTCTCAAATTCCCTGCGTACTCTGAATCTCTGGATCAATCTGTTCATCGAATGGTTCTGCAATAGAAATTGTAGAATGTTGATGAGGAGTGCCAATAAGCTGCTGTCATAATTTTCTTTACAGGAATACCTAACTTAAAAGCAGTGGATGAGATGGCTCCTCTGGTGCTATGAGCTTTAAACATATTCGTGTCAATACCAGAAGCTTACATGATGGTACATATCCAACGGGAGATGGTAGTATTGGATACAGCACAAAATGTTTTATATGAAATAAAAAGTTTTGAACTTCTCCTTATTGTTTTTGTTCTTTTGAGATAATGTTTCAAGACAGAGTATACACATAAGGATGGGTTTGAAAATTTCTTAAGCTTGATTGGAGGCTGATATCGTTTAATTTTTGTAGTTTTCAAGAGGGTAGTGATACAGAAAACAGCTGAATTATCTTGAAAAGACAACTGATTGATATCTAGTGCTGCCAGGGTTTGAACACGGGCTGACTTTACCATTGCCAGAAGACAAGCTAGTTTTTCTGTGACCTGCCTGAAACTTAAATCTTTCAGAGGATGAAGAGAAGCTAGGTGTTTTAAAACTTTAGAAGCATCCCAAAAAATGTGTATATCTAGGGAGCGGAGGATTACTGTTAAACACCCCTTTCATAAATCGTGATAAGAGAGGAGAATCACGGAGGTCACAATCCAATAACAAAAGTGTCTGTAGAAGCATAGCTTTATGAGTATTGAGGACAGAATAAGAACATCCTGAACTTGAAAGGAAGGTAAGGTATTCAAGTAAATCCACTACAGAAGGTTGTACAATATTTTTCTGGCATTGACGACACCAAAGCACCCATCGTTGCCAAGCATGTTCATACTGTTTGTTGGTGCTTTGTCTCCAGGAGGCCGAGATATTTGAGGCTGCTGTTGTTGAAAAGTCCTTACCACAGAGATAACTCCTGATACATTGCAAGCGGCTAAACTCAGTGTGTGTGCCAATGGGTGTTTCCTGGAGGAGTGTGGAAGTTGTAGAAGATTTTTGTGAGATGGGATGAGAACTGGTAGTTGTACAAGACACCTGAGCAAGAGTGGATACCAGGGTTGTGTAGGCCAGAATGGTACTATTATCAAAGCTTTTCTTACCCTCTCTCGGAGGATTTTCATTAAACATCTGGTGATCAGTCTGAAAGGACAAAAAATATAAGGAGTGAAAGGATGCCACTTAAGACAAAAAGCATCACAGAGTACAGCATCTGGATCAGGCCTCCAAGAAACAAATGTTGGAAGTTGGGTATTTAACCGAGTAGCAAACAGATCAATGTCAGGTTGAAAGAAGATTTTTGTGAGTTTTGAAAAAACTTTAGTGTTTAATTGCCATTCCAAAGACATGTTGAAATTCCTTGACAGTCTGTCCGCATGTAGGTTTGTTTTGCCTGGGATATGGGTAGCAGATAATATGATTCCCTGTTTATCACACCAGTACAAGATGTCCTTGGTGATACGAAAAAGCTGGTTTGATGTACCGCCCTGGCTGTTGAGGTAATGGACAGTTGCCGTGTTATCAGATTTGACACAAATATGACAACCATGTTGTTCGGAACAGAGACTCCATAGGCCAAAGAAAACTGCTAATAATTCTAGTGTATTGATATGAAATTGAGATTCATGGGGGACCATTTACCGTTGGTCTCTGAGTCCTGAAATGTAGCTCCCTACCCTAATTGAGAGGCATCTGTTTCTAGATAAAAATCAATTTCAGGTGATCGAATCAATTTCCCGTTTCGGCGTGAAATATTCTGAATCCACCAGACAAGTTCTGATTTGGAATTTTTGGAGAGTGTAGTGGTTTTGTTGTAATTATCTGACCCATCCAAAGCTTTAACCTTATCTTTTTCAAGATAATGTACATGTAAGTGACTTAAGTTTATGGCCCGAAAGGTAGAGACAAAAAGGCCAATCACTCTGGCAAGTTGTTTTGCAGTTGCAAACTTATGGCGGAGGAGACACCGAGATTCTCGACGAATCATTGCTATTTTCTCATTGTCTAAGGAGATTTGAAATGTCCGGGAGTCGAGGAGCTTAAATCCTAGATAGGTAATAGTTTGAGAAGGTAGTATAGATTTTTCAAAGTTGATCTGGAAGCCTAGGGATTGGAAAGATGAGGCAATAAGTTGTGTGTCTGTTTGGCACAATAATTTATCACAGTGGAGGATCAAAGAATCATCAAGATATGAGGAGCATTGAATTCCCCTCTTCCGAAAGCTGGCAAAGATTGGTTTTAAAACTTTTGTGAAAACGAGAGGTGCCGAAGAGAGCCCAAATGGGAGACACTTAAACTGGTATAATACCCCTTTCCAGATAAACTTCAAATATTGTTGACTATCAGGATGGATAGGTATGCTAAAATAAGCATCCTTCAGATCAATGGAGGTAAAAAACATATTTGGCTGAATTAATTCTAAAACGAAGTCTGATGTTTCCATTTTAAATTTCTCATAGGGTATAAATTTGTTCAGCGGTTTCAAATTGATGACCACACAGTACTTCCCACTTTTTTTCTTTCATAAAAAATGGTAGAAATAAATTGATTGTCATCAGGGGTGGATGCAGAAATCGAACCTGTATCTAATAAAGATTGTACTTCATCGTCGAGAAGTGAACTCTCAGTTGTTGAAAAAGGAATGCTGAGAGGTCTATTAAGTTGAACTGGCTGTGAGTCGAACTCTATCTTGTAGCCTTGAATTGTTTCTAAAACCCATTGATCTGAGGTAAATGCTTGCCATACATGCAGATAAGATTGAAGAGCACCAGAAGGTTTACTTACCTTACTTATTTTCCTTGGTAGTTGCTGTTCTTTGAGAATGAGTTTGGCTTTCTCCAGCTGGTGTAATTGCCTCGTCTTCGAGGGTAATGACCCCTCCTCCAGGAGGGGTGGCCTCTGCCTAAAAAAGAATCCCTGTATGGTCTATTTTGGTTTTGCCGATAAGTTTGGGGGATCAAAACTCTTGATCATTGATTGATTTAAGTCTTTTTGACAGATGATCACCATAAAGCAAGGTAGTGATAGGAGTTTCTGGAGAACTCAGTTGACTATATTTGCTTTTGAGGTAAAGGATCATTTGAAATTTCGAAATCAGAAGTACAGTGGTCGTCACTGTCAGAGGTAAGTAGACCAAAAACAGAATGTGGGTCAGGTTCAACAGGGGTTGCAGTATTGGTATCTTTTGCTTGACCTGAAGGTAAAGAATTGACTGGAGTGTTTTGTAAGCCAAGATCTTTCTCAATAGTATCAATTTTTTGAGAAGCCATAACTCTGAGAAGAGATGAAATATTTTCTACTGATTCTTTAAGAGTGGACAGACCTAACTTGACTTTTAAAGTGGCAAGAGTTTCAGCAGTAAGGAAATCAGTCTTTTTACTTTTAGCTTGAGAAGCCTGACGTGTTGACTCTTTTGCTTTCCGTTTTATGGGTTCTTTCCCCTTCCGTTTTGTGCTTGCCGGTTCCATGTTTTTAGCAGATGATTTTTTGTCTGTTTGACCGTGACCCGCAGGTTTTGTGGCCTTCGTTTTTGCAGGCTTAATGCCGGTTGTACGATCAGCTTTAATAGCTTTATGAGTCGAGTCAAATCCCTCAAGAGAAGTGAGTTCAGATTCGGAAGCAAATAAATTTAGAACATCAATATCCATGGAGTTGGGAGAGGAGCCACGACCCCCCAAACCGTCCGTATCAGAAGAAGACATTGTACCGCAGTACAACTACAAGGACATTTATGATTTATAACCGCAGTTATAAAAGGACGAAAAAGAAGTAAATCTAACCGTCCGCAGACAGAAAGTAAGTGTGACGGAAATATCAACACACAAGGTCAGCTCAAAAAAGAATGATGACTTGATAAGTTGACAGGGACTTTTATACCCTCACACAGCAGTACTCACCACGTTTTTTCTGATTACTTTGAAATGAGGTCAGCTCTGACCGGACTCTGTCAGTGCATGCTTATTAATGAGGCCAAACAGGTTGAAATGGAAAAGAATGAAAGTCGTGATGCATTGTATCCAATCTGATACATTTGGGGGTAGTCAGTTATTTGAAACACTTCACTATTTATTGTCTATGCTTTCCAATCACTGGTAGCAGGTAATTGTTCGGACAGTTCCCAGTATTCACTCATGAACTTGTTGGTCCAAGTGCTGGAAATCTGGGTACATTGTTTACAGTGCAATAAGTTTATGGAAATAGTGGTCGCATAGCCCAACAAATTGGTAGAGACATGCCAAAGAATATGGATGTCTCCCAACCACCATCTTCCATCCATTTCCTGTCTAGAATTGTTGATGGCAGTAATCTTGCAAGCATGTTGCCCTGGCAGGAGAATGTCATGCTTTCTATCGTGGTCTAGCTGACATGTTTCCCTTTGTTGAAAAGAGCCACACGGTTTGACATCCAAGCCCGCAAGAGAAAGAGTTATGTTCTCTGTAGGAAAATCAATGTCTTTTGCAATGGCCCAGGAGGATCTTTGCTCTAGGTAGGAAACTGTGGTGGTCCATCAGTCATTTTTTTTTCCTTTTTAGCTCACCTGGCCTAAAAGGCCATGTGAGCTTTTCTCATCACTTGGCGTCCGTCGTCGTCCGTTGTCCAGCATACGTAAACTTTTCACATTTTCATCTTCTTCTCTGTAACTGCTGAGCCGGTGTGAACCAAACTTGGCAGAAATGGTCTATGAGAGGTCCTCTACAAACGGTCCTCATTTTGTTCCCATCGGATGAAAAACATGGCTTCCAGAGGCATTCTTTGATTCTGGTTGGTGGATTTTCAAAAATCTTCTCCTCTGAAACTGCCAGGCCGAATGTTTTTAAACTTCACATAAATGATGACTGATGACTGGGACCCCCTCTACCAACGATCCTCATTTAATGTTGATTGGGTCACAAACATGGCCACAATTGCGGCTTATAGTTACTGTAGAAACCCTATGGGAAATCACATTTTCCTCTTCTTCGCTGGAAAAACCGAGGCAACGTGAAAACAAACCTGGCAGGAATAGTCTATGGGAGGTCCTCAACAAACGATCCTCATTTTGTTTCTGTGGGTTGAAAAACATGGCCGCCAGAGGCATTCTTTGGTTCTGATTGGTGGATTTTCAAAAATCTTCTACTCTGAAACTGCCAGGCCAAATGTTTTGATACTTCACATAAATGATGACTGGGACCCCCTCTACCAACGGTCCTCATTTAATGTTGATCGGATTGCAAACATGGTCACAATTGCGGCTTATAGTTACTGTAGAAATCCTATGGGAAATCACATTTTCATCTTCTTCTCCGGAACTGCTGAGCCAACGTGAACCAAACTTGGCAGGGATGGTCTATGGAAGATCCTCTACAAACAATCCTCATTTTGTTCCCGTGGGCTGAAAAAAAAGGCCGTCGGAGGCATTCTTTTATTCTGATTGGTGGATTTTCAAAAATCTTCTCCTCTGAAACTGCCAGGCCAAATGTTTTAACACATAAGTGATGACTGGGACCCCCTCTACCAACGATCCTCATTTAATGTTGATCGGGTTGTAAACATGGCCACAATTGTGGCTTATAGTTACTATAGAAACCCTATAGGAAATCACATTTTCATCTTCTCTGGAACTACTGAGCCGACGTGAACCAAATTTCGCAGGAATGGTCTATGAAAGGATGGAAATATGTGGCCACCAGAGGCTATATTCTAATGCTTAACCCAATACCTCTCCTGTCTGCACGAAGATCGGTACTGTCAGCAAAATACTTGTTTTTTGAGAATCTGGTAAGGGTTGGTTCCAGTTGTTTTCCACTGAGAACTGGGGAAAAAAACCCCAAAATATTGTGGATATACAGTACAGGTCAAAATAAGCTGTAGCATAACTGCAATAAACTAAGTAAACTGCTGCTCCTGCACTGACAAGATCAGAATCTGACATTTTCTGGAAAGCTATCAGTGATAGCTTTCCAGAAAATGCTGTCAGCTTCTGGTCTTATCAGTGTAAAAAGAGAAAGATACATAGTTTATAGGATTAACCTAACTTATTTTGACTTTTACTGTAAAACAACTTCAACTGTAAAGTAATTATCTATTCTCTCTTACTTATCAGAAAAATAGTGACTGTTGACAGGTGTTTGGAGTTTGTTTATATTCTGTTCCCATCATGTCAGCTTAGATGACAGTAATTATATATATGTTTTAAGATCTGACAAAAATCGAGTAAAATGTGTTTCCTGTAACCCTTTACCTATCCAAAAGCTATTTTGAAAGAGAATACTGTCTGAAAAAATTGTAATTTTCAAAATATTTTAACCCTTTTTACTGATTTTTTTTGTTGAAACAGAATTCATATAAATGTGTGCATTTTCAAGAAAATCTTCTTTGAAACTACAAGGCCAAATGGTTTGAAAAACTTAATGTGACTGATGACTGTAACCCCCTCTACCAATGATCTTCATTTAATCTTCATCGGGTTGCAATTATGGCTGCATTTGTGGCTTATAGTTACTATAGAAACCCTATAGGAAAATCACATTTTCATCATCTTCACTGAAAGTACTGAGCCAATGTGAACCAGACTTGGCAGGTATGGTCTATGAGAGGTTCTCTACAACTGTTACTCATTTTATTCCTGTTGGGTGAAAAATGTGGCCACCAGAGGCATTCTTTGATTCTGATTGGTCAATTTTGAAAACTCTTCTCCTCTGAAACCACAGGGACAAATGTTTTTGAAATTTTGCATGGTTGATGGCTGGGACACCCTCTACTAACAGACCTCATTTAGTGTTGATCGTTTTGCAAACATGGCCACAATTGTGGTTTATAGTTACTATAGAAAACCCCTATGGGAAATCACATTTTCATCTTCTCTCTGGAACTACTGAGCCAAGGTGAACCAAAAACTTTGCAAGAATAGTCTACATGAGGCCCTCTACAAACGATCCTCTTTTTGTTCCTGTTGGTTGGAAAATATGGCCACCAGAGACTTTCTATGATTCTGTGTGGTGGATTCAAATGTTGTGAAACTTCATGTCATTGAAGACTGGGGCATCTTCTACCAATGATCCTCATGTAATGTTGCAAACATGGTCACAATTGCAGCTCATAGTTACCATGGAAAGCCTATGGGAAATCACGTTTTTATATGTAGTTCCAGGTGAGCGATTACAGGCTCTGTAGAGCCTCTAGTTAAGAAAGAGCTCCACTGTTTGGAACCCTAGCAGGCATGGAGCCCCTACTTGGAAAAAAGGCTGTGTTCTTCATAGGAAAGAGCTAAGCCTTTTTTTCAGTGGACTAGGAGGCCTGTTGCTCTTGGTAGGAAAATGTGATGGCTGAGCATGCATGTTTTCCTTTGTAGGAAAGAGCCAACTGTTTGGAATCCTAGCAGGAATGGTGCCCCCAGTTGGAAAAATGTGTTCTCTCTGTAGGAAGGAGCTATGTTTTTTGTTGCGGCCATGGGGGGCTTGTTACTCTTGATATGAAGCTGCAATGGCCTAGCATACATGTTTCCCTTTGTAGAAAGTAGTCAAACTGTTTAGTAATGTGCTTGTCAGTCATATCAGCCAATTTGGTATGGTTGTGACTTTGATCAGATTGAAGAGTTTTGAAATTCTGCATGTAACATTTGGTGGTGTGCATCTGCCTCCTGAAACTTAAAAGGTTGGTTTGTAGCAGAAGTTTGAGTCTGCATTGAGTTGGGAAGTACAATGTCTTCATGGTGGTGTATATATAGTCACTGGTAGTGATGGAGTGGTTCAGAGCTCTTATTGTATTTGTCCAGGATGATTTCTGCTATGTGTAAACTCGGCTGTGTGTATCATTGAGACACTTTGTCAAACTGAAGAACCTTTCAATCTGGAAGTAAATATCACAGCTTCAGAGCCAACTGCCAGGTGCAGGGGTGGGTTGGGAATGTAGGGGTTAGTTGGGGGTTGGACTGAACAGGATGGTCAATATGCTCCTATTCTGACAGATCTCCCACTTGCTCTACATGATTTCCTGTAAATTATACGATGTAACAGTGCAAGTGGTTGTGAGACTGAAACATGTAGTTGCAGTTGAATGGGTTAAATTGTACAAATGCCTGTGGTAAATGCCAATAAAACAACAATTGTTCCAATTCAGACGACCATTTACCATTTTACGTGAAATAAGAAGTGTGATGTGGGAGTTATGTCTGGCACATCTGAATAATAAAAGTTCTGTGTAGTGTCTGTGTGCATAATCAATCAATTTTCAGACCAGACCACTGCAGGCTATATATGGTCAAAAATAACGATGATACAGTGGAACTCTGTTAATTGAATAGCCACTTTGTCAATGACAATTATTCAATTAACAGGAGTATTCAATTAAAAGGGATTGTGTCACTTTCCAGTATTCTAGAGATAAACTTAGCATTTATTCTATTATATCTTGTTTCACAGAGCTCTATGAGCTCTGTCAAACAAGATATAAGAGATTAAATACCTGTATTGGATGTACTGAGGCAAAATAGGTCTATAAACAAAGAAAAACTGGGGAGAGTTAGGGTAATTTCTCGAAAGGTTACAAGATTTTCTATTCAAGTAATTGGAGTTTACGCTATAACCTATATTCAATTAACAGGTCAAATTTGTACAGGAGGTATGGTAAATGGTTTTGTGTTGGGAAATTATATTCAATTAACAGGTTTATTCAGTTAAGAGATATCCAGTACGCCTTAGTACACATCGCCACGTGGGCAATGGGGGTGAAGTGTCTTGCCCAAGGATGCAATGTGCTTGCCACTAGTGGGTTTCGGACCGAGGTCCTCTCGGTTTACAGCCTGCACCTCTACCTACTGAGCCCCCTTCTTAGTATGTTGTTGTGTATGGATAGCCACAATAAAATATAGAAAGCTTTTCTAGCAATTTTGTTCAGGTTGTGTATTATTTGGGCTAAATTGACTGGACTCAAATGTTCCTCTGTTAGAAGAAGCCAACTAAAATTACATAGAAGAATCATAAGCTGCATTGTGAAAAAGCATTTTAATTTTTGTTATTTTTTGCAAGGGGGTGGGGGGAAGGAGTAAGGGGATAGGTGATGATATGGGGCTGGCTTGCAGAAATGTATTGGCACTGTTTACTGAAACTATTTGTTGGTGTACATAGAGAATCTCTAATGAGTCACGATTTTAACCCTTTACCCAATGTAATGGCCAAAACCGGTTGCACTGTTCACAAAAATCACCAATTAATTTTCATTATTTTTTCATTTTTTGTCTCAAAAACATAGGTTATGACCCCTCTTTGGAACAAGCTGGACGAGCTTGTTCCAAAGAGGGGTCATAACCTATGTTTTTGAGACAAAAAATGAAAAAAAAAAGTTATTCAAGAATTTTGTTTGCAAGTGTCTTCTGCTTTTCATGTTAGGTAAAGGGTTAAATGAAATTTCCATTCTCTAAGTTCACTAAAATTTATCTGAGCCAAAGTTTACCAAGGCTCAGATTGATTTTAGGGAACAAGATTCAGAAATTTCCTGTCAGTTTGTGATGAATTTGAGATTCTTTTGGTCACAATATGTGTAATTTAACCTTTCACCCAATATTACGACTAAACTGGCCAGCACTATTCACAATCTTATTATTTCTTCAACTTTTGCCTTGAAAACATAGCTTATGGCCCCCTGATTGGAACAAGCTTGTTGAGCTTGTACTAATGAGGGATCATAAGCTTTGGTTCGAAGGCAAAAAAATGAAAATGTTTAGTTACTCAGGAAATGTTTTTTTGTTGGCAATTGTCATCTTCTATTTGTATTTAGTAAACGGCTAATTAAATATAAGAGAAAATTTATTCAGTTCTACTTACAAAACCAGTGTTACGATGTCGAAGTTGACTTCTGGCAGCATTCCCGTATTAGACGTGTTGTGAGCAATATTTTCTGCAATGAGCTATTTGGTGGTGCTTATGTGATAAAATTGTCTCAGTTATGCTTCTTTTTGAATAAGGGCTACCTCATTAGTTAACCATAGTTGAATTACATTGTTCATGTGGCTCCTTCAATTTCTTGAAAGTCTGTGCATTTGGAAATCCCTTGACAAGGACCTAGATAAATCTTGAATATTGCGACCTTTCTTGAAAATCCTTAAAAAAGGGACATCAGGTGATCTGAGGAGATTGATTTCACCAGAATTCAGTTAACTTTAATGCGAGTTGAACATTGTTGAAATCGATATTCTCTGCTTAATTGAATGCCTAAGGGAATAAGAATAATGCATTAATTAGTGTGTGTATGATTGTGATGTGACATTAAAATTTGCAATACAGTAGAGTCCCCTTAATTGAATATCTCTTAATTGAATAGTCTTGTTAATTGTAAATAACTAAAATACACCAAACCATTTATCTGTACAAAATTGACCTGTTAATAACATATAGGTTATAAAGTAAACTCCTGTTAATTGAATAAAAAATCTTATAATATATCAAAATAATTACTCCAACATCCACTGAATTGCCTATGTTATGGATCTATTTGGCCACAGTACCTCCAGTTTAGGCATTTAATCTATTATATCTTGTTTGACAGAGCTCCTTGAGCTCTGTCAAACAAGATGTAATGGAATAAAGGCTCAGTTTATCATTTATTTATTATTTATTTATTTATTGGTGTTTAAGGTTATATATTTATGCCCAATGGCTAATCATGACCGTGACAGTTTTTATGGGTGGAGGAAGCCAGAGTACCTGGAGAGAACCACCGAGCAATGGCGAGCAACTGTCAGCTCCCCAACATACTAACTCCACACAAGCAGGGTTAGCATTGGTTGAAGACAAGTGCACCATCGACGTGCAGTATGCCTTAGTACACAATGCCACCGTGCCCCACGTGGGCAATGGAGATGAAGTGTCTTGCCCAAGGACACAACGCGGTTGCCGCAGGTGGGATTCGAACCGAGAACCTCTCGGCTTGCAGTCTGCACCTCTACTTACTGAGCCACCACACTCCCCAGTTTATCATTAGAATACTAGGAAGAGAAAGAATTTTTACGGGCAACAGGGCTCCACTGTATTCAGTACAAACTCCCCAAGCTTACATGTACATGTAACTATGTGTAGCTCTTGGTAGTCGAGCTCCCTTGTTTTTTCTATGGAACATTTTTGAAAATCCTTGAAGTTCTCACCTCTAGCTCTAAGAAAGCTATTGAAAATATACTGGGGAGATTCTTGAATTGACAACTTATTTAGGTTTAGGAAGCAGGATTAGAAATCATTGCAAGGTCACAAGTCAAAAGTTGTTTTTGATGAGAAATTGCTGCATATTATCAAAAATTGAATGCCACGATAGTTAAATCAATTATCCATTTTCCGGTATTGTCACTGTTGTTGAAACAATTTGATCTTAAATAATAGAAAAATATGTGAGTTGCATGAATGTGAATGTCAGCTAAGTATTGCAGTAGAAGTTGTTGGTTAACCCTCGCCACACTGATGTCAAAATACCCATAAGGCATTTTGAAATTTAACAAATTTCAGCTTGTTTGACAGAGTTCAGTGAGCTCTTTCAAACAAGACTGTAGTGGATTGGTTAAGATCCTAGATGCATTATGGGAACAATTTGTGGCTTGAAATTTTTATGCTTTCACATCATCTTGCAGAGTGTTAATTGAAAAGGAACAACCTTTCTGCATTGATAGTACCGTGGGGCCTACTTAAGTGGATATGATAGTTCAGTGGGGTCCACTTGAGTGGAATACTCAGTTTATCTTTTAAATTCAGGAAAGTAACCAAATCTCTGTTAATTGAATACTCCTGTTAATTGAATAATTTACACTGGTGAATTGAGAATTCAATTAACAGTTGGCCAAGGCTACATGGGGGCATGGTAGCACTGTTTACTAAGGCGTACTGCTTGTTAATGGTGCACTTGCCTTCAATTTATAAACATCCATTAAACTTGAAACCTTTGTATCTAACTCCCTTCACTCTGATGTCAAAATATCCAAATTTCAAGTAGCCATTTTTCCCATAATGCAACTGGGAATTTAACAAATTCAATCTTGTTTGACAGAGCTCAATGAGCTCTGTCAAACAAGATTGAATTGGTTAAATTTCTAGTTGCATTATGGGAAAAATTTGCACCCTGAACTTTAGATATTTTGACATCAGTGTGCAGGGGGTTAATGGAATGGCTGCTTTGACATAAATGTGTCTGTATTCAACTGGTGATGTACAAGCCGAAACTTTTTTCCCAGCACCGTTTATAGTAGTTCCTTTTCCATCAGGTCATTAATTACGCTTTGAAAAGTTTCCAAATATCGTCATACAATTTTCGATCGTCTGCCGCGTATGTGGAAATGAAATTGACTAAAGCAAAATAAAGTTGGTTCACAAAAAAATTAGTCAACCAAAAATGAGATAATATTAAAAAAAACAATAACAATCATTTCTAACCACAACATTAACCCAGTCCCGTGGCCATCTTGTCTGCGGATCACGTTATAACTAAATTGGTCAACTTTATTTCAGTAAATCTTTGGACATCTTGACATGTTTTGAACTTCTTTTAAAAAAGTTTCTCCCAGCTGTTTTGCAAATCTGCCCAAATTTATACTTATATTTTTGCTAACAATAATAGCCACCAAATGGTTAGGCATGAATGGACACCAGCCAAAGAGAAACATCGATACAAATTTTAACAAACACGCCCAATAGAAAGGATAATGAATTTAATTTAGATCAGTTCCTGAAAGATTGTTTTGAATCTTTATTGACCCATTTGATCCGTACAGCTTCAAGCAAAACAAACAGACTCTTAACCTTTAGGTTTAAACATCGGAAATAAAATTTGTTTATTTAACTGAATTTTAATGCATGGGATGTGTAATAAACACAGAATGCGCTGTGTGTTTGAATTGGTGGGTGTTTTACATAACTTGTTGGAATGGTATAGTCATACTTCGCTTGAGCCTTCGGCTCTCACGAAATATGACTATGCCATTCCAACTTATGTAAAACACCCACCAATTCAAACACACATCGCATTCTGTCTATTTATTTTTCAACAGGTGATTATTCTTTAGGGTTGCAGGAGGTAAGCAGTCAGAGAATTTTGACTGGATCATGCCCCAGTTGTGGTCCGATCAAGATTCTCTGTTCGCTTTAGTGATCACAGTGCTGTACGGTGTCTCAGTGCTGGAAGCTACAATACACACTGGTGATTTGGTACCTTGCGACCCAGTGGATGGATGTCGATCACTAACTTCACTCACCATTGAAGGAGAAACATCAAGCACATTTGCACATTTTCTGCTCATAAACCACAGTAGACTTTTTATAAACCGCCCACACATCGATGTCAAAATATCAGAATTTCAGACTGCAAATTTTTCCGTAATGCAACTAGAAATGTAACCAATTCAATCTTCTTTGATTACGTTTCTAGTAGAAAAAATGGCTACTTTAAATTTTGGTATTTTGACATATGTTTTCAGGGGTTAATAAGCAACACAGTCATGATCTTGTCGAAATTCTCCGATTCCTTTTATAAGAAAGTTCTGTACAAAAAATGGACTATTCTTGGTCACTGAAATGCATTTGCATAATACAGCTCTAAGATCCTATTCCTGTTTGTAAGATAAGGAAGTGAATTCTTCTACTACTTGCTGATTATAAGTATCAATTGGAAATCAAGTGTTTTTATTAACCCTTTACCCAATGCAGCTGATATAAAAATTTATTATTTTAAAGGAAGTTTATGGGGCCTAGCACATAAGCTGTTTTATTTTGGGAACTGATTTCAGTTATTATTCAGTCAATTTATTTCATTGTTGTGATTTTTCGAGACTAGTTCTCAGTCTTACATTGGTTTGTACAGCTTGATGAGTTGACTTGACCTGTGAATAGCATTGTATTGTGTATTTTCATGTGCAGTTAATGTGATCACGTGGTATCAGCTTCTCAATGAACTACAAATTTAATTGCTTACAGTCATCATTTCATAAATGACCTGATTGTATGGCTGATCGTTTTTGATCACTCCTCCTCCCCATCAACACCCATTATCATCTTTCTTTCCTGTATCTGCCCTCCCATCTGAGATTCGATGCTCCTTTTTTTCTCATGTGGTTCTCTATTTTTCTCTTGAGTCTGAGAGCTTTCAGTCCGTTATCGGATCTCGTTTCTCTTCCAAGCTAATGATTTTGGTTGCCTTCTACCTGGTCAGGGGTTTTTGACTATTCTCTATGCCCCCTCCCCCTCCGCCCCCCTCCCCAGTTCAATGGATCGGCTGATTCTGCAGCTACTGTGGGTTTCTTTTTCACTTTCCTCTTTGGGACTCTCTTGTTGTGCCTTTTGGGCCATGTTAGCAATGCCCATCTATTCCTCCACCTGCTAGACATTGCATACATTGGATACCTGCATGTCTCTTTTGCAGGCTGCCATGACATTTTAACAAGGTTGTCGACATCCTTTTTCTTGCTCTGTTTTGTATTCTGTGGGTGCATATTTGGTCCTCTTAATAGATTGGCCATTCCAAGGTTTTTCTATGATATAGCCTTCAGTGGCGATGTGGCATGTGATGCCAGTACATACATACATAGTTCCATGGTTGGGGTAGTATAACCCTCTTTACTGTTTTCTTGTTTAACTTTGCTCATTATTAGTCCCCTACGGGAACCGTAAGGGGACTATAGGATTGCACTCCTTCCGTCTGTCTGTCCATCCATCTGTCTGTCTGTCCACCTGTCCATCCACCCGTCTGTCTGTCTGTCTGTTTTTTATGTTACCACCTCTCCCTCCAACATGCTTTAAGCTACACCTTTCATATTTGGTACATGGATAAATGGTTCTGAGGGGATGATGCACGCTCAAAATTTTTGTTTCAAAATCTGAGATGGCGACCATTTTTGTTGTGTTTTTTAAGCTTTTTTTCTCTATTTTCATGTTACCACCCCTCCCACCGACATGGTTCAAGCTACACCTTTCATATTTGGTACATGGATAAAAGGTTCTGAGAGGATGATGCACGCTCAAAATTGTTTTTTCAAAATCTAAGATGGCGGCATGGTGGCCATTTTTGTGGTGTTTTTTAAGCTTTTTTCTCTTATGTTACCACCCCTCACTCCAACATGCTTCAAGCTACACCTTTCATATTTGGTACATGGATAAATGGTTCTGAGGGTATGATGCACAGTCAATATTTATTTTTCAGAATCCAAGATGGCAGAATGGCAGCCATTTTTGTTGTGTTTTTTAAGCTTTTTTTTCTCTATATTTTCATGTTACCACCCCCCCCCCCCCCCCCACCACCACCAACATGGTTCAAGCTACACTTTGCATATTTGGCACATGGATAGAGGGTTGGGAGGGGATGAGGCACATTCAATATTTTTTCTTCAAAATCCAAGATGGCAGCATGGTGGCCCTTTTTGTTGTGTTTTTACGCTTTTTTCTCTATTTTATGTTACCACCCCTCACTCCAACATGGTTCAAGCTACACTTTTTATATCTGGCACATGGATAGAGGGTTGTAATGGGATGTTGCACATTCAATATTTTTTTTCCAAAATTCAAGATGGCGCCATGGCAACCATTTCTGTTGTGTTTTTTAAGCTTTTTTCTCTATTTTATGTTACCACTGCTTCCTCCAACATGGTTCAAGCTGCACTTTTCATATATGGTACATGGATAAAAGGGTTGTGAGGGGATTATGCACGCTCAATATTTTTTTTTCAAAATCTAACATCTGTCTGTCTGTCCATCTGTCTGTCTGTCTGTTTTTATGTTACCACCTCTCCCTCTAATATGCTTCAAGCTACACCTTTCATATTTGGTACATGGATAAATGGTTTTGAGGGGATGATGCACAGTCAATATTTATTTTTCAAAATCCAAGATGGCAGAATGGTGGCCATTTTTGTTGTGTTTTTTAAGCTTTTTTCTCTATTTTATGTTACCACCCCTCCCTCCAACATGGTTTAAGCTACGCCTTTCATATATGGTACATGGATAAAGGGTTGTGAGGGGATTATGCATGCTCAATATTTTTTTTTCAAAATCCAAGATGCTTATATACTCTTGTGTCTTCTGTGACAAAAACACCTTATGTCACAAAAGCGCTGTAGGGGACTAATACCACCTTGGTGGTCAAACACTTGTTATGAGTGTCCTATTTCTTGTGGTTGTTTACATCATTATTTCCCTCACAGGCTTCAGATATATGAGTTAAAGTTCCTTTTGACCCCGCTATGGGATCTATGTTGGGAATTGTGCCACCTTTGGAAAGACGTTGTGTGTTGAACACTTAAACTGGCATCAGATATATGTATGTGCTGAAGTTAATTTCCAATATCTACTGCTTAACCCTTTACCTAACGTAATGGCCAAAACCAGACAGTACTATTCACTAAAATCGCCAATTAATTTTCATTATTTTTTCATTTTCTGTCTCAAAAAAACATAGGTTATGACCCCTCTTTGGAACAAGCTTGTTGAGCTCGTTCCAATGAGGGGTCATAACCGATGTTTTTGAGACAAAAAAATGAAAAAAAATAGTTATTCAAGAATTTTGTTTGCAGGTGACGTCTGCTTTTCATGTTTGGTAAAGGGTTAAGATTTTATTGTTGCTGCTTCAGATATATGAGCTGAAGTAAGTGAAATTGAATATCCACTTTTTATGTACAGATTTGCTTCTTTAGAAAAAGGAGCTGAAGTAGCTTACTTATATTTATATCAACATTTTGTATAATTCCGCCTACCAAAGACAGGCTGGTAGCTTTCATACCTTTTGTTTGGTTAATAAATCTGGCCATGCATGCTATGATGCATGAAATGTATGGTCCATTTCAAGTATTATTATGTGTGTCGTCTTGCAAAACCTAGTTTCCCACAAGAGCAGGGTTGTGTTGTTCGAACATCAGTGATCCTTAATAATTATTACTTTTTCAAATTTTTCAAAAAATTCAGCAAAACCATATCATGTGCCCCCTCATTGGAACAAGCTTGATGAGCTCATTTCAATGGGGACTTGCATGATAGGATCGTGTTGAAATTTTTTTTGCTGAATTTGCATATTACATGAGCAGATGCTGCCGATTTGTTAGATAAAAATTAAATGCAATTTACAAAAAACTTGAAAGAAATAATACTCTTGTGCAAGTTTACAACAGGCATGTACACAAGGCTATCACCTCTAGTTGAATAATATATAGCTTTACACTATGTAAATTTGATAGGATTCTAAAGAAACATTTATGGAGAGTTTTTTATTAGCATAAAGTTTTATGGCTACACTGAAGGTTATGTTTATCATTTATAACCACCCATAAGTAGATGAGTGCTGCATTTACCTATTTGTTGAGTTTCAGTTGTAGTTTTGGTATGATAAAAGAGTAGGCTCCTGCAAAAATTAAAAATTCAATTCAAAATTTGTTTTGAAACTCAATGCAGTGGAGCCCACTTAATTGTATATCTCTTAACCGTATATCCCTGTTAATTGAATATAATTTCCCAACACAAAACCAATTACCATACCTCCAGTACAAATTTGACCTGTTAATTGAATATAGGTTATTGAGTAAACTCCTGTTAATTGAATAAAAAATCTTGTAACCAGTCAAGAAATTACCCTGGCTCTCCTCAGTTTTCCTTTGTTGATAGACCTATTTGGTGAGACCAAGTACATCCAATACAGGCATTTAATATATTATATCTTGTTTGACAGAGCTCAGGGAGCACTGTCAAACAAGATATAATAGAATAAATGCTAAGTTTATGTCTATAATACAGGAAAGTGACACAATCCTTGTTAATTGAATACTCCCGTTAATTGAATATTTTTCATTGGCGAAGTGGCTATTCAATTAACAGGGTTTCACTGTATTCGATTTGATTTGAAATCGGAAATTCAAATATTTTTGAATATACTTCGGCCATAACCGTGAATATTTACTGATTGTAATTGATCTCATTATTTTATATTGAGTATTGTTCTGGGTAGAAAACCAACTGACTTGTAGTGGTAACAGTGTGACCTTAAACACCAATAAATAAATAAATAGTGGTAACAGTGTTTGTTGTGATGAAGTTACAACTGTACAACTGTTGTAGCTACATTGCTACAAACACTGTTACCGCTGCAGCTGTTCATTTCAACTTATTGTGCATTATGACCATGCAGTGACCATTTATAAAAATTTCAAGTTTCGAACTTTGAAAAGTTATTCAACTGTTCAACTCAATAAATGATTTGTTCCACAACATGATCACATTATTTTATATCGAGTATTGTTCTGTTCGATCATTGTTACTGCATACATCGTCAAAAGCAACGGTTTTCTAAAAGAATACCCCTGATTATTATATAACAGAAGTAGAGCAGGCTTTAATTTACAAGTGGATAGACTCTTTTCGGCTCTGAATTATCATTTCGTTTTAGTCATTCTGCATTTTTATACGCCCGTTTGAAAAACGGGACGTATTATAGTATGGCGTTGTCCGTCCGTCTGTCCATCTGTCTGTCCGTCCGTCCGTCCGTTTGGTTTCCGAACAATAACTTTAGTATTTGTTTTCTGAGCGGCTCCAAATTTGGTATGTGGTTTAATCACAACAAAATACAGGTCATGTTCGAATATGGGGTCAGTCCGAACATTTTTCGTCTTAAATTATGGCTCCTGTTGGACTTAGAATTCGTCAAATATTTGGTTTCCGGATGATAACTTTAGTATTTGTTTTCCGATCGGCTCCAAATTTGGTATGTTGTTTAATCACAACAAAATACAGGTCAAGTTCGAATATGGGGTCGGTCCGAACATTTTTCGCCTGAATTATGGCTCCTGTTGGACTTAGAATTCGTCAAATATTTGGTTTCCGTATGATAACTTTAGTATTTGTTTTCCGATCGGCTCCAAATTTGGTATGTGGTTTAATCACAACAAAATACAGGTCAAGTTCGAATATGGGGTCGGTCTGAACAATTTTTGTCTGAATTATGGCCCCTGTTGGACTTAGAATTTGTCAAATATTTGGTTTCCGGATGATAACTTTAGTATTTGTTTTCCGATCGGCTCCAAACTTGGTATGTGGTTTAATCACAACAAAATACAGGTCAAGTTCGAATATGGGGTCGGTCTGAACAATTTTTGCCTGAATTATGGTCCCTGTTGGACTTAGAATTCTTCATCAAATATTTGGTTTCCGGATGATAACTTAAGTATTTGTTTTTCGATTGGCTTCAAACTTGTTAGTCTTTTTTCTCAAATGACTGAAAAAATTTAGTCATTTCACAAAATCACTGATTTCAAAGTCTGACCGTAACATATATATATATGCCAGTATAAATTTCTCGCACTTTAAAAAAATTGCAAATGTGTTAAAATGGTACAATTTGAACAGTTCACGGGCGTATGATGCAATGCCCAGCGGTGCTCTTGTTATTTAAAACAAATGGCTTCACGACCGAATAAGAAAACGTGATAAACATGTGATACCAGCCCTATAAGCCAGGTTTGTTTAAAAATGTTTATTGCTTCAGTTTCGGGGGGGCGCGGTGGCTCAGTAGGTAGAGGTGCAGGCTGCAAGCCGAGAGGTCCTCGGTTCGAATCCCACCTGCGGCTACCGCGTTGTGTCCTTGGGCAAGACACTTCACCCCCATTGCCCATGTGGGGGCACGATGACGCCGTGTACTAAGGCGTACTGCACGTCGATGGTACGCATGTCTTCAACCAATCTAACCCTGCCTGTGCTGCAGTGCGGAGTTACGATGTTGGGGAGCTGGCAGCTGCTCGTCGTTGCTCGGTGGTTCTCTCCAGGTACTCCGGCTTCCTCCACCCGTAAAACTGTCACGGTCATGATTAGCCATTGTGCATAAATCTGTGCCCTTAAACATCAATAAATAAATAAATAAATAAATATGCTGCAGTTTCGAAGCTACAAAATCAACAATTTGAATAGTTTCAGTCAATAGCTAGTATATTGGCTTATATCTCTGTTTATAGCATGGGAAGTGGTGAGGCAAAAAATGTACTCTACATAACTGTGTGTCTTTTAATAATTGAGGGTGTTATTTTGAAAAAGGACTTTTTATTTTGACGACGTATTCATTAACTGTGATTTGATTCGAAGTTCGATTCAAAATTTGATTCATTTTCTCCAGTTTAATTTGATATTTGATTCGATCAAAATCGGCAATTTGCAGGTCCTTATGAAAGAGAACAATTAGTTTTGGATTTTGTTTTTTGCAAGTGGTGATCATTACATTCAGATTATTTATTTATTTATTTATTAGGCTTTTCCCTCTGGAAAAGACTTGTTTTTCTCTGGATTATTATTTTTTTGTCCGTACGATTCAGAAGCCATTTTCGAACCGATTTTCTCAAAATTTTGCACATGCATAGAGGGGCACAAAATCAAAAAATGTACCAAAAAGCGGAATTTTCGATTTAACCCTTATTTCGTCAGAATTGGCAAAAAACTGTAAAAATTGGGGTTTATAGGCACTTTCTCAAAACACGTCTTTTAGATTTTTTTTAAACATTAATCACTGCTAGACCTGCCTGTAACATGACCATTGATATACAAGACATATTAGGCAATGCATATGGTAACCCTCCACAGTCTGTCAAACATCAAAATTTTGATGAAATGGGCTGTTTTCTGGCCCCCACAGCACCCAAACGATACACGAGAGATAAAGATAACTTCATTTATTGGAAGTTGGATTCACCGTGGATCATTGTTGAGAGTAATAAGGGTATTCAAAAAACCAGGCATTAACCCGTTTTGGGCTGGTTAAATTGCAATACCCCTCAAAAGCTCAAAAATTCATGTTTCCTGCAGATTTCTCTAAATGAGTCTTGTAGATTTGGAAGAAGAATTGGCCACTCGCAGGTCATGGTGTGACAATACAAGTTGCATGGAGAAAAAACTCCAGTGAGCATTTGTTAACCCTACATAGGCTGCTAAAAGTAAAAATTGAGATAAAATGGGCTGTTTTTGGACAATGGGTACGCCACAAAGAAAAATTACTTCTTTTATCGAGTGCAAAATTTATACAGAAACATTTTTGTAAGTAGTAAGGGTACTCAAAAGTCGGAAGTCTTAACCCATTTTGGACAGGCTGAAGAGAGATACCCCTTAAAAGCTTAAAATTCCCATTTTCTGTGAATTTCTCTAAAAACATCTTTCAGGTTTTCAAGAAAAATTGACTATTCGCAGTTTTTAGTGTGACATTACAAGTTGCATGGAAAAATATTCCTGTTAGCGCTTGTTAACCCTCTACAAGCTGCCAGACATCAATATTTTGGATATTAAGGTCTGTTATGTGGCTAGCCACGTAACGGAATCTCTTATTGCAGGGGGGGGGGGGGATAAATGTAGTGTAGGGTTAGGGCATTCCGGGGTGGGGTTTAGGGGTGGGGGTCAGTGAAGGGGTGTTAGAGTTATGTGGTTAGGGATGGGTAGGGTTACGGTCAGTAAAGGGTAGGGTTAGGGTTAGCTGACCCCCCCCCCCCCCCCCCCCCCCCCCCCAAAAAAAAAAATTTCCCCCCAAAAAACTTGTTTTATTATGCTGGACATGTGATTTAGGTTAGCCACCTAACATGTCCATAAAATAGCCACATAAGTAGCCATTTGTAAGAACGTCTGTCTGTCCATCTGTCCATCCGGCGTCCATATCCATTTCTTTGGCTTTCAATAACTTGAAAAATATTGCTTGGATTGTCAAGTTACTTTATATTCGTGTTCAGGTTACTGATGTGCCGAGCTGTATAGTTTTTGGTGTAAATCTGATAATTTGATTCTGAGATATTAACTCCTTATTCTTCAAATTGAGAATTCTTCCAATCCCTTTGGCATGAGATAACTCAAAAAATATCAATCCAATTGTCATGTTACTTCAGATATATCTTCAGGTTACTGATGTTCCAAGCTGTATAGTTTTTGGTGTAAATCTGTTATTTTGATCCTCAGATATTAACCCTTTATCCTTCAAATTGAAAATTCCTCCAATCCCTTTGGCATTCGATAACTTGAAAAATATTGCTTGGATTGTCAAGTTACTTTATATTTGTGTTCAGGTTACTGATGTGCCGAGCTGTATAGTTTTTGGTGTAAATCTGATAGTTTGATCCTGAGATATTAAGCCTTTATCCTTCAAATTGAAAATTACTCCAATCCCTTTGGCATTTGATAACTTGAAAAATATTGCTTGGATTGTCTAGTTACTTTATATTTGTGTTCAGGTTACTGATGTGCCGAGCTGTATAGTTTTTGGTGTAAATCTGATAGTTTGATCCTGAGATATTAAGCCTTTATCCTTCAAATTGAAAATTACTCCAATCCCTTTGGCATTTGATAACTTGAAAAATATTGCTTGGATTGTCAAGTTACTTTATATACCCTTTACTTTATATACCCTTTATCCAGGGTTTCCGCTAGACCGGCTGCGGGTCCGTCGACCGGACACATTCCCCATCCTCCACCCCCCACCCCCACCCCCCACCCCCACCCCCCCTCCTGCTGATCATACTAGGATCAGTCAGAAAAGCCGGTGGTTAAAATGTCAAGTACAATGCTGTATTGTAATGACACTCAGGATCCTTTGTTTACACGTAATATAGTCATAATTATGTTGTATACTATGCCCACTGGCGACAACCTGATACTTTATAACCTCCAGACGAGAGGGGGAAACTTAGTTCAAATCCTAAACATCGCCTATAAAATTTCGGACTCAAATTGTCTTGTTTGGTCTGAAATCACTGGCTTTCTTTTCGAGCGATAAATGATGTCATTGCACGTGCATGAGTCACACATCCGCATCATGGTTCTTTTCGAATATTACTGCAAGCGGTTGTAAACAAAACTCGGTCACTGTCAGGATTCATGGATTTTGTGTTGTTTTGGGTTTGTATTTTTATGAAACCTCTGACCAGATGTAGTATTGTCTGTCCCGTTGTAATTTAGAGAATTGTAGGAGGAAAAAATACATATTTTCCACTTCCAATTATTCAGCATTTTAGCGACCAGAATGCCCCCAGATGCCACCAGAGAGCACCTAAAAATCCAAATTTTCCCCAGAACCCCTTCTATACGCACGTGCCTTTGGCAAATGTGGCAGATGCCTTCAGCGTCTGAGTTTCACTTTCTTTAAACTACTGGACCCACAAATTTTACTCTAGCGGAAACCCTTCTTTATCCTTCAGATTGATAATTCCTCCAATCCCTTTGGCATTTGATAACTTGAAAAATATTGCTTGGATTGTCAAATTACTTTATATTTGTGTTCAGGTTACTGGTGTGCCGAGCTGTATAGTTTTTGGCGTAAATCTAATAATTTGATCCTGAGATATTAACCCTTTATCCTTCAAATTGAAAATTCCTCCAATCCCTTTGGCATGCGATAACTCAAGAAATATCAATCCGATTGTCATTTTACTTCATTTATGTGTTCAGGTTACTGATGTGCCGAGCTGCATAGTTTTTGGTGTAAATCTGATAATTTGATCCTGTGATATTAACCCTTTATCCTTCAAATTGAGAACTCCTCCAATCCATTTCCTCGGCATGCAATAACTAAAAAAATATTAATCCGATTATCAGCTTACTTTATATATGTATTCAGGTTACTGATGTGCTGTGCTGTATAGTTTTTTATGTAAATCTAATAATTTGATCCAGAGATATTAACCCTTTATCCATCAAATTAGGAACTCCTCCTATCCATTTCTGTTTGTACCCATACCATGTATGGTGTACATAATGTCAGCATCCGGGGTGGCCCTCCGTCATACAGCTTTCTACCAGTTGCGTGTATGGGTACACATCAGACCATTTAATCAGCCTGTTTTTCTTAATTGAATAACCCTGTTTATTGCATATAAGTTCCAAACACCAAGTCACAAACAGCTGGCAAAATATTGCTGAATTGGTTCTCCTCCACCTGATAGTATGTCTGCCTAATAGAATCTGATCTGTGCATGAGAGTGTGTATATGATTGAGCTCACTTCACATTGAGCTGTATATTGTAGGAATGAATCTCCACCATCCAAGTCTGGAAATAAACAGACTGTCATCTGCTCAGCAGGGTAGCATCACTAAATTTAACCTTTGTGTGAACCTCAATATGAATCAGGGTCTCAGGCCTAAACAGAAAGAGGTACCCAGAGGATTAAACTGGCCCACTGTATGGGATGGCTTCAGCAAATTCACCCCCCATTCCCCATTCTTCAAATGACAGATTGCTTATTTCCAAGCTTGCCTTCAGCTGATAGTATGTCTGCCAAATAGAATCTGATATGTGCATGAGCGTGTGTATATAATTGAGCTCACTTCACAGCGAGCTGAATATTGCAGGAATAAATTTCCTCTGCCTGTTAGTATGACTGCCTAATAGAATTGGATCTGTACATGAGATTGTGAATATGATTGAGATATGACATTTAAAAAGAAAATAATGAGTTCTAATTGCCTCAGCACACAAGTTGATGTGTAGCTCTTATATTGAAGCTCCCCTGTTTTTGCCCCAGACATTTCTTGAATCTCACATCTCTAGCATCAGTGAACAACCTCTTGAAAATTCACCAGGGATGTCCTGGAATCTGCTAAAAGTGACTATTCATCCAAGTGCAGGCTGGAGCCCTGTTAATACTTTACCCAATTAGAAGGCAAATTTTTAGCATTGCATGTGGGGAAAGGGTCAAAGTATGCAAAAAACTCCTCATCAACTGAAGGGTTAACCCTTTACCTAACAAAACGGCAACAGATACAGCAGTAATAAACCAACTGAGCAGTTGAAATAATTATTATTTTTAAAAAAATTTCAACCAAACCATATCATGTGTCCCTCATTGAAATGAGGGGCCACATGATATGGTTTTGTTGGAATGTTTTTTTTGAAATTCGAAAAAATAATATTTAACCACTTAACTGCATATGATGGATATATCCATCTCCATCCCCATGTAACCTTTACAATAATGCGCAAGACAGACATATTTGTCTTATAATTATAGCATCCAGCTACGTCATGAGGGAACTCACAGTGAACCTGTTACAGTCATAAACCAATTACGCACAGGTTTGCTCATTCTCCACTCAGAGTTGTCATTCTTCCTTTGCTGTTTTCGTCTTATAAATTTAGCACCAAACTACGTCATGTGGGAATTCCCAAGGAAGCCATTCTATTTATAATTTATCGCTGTTTTGTTTTGTTTCTGAGACACCTGGCTATTATTTCCTTGCCGACTTTTGTGCTAAAATGTCTGTGTCTAAGAAAAAGCGATTTTCTGAAGAGAAGTTTTGCAATGTGTATTGGAATCTGATGATATTTATCGTCTTTAGATAGTGAAAGTGAATTGGAAAATGAAGTGGGGGAAGGTTATTTAGTTAGGGCAACTGATATGGACAGTGTAGTGAAAATAAAAATGAATGAATGGATTACAGTACTGCAGATTCAGATTCGGAACAGGCTGCAAATTACTCAAAAAATAAGAAAATTACACTTGTTTTGTAGTATGTACCCACAGTTTATTACACACGCAAAAAGGCGTTTTTTTAGAAAATTTGTTACACAATGGGGTAAAATTTAACGGATTTGATTACGTGCAGTTAACTGGTTAAAATGATAAATTTTGATATCATAGGCAATGAGTAAAGGGTTAAAGCATCAAACTACCGACAAATAAACTGCTGGTGTATCTAGGAAAGAATTGCCCACTTAACTGGATATCTCTTAACAGAATAACACTGTTAATTGAATATAATTTCCAACACAAAGCCATTCACCATACCTCCAGTACAAATTTGACCTGTTAGTTGAATATAGGTTATAGAATAAACTCCTGTTAATTGAATAACAAATCTTTTAACCTGTCGAGAAATTACCCTGACTGTACCCAGTTTCCTTTGTTTATAGAGCTATTTGGCCTCGTGCATCCAGTAGAGGCATTTAATCTATTATATATTGTTTGACAGAGCCCATGAAACTCTGTCAAACAAGATATAATAGAATAAATGCTAAGTTTATCTCAAGAATACAGGAAAGTGACACAATCCCTGTTAATTGAATACTCCTGTTAATTGAAGAATTTTCATTGGCAAAGTGACTATTCAATTAACAGGGTTCCACTGGAGTTTCAAATCTCAAAAGCTGCATAATGCTAGAAAAAAGTAAGCTCAGAGGTTGCCTCTAGAGGGCTGTCATATAATATGCACCATGGGGCTATGGAAAAGTGTTGGAACATGATGTGAGCTGTAGGTCTTGCGTACAATTCCTTTATGTAAATAAATGTAAAATGAAAGTTTGTTTATTGGGGCTTAACTCTTAACCCGCCGAGTAATTTTAAAATACATTTCATCAAATCCAGTCATGGCTGCTGTGAAGCAGCCACGACTAGATTTTATGAAAAATTCATGAATATTTGACTGAAGAAATCAATTTGCTTAAAAGTCTACACAGCTTACAGTGAAAATTGGGTTAACCCTTAAGTCCTCAGATTAATTTTAAAGTATTTATGGCCTTTTTCTGTTTACATAGTTATTGATGACTTGGCAGTGGTTCTACATCACTGCTGGCTGCCTATACAGGCAGCCAGCAGTGATGTAGAACCACTGCCAGGGAAAATTCAGTCTACGCACAAGAGTAATAAAAAAGATTACACAAGGGAGCACCTGCTTCAATGCAATATAAAAGTGGCAGTTTGGGGCTATATGGGGGCTTAAGGGTTAAATATCTTGAAATTTGACTTATTCTAATAGCAAGAAATTTCCTGTCCTGGGTGGGAATATTTGCCAGCAGAGTTAAAGATACTTTCAACAGCCAGGGTCATATTATGCCAGACAGTTTTACAGCCAGAATACCTGGAGAGATCAACAGAGTAGTGGCTAGCAACTGTCAGACTCTCCAACTGACTGATCTGACACAAGCAGAGTGAGCAGTGCCTTAGTACACAGTGTCACAGTGTCCTCATGTTGGCCATCAGGATTAAATGTTTTGGTCAAGGCAAGGACACAGTTCAGTTGACATGGGCCAGTATAAAACCGTCGACCTTTCAGATTCATAGCTCTTACCGTGGAGCCACCACATTCCCTAATTTTAAAGTTATTTAACCCTTTACCCATTGAATCGCCTGCATCCGCCTGCATAATTTGCAAATTGCACAGTTAAAAAAATAAATTTTTCAAAATACTTCAACAAAACCATATCATGTGATCCCTTATTGGAACAAGCTCGAGGAGCTCGTTCCAATGAGGGGTCACATGATATGGTTTTGTTAAAATGTTTTTGAAAAATTTTTAAAAAATAGTAATTAAAATAATAAATTTTGTGTTGGGTAAAGGGTTAACTGGCAGAAATGTTATTAGTGGGGAACATATATTTCAGTGAGAAGCTGAAGCTGAAAAAAGGCTAATATTGGAATGCTTGAAAATCAGTTGTAGCAGAAGAGTTATTTTCTGAATCTATATTTTCCAGAAGAAAAGAGTTTTTATTGATTTTTCTTTATAAAAGATAAGGAGCCTATTTTTCTAAACCATGGAAAACACATCAAAAGATTACAAGACATGTTCAACTGTGTATCAATGTGTTGGTACTGTGATTTGAAATTCAAATTGTGTATTTTCTGTCGGAAACTGATACATATGAAAGAAACTCTGTAAATATCATACTTGTGTTATGTAAAGACACTTAAATGCTTTATACTCCATTTGAATGTTATTTATGCGTACGGCACTATTGACTTTTCTTATGGGAACCGCTTTCCCCCAGCAGTCTCATTTCATGACATCAACCCTTTCTCAGCCTTTATGGATGCAAAACTCACCATTCAAATTTTATTTTTAGTCGAGTTGTGATGAAGTGAAACTCGACTTATAGTTTGGTGAATGGCGGGCAGGCGGGCGGGTGGGCGTGAGGGCGGGTTTCATCAACAATTGGTTTCCGGATGATAACTTGATAATGGTTCGATTCACGTTCATGAAACTTCATAGGTAGGTTGGCATCGGTGAGAGGAAGAAACCTATTTATTTTGGACTTGCTTGGTCAAGGGTCAAGGTCACAAAACAGTAAATTGTAAACATTTGGTTTCCAGATGATAACTTGACTATGGTTCAACCCACATTCATGAAACTTCATATGTAGATTGGCCTTCGTGAGAGGAAGAACCCTATTTATATTGGACTCACTAGGTCAAAGGTCAAGGTCACAGTGACCCTGAACATAGTAAATCAGAACAATTGCTGTCCGGATGATAACTTGATAATGGCTCGACCCACATTCATGAAGCTTCATAGGTAGGTTGGCATCAGTGAGAGGAAGAACCCTATTTATTTTGGACTTGCTAGGTGAAAGGTCAAGGTCACAGTGACCTTCAACATAGTAAATCGTAAACAATTGATTTCCGGATGATAACTTGATAACGGTTTGATCCACATTCATGAAACTTCATAGGTTGGTTGGCATCAGTGAGTGGAAGACCCCTAATTATATTGAACACACTAGGTCAAAGGTCAAGGTCACAGTGACCTTGAATATAATAAATCATAAACAATTGGTTTCCAGATGATAATTTGACAATGGTTCCACCCACGTTCATGAAACTTCATAGGTAGGTTGGCATTGGTGCAGGAAAGAGTCCTATTTATTTTGGAATCACTAGGTCAAAGGTCAAGGTCACAGTGACACTTCACATAGTAAATTGTAAACAATTGGTTTCCGGACGATAAGTTGATAATGATTAAACCCACTTTTGTGCTGTCACAACTCGACATTGGATCAGTGATCCTATCAGCATTTTTAGCTCATCTTGACAAAGTCAAGCTGAGCTAATCTCATCGCTTCCCGTCCATCGTCCATCATCCGTCAACACCATGTTTTGGTCTTCTCCAAAGCCACTGGGCCAATTCAAGTGAAAGTTTGTGTGAGTGATGGTCCCAAAGGGGCATTTTATTTTTGTTCAACTCAGCATGCCCAGCCCCATAGGGAGGGAGTGGGGGAAAATGCTCCAAAATATTTTTAAAATCTTCTCAAGAACCAGTGTGTACAATGACTTGATATTTGCTATGGAGCTTCCATATGAGGTGTAGAATCAAGTTTGTTCAAACGAAGTTCATAAAGTAATATTTGGCTTTGTAATAGGAGGGGTAAGATTTTTGGCCCCGCCCAAAATTTCTATTTTCTGAACTGATGGTCCGGTATGAACCAAATTTGGTTTGTGGTAATATTGGGTCATAAGTACTTGATATTTGGTATACAGCATTCATAGGGGGATCAGATTAAAGTTTGTTGAAATAAAGCTCATTGGTTCATATTTGAGCTCTCTACAGGTGCCCGAAGTTTTAACATAGGGTAATATGGGGAATATTCTTTAAAAATCTTCTTCTTCAGAACCACCAGTCAGAATCTTTTAACATTTGGTATACATCATTGTTATGAGGGTCAGATTCTAGATTGTTCAAACCAAGTCCCTAGGTTAATATTTGGGCTTCCTACAAAAGCCTAAATTTTATCTTTGTTCAATATGGAGGGTAATTTAAAAAAAATCTTCTTCTTCAGATCCATCAGTCAGAATGCTTTGATATTTGGTATGCAACATCTCTATGGGGGTCAGATTCAAGTTTGTTCAAATCAAATCCCTAGGTATATATTTGGGCTCACTATGGTAGCCCAAATTTTTACTTAGTGCAATATGAGAAAATTTCTTTAAAAATCTTCTTCTTCAGATCCACCAGTCGGAATGCTTTTATATTTGGTATACAACATCTCTAGGGGGTCAGATTCCAGGTTGTTCAATTCGAGTGCCTAGGTTAATATTTGGGCTCCATATGGGAACATGAAATTTAACTTAGTACAATATGAGGGAATTTCTTCAAAAATCTTCTTCTTCAGATTCACTTGTCAGAATGCTTTCACATTTGGTATACAACATCTCTAGAGAGGGGGGGGGGGGGGCAGATTCAAGTTTGTTCAAATCGGATCCATAGGTCAATATTTGGGCTTGCTATGGTAGCCCAAATTTGAACTTAGTGCAATTCGAAGAAATTTCTTTACAATTTCTCTTCTTCAGATCCAACAGTCAGAATGCTTTCATATTCGGTACACAACATCTCTAGGGAAGTCAGATTTAACTGTGTTCAAATCAAGAGCATGGGTTAATATTTGGGCTCTCTATGGGAGCCGGAATTGGCCATTTTGCTGAAGAATTAAAAATTTTGTATTCAGTACCCTCTAGAGGTACTAAGATTAATCCACATAGGTTGTATCAAGGGGCTTCATAGGGGAGCTCTACATTTTACTTATGATCAACTGAAGAAAAGGCATGATGCCCAGATTATTTTTGTCACTCCTGAGGGACTCAAGGATTGACAGTGTAACCTATGGAGATGGCTTGCTTAATGTAGACTCATTCTTGGACTCTGTTTAAATTGTGTTCTGTACAAGATGAGCGCTTCAGGCCCTGTGGGGCCTCTTGTTTAAATATTTTATTTCCAAACCATAACATATATCCCCCTTATTGGAACAAGCATGTCTAGGTTGATTCAATGCTGGGATCTTAGGTTGAAAGTGAATGAAAAACAAAATTTATTTGTCAATTTTAGCTTGAGAAAGTCAAGATAAGCTATTGCCATCATGCATGCACACGTCTATGAGTCTGTTAGTCTGTGAGTCTGTTCACATTTTCTTTAGCACAGGCTACACTCCATAGTTCTTGTTCGATCATCACGAAATTTGCATACATGCAGGTTCGAGGTCATGTCTAGATGAGAACCTCCCCTTTTGGCCGCAATCGGTCAACCGTGATGGTTACACAAACCCTAAAACCTTTAGCACAGTCTGCAGGTCGTATTTATGAAGGGATTCCATTGTAACTTGGTAGGATGACTCTGTATAATGTCTAGATGAGAATGTCCCCTTTTGGTTATGATCGGTCATCCCTGACAACTACGCAAGCTTGAAACCTGAAAACCTTTAGCACAGTGTACAGGTCGTATTTATGAAGGGATTTCATTGTAACTTGGTAGGATGACTCTGTCAGCCATTGTCAGCCATTACCACCGCCGGGTCATGTGCCCTAGATTCCTTTAGCACTGCAGGTTGTTTTTATGAAGGGATTTCATTGTAACTTGGTAGGATAACTTGATATCATATCCAGATGAGACTGTCCCATTTCTTATCAACCTACTCACAATTGTTTACTACAGGCTTGCACTACAGTGGAAGTCCCTAACTCGGTTAAAATACTCTCTATTTTTGTCTTTCCCAAGCAAGTTGGGAAAGAAAAGTGGTGCAAAAGCACCAATAAAAATAAGCCAAAACTGGGTCGAGTGCAACCGGCGCAGACCCAGTACGGGACGCTCTCTCCCAAGTACAACTCCACGACTTCCGTTGCCAGTGCGCATATACCGTCTCTAAAGACTCATTCTTTTTAAAATCCGCTTCGTGTCGAGATGTTTTTGCACGCTTATCAGTGTTCCACCAGCTCGATGTTTGATGTTTCCTGATTCATTATACCACAGTGTATCCTTTGTATTCTCAGGAACAGTGTTTTATATTCTCTTTTTTCTATTATATGTCCATAATGTATATTTATTTGCTCTCTCTCGGGTCGCGCGCGATTTTCACGGGCCATGCGGTTCGGACTTAGATTTTCACAATTATTGTTCATGCTTTTTTTGCAAATTTTTCTAATTGTGTTAGAGTTAGGTGTCAGCGGGGTACCACTCCTACAGTGTTTCTTCTTTCTGTTGAGAGTAGTCTTCCTGTTGGGTGGTTCCCGGTCGACCGTCTGGGGTCTTTGTTTCTGTCACCTTTCTCTCTTTGGGGGTGTTCTGTTTTCTGATCTCACCTTCTCTGCTCCTCTCACCTCTTTCATGCCTAGGACAATTCCTTGTGGGCAGTGTCTGCTGCCTAAGCATGTGGACGATGTACATTCGTCGTGTTCCTCCTGTAATGGGTGTTCGGCCGAGTGGCCGTGTGGTGTCTGTGGAACATGGTCTTCCACCTTTTGGGCGTCAGTAAATCGTGTCGTTCGTTCTCGTGGCCGTGCCTCCCGCTCCTGCGGGAAAGGAGAACGTGGTCGTTCGGGGCCTCCCGAGCCGACTTTGTCTGGTGAGAGTTATTCCTCCTCCGTGGGGGATGTGCAGTCTTTTCCTGTGGTGGATACTGCGGGAGCCGTTGAGTGTTCTGGTGTAGAGATGCCTGGTTCCGGGACTACGGTCCCCCTCCAGTCGACATCTGAGGCTGTCACTAGGGTTGTGACTCCTCCTTCGGAGCCGAGCCGGTGTGCTCTCTCCACTATTTCACCAGCCTCAACGACTCTCGACGTATCTACTACTGCTGCTGGTCCGTCTGCTTCGTTGTCTGTTTCAGCCGGCCTCGGCTTTTCGCTGCAGGGGACTGCAGAACTGTCCGATACTGTAGACGTGGGATATCGGCCCCAGCCTTCCCTGACTTCAACTCGGCAAAGTCGGAAGGGGCTGCCGGCCGAGCCCATCGCTTTGGTCTCGTCGCCGTCGAGTACCACAGTTGTGTCTTTGGATTCGGATGTTCGTAGTGGAAACACTATGAACTCCGTGGCGTTTCTGTCCACTCACTCTGGTCACACGACCAGTTTTGGGGGACCAACACCTTTTGTGCAGCCTGGACCTTCTGCCCCGCAGAGGTCTGCGGTGACTCTCATGAGTTCTCGCAATATTGATCCTCGGGGTGCATCGTACCCCTATACACGTCTGCCTTCAGATGTTTCGGCTGCCGCCCGTCGTCCCACGTCGGGTGTTTTGGAGGATCGTGACCCTTCGCTGGTTAAGAGGGTCAGAGGTGAAGCCACTTTGCCGGTTCGCTCCCCTGTCGAACCGGTCGGTACAGGCAGTGAGCTTAGGGAGGCCTTCTCCTTACTCACTCAGGTTCTCTCAAAGAGCCTTCCGGTTGCTTCCAGCGAGGCTATGGGTGGTTTCCAGGCGCCTCCTATGGCGCAGCCTCCCGGGATTGGAAACAGGCCGGTTTCCGATTCCTCTGGTGTCCCGACACCATGGGAGGTGTCGGCTGGTTTGCCCACGATGGGCTATGTGTCTTCCGACTCTGGGGAGGAGTCCGACATGCTTGAGGTCGAGGGCCAGCAGTCTTCGGACTTGGGGTCGGCTCTTGACTTTGTGTTTGGGTTTCTGCCTGAGCTTAAACCTGCTAACCAGCCGACAGTGTCAGCCTGGCCGCGATCATCGGTCGCGCGCCAACAGCCTATGGAGCAACCTGCTTCTGGGCGCCTTCGACCATGCCAGTCGGTACAGGTGGTTGAGGCTTTTTCAGCATTGGATGCCAAGCTGAATTCCAAGGCTTTGAAGACTTCGTTCTTCACCAGGGTTGACACCTTTTTGCCTCCTGTGCGTTATCGTTCCTACGATTCCGCCAATCCGTCAGTCTGCCAGACTTTGGCGGTTCTGGATCAGGACTCCACTTTCCTTGGGCTTTCCAAGCCCAAGTCTGCCGTCATTCCAATGACGACTCTGGAGTCCACGTTGGGCTTATCTAGAGAGATGCTTGGCATGCTTTCTCTCTCAGATCACGTCGTCTCAGCTTTGGCTGCTTATCTGCCTCCAGATAAGTTTGACGAGGTACAGGCTCCTTTGCGTGTGCTGTCCAAGGCGCTTATGCACCTTACTCACACGCATGCCTGTAACACGGCCAATTTGGAATTAGTTCGAAGGGACTCTGTGCTGGACACAGGACGATCCCTTCCCGAGGAGCAGCGTGCTACTCTTCGATCTGCTTCTTTGGCAGGTCCGCAACTTTTCCATGGTTCCGTGTCGACGGTCCGGGATGATGTCCTACGTCATTCCAAAGATCAGCTGCTGTTTCGTCAGCTTGATCAGCCTTCTCGGGGAGGCAAGGGCCGTTCCAAGCCTAACAAGTACCCTTCTGCTTCCTCTGTGAAGCAAAAGGCTGGTCCTTCTGCCGCCGCCTCTACTTCTTACTCACGGGGTAAAGGTAGGGGTCGGCAGAATCGAGGGAAGTCTCAGGATTCTTCATTTAGCAGAGGAGGTGGTTTCTCCTCTCGCGGGCCTCGTCGGGGCTCGAAATGAAGGTCCTCACCTCGACTCGTCCCAGGTTGGAGGAAGGATAGCAGAGTTCGCAGACCATTGGACCACCATCACATCCGATCCATGGGTGTTAGATGTTGTTCGGTCCGGGCTGCGCATATCCTTCCGACGGCACCCCACTCTGTCAAGGGTGCCTCTTCCAACCACAGTTCCTTCAGACGTTTTACGTCGGGAACTTTTGTCCACGGAGATTGCCAATCTCCTGGCAAAGGGGGCGATCGAGGTCGTCAAGAACGTTCAGTCAGTGGGTTTCTATTCCCGCCTGTTCTTGGTGCCGAAGAAGGTCAGCCGACTCCGACCGGTTATCGATCTGAGCATCCTGAACCAGTCTATCATTGCTCCCAAGTTCAGCATGGAGACTTTCAGGTCGGTCCGCCAATCAATTCACCAGGGAGATTTCGCAGCCAGCATCGACCTGCGAGACGCTTACTTCCACGTTCCGATGCATCGGGCGTCACGGAAGTAAATCAGGTTCGCTTTTCTGGGGCGAGTTTACCAGTTCAAGGCCATGCCTTTCGGCCTCAACCTGGCTCCTTGGGCGTTCACCAGACTGATGTCGCATGTGATAGCGTTCCATCGCACACAGTCCAGGGTGACTACTTCGGCATATCTGGACGATATCCTCCAGAGGCATTCCAATGCTGCCTTACTGGAATTGGATGTCGCCACTCTGTTGAGTCAACGAGGAGAAGTCGGACCTGGTCCCTTCTCAGTCGTTTTGTCATCTGGGGATGTCTTTCCAAACCAAATTCAATTTGGTGGCTGTTCCCCAGGCCAAGGCTGTGATTCTCTCAGCTTTTGCTCTGACTCTGTCCAAGTCCAGGTCCGCGACCACTCGGAGTTTTCTCCGGCTGATCGGTCTCTGCGGTTCGGTGACGGATCTCATTCCTCTAGGTCGGCTGCGTGTCAGACCTCTCCAACACTTTCTGCTCAGTCGTTGGAGACCGAATGTAGATTCTCTGGATCAGGTGCTTCCGTTTCCGGACTCTCTGTATCCTCACCTTCTTCCCTGGACAGATGTTCAGTGGATTACGCAGGGTGTTCCGCTGGACTTACCCACGTCCGATCGCGCTCTGACGGCAGATGCCAGCGATCTCGGATGGGGTGCGACGTTGGATCCTCTCGGTCTTTCCCTACACGGGATGTGGGACCAGGATCAAGCAGCTCTACACATCAACCAGAAGGAGCTTCTTGCTCTTCTTCTGAGTTTCAGGCAGTGGATCCCTCACCTGTCGAATCGCCAGGTCCTTCTACTATCCGACAATTCGACAGTGGTTGCTTACATTCGGAACCAGGGCGGCACTCACTCGCTTCCGATGTACGAGTTAGCTCGGGATCTTTTACTGCTCGCTCAGGAGGTTCACACCGGAGTGGTTGTTCGTCACATTCCCGGTCGTCTGAACGTCCTAGCCGACTCCCTGTCCCGACAGGGCAGGGTTATTTCCACCGAGTGGATGCTTCACAGGGCAGTGTTCCAGTCGCTTTGCGATCTCTGGGGACGTCCCCACATCGATCTCTTTGCGACTCGTTGGAACCATCAGGTGGACACTTTCGTGTCTCCATGTCCAGATCCTCTCGCTTTTGCCGTGGACACTCTGTCACTCGATTGGAACGGTCTAGTCGGCTACGCCTTCCCGCCGGTTCCGATTCTTCCTCAGGTTCTCGCCAAAATTCGAACCTGCAGTTGTCGAATCATTCTGATCGCTCCCTTGTCGCCTCAGCGGGTGTGGATCAATCAGCTCCGCTCGCTGATGGCGGCGGTTCCGGCACGTCTCCCGCTACGTCGTGACCTTCTTTGTCAAGGTCGCCCGAGGAGGTTTCACGTCGACCCGACTTCATTGTGCCTTCACGCATATCTTTTGTCAGGTCCTGTCTCCTCCGTAGAGGTTTTTCGAGACGAGCAGTGGAGTGCATTTCTTCTTCAAGGAGGCACTCCACTGATTTAGCTTATGCAGCTAAATGGAAGGTCTTCTGTCGATGGTGTGCTGATCACTCTGTTGATTATGCCAATCCTTCGATTTCACAGATTGCGGAGTTTCTGGTCTATCTGTTTGATTCTCGGGGTCTCCAGCCTGTTACCATCAAGGGTTACAGGTCTATGCTTTCAGAGACTTTTTCTTATGTGGGGAAGCGTCGTATCGGCACTAATCCTTACCTCTCCAAGCTTGTTCGGCACTTTTCTTTGAAAAGGCCTCGGACTTTGCAGCTTACTCCACGATGGAATCTTTCGTGGGTGCTGCTTTGCTTGGGGGGGGGCGCCATTCGAACCTTTATCCCAGGTGGATATGCAATTTCTCACATATAAGACGGCTTTTCTGATTGCATTTGCTTCGGCCAGATGGGTTAGTGAGCTTCACGCCCTCTCGGTTGACCCGGGCTTTTTTAGGAGTTCTCCCAACAGTGTTACTTTTACCACTGATTGCTCCTTTTTGGCTAAGAATCAGTTACCAGATACTTCTCCTCCTCCTATCTGTATCAGGGCTCTTCCCTCTGTTGAGGGTACTCGCCCTTTGCTCTGTCCGGTCCGTGCTATTCGCATTTATCTTGATCGGACACGCTTCATACGGAAGGGCAGAAAACGTTTTTTTCTGTCTCTCATTCCGGGTCGACAGAAGATCTCTCCTCAATCCATTTCTCGATGGATTTGTCTTGCTATTCGTACGGCTTATAGTCGTTTAGCAGCTGGCGATTGTATTACCAATCGTATTTCTGCCCACGAGGTGCGGGCACTGTCTACCTCTTGGGCTTATTCTAACTCCGTCAAGTTGTCGGATGTTATGCAGGCAGCCTACTGGAGAAATGCTTCTACTTTCTCCACCTTTTATTTACGCCAGTTGCAGGAGCAGTCGGAGGACCTTTTTGCCTTGGGTCCTCTTTCTTCTGCTCAGGCTGTTGTCTGCCATAGCCATTAGGCTTCTTGAAGGTCAGTTTCAGCCTTGTGCTGTTACTGCCCTTTTTTCTGTCTGTGTGTCACACAGGCTCATATGTCTCTTTTCATTGTCCTTTACCAATGATTGCGACATTCTGGTTGATAAGCCTCGGGACCTCTTCCTTCTGCTTCACGGTTCCAGTGCACTAGGGTTATGTGGGGGTTGGTTATGCGATTCCCTCCAGCCTTTTGTCTATTCAGCCTGTAGTAAACAATTGTGAGTAGGTTGATAAGAAATCTAAATTTTATAGTAAATTTCCTTTCTTATTATACCTACCACAATTGTTTACATGGAGGCCCTCCCGTCTTCTTTACGGGTAAAGAATCTTTCCTCCCCGCTGATCACATAACTCTAACGTTTACGGATTCAAAAAGAATGAGTTTTTAGAGACGGTATATGAGCACTGGCAACGGAAGTCGTGGAGTTGTACTTGGGAGAGAGCGTCCCGTACTGGGTCTGCGCCGGTTGCACTCGACCCAGTTTTGGCTTATTTTTATTGGTGCTTTTGCACCACTTTTCTTTCCCAACTTGCTTGGGAAAGACAAAAATAGAGAGTATTTTATCCGAGTTAGGGACTTCCACTGTAGTGCAAGCCTGTAGTAAACAATTGTGGTAGGTATAATAAGAAAGGAAATTTACTATAAAATTTAGATTTTGGTCATGATTGGTCAACCATGACTGCTGGACCATCAGGTGACCTAGATTCCTTTAGTAGATTCTTCTGAGTTATATTTATGAAGGGGATTTCATTGTATCTTGGAAGGATGACTCATGTTGGAATAATTTTACTGTAACTTGGTAACTTTGGCTGACAGACATTAAATGTGAGGGCCACATTAACCCAGGCCTCATTTCTTTAGTACAGTCTACACCTCAAATTATTGAAAACGTAGCATGTAGGGAACAGAAATTAACATATTCTCAGTTATCACAATTCTTGTCTTATTTCATAATCCTTGAACATTATCCTTTTCATTACGCTTACCTGCTGAGTATTCTCTTCAACCCTTTACCCAACGCAGACGATATCAAAATTTATTATTTTAAATATCATTTTTTTAATTTTTTAAAAAAAATTCAACAAAACCATATCATGTGACCCCTCGTTGGAATGAGCTCGACAAGCTCGTTCCAACGAGGGGTCACGTGATATGGTTTTGTTGAAATTTTTTTAAAAATAATATTTTTTCAACTGCTGAATTTGCATATTACGCGAGTGGATGTGGGCGATTCATTGGGTAAAGGGTTAATTTCTCATAAAATCAAAACATGGCTGCTATAAAGCAGTTATGAATTAATTTGATGGAAAATCAATATTTCTTGAATAAAAAATAACAGATATAAGGACTGTCCGTATTTACAGGGATTTATTTATTAGATAGGATTTTCTTTCCCAGAATTGCCCATTATCAAGATCAGCTGATGTGAACCAAGCTAGAGTTATCTCTCATGTGATGTGTAACAAGGCACAATCAAGTTGTTTACAGACAAATCATCCACCGTTTTAGCTCAACTGACTTCAAGTCAGTGTGAGCTATTGCCATCATTTGGCATCTTAGCGTCCGTCGTCCGTTAACTTTTGGAAACTTGTCTTCTTCTTCAAAACCACTGTCCCAAATTCAAACATATTTTGCACAGACCATCTTTGGAGTATACCCTTTCTATTTTGTTCAAATGAAGTAGCTGCCATCTTCGGGCTGTGGTTAATGCCCTAAAAGTGTAAAAAATTTCTTCTCATGAACCACCAGAGAGGATGCCCTGATATTTGGTATGGAACATCCTTTGGTGTTGAAGATTAAAATTTGTTCAAGGGAAGTTTGTAGGTCAATATTTGGGCTCTCAGTGGGAGCATACCCATTTTGAGTGCCACCCAAAATTTGTATTCAAGAACCGATGGGCCGATTTGAACCAAATTTGACATGGAGTATAAGTGGGTCCTAAGTACTTGATTGATACCCGAAAAAAAATTGTTCACAACCCTGTGGGAACCCCAGGGGCTAAAAATAGAAAAAATTCAAACACCCATATTTCCCAAACCCCACGAAACAGAGAACTGATATTTGATATGAAGCATCCTTAGGACCAGTAGAATGGAATGGTAAAAAAAAATTGCCTGTTCTGCAGGGGGCTTCGAAAAATTGCTGAGTATATTTCCAAACATTTAAAAACAATTCTCAAGAACCACAGATCAGAATCTTTTGATATTCGGTTTACAGCATCCATAGGGGGAGGGTGGTCCTCGGTTCGAATCCCACGTGCGGCAACTGCGTTGTGTCCTGGGGCAAGACACTTCACCCCGATTGCCTACATTGGGGCACGATAACGCTGTGTACTGAGGCGTTCTGCACGTCGATGGTGCGCATGTCTTCAACCAATCTAACCCTGCCTGTGCTGCGGTGCAGAGTTCAGAGTTACGATGTTGGAGAGCTGACAGCTGCACGTCGTTGCTCGGTGGTTCTCTCCAGGTACTCCGGCTTCCTCCACCCGTAAAACTGTCATGGTCACGATTAGCCATTGTGCATAAGCATGTGACCTTAAACACCAATAAATAAATAAATAGGGGGAGGGTGGTCAGATACAAGTGTGTTCAAATTAAGCCCCTTAGTTCATATTTGGACTCAATACTGGAGCCTGAATATTAACTTAGTGCAATATGAGGAATAAGCTTTCAAAATCTTCTTCAGATCCACCTGTCAGATTCTTTTGATATTTGGTATACAATATCTCCAGAGGGGTCAGAGTCAAATTTGTTCAAATCGAGTCAATGGGTTAATATTTGGGCTCCCTATGGGAGCACGAATTTTAACTTAGTGCATTATGAGGAAATTTCTTGAAGAATCTTCTCTTTCAGATCCACCAGTGGGAATCCTTTCATATTTGGTATACAACATCTCTTGGGCAGGGGGGGGGGGGGGGGGGGAGGGTCATATTCAAGTTTGTTCAAATCGGGTCCCTGGGTTAATATTTGAGCCCAAAGTTTAACTTATTGCAATATGAGAAAATTTCTAAAAAATCTTCTTCTTCAGATCCATCAGTCAGAATCCCTCATATTTGGTATGTGACATCTCGAGGGCTGTCAGATTCAAATGTGTTCAAATCGAATCCCTGGCTTAACATGTGGGCTTATTATTATTTCAAAAACTGCACGGTCGAGAATATTGTTTTTTTGGTATGCAGCTTCCTTAGGTCCAGTGGAATCAGACAGTCCCAAAACATTGCTGTCAGTTTTGTCATGGGGTGCCGTATGGAGATGCCCATTTTAACACTGTTGGCAATGGGAAAATGCTGAGTCATCCACTTTCTTGTACTCCATCAACTAAGTATTCTTCTGTTCAAATGAAGCTGCTGCCATCTTTGGGCTGGTGGAGTTTATTGTTCTGTTTTTTTACCTGCGTCGCCAGCGGCAGAGCAGGTCTAGTAACCGCTTGGCTCCGTCCATCAGTCCATCCATCCATCAGTCCGTCCAAAACACTTTTTCCGTCAAAGTTTTCTTGGCTTCTATGAAAGGGAATGATTTTATATTTGGTCTGCTGCTTCATAATGATGAGTTGCATCGTGTAAGCAATTTTCAGATCTGCCGTGTAGCCACTTCCTGTTTGCCGATACTTTGAAATTTTACTGTACCCACTGAATATTGTAATTTTCTGTCAAGGTTTTCTCGGCTTCTACGCAAGGGATTGATTTTATGTTTGGTCTGCTGCTTCATAATGATGAGTTGTATCGTGTAAGCAATTTTCAGATCTGCTGTGCAGCCACTTCCTGTTTGCCGATACTTTGAAATTTTACTGTACCCACTGAACATTGAAATTTTTCGTCAAACTTTTCTCGGCTTCTATGCAAGGGATTGATTTTATATTTCATCTGGAGCCTGATAATGATCAGTTGTATCGTGTGTGCAATTTTCAGCTCTGCCATGCAGCCACTTCCTGTTTGCCGATTCAATTGCATGCAGCGACGCAGGTCCAGATCCGGTATTGGTCTTGTTTCCCCCAGAAGTTACTATGTCCCTTGGGGTGGGGTTAATGCTCCATAAGTTTCAAATGCTTTAAAAATCCTTTTCTCATAAGCCACTTGCAATAATGCTTAGATTTCTGGTATGGAACTTACTTAAGTGATGACGATTCGCCTTTTTTTTTTCAAAGAAGCTCAGTAGGTCAAAATTTGGGCTTCACTCAAAATTTCTATTTCCAGAACCAATGGGCAGATGTGAACCAAATTTGTCATGCAGTATATAAGTAGGTCATAAGTACTTCATTTATGTTCCCAATTTTCTTTTATGCTCCCCGAAAAAAGTTTGGGGGAGCATATAGTCGCTGCCCTGTCTGACTGTCTGTCCTGCTGTTTGTCCGAAATAAATGGTTTCCATATGATAACTTTGGTTTGACTAAACAAAATGAAGCAAAATTTTATAAATGGGTTTATAACCACATAATACAGGTTGGGATTGATAGTGGGCTTGGTTTGGTATTTTTTGACAGAGTTATGGCCCTTTTCTGACTTAGAAGACATGTTGATATTGGTTTCTGGATGATAACTGTAGTTTGAGTGAATGAAATAAAACAAAATCAAAATTTTATACATAGGTTTATAACAACATAATGCAGGTTGGGATTGATTGTGGGCTTGGTCCGATATTTTTGGGCAGAGTTATGGCCCTTTTCTAACTTAGAAGACATGTTGATATTAGTTTGTGGATGGTAACTTGAGTTATAGATGTCTGATTTTAATCAAACTTGGAATATAGCTTACTGTAGACAATTGATTTTGAGTTAGTGCAATAATTTTTAGTTTTTCATGAAGCATAGGCATTAGTGTCCCATGGACACATTTGGTGGCCTCCTGTCTGGTTTAATGAAGATAAGATATTTATTAATTCAATATCAACAAAGACAAATGATGAGAAACTCATGCTTGGCAGTTGGGGGCAGAGGTATAGCCACCCTTGGTGTTTGAGGAGCATCTGTTGGCTGTACCAACTCATTGCCCTTGTTTAGAAGGGGGGGGGGTTAGAGAGAACCACAGGAGTTAAAAACAAAACAAAATTTCGTTCGGACACTTTTTTTGATACTTCACAGAACAGAGCATTGTTTTTGCCTAGGAAGCTTTCCTAGGACGAGCAGAAATGAAAAGCCAAAAAAGTTATCTTTGATTGTGTCATAGCAAATCAAAAAATTGCTCTTGCTGCCGATCACTTACTGATACACTCATCTCTTTTAACAACTTGAGCCAGATGAACGTTTTAGGCTCACTTGAGCCTCTGGTTTGTTGAATGCAATCGGGAAAATTAGAGTGTTCAGGCAAAAGTGAGTAGTTTTTATATGGTGAGGAATTAACCTTTTTACTGCCACACCCACTATTCCCATATATGGTGGAGGATCTCTATGTACGCCTGTATGCGAGAAAGTTTAATAACATTTATGACATACTTGAAACTCTATCATCTGATTAATTGTTGGAAAGGGCTCTCTGAGCCCTTTCCCACAATTAATCAGATTGTAGGTTTGGTTTGCACATTCCAGAATGTACAAATAATCATCATAAAATAGGTTACAATAGTTGCTTTCGGCAGCATAAGTGTTAATGATGGCAGTAAGTAAGGATTAGGTGGTGAGTGCGGTGGCTCAGTAGTAGACTGTTGGACTTCTATGCTAGAGGTCCCGAGTTCGATCCCCGTCCGGGCCGACCTGCGTTGTGTCCTTGGGCAAGGCACTTTATCCCAGTTGCCTACATGGGGGCACGATGACACTGTGTACTAAGGCGTACTGAACGTCGATGGTGCACATGTCTTCAACCGTTGTAGCCCTGCTTGAGCAGAGCTTGAACAGAGTTAGATTGTCGAGGAGCTGACAGTTGCTCGTCGTTGCTCGGTGGTTCTCTCTGTACTCCGGCTTCCTTCACCCGTAAAACTGTCATGGTCGCGATTAGCCATTGTGCATAAGCATGTGACCTTAAACACCAATAAATAATAATAATAAGGATGGGGTGGGGTGGGGTGGATCAATAGAAAAAAAATAAGAGAGTCGTACACAAAAGTGGAGATTCATCGCAGTGAGAGAAAAGATATTTCAGCTGTCCAAATATTGCGTCTTCCCCACTGTGGAAGTCAGGACATTCGAATAGCTGAAGTTGGAGAAGTCAGGAAACTTCAGACTTTATGAAAAGAATGAGAAACAGTAACACTGTCAGAAAACTGTAGCAGATCTGAGAACATTTTGTAATTACATGTATTTGTTTTTGTTTACTAAATTAACAGGTTATTACGTGGTTAGTTTCATATCGGCCAATATATCTGCTCTCGGTAACTTCACATCAGCCTGTGACCTTTGGTCTCAAGCTTATATGAAGTTACCTTGGGCTGATATGAAACTAACCAACTAATAACCTCTAAATATTCTGTTAACAAAAGCCAGGAACATCGTACATCTACAAGGTAACTGTCTTTCTGTGATGGGCCGGAAATCTGCCTGCAGCAAGCAGAGAGTTAACTCCCTGAATGGTGCTGGCCATTATTCCTGACAGGACAGGATTTTGATTGCCACTGAAATAAGTATAATTTGGGCATATTTAATCCAATTTTTGCCCACTGTAAATTGAATGGATTTTTTTACCAATGATCTCTCAGGTAAATTTGCACGAATTTTTCATTGAATCTAGTCTTGGCTACTTCAGTAGCCATGTGAAGATTTGATGAAAAATATCTTGAAAATACTGAGCGGGTTAAGAGTTAATAATGATGATCAATATTTTGAGTAGTAAGGTGGTCACATCTCTTCTCCACAAGCAATGTCCTTTTCACACCCATTGATGCCATCCGTTATTGTTGTTCATAAGTGTTAAAGCTCACCCCTTTGTATTGAAAGACAGAGATGTGCATATCAGCAAGGACTGATTTCATTCCGTTGGTTTCTGTTTGCCAATGATTGTATCGAAGTACATGTATCAATATTTTATCTTCATGTTTTCATTTAATTAGTAGAACAATGGTAGTATAATAAACTTTTCTTCATTGACTTTTTTTCATAGCGACTCTAAGAATTTAAATATATATTCTTTGACAGATACATTCGTAGTTGCATGTTCAAGCCAGGTGCAATGCATTGCTTGGGTTTACAACAAAATCCCCCACGACACAAACCTCCGACCCCCAACCTACCACTCCCTCCCCCAACAAAATCTTTTCAATAAGTGTCAGTAATTGGAATATTTTATCAGCTGGAACAAATCATGTTTACATCCCCAAATCAGTCATTCTTGCATCACCCCTGTCTCCATTTCCTTGTTGACAACTTGATCCAAATGAGCATTTTTGACTCACTTGAATCTCTGATTATGAGGACCTGCTTTTTACCTCTCGGGACTTGTGGTTTCCAGGACACCCAGTCTGAAGAAAACAAGAGGAGCCCTTTAACTCTGGTTTTCCCAATTTCCCTACCATTTTTTTTTAAAATGAACAGACTTGCTTAGAGATTCTAGCCTTCTTAGTCTAGGTATCTTTTTTCTCAATTCTCCAGAAAGATTGGCAGTTAGCCTGGATATCCAGCAATTAGTTATTGTGATTTGTTTGTGGAATTGTGATTTCTTAACTGCCTATTTTATATCATATTTTGTGTTAGTGGGACAAATTCTAATCAATATATTTTCATCAAAGAAAATACTTTTGTAGAGTATAAGAGAACAATTTGTTTGAATGGAAAGCAATCAATGATCTCGCCATTTCGATTTTGTCCACACCAATCAATTATGACATTGTAGATTGTTTATTTGAGGTTTTTTCCCTCTAATAACATCAGCATCCTAACTCCCCCAATGTGGGTTTGTTCTTTCACCCTTTTTAGTCTGCATCTCTACCACTTAGCCCACAGGATAATAAGTGCAGTACCAAACCTAAATTTATACATTTCAGACTACTAACAGGCACTCTCCAATAAATTGTAACAAAACTTAGGCTCCTCTTGTTGGTATTTTAAAAAAAATAATAAACATATATCAAATCACTTTTAACCCTTTGAAACCTCGTTTCCTGGAATGCTATCACCTTTGTGTACACTTGCAGTGAGATGGGTCAGTCCAGTATCAATATACAGGGAGGATAAAATAATAACTGCAGTCTGCAGTCCTCCGGCTGCACACTGCAGTTATTATTTTATCATCAATGCCCCACGTATAGACAGACCTCTTATAATAAGACAGAAATGGGATGAAATTATGTTTTGGACGAAAAATCCGTCGTATGTGTTCAAAGGGTTAAAAAATAATTTAGCCCTCTGCCAGTTGAAAAATACATTTTTGCCCTGGTTATATAACTTAACTGGTTGAGTGCTGGAAGCCCATATTTGGACTCCATTCTGACATGTAGGTACTGCAACTTCAAGGCTTCATATTTTGTGAGTGTGCTTCATAGTATCTTTGAATTGAAATATTTCATCTGCATGGATTTACCAAATTACAATTTATGGGAGAGTGTCCGTTGGCGCACAAACCATAAATTGTAATAAGGCAAAGATGTGTGAAAAAATTTTTGCGGCCAAAAATAATTTAGCACTTTACCAGTTAAAGAGGGCAATCAGAACAGGTTTTTAGCTTAACTTGACAAAGTCAAGATAAGCTATTGCCTTCACGTGCGGAAGTCTGTTAGTCTGTGAGTCTGTTCACATTTTCCTTTAGCACAAGCTACAACCTGGAGTTCTTATCCGATCGTCACAAAATTTCATATGCAGGTTTGGTGTCATGTCTAGATAAGAACATCCCCTTTTGGTCGAGATTGGTCAATGTGATGGTTGCCTGAGGCCAAAAACCATTAGCACAATCTACAGGTCGTATTTATGTATGAAGGGATTTCATTGTAACTTGGTAGTATGCCTCTGTATAATATCTAGATAAGAACATCCCCTTTTGGTCATGATCTATCAACCGTGATGGTGCCCAAGCCCAAAAACCAAAAACTTTTAGCACAGTCTGCAGATCATATTTAATATGGAGAGATTTCATTGTAACTTGGTAGGATGACTCCGTATGATGTCTAGATGAGAACTTCCCCATTTGGTTGCAATCTGTCAACCGTGATGACTGCCCAAGCCCCAAATCAGAAAACCTTTAGCACAGTCTGCAGGTCGTATTTATGAAGGGATTTCATTGTAACTTGGTAGGATGAATCCAGATAATGTCCAAATGATAACGTCCCCTTTTGGTTGCGATAATTCAGCCGTGATGGATGCTCGAGCCCAATACCTGAAAACCTTTAGCACAGGCTATAGGTCGTATTTATGGAGGGATTTTATTGTAACTTGGTAGATTAACTCCATATAAGGTCTAGATGATAACGTCCCCTTTTGGTTGCGATTGGTCAACTGTGACGACTACAGGGACCCGAAGCCCGAAAATCTTTAGGACAGTCTACAGGTCATATTTATGAAGGGAGTTCATTGTAACTTGGTAGGATGACTCCAGATAACGCCTAGATGAGAACGTCCCGTTTTGATCGCGATCATTCAACCATGACTGCTGCCTGAGCCCAAAACCCCAAAAACTTTAGAACAGACTACAGGTCATATTTATGAAAGGATTTCATTGTAACTAATGTTAGGATGACTCAGTATAATGTCTAGATGAGGACATCCCCATTTGGTTGCGATCGGTCAGCCGTGATGGCTACATAGGCCCGAAGCCTAAAAACCTTTAGCACAGTCTACAGGCTGTATTTATAAAGGGATTTCATTGTAACTTGATAGGATGACTCGTTTTGGAATAATTTCACTGTAATGTGGTAACTTTCGTTGACATACATCAACTGTGAGGGCCATATACATGAACTGTGAGGCCACATTAACCCACCCCTCAATTCTTTAGTACAGTCTACACCTCATATTATTTTTAGCTCACCAACTTTAGTTGTGTGAGCTTATGGCATGGCTCGATCGGTCGGCGTCGGTGTTGGCGTCAGCGTCGGCGTCAGCGTACATGTCCAATAATGTTAAAGTTTCTGTTTAGGTCACTTATTCGCCCTATTTCCATATCATGGCTTTTATAATGCTTCTGTATGATGATTATTATCATTTTACCATGATTTAACCCCTCATACCCAACATTTGAGCCATTTTTCTTGACATTTTTAGTTGCATTTAGTTTTCTGTTTAGCTCAGAATTTCATGTTTAACTAAGTGTTTAGGTCAGCTGCTGTGCTCTTTCTCTTCCAATGGCACTTATATTCATCATACATGTTCCTCAGTATCATTGTTCCATGATTAACCCCTCATACCCTGCATTTTAAACATTTTTCTTGACATTTTTAGTTGCGTTTAGTTTTCTGTTTAGCTCTAAATTTCATGTTTAACTAAGTGTTTAGGTCAGCTGCTGTGCTCCGTCTCTTCCAATGGCACTTATATTCATCATACATGTTCCTCAGTATCATTGTTCCACGATTAACCCCTCATACCCTGCATTTTAAACATTTTTCTTGACATTTTTAGTTGCGTTTAGTTTTCTGTTTAGCTCGGAATTTCATGTTTAACTTAGTGTTTAGGTCAGCTGCTGTGCTCCTTCTCTTCCCATGGCACTTATATTCATTATACATGTTCCTCAGTATCATTGTTCCATGATTAACCCCTCATACCCTGCATTTTAAACATTTTTCTTGACATTTTTAGTTGCGTTTAGTTTTCTGTTTAGCTTGGAATTTCATGTTTAACTAAGTGTTTAGGTCAGCTGCTGTGCTCCTTCTCTTCCCATGGCACTTATATTCATCATACATGTTCCTCAGTATCATTGTTCCATGATTAACCCCTCATACCCTGCATTTTAAACATTTTTCTTGACATTTTTAGTTGCGTTTAGTTTTCTGTTTAGCTCGGAATTTCATGTTTAACTAAGTGTTTAGGTCAGCTGCTGTGCTCCTTCCCTTCCCATGGCACTTATATTCATCATACATGTTCCTCAGTATCATTGTTCCATGATTAACCCCTCATACCCTGCATTTTAAACATTTTTCTTGACATTTTTAGTTGCGTTTAGTTTTCTGTTTAGCTCAGAATTTCATGTTTAACTTAGTGTTTAGGTCAGCTGCTGTGCTCCTTCTCTTCCCATGGCACTTATATTCATCGTACATGTTCCTCAGTATCATTGTTCCATGATTAACCCCTCATACCCTGCATTTTAAACATTTTTCTTGACATTTTTAGTTGCGTTTAGTTTTCTGTTTAGCTCAGAATTCATGTTTAACTAAGTGTTTAGGTCAGTTTCTGTGCTCCTTCTCTTCCAATGGCACTTATATTCATCATAAATGTTCCTCAGTATCATTGTTCCATGATTAACCCCTCATACCCTGCATTTTAAACATTTTTCTTGACATTTTTAGTTGCGTTTAGTTTTCTGTTTAGCTCAGAATTTCATGTTTAACTTAGTGTTTAGGTCAGCTGCTGTGCTCCTTCTCTTCCCATGGCACTTATATTCATCATACATGTTCCTCAGTATCATTGTTCCATGATTAACCTCCCATACCATGCATTTTAAACATTTTTCTTGACATTTTTAGTTGCGTTTAGTTTTCTGTTTAGCTCGGAATTTCATGTTTAACTTAGTGTTTAGGTCAGCTGCTGTGCTCCTTCTCTTCCCATTGCACTTATATTCATTATACATGTTCCTCAGTATCATTGTTCCATGATTAACCCCTCATACCCTGCATTTTAAACGTTTTTCTTCACATTTTTAGTTGCGTTTAGTTTTCTGTTTAGCTCAGAATTTCATGTTTAACTAAGTGTTTAGGTCAGCTGCTGTGCTCCTTCTCTTCCCATGGCACTTATATTCATCATACATGTTCCTCAGTATCATTGTTCCATGATTAACCCCTCATACCCTGCATTTTAAACATTTTTCTTGACATTTTTAGTTGCGTTTAGTTTTCTGTTTAGCTCAGAATTTCATGTTTAACTTAGTGTTTAGATCAGCTGCTGTGTTCCTTCTCTTCCCATGGCACTTATATTCATCATACATGTTCCTCAGTATCATTGTTCCATGATTAACCCCTCATACCCTGCATTTTAAACATTTTTCTTGACATTTTTATTTGCGTTTAGTTTTCTGTTTCACTCAGAATTTCATGTTTCACTTAGTGTTTATGTCAGTTTCTGTGTTTTACTTTTACGAGGTTGTGTTTAGGTAAGCTTTGTCGCATGTTATGAGCCTGTTTGATACAGTTCTTGTGTTTGCCAAAGTTACTATCAAAGAGGAATGTTGGTGAGCTATAGGGCGTTGGCGTCCTTCTTGTTATTGAAAATATAGCATGCAGGGAACAGAAATTAACATATTCCTAATTATCACAATTCTTGTCTTATTTCATAATCCTTTCATAAACATTGAACATTATCCTTTTCATCAAATACAACACACAGACAAGTTAAGCTACAGTGTCATTGACACTTTCATTATTTAATTCTGGGATTCGGTAGCAGGTCTACTGTAAGCTTTCAGCCTGTAGTCTCAAATAACTGAACAGCACATGGCATCCATCTTGAACAAATATACGCAAACGACTACAGTCAAAAATGTGATAACCAATTGAAACCCTTTGGGATGTAGACAGTTTTAAACAAATTATACCAAACCAATACTTACACACTGAGGAGCATGACTGATTGTTCAGTTTTTTTTTATGCTTTTTAGCATAACATGACAAAGTCAAGATAAACTATAGCCATCACGCAAGTGGAAGTCTGTGAGTCTGTGAAACTGTTAGTTTGTAAGTCTGTTCACATTGGCACAGGCTACACCCCATAGTTCTTGTCTGATCATCAATAAATTTTATGTGCAAGTTCAAGGTCATGTCTGGATGAGAACGACACATTTGGGTTGCAAGTGGTCAACCATGACGGGCTACGTGGGTTTGAAACCAAAAACCTTTAGCACAGTCTGCAGGTCGTATTTATGAAGGGATATCATTGTAACTTGGTAGGATGACTCTGTACAATGTCTAGATGAGAACTGCCCATTTTGGTTGTGATGGGTCAACCTTGACGGTTGCACAGGTTCGAAACCCAAAAACCTTCAGCATAGTCTACAGGTCGTATTTATGAAGGGATTTGATTTTAACTTAGTTGGATGACTCTATTTAAGCTATACTATCTGGATGAGAACGTCCTATTTTGGTCAGGTTCGCTCACCATGATGGCCGCAGGGGCACGTGACCTAGGTTTAGCACAGTTTACAGGTTGCATTTATGAAGGGATTTCAATACAAATTGGTGGGATGACTGGTATGATGTCTAGTTGAGAACATCCTATTTTGTTCATGATTGGTCAACCCTAATAGCCACACGGGCACATGACCGAGATTTGTTTAGCACAGTCTACAGTTCATATTTATGAAGCGATTTCATTGGTAACTTGGTATGATGTCCAGATGAGACTGACCTATTTTGGACACGATTGGTCAGCCATTACTGCTGCTTGGCACGTGACCTAGATTCCATCTACAGGTCCTATTTATGAATGAATTTCATGGTAACTTGGTCAGATTGACTTGGTATGATATCCAGATGAGACTGTCCTATTTTGATTGCGATCAGTCATCCGTGATGGGCAGACAGGCACATGTCCTAGATTCCTTCAGCAAAGTTTAAGAGTCATATTGATGAAGGGATTCATTGTAACTTGGTATAGCGGGGGAGGAATTCGCTAGAATTGTGCACTTGGTGATACCTTCCTGAAATTTGGCATGATGTAAGGGTAGGCATCAGAGATTTCAAAATCGATCGGCTACAAGTTGGCACCATCCTCTAGCCACCACTAGCAGCGAAATCCAAAATGGCCGCCAAGCGGATCGAAAAAAAGCTATTTTCGCCGATCGCACAACTGAAGCTCCAAACCTAACACCATACATGTGCTGTAATTGATGTGAATGATGGAGTGAAGCCCTTGGAACAAGTTGGGGGGAAGATTAATGGATAATGGGATCAGAATTTCCGTCGATGTGTGCGTCTGTGTGTCTGACTGTCAGTATGATCGTCCGTCCGTAGATAAATTAGTGTTGAATGTTTCTCGGGAATGCAATGGTCAAATGAACATGGTATGAGAGATTCCTGTCAACACATGAACAAGGGTACTCGATAGTATGCAGCAGTGGGGATACTTGGACATTTGATAATCCAATTAAAGTGACAGTCTATTCTCAACTTCCGGCATTTTCGATAGATTTATTTTCTAAGAAAATAAAACTATCAAATTTCTAGAGGAGTTCTGGTTCAATCTCAACACCATAGCGACACGTCTGCCAGCAAGGGCAGTGCTGGAATGAACTCGGGATGCATTAGTTCCCGTTGTTAATTATACAATGTTATCTTGCCAGTATAGAACATTGGCAAAATGGGACTAGAAGGGGTGAGTGTATGTTTGCAGTCATTCGAGGTACAGGAATATTTTTTGACTACAAGTAGTATTCTTCATTTTCGGCCAGTTAAGATGTGGTGTGTTCCAAGTCAGGATTAATGTTGCCGACACTTAATGCCCATCCCTCATGGTATGCTACTTTACCAGGGATATAGAGATATAGCCACCACTGGGAGCCAAAACATGACCTTTGATGTCGATGAGTGGTCGAAATGTTTTAGCGAATAACTTATCGAAATATGATCCGGTATGGCAATTTGATACCTTACGTTAGATTTATTAGATCAACTCAGGTATGGATTCATTGAGACATGAGTGCGCTACAAGATGAAGGATTTCCAAGTTGATTTGCTATGGAGTAGGAACTGACTAGTCACATGTGGCCTATGGCCAGAGAAAGACAAGGATACCATAGATGAACACACGGGTGAACGAAGGTATCAACTGTTGTACAGAGGCAAAATAGTTGGGGATATTGTATCATGCTATGCATGAATTAACACCGTCTTGTGCAGTAAATAACAGACTATTTTCCGAAATCTAAAACTGTATTCCTATACCCCGGACAATGTAGCAAGCCACATGGGATGAACATTTGTTAGCAAAATCAACTCAACTAGAAACATGACATGTGTTAACTGGCCGAAAATGGAAAAAAAAATACCAGAATAGGAGATGACTGGTCCTAACATGACAGTATACTACTCAATATTGTTACAACAGCCACCTTCACACTTACACAAAGGTGTGCACCTTAATCCAGCTTTCAAGCATTTGCAATTGCCCTTGCAGGCCTTGGCACAACTACAGTGGAGCATCAGTGCACATGCAGCACTTGCGTCTCCTAGGTGAGTCCAAAATGGGACCAGAATATTGAGACGTGGATTCCACTCCCATCCGTACTGTGATGGGTCTGGCACACATAAGTGTTTCTGCAGAGCACGATGCCAAATGAAAGATGACACAAGAATTACCCTTTTTACATGTTGATACAGAGCTGCTTTGGTGGGCGGGATGTTTTCCATAGACTTAAGGCCATGTGTGAACATATGCCGTCTCGCATCATTGACACGTGTACTGACACAACTGTTACTGTACATCTGTATGGTGAGTTTTTCGATATGCTGCATATGAGGGGAATCCTCTGAAAAGACTTGCGGATTCTCAGTCAATTCTATCATCATTTCAGTTGATGCGGGAAAATTCATCCATGCATTCCATCCTGTCTTCTTCCCAATGCCGAGCATGCTGGATGTTACATCACAACCTGTGAAGGCGTGGAAGAAAGTCAGGGCCTTACAGTAATCAGGTCCAAGTTGTGAAGCTATCTCATGAATTGGCATATCTTTATATGCCTTTCCAATTCCAAACCCAATCCACAGCTCACTGAGTCCAAGGTCACGGAATGTTGCGAAATGGTGCAAAGACAGAATGACGACATCAGAATCAACCGTGCGAAGAAAAGCTATTTTGTGACCTTGTGAGACTGCATGGTTGAGATGAAGCATCATGCGCGTGTCTGCTTCCTCGTGGTTCGATGGAGATATGTCACATAAGCTAACATCCTTATTGCATAGTACATATTCTCCTGATGTCGTTAACAACTGGTACTCGGATGTTGATGTTAATTTCAGCAGTTCAGCAGACAGGAACTTGAAAAATTCGTCTTTATTCTCACTAACTTTCAAGAATGCCTGCCAATTCTTCCCTTTAGGTAAAGGGACGTTCTCGGACACCCGTATCAACCTAACTGCTGTCTCACCGAGGCGTTTTGCTCGCGTCTGATTCTTCAAACTGCCTTCGGGGTAACAGTCATAGATCGCATCAACCCTTGTGGTGTTCGTGTTAATCAGAGATTCGATGTATGGCAATAATTGCAATCGAGCATATTCTCCAAACAGATCCGCTTTCTGTGGTTTGATTACATGGACTACAGCAGGCATATCCAAGATGACAACTGAAGCTTGTCTAGCTGCTGAATTCTTCCCTTGTGCAGGAATAGCTGGTAAACAATTGAGAATTTGAGATTTTGTCCCACTCCGTAGCTTACCTCTATCGGATAATGCTGGCGGATCACGTGCATTCTCGTGCATGAAAAACTCATCCATGTTTGAATCAGGCCGGGCTTGCAGTGAAACGAACATCTGGGTAACTATTGCGGCAGTTGCTTTACTTGACATGAGTTTGTCTCGGCCTTTGTCCAGGTTGGCTGGGGGTGGGTTAAGGAAGGTATATATATTTGCCTTGGGAATAACATCATTCAGGGGTACGGTGCATTCCACAAGCCTTTCCTTCAAGAAAGTGGAATATAAATGCTTGCCCCTTTCGGGTAATGACCGTAAACTCTTACTAACTTCGGGGTCCATATATTCACCAGTATCTAATGTCACCAGCTGACCACTAGTTTCATCATAAGGGTTGATAATGAGTCCCTGATTCACCAGATCGAGGAGAGATTTCAATTGATTCAGAAATTTTTTCTGCTCTGATACCGAACTTTCCGGGTGTTCCGTGTTATCTGATGATGTTGTGTGGAAACTTGCATATTCATACTCATCTATAACACGCAGAACTTCTGACCTTGAAAGCTCAATAACGACTTTCTCTTCAGCCTGGCCATAGAGACCTTTTGGACCACTGTCTTCTTTGAGTAGTTGGATACTATGTTCTTGGCTCTGATCTAAACCCATCATACTGAACTTCCTCTCACTACGCTGGACCACAAAATGGCCTTCCATGAATTTGTTGTGGATTGAAGGATGCCGCCTGGGTAGCTGAGACATGTCTCTCAGAAATACGGGGACCCACCGACAATAATTTGTATGTCCTAGGGCAAAAAAGTAACTGCACAACTCATCGATAGAACACAGTGTACCAGGCCAGTTACCGATTCGTTGGTTCCGAACGAATTGACAGCTTGTCAAGAGAAAGTTCCGAACGATTTCACCCCAATAGCGCGCAGTTGGAGATTGTGAAAGAATCCTCTGTTCCCACATTTCAAATGACTCATGGGGCCCAGTCTGCTGACAGTAAATCTCATAAGCATTCTTTCTGAGGATCTCAAGCCAAGCTAGAGTGAGAAGATATGCCTGTCGCGTCCTCTTGACATGTTTCCCACCAAGTAGGGATGATGCTACACCGGGTGTGAATATCTTTGCGAGGTGAAACATTCGCTCCCAACCAGAGCCACCCATAAGCTTACCACCAGCTTCTTGGGTGCACATTTCAAGATGCAGGAATCCAATCATACACACCATTCGATCCTCACCTATCTCCTCTGGGAACAGCCATTGACATTTTTTCTGCCTGGCATACAACGGACAGTCACCTTCAATGACAGGTATCTGGCCGGGGTTTACGAAAGCAGTAGCTTCCCTGACCACATACATAGCATGCTTCTGCATACTGAGTGAGTCCGCTTTCTGCTCACTGAAAACAGGGAATACCCCAATAACTGCACGAGGTTTGACATTGTCTTGATCTTCATGTTTTGAAAAGAAGCCTGAAAAGGTCACAGGGACTTCATCAAGCTGCCAGCTGCCATCAACCTTCCCTTTATTGCTGATCTGTGACACATGAGACAACCAGTCATTCTCTCCCACGTTCAAATCTGCATATTCATTGGGCCGTACATTACATTCATCTGGAGATTCAAGCCTGATGTCCCCACCAAAGTCTTCAACGAAAGGAACAAATGCATAGTCGTCTGGGAGTTCAATTTGTGTGTCTTCTGGAACATCTAAACTCAGTGGTGGGGGATCAGTACCCACATTGTCCCTGCTCAGTTGACCAATGAGTGTGATGGACGTACCATGCATATCAGATCTACCAGATACATCAATGTTATCAGTGGTTCCTATCGAGAAAACATTACGTTTGCAGTTAGCTGGGACTACAACACCTTCGTTCTTGAACCGCAGTGAAACAGCTCTCGCGAAACTCCTGCGAACATCCATTACGCGATCATAAGAGACAGAGAGTCCCATTTGATGAAAATCTCTGATAAGATTTTTCATACGATCATGGGCATGCAACTTCAAACCCACATAAAGAGGCATTGGAGTTTCTCTGTCACGTCTCTGGTGAACATTTTGTGCATGTTCGGAGCGTTTCGCTGAATTGCTGATCAACATCTGTGAAATAGTACAAGCCACTCGAGTCTTGGCATTAACAGTCTCATCATCGCCTAAGTTCTGTATACTACATGTGCCCTCAAGTAGAACTCTAAGAAGAGTCAGGAGTGAGTTGGGTACAGGCTCGCTCAAGCAATAAGATGAAAATGATCCCGTGAAAGGAGCTTGAGATATGAGTATGTGTTTACGCAGAAGAAGACCCACATCAACTATCTTTTTTGCCTCTTCCTCAGACACTATACGAGTTAAAGATTCGGACAACAAGGAGCCAACTCGAAACCTACTTGAAATAAACACATCTCTACCCTGTGTGAAGGCGTCCCAGCCATCGCCCAATTTCTGCAACAAATGTTCTTTGAATCGAGTGGAATGTATTTCTTCACTAAGCCAATCAGAACCGACTTGCTTCAACCTCCGACTGTACAGATTCTTGAGATCGACAAGCTTCATCGCGGAATCGTTGTGTTCAACAAATGTTATGAGCTCTGCCATAACGAGAGGGTCATAGGGCAGGCCTGACGCGGAATGTTCGGCGTTCTTCGACTTTTTAGATTTAGCCGCTCGTGCTTCATTGGCAAGCTTACAATAACAGGTTTTGTGATAGTAAAGATCACTAGCAGCGGAATCAAATGCTGCATTGACCCGAGAAAAAACAACCCAGTTCTCGGCTTCCTTTGCCATAATTTTGAGTTTATTGTTATCAGACATTGATCTGCAAATAGGCTCACTGCTGTCACCTTCGCGTTTGTGACAATAAACACACTGGGGCAGTTTCCTGTCACAGCCAGATTCAAAACTTGTCCGTGTTCTTTTAGGACTCAGCGTGGAGCAGGATGCCACTGCCTCATTTCGCTCTCGCTTGTGTAGCACGCGCTGTACGATGTGAGTCCGAATACTGTCACGGCATGTCTTATGATATATTGCCTTATTCGTCAACAGTGACATCGACATACACTCATCACTCTCTCTCATCAAACAATCAATGGTCAAATTATATGGAAGCTCAACGCCATTATCTAGGAAGCGCGTTATGTCTTCCTCAATAGCTTTATAGGCGTCATGAAAACGAGATTCTCTATACGGACGCATCAATTTCTTGGAACTGTCTTGCTGGCAAAAGCAACAACGTTCCCAGTCAGTACTAGTCCGTACACGAAGAGGATTCTCACTCATTCTGTGAATGATTTTTGTGAACAATCGCGTTCTCGAATTAATTTCGACAGACAAATCAGAATTGCTTGCGGAATTACGCCAAACAAGAGATTGTATGGCAAAGAGACTGCTTCATAAAGAGCGTTGTTTCTCCGGGATCAGCGTCATTCAGGTTTGCCTGAATGACGCTGATCCCGGAGAAACAACGCTCTTTTCAAGTTCCAAGAAATTGATGCGTCCGTATAGAGAATCTCGTTTTATTCTACATCATCTCCCACGTCTGTTTCCAACACGTGCGTGGATCAGAGTTCACTTTCGCGCCCTTACAATCGGATGTATAGTCGGTAGACCGTCGAAAAGGAGGTTCCCTTCAGCCGCTGGCGGCCATTTTGGATTGTGCCGCTACTGGTCGCCACCGGTCGGTGTCAACTTGTAGCCGATCGTTTTTGAGAACCTCATAGCCTACACTAACAGTGTGCCAAATTTCAAGAAGGTATCACCAAGTGCACAATTCACCTGTATGTGACGAATTCCTCCCCCGCTAGTAGGATGAGTCATTTTGGAAAGATTTTACTCTAATTTGGTAGCTTTGGTTGACATATGTTAACTGAAGGGCCACATCATCCCAGGCCTCAGTTCTTTAGTACAATCTACACCTTAAATTATTCTTGTTGAAAACATAGCATGTAGGGTACAGAATTTAACATATTCTCAATTATCACAATTCTTGTCTTATTTCATAATCCTTTCATGAACTTTGAACATTATCCATTTCATCACATCATACACTACACACAGTCCAGTTAAGCTGCAGTGTCAGTGACACTCACATTTAACCTTCAATTGATTTAACCCTTAACTCTTTACCTGCTGAGTATTTTCAAGATTTTTTTTTATCAGATCCAGTCATGGCGGCTGTGAAGCTGCCATGACTAGATTTGATGAAACGTTCATATAAATTTAACATGAATCGTTGGTGAAAACATCCATTCACTTTATAGGGGAAAATTTGATTAAATAAATGTGCCCAAATTAAAAAAATTATTTCAATAGGAAGAGAAATCTTGTCCTGGGCAGGAATATCCGTCAGCAGCATGCAAGGAGTTGAAGGCCGGCAGATTTTTATATACATTTGCTGCATAATGACAGTCTACATATACATACGGGCTAATAGTAAAAAAAGTTTGGGGCTAAAAAATTATTTTGATTTTCAGGCAATCTCTCACTGAATTTAAACCTCCTCATAGGATGCTTTTATTGCCTTGTGGTCTCTTCCAATATTACTTCAAAATCGGGTGACATGAAACTTTTTATGTTTTTTGATTGATGCGATTGTAACTGAAATCTGAAGAGCTTATCTAAAGAGTCTAAACAATTTTATTTTTAAAATTAAAGTGAAATTATTCTCCTGTAGGTACCCCGGGAAGTGAAGCAGTGCTTTTTTACTATGGTAAACAAGCTTTGTTTTACTGGCAATGCCTGTGGTAGAAGTCCTCTAAAATAGGCAACATGGGTATAAACGATTGGCAAAACTTGACTTTATTTCCATGTTGCAGTCGCGATTGAACATTGTGCAGAAATATGTGACCTTAAACACCAATAAAAAAATAAATATGAATAAATAAATCGGTGGGTTGGTCCGGGCAGGTGTCTGGGTGTCCTCACACTGTTAGTGCAATAACCTGAACAAACGTTCTTCCGATTTGACTAACTTTTGCCGTACAGGTCTTTTGAAACAATATCTCAAACGAGTTCGAAAACTGGCTTGGCCCAATTTTTTGTTACAGGTTTATGGGCCTTAATTAGTCATTTTTTATGAATTTTGAGTTCGTTAGTGCAATAACTTGAACAAACGTTCCCCTGTTTGACTAATATTTGCCCTACAGGTCTTTTGAAATAATATTTCAAGTGAGTTCAAAAACTGGCCCAAACCGATTTTTACTTACTGAGTTATGAGTCGTAATTAGTCAGTTTTTACAAATATTTAGCTCATTAGTATAATAACTTGCACAAACGTTCTCTGATTTGACTAATATTTGCCATACAGGTCTTTTGCAATAATCTCAAGCGAGTTCAAAAACTGGTCTGGCCCAATTTTTTGTTACACAATTATGGGCCTTAATTTGTCAATTTTTAGCTCAACTTGACAAAGTCAAGCTGAGCTATTGCCATCACTTCTCGTCCGTCGGCGTACGTACGTACATACGTATGTACGTACGTATGTACGTACGTATGTACGTACGTTAGTACGTACGTCCACAATTTCCTTTGGCACACCTCACAGGTCGCATTTATGATCAGATTACTTTGAAACTTGGCATGCTTGTTTGGGGTGACCTCTAGATGGGAGCTATCGATTTTCTTCAATTTCCATCGAAAAATGTTGCCGCGGCCAACGTTCTTAGAACTTAGTTTAGTCAAACCACAATATTTCCCTTTGGCACACCCTTCAGGGCACATTTATGAATTGATTGCTTTGAAACCTGGTATGCTTATTTAGGGTGACCTCTAGATGGGAGCTATCGATTTTCTTCAATTTCCGGCAAAAAATGTTGCCATGGCCAACGTTCGTAGAACTTAGTTTAGTCAGACCTCAATATTTCCCTTTGGCACACCCTACAGGGCACATTTATGATCAGATTGCTTTGAAACCTGGTATGCTTGTTTGGGGAGACCTCTAGATGGGTGCTATCGATTTTCTTCAATTTCTGTCAAAAAATGTTGCTGCGGTCAACGTTCTTAGAACTTAGTTTAGTCAGAAGACTCAATATTTCCCTTTGGCACACCCTACAGGGTACATTTATGATCGGATTGCTTTGAAACCTGGCATGCTTGTTTGGGGTGACCTCTAGATGGGAGCTATCGATTTTCTTCAATTTCCATCAAAAAATGTTGCCGCGGCCAACGTTCTTAGAACTTAGTTTAGTCAAACCTCAATATTTCCCTTTGGCACACCCTACAGGGCACATTTATGATCAGATTGCTTTGAAACCTGGTATGCTTGTTTGGGGAGACCTCTAGATGGGTGCTATCGATTTTCTTCAATTTCTGTCAAAAAATGTTGCTGCGGCCAACGTTCTTAGAACTTAGTTTAGTCAGAAGACTCAATATTTCCCTTTGGCACACCCTACAGGGTACATTTATGATCGGATTGCTTTGAAACCTGGCATGCTTGTTTGGGGTGACCTTTAGATGGGAGCTATCGATTTTCTTCAATTTCCATCAAAAAATGTTGCCGCGGCCAACGTTCTTAGAACTTAGTTTAGTCAAACCACAATATTTCCCTTTGGCTCACCCTGCAGGGCACATTTATGATTTGATTGCTTGGAAACCTGGTATGCTTATTTAGGATGACCTCTAGATGGGAGCTATCGATTTTCTTCAATTTCCAGCAAAAAATGTTGCCACGGCCAACGTTCGTAGAACTTAGTTTAGTCAGACCTCAATATTTTCCTTTGGCACACCCTACAGGGCACATTTATGATCAGATTGCTTTGAAACCTGGTATGCTTGTTTGGGGAGACCTTTAGATGGGAGCTATCGATTTTCTTCAATTTCCGTCAAAAAATGTTGCTGCGGCCAACGTTCTTAGAACTTAGTTTAGTCAGAAGACTCAATATTTCCCTTTGGCACACCCTACAGGGCACATTTATGATCGGATTGCTTTGAAACCTTTCATGCTTGTTTGGGGTGACCTCTAGATGGGAGCTATCGATTTTCTTCAATTTCCATCAAAAAATGTTGCCGCAGCCAACATTCTTAGAACTTAGTTTAGTCAGACCACAATGTTTCCCTTTGGCTCACCCTACAGGGCACATTTATGATTAGATTGCTTTGAAACCTGGTATGCTTATTTACGGTGACCTCTAGATGGGAGCTATCGATTTTCTTACATTTCCGTCAAAAAATGTTGCCACGGCCAACGTTCTTAGAATTTAGTCTAGTCAGACCACAATATTTCCCTTTTATACACCCTACAGGGCACATTTATGATCGGATTGCTTGGAAACCTGGCATGCTTGTTTGGGGAGGCCTCTAGATGGGAGCTATCGATTTTCTTCGGTTTCTGTCAAAAAATGTTGCCACTGGCAAAACAAATGACATTGGTACCAATGATCTTCAATTTTGCCATTTCATTTATAACTTACCAAGTTCAAGTTTGTCAAGTTGAGTTACAGTGTCATTGACACTTTCATTATGAATTTTGAGCTCTTTAGCACAGTGACTTGCACAAACATACAGTCTTTTGCAGTAATATCTCAAGCGAGTTCAAAAACTGGCCCGGCATGATTTTTCTTTACGTGGTTATGGACCTTAATTAAATACTTTTTATGAATTCTGAACTTGTTAGTATTTATTTGAACAATGGTTCCAGATTTTACATACGGCACATGATTGACAATCGGGATATGGACATGCAACACTCTCCAATTGCCACCACAACACCACCATCTCCGATGCCCACCTCTTGTCAATTTATTACTATAAATGATTGAAATGAATCTTTAGCATTTCAAAAGTAGTAAAAGTCCCTTTGTTTAATCCGAGTTAGTAAATTGCCATATCTTTTGAATTGCTGATGATCATTTCAATGATTTAAATTCACAAGTAGAAATTACAATTCAGAAAAATGTAATTGTAAAATTTTTGTACTATTGGTCCCAAGTTGCTTTGCAGTTTTTTATGAGCAGCCAAGAATTACCCAGAAACAACTGCCAAGGTACTTACAATGTAACCTCAAGTTTACTCAGAGACTGCTTGTTGGAGTACCTGTTTTCTTCCAGTAAAAGTTGAAATTAAGCTTGTAGAGGTTAAATCTTAACCTGCTAAATAACTTTAAATCATTGCTCATCAAATCTAGTCATGGCTGCTGTGAAGTAGCCATGATTAGATTTGATGAAAAATTCATAAAAGTTTCACTCAGGAGAACATTGGTCAAAAAGTCTCTGCAATTCACAGAGGGAAATTTTGGTTAAATATCTTACTTTTACTTATTTTAATGCCTAGAGATTTAATGTCATGGGTAGGAATATCTGCTAGCAGCATACAAGATGTTAAAAAATATTCTGAGGCTCCAATAGAGCCTGAGAAACCAAAAATAGCATCTTAGACAGTCAGTGTAACAAAAACTTTCTTCTGTTCGACTGAACAGCAACTGACTTGGCAAGTCTTTGATGTCCTCCAATTAGACCAATCTGAAGGCCATGTTTGAAAATACTATTTTTGTTTTAAATTGTTCCCTGAGTGAGCACCTGGCCCTTTCCTTCCTTCACTAATAAAGGGCCACAATAATCTTGTGCTCTTCACCTTTCTATAACTGGATTACTATTTTTTCCCTATCCATCAGTCCCTGTATAGGGCTGTTTATTAAAAGGATTTTGAAAAAAATTAGAAAACAGATGTGGATTCAAAATTAAATGTACAGTTTCCATTTCCAGATTGACTTAGATAAATCCATGGAGGAACAAGGCCCATTTGATATGATATTCCATAAAGTGGCAGATGAAATGGTGAAAGGAGACCAGGGGGATATAATTTCAAAGAGAAGAATTAAAAATTTTGAGGTTTGTTGATAAAGTCATAAATAATATTTACGATTCATGGTTGTATTTAAACATTTAATATTTGGATTGTTATACAGTGTAACTATGGACATTCTGAATTTGACATGAGTAAAATTTGGGATGAAGTGGGATGAACTGTTGTTGCTGCTTTCTGTGTGTCATGCATCTGTTGTTTTGGGTGAACATTTCTTGTATCTCTTTCTTTTCAAAACAGTATGGTTGTTTTCATTAAAAGCAACTTGGTCAGCGATAGCATCATGGGTAAGTCATGGGGTGGATTGGGGTGAGGGATTGGGGACTTACACTACCCCCTCTCCCCCATGCATATTTCTGAAAAAATGACAGCCTCATATATCACTCTATTCCCAGAATTCCTTCACTTCCTGGGTACTTTAGCCTTAAAAAACCAATGCAGGTTGCTCTAACTGCCGTGAAAAGTTTAAAAGTCTTCCCAGGATAAACACACTCTTAACTCAGCATGAAGTAAAACACAGTTGGTTTGGAATGGGAGGGGGTGGGGGGAATCATGCCATACATATGAAAAATGGATACAATTGATGCTCAGTGAGCTCTGTTTAAGAAAACTGAATTGATAAAATTCTGGGTTGTATTCGGTACAGTGGAGCCCACTAATTGGATATCTCTTCACTGAATTACAATGTTAATTGAATATAATCTCCCAACACAAAACCATTTACCATACCTCCAGTACAAATTTGCCCTGTTAATTGAATATATGTTATAGAGTAAACTCCTGTTAATTGAATAAAAAATCTTGTAGCCTGTCAAGAAATTACCCTGACTTTCCTAGTTTTCCTTTGTTTATAGACCTATTTGTCCTTAGGACATCCAATACAGTAGGGCTGTCATTTTCAGGTGGGCGATCATCCTCGGCTGCAGTCGCCCGCCTAAAGTCAAAATTCTGCGGACGGTAAACATCCACCTAACCCTGATTTGTGTGGACCATTAATAATTCAATCCAAGGCACCTTAAAATAGGCCATCACAAACGACAATCTTCACGGATAGAAGGAGGCAATGAAGCACACTTCTTCCTGGACTGGAGTAATTCATTTGTGTGAATGAATAACAGAAAAAAATGAAAAAAGAAATAATTCTATAAAAAACGAACCGCTACATTCGAAATTACGAGAGACATTCGTGAAAACATTGGACTGAGTAATCAACAAAAGTGACTCAGATATCACAACTTACTTAATAAAAGTTAACACAATCACAAGAAATATGATTTGTGTTGTGTTGTGTTTCTTCTATTTCACTGGCATTTGAAGTGGGGACTATAAAGACGTTTTTGTATATTTGGAGGGTTGTCTAATTACCAAAATACCCACAACAATTGCATATTGTCCCTCCAAACCATGATAAGAGTTAGTGACTCCTCAAAAAATAAAGAAATGTTGATTTTTGTTAAAATGACTATGCATATGTTCCCACAACATTCCCAATATTTAACTTTTTTATTTATTTTTTAAGCATCAATTTTAAAAGTAATGGATGAGGTGGTGGAGGAAATTCAGGAAAATTACAGTCTTTGTCTTGTATGGAGAAAACAAGCATTGCCGTGAAAAAATCTCACTATTTTGAGTTTTTCAAACTTGACATGTCTGTTCCTTCCTATGGAAGCCCAAATTTGAACTTAGTTCATTATGGGGGATAATTTTTAAAAACCTTCTTCAGATCCACCAGTCAGAATGCTTTCATATTTGGTATACAACATCTCTAAGGTGGTCAGATTCAAGTTTGTTCAACTTGGGTCCCTAGGTATATATTTGAGCTCGCTATGGTAGCCCAAATTTTAACTTAGTCCAATATGAGGAAATTTCTTTAAAAATTTTCTTTTTCAGATCACCCGGTCGGAATGCTTTCATATTTGGTATACAACATCTCTAGGGGGGTCAATTTCAAGTTTGTTTAAATCGAGTGCCTGGGTTAATATTTGGGCTCCATATGGGAACCTGAAATTTAACTTAGTACAATATGAGGGAATTTCTTCAAAACTCTTCTTCAGATTCACCTGTCAGAATCCTTTCATATTTGGTTTACAACATCTCTAGGGGAGTCAGATTCAAGTTTGTTCAAATTGGTTCCCTGGGTTAACATTTGGGCTCCCTATAGTAGCCCGAAATTTAATTTCGGGCAATATGAGGAAATTTCTTTAAAAATCTTTTTCAGATCCACTAGTCAGAATGCTTTCATATTTGGTATAGATCGTCTCTAGCAGGATCAGATTCAAGTTTGTTCAAATTGGGTCTGTAGGTTAATATTTGGGCTCGCTATGGTAGCCCAAATTTTAACTTAGTGTAATATGAAGAACTTTCTTTAAAAATTTTCTTCTTCAGATCCAACAGTCAGAATGTTTTGATATTTGGTATGCAGCATCCTTGGGGGGGTGGGGGGGAGGGAGATTTACATTTGTTCAAGCCATGTCGCTAGGTCCATATTTGGGTCACTGTGGGAGCTTGAATTGTAACTTAGTTCGAAATTAGGCATTTTCTTAAAAAATCTTCTTCTTCAGATCCAGAAGTCGGAATGTTTTGATTTGTGGTGTGTAGCATCCTTAGAGGGGTGAGATTCAAGTTTGTTAAAGCCAAGTCCCTTGGTCCATATTTGGGCTCCCTGTGGGAGCCCGAATTATAACTTAGTCAATATGAGGAATTTTTCTTTAAAAATCTTCTTCAGATTCATCAGTCGGAATGTTTTGATATTTGGCATGCAGCATCCTTAGGGGGTGAGATTCAAGTTTGTTCAAGCCAAGTCCCTGGGTTCATATTTGGGCTCAATGTGGGAGCCTGAATGATAACTTAGTTCAAAATGAGAAATTTTCTTTAAAAATCTTCTCCTTCAGATCCGGCAGATGAATGCTTTTGATATTTGGTATGCAACATCCTTAGGGGGTTAAGATTCAAGTTTGTTCAAGCCATGGCCCTAGTTCCATAAAATATGTTTCTCATGACTACATTCCTTTGTAGTGTTGATGAACCATGTCTAACTGAATGTGACCCCCAAATACTTCTTTGAACCACTTTGGCCGGTGAGCAATTAAGGCTCCTTGGGGCCTCTTGTTTCATATGGAAATTGCTTCATTGATACTATTTTTGCACTTGTAGGGCTGAAAATTCTCTACGCTCTGTCAGACACGATAGAGTTGGTTAAATTTGCCTTGTGGGAAAAAATTGCTACAGTGGAGCCCACTTAATTGGATATCTCTTAACTGAATAACCCTGTTAATTGAATATAATTTCCCAACACAAAACCATTTACCATACCTCCAGCACAAATTTGACCTGCTAATTGAATATAGGTTATAGAGTAAACTCTGGTTAATTGAATAAAAAATCTTGTAACCTGTCGAGAAATTACCCTGACTCTCCACAGTTTTCCTATTTGGCCTCAGTACATCCAACACAGGCATTTAATTTATTATATCTTGTTTGACAGAACTCATTGAGCCCTGTCAAACAAGATATAATAGAATAAATGCTAAGTTTATCTCTAAAATACAAGAAAGAGACACAATCCCTGTTTTTCATTTGCAAAGTGGCTATTCAAACTTAACAGTGTTCCACTGTACTTCAAATTTCAGTTGTTTGACATTGGTGTGGAGGGGGTTAAGTAATGGGTTAATCCTTTGCCTGACACAAATAGCAGATGACACTTGCATACAGTTTTCTGCAGTAACTCAAACATTTTCAGTTTTGAAAGAAAACATAGCGTTTGGCCCCTCACTGGAATGAGCTCAACAAGTTCATTCCAGTCAGGGTTTATAAGCTATTGGTGGGTGTGTGTGGGGGGGGGGGGGGTGTAGGGGGAGGTGGCATTAAGGAGCAAAAATTATAAAAACAGCAAAATTTGCATGGCCATTTTTGAGAATACTGCTTGTCATTTTTGATTGTTAACTGCTAGTGCACTGAATTATTTTTGTGTAAACAAAATTTTTTCACATGTTTTTGCCTTGTTACACTATGGGAGAGTGCTATAGGTATTCTCCCCTAAATTGTAACAAGGCAAATTCATACGGACTAAATGATTTCATTTCAAATATATTATTAAGCACTTCCACAGAATATGAAGCCTGTAAGTTGTGGCACCCACACTTCAGGGTAAAGTCAAAATTTGGGCCTCCAGCACTCATCCAGTTAATATTGGGTAAAGTGTTAACAGCATTTCTCTTGTGAAAACAAAGACATGCCAATCTTTGAACATTGATATTCCAAAATAGATCCTGGCAATGAAATTTGGAAAACAATCTGATTCTTACTTGTAACATGTGTGGGAACATTTAAATCAGGCTCTGTTGCAGCTGAGTTCTGAAAGAAATCCAATAATCTGTCCCACTTTCACTTACATATCTCAATAAACATGAAATGAGGGAAAGGGAGAAAAATCATTACATAAAACCAAGGAACATGTTCTTTTGTGCTCTATTTTGTGAGAATTGAATTATTACCTCATATGTATAACTGGGTCAGTCACTTGTATTCACTGACTAGAGGTGTGGTGAGATAACCAAGTCCTTTCAGAGATCGAAGGAGGCCTGGCTAGGGCGAGCTGTTGTGGTCTCTTGTAGGTGAGAATGAGATGTATTAGGGTAGTCTCTGTGTGAAGTCTCGTTTTCAGGCCTTGGCCTACCTAAAATTAAAAAAAAAAAATATTACGAGGGCATCAAATAGACTTTTTTCCTGTATTGTATAAAATTAAAAAGTTACATCTATACAGAATGCCATACTCTACTCAGAATGTGGAGCGTAAAAGGATTTCTAGTAGGCATGTGGTAGTAAACTCTGATGGACATTAACCCTTTACCAATGCAGACGATATCAAAATTTATTATACCCCACGCAATGAAGTTGCTGGGGTATAATGTTTTTGACTGGTCCGTCCGTCAGTCCTACTTGTTTTCTGGACTTTTTTTCTACACGCTTCCAGATATTGAGCTGATTTTTGGTATGTGAGTCTAACATGGTGGCCTACAGATCAAGTTTGCATTTTTTTCCGCTCCACTGATTTTTACCGAAATTACAGCCCTTGGACTCTGAAAAATTCATCAAAATTACAGTTTTCTGGACTTTTTTTCTACACGCTTCCATATATTGAGCTGATTTTTGGTATGTGAGTCTAACATGGTGGCCTACAGATCAAGTTTGCATTTTTTTCCGCTCCACTGATTTTTACCGAAATTACGGCCCTTGGACTCTGAAAAATTCATCAAAATTACAGTTTTGCAGACTTTTTTCCTACACGCTTCCAGATATTGAGATGATTATTGGTATGTTAGTCTAACATGGTGGCCTACAGAACAAGTTTGCGTTTTGTTCCGCTCCACTGATTTTTACCGAAATTACGACCCTTGGACTCTGAAAAATGCATTAAAATTACAGTTTTCCGGACTTTTTTTCTACACCCTTCCAGATATTGAGCTGATGTTTGGTATGTTAGTCTGACATGGTGGCCTACAGAACAAGTTTGCATTTTGTTCCACTCCACTGATTTTTACCGAAATTACGGCCCTTGAACTTTGAAAAGTTCATCAAAATTACAGTTTTCTGGACTTTTTTTCTACACCCTTCCAGATATTGAGCTGATGTTTGGTATGTTAGTCTGACATGGTGGCCTACAGAACAAGTTTGCATTTTGTTCCGCTCCACTGATTTTTACCAAAATCACGGCCCTTGAACTTTGAAAAGTTCATCAAAATTACAGTTTTCTGGACTTTTTTTCTACACGCTTCCAGATATTGAGCTGATTTTTGATATGTTAGTCTAACATGGTGGCCTACAGAACAAGTTTGGGTTTTGTTCCGCTCTACTGATTTTTACCAAAATTACGGCCCCATAGACTTCGAAAAGTTCATCAAAATTACAGTTTTCGGGCTTTTTCTCTGCTTGAATTCTTTCAATACCGTTGAAAATACAGAACACTGTTTTCTGCAGTATTCCTAGAATCTATGTTTATTTTTTAAAAATGATTAGAGCTTGAAATATCGGGGTGCGTGGGGTATGTGAGCGTGCTCACTAAGATTCTATATTTACACATCAATTAAACTTTAAACCCTTGTATTTAACCGAATCGCTGCCATGACGTAAATGTTTCTGTATTCAACTGGTGATGTACAAGCTGGAACTTTTCCCCCAGCACCGTTTATACTAGTTCCTTTCCTGTCTAGTCTTTAGTTATGCTTCGAAAAGTTTCCAAATTTTTGTTATACAATTATCGATCGTGAGAATGAAAACGTCCAAAGCAAAATAAGTCAGTTCACAAAAAAATTAGTTAACCAAGAATGAGACAATATTAAAAAAAACCCAATCATTTCCAACCACAACATTAACCCAGTCCCGTGGCCATCTCGTCTGCGGATCCCGTTATATCTAAATTGGTCAACTTTATTTCGGTAAGTCTTTGGACATCTTGACATGCTTCGAACTTTTGCTAATCTGCCCAAATTTGTACTTATATTATTTACTGACAGTAATAGCCACCAAATGGTAAGGCGTGAATGGACACCAGCCGAAGAGAAACAGCGATATGAATTTCAACAAACACGCCCAATAGAAAAGATAACGAATGTAATTTAGACTGGTTTCCAAAAGGTGGTTTTGATATTTTATTGATCCATTTGATCAGTACAGCTTCAAGCAAAACAAACAGACTCTTCAGCTTTGGGTTTAAACATCAGAATTAAAATTTGTTTGTTTAAATGAATTTTAATGCATCGGATATGTGATAAACACAGAATGCGTTGCCTGTATGAATCGGTGGGTGTTTTACATAACTCGTTGGAATGGCGTAGTCATATTACTCGTTGGAATGGCATAGTCATATTTCGCGAGAGCCTACAGCTCTCGTGAAATATGACTACGCCATTCCAACTCGTTATGTAAAACACCCACCGATTCAAACACACATTGCATTCTGTCTATTTATCCAACTTTGACAAATTCTGTGGTCTTAGAACAGGTATTTTAACATACAGTCTAGACGAGGCCTTGTGGACATTAGTCATTACTTTAACTTCATTCATGCTGCTGGTGGATATTCCTGCCCAGGACAGACATATTAACCTGAGAAAAAAAATTCAGGGAACTTGAGGGTGATTTTCAGGGAAATTGCATGAATTTCAGGGAATCTGCACGAAGAATATACATAAGAACTAAACAATTTCAGCTCTTGGACCACCACTGACAATAGGTTGCACCCAGTAGTTCATAGGCTAAAAATTTGCAGATGCCATGTTAGAAAATCATTGGTTCAAAAACTTCATCTCCCTCTTTTTACCTCCCCCACTACCATACCCTAGCCCCACCCCCACCCCCACCACCACCTGTGGATACAATTAGGCCAAAGTGCACAGTCATATAATTCTCTTCTGGAATGGGCGATAAAGTGTAATTCCATTTTTCATGACACACACAATTTGATCCAACTTTCCCCTTATTCAGTGTTGTTTGTGGTGTGTTTCTTTTTTATGCACCAATTTTTGTGAGGGGATGTTTCAGCCTAGAGGGATCGAGATTTTTTTCTCATCATCAGTAATTCATGAAGATAGATGTCAATAGGTGATATATTTAAGACACCTATTTTTGCCTCTGCACTTGTAAATTGATCATGCAGCAAAATTGAAATGAATAAAATAGAGGGAAAAAAACATGGATACAAGTGAATTGTTTATAGAAAAGGACTCTTTTATTAAATATAATTCACTTGTAAGCAGGGTGTGGGGGGGGGGGGCATCAGATTGTTTTTGGACACAAGGCGGGGTTGGATGGGTAAGTCAGCGGCTCTGAATATATGTTTTTTCCATGCCTTGAAATTTTTTTCATATGAGCTCTTATCTTTCAAATAAGTGATGCAAATTGATCAAGGAATCTGGTGCAGGTTTTTTGTCACCACTCCATCTCCTTTTGGTTAACATGGGGAGGGGTGATTAGTAGTACAGGATAGAGGTTAGCAGCATGGGAAAGTGGACAGACGTTCACTGTTCCCCATCATTGGTTCAGCATTTTGAAGAAAGTTAAAACAATTTAAATAAATTATCATTTATGTAGTCTAACATAAATGTAATCTAACCAGATCAGACAATAAAAGATCTCTTCTCACATAGAAATCATACAGTGGCATAATATGCCTTTTCCCAATGCAGATGACTACTTTTACAGACTCTCATTATGTAATTATGAATTTCAGTCATATACATGTATGAGCAAAATGTAGGGTTGTTATTGATCATTCAAGCCTTAGGCTTAGTGGGTAGCCTTCAAACCAATTCCCTTCAATTTGTGATGTACTTCCAGAAAAATCTCAACCATCAAATAGGACATTATATCTTATTGATAGAGGGTTGATTGACAGCAGAAACTCTTAACTTATTGATAGAGAGTTTATCAATAGGGAAAGTGATTCCCTGTTAACTAACTGTTTATACAATGGCATAAACAGTTTTTTAACAGGGAATCAGTTCAGTTAATATGAATTTCAGCCATTTACCCCTGGACCATAGTGTATAGCACTTGTTGAGGAAGAAACTGTATGTCTAGAGAGAAACCTGGCATATGAGGTCTGAAAACTTTGCAAACAAAAAAATATCTGGTTGGATGATCTAAAAATAGAAATAAAATTGACTTCTTTTAAAATAAACTATAGCAATCTACTGTAACAAAGAATAAAATTAAATCATAGAATAATGTGTGTGGGATCATCTGAGTCAGAAAGGATATACATGTGTATTATGTTTCAGTGAGATCAAGCTGAATGTTGTAAAAACTACTTGGAAAGTGACTCCTGTCACTGGTCCTGAAACAGATTTTGAGCAAATTGGTTTCTTATCAACCTACCCACAATTGTTTACTACAGGCTTGCACTACAGTGGAAGTCCCTAACTCGGATAATATACTCTCTATTTTTGTCTTTCCCAAGCAATTTGGGAAAGAAAAGTGGTGCAAAAGCACCAAGAAAAAATAAGCCAAAATTGGGTCGAGTGCAACCGGCGCAGACCCAGTACGGGACGCTCTCTTCCAAGTACAACTCCACGACTTCTGTTGCCAGTGCGCATATGCGACGCTAATGACTCATTCTTTTTTTTATCTGAGACACATGAAAGATGTGTCCCCGCCATATGCAGTAGTTGAGGGTGTTCATCTACTTTCTGTTTCTGTTGAGTTCACCTTTTTCTTCTACTGCTCTCACCTCTGTTATTTCCAGTTCGGTTCCTTTTGGGCAATTCCTTTTGCCCTCGCCTTGGTGCGTTCTCGTGGCTGTTTCTTCCGCACCTGCGGGTGGTGTGGAATGCTGTCGTTTCGGGAGCCTCCCAACTCGACCACGTCTGGTGTGAGTTATACCCCCTCTGTGGGGGATGTGCAGCTCCTCCCATACCCGGGGGGGGGGAACACTGTCGTTTTGGGGCCGCCCGACTCAACCACGTCTGGTGAGAATTGCTCCCCCTCTGAGGGGGATGTGCAGCTCCTCCCACACCAGCGGGGGGTGGGGAATGCTGTCGTTTTAGGGCTTCCCGACTCGACCATGTCTGATGAGAGTTATTCCCCTTCCATGGGGAATGTGCAGTTTTTTTTACCGTGGTGGATACTGCGGGAGCTGTTGGATTTCTGGTGAAGAGATACCTGGTTCCGGGACTATGCGCCCTCTCCAGTCGACATCTGAGGCTGTCACTAGGGTTGTGACTCCTCCTTTGGAGGCCGAGCTAGGTGGCCCTCTCCGCTTTTCCGCCAGTTCCAACAGCTCCCGTCGTATCTGCTGCTACTGCTGTTCCGTCTGCAACGTCATTGGGCACCGTTTTTAGCCAGCCTCGGCTTATCCCTGCAAGAGTCTGCAGGGATGTCTTTAGTGTGGTTGTGGGGTATCGGCCTCAGCTTTCCCCGGCTTCAACTCGGCGAAGTCTGAAGTGGCTGCCGACTGAACCCCCTACTGTGTCCTCTCAACCGTTGAGCACAGTAGTTTTATACCTGCAGTGGTCTGCAGCGGTGTCTGGGAGTGTAGACGTGGGGGTATAGGCCTCAGCCTTTCCTGACTTCAACTCGGCAAAGTTGGAAGTGGCTGCCGGCCGGACCCTCTACTGTGGTCTCTGTTCCGTTGAGTACCACAGTTTTGTCATTGGCATTTTCCGTCTGCTCATTCTGGTCACACGGTCAGTTTTGCGGGACCAGCACCTTCTGTGCAGCCTGGACCTTCTGTCCTGCAGAGGTCCACGGCAACTCTCCCGAGTTCCAGCTATGTTGATCCTGGGATGTGTCATACTCCTATACACGTCTGCCCTCAGATGTTTCGGCTGCCACCCGTCGCCCTGCTTCGGGTGTATTGGAGGATCGTGACCCTTCGCTGGTTAAGAGGGTCAGGTGTGAAGCCACTTTGCTGCTTCGTTCCCATGTCGAACCGGCTGGTACGTGCAGTGTCAGCTTAGAGAGGCCCTCTCCTTACTCACTCAGGTTCTGTCCAAGTGCCTTCCCGTTGCTTCCACCGAGGCAGCGAGTGGTTTCCAGGTGCCCCCTATGGCGCCGCCTCCCGGAATTGGAAACAGGCCGCTTTCTGATCCCCCTGGTGCCTACACCATGGGAGGCGTCGGCTGGTTTGCCCACGATGGGCTATGTGTCTTCCGACTCCGGGGAGGAGTCCGACATCCTTGATGTCGAGAGCCAGCAGTCTTCTGACTTGGGGGCAGCTCTTGACTTTGTGTTTGTGTTCCTTCCGGATCTCAAACTATCAAACCAGCCGACAGTGTCAGCCAGGCCGCGATCATCGGTCGCGCACCTACAGCCTGTGGAGCAACCTGCTTCTGGGCATCTTCGACCGTGCCAGTCAGTACAGGTGGTAGAAGCATTTTCAGCATTGGACTCTAAGCTGAGTTCCAAGGCTTTGAAGGCTCCGTTCTTCACCAGGGTTGACACCTTTTTGCCTCCGGTGCGTTATCGTTTCTACGATTTCACCAATCCGTCAGTCTGCCAGACTTTGACGGTTTTGGATCAAGCCCAAGTCAGCCGTTCATTCCTGTGACGACTCTGGAGTCCATGTTGGGCTTATCGAGAGAAATGCTGGGTATGCTTTCTCTCTCCGATCGCGTCGTATCTGCCACCATATAGGTTTGACGATGTACAAACTCCTTTGCGTGTGCTGTCCAAGGTACTCATGCATCTTACTCACACGCATGTCTGTGACACGCCTATTTTGGAACTAGTTCGAAGGGACTCTGTGCTGGACACAGGCCGATCCCTTCCTGGGGGCAGCGCGCTGCTCTTCGATCTGCTTCTTTGGCAGGTCCGCTACTGTTCCATGGGTTCCGTGTCAACGGTCCGGGATGTCATCCTACGTCATTCCAAAGATCAGCGCTGCTTCGTCAGCTTGATCAGCCTTCTAGGGGAGGCAGGGACCGTTCAAAGCCTAACAAGTACCCTTCTGCTTCCTCTGCGAAGCAAAGGGCTGATCCTTCTGCCACCGCTTCTACTTCTAACTCATGGGATAAGGGTAAGCGCCGACAGGCTAGAGGAAAGTCTCAGGATTCTTCATTCAGTAGAGGTGGTGGTTTCTCTCGCGGGTTTCTTTGGGGCTCGAACTGAAAGTCCTCACCTCGATTTGTCCAGGTTGGAGGAAAGATAGCAGAGTTCGCAGATCGTTGGGCCACCATCACATCCGATCCTTGGGTGTTATATGTTGTTCGGTCCGGGCTGCAAAATATCCTTCCGAAGGCACCCCACTCTGTCCAGAGTGCCTCTTCCAACCACAGTTCCTTCAGACGTTTTACATCGGGAGCTTTTGTCCACGGAGATAGACAATCTCCTGGCCAAGGGGCAATCGAGGTCGTCAAGAACATTCAGTCAGTGGGTTTTATTCCCACCTGTTCTTGGTGCCGAAGAAGTGCATCCGACTCCGACCGGTTATCGATCTGAGTATCCTGAATCAGTCTATCATTGCTCCCATGTTCAGCATGGAGACTTTCTGGTCAGTCCGACGTTACATTCACCAGGGAGTTTTCGCTTCCAGCATCGACCTGCGAGACGCTTACTTTCACGTTCCGATTCATCGGGTGTCGCAAAGTATCTCAGGATTGCTTTTCTGGGGCGAGTTTACCAGTTGAAGGCCATGCCTTTCGGCCTCAACCTGGCTCCTTGAGCCTTCACCCGACTGATATCGCATGTGATAGCCTTCCATCGCACACAGTCCAGGGTGACTACGTTGGCATATCTATCCTCCAGAGGCATTCCAATGCTGCCTTACTGGAGTTGGATGTCGACACTCTGTTGAGCTTGCTCACGTCACTAGGATTCAGAATCAACGCGGAGAAGTCATATCTGGTCCCTTCTCAGTCGTTTTGTCATCTGGGGATGGCTTTCCGCACTCAGTTCAATATGGTGGCGGTTCCCCAGGCCAGGGCTGTGATTCTCTCAGCTTTTGCTCTGACTCTGTTCCAAGTCCACATCCGCGACACCACGGGGTATTCTCCGGCTGCTCGGTCTCTGTGGTTCGGTGACGGATCTCATTCCTCTAGGTCGGTTGCATGTCCGACCTCTCCAACACTTTCTGCTCAGTCGTTGGAGGCCGAATGTCGATTCTCTGGATCTGGTGCTTCAGTTACCAGAATCTCTTATCCTCATCTTCTCCACTGGACGAATGTTCAGTGAATCACGCAGGGTGTCGCGTTGGACTTACCCACGTCCGATCGCGTTCTGACGGCAGATGTCAGCGATCTCGGATGGGGTGCGACGTTGGATCCTCTTTCCCTTCACAGGATTTGGGACCAGGATCGGGCATCTCTACCATCAACCAGAAGGAGCTTCTTGCTCTTCTTCCGAGTTTCAGGCAGTGGATCCCTCACCTGTCAAATTGTCAGGTCATTCTGTTCGACAGTGGTTGCTTACATTCGGCTTACACTCGGTTCCAATGTACGAATTGGCTCGGGATCTTCTGCTGCTCGCTCAGGATGTCAATGCCGGGGTGGTTGTTCGTCACATTCCCGGTCGTCTGAACATCCTAGCCGACTCCCTGTCCCGACGGGGCAGGTTCTTTTCCACCGAGTGGATGCTCCACATGGCGGTGTTCCATTGATCTCTTTGTGACTCGTTGGAACCATCAGGTGGACACTTTCGTGTCCCCGTGTGCAGATGCTCTGGCTTTTGCCATGGACGCTCTGGCCCTCCTTTGAGACAGTCTTGTTGGCTACGCCTTCCTGCCGGTTCCGATTCCGCCTCAGGTTCTCGCCCAGATATGAACCTGCAGTCGTCGAATCCTTTCGATCACACCCCTGTCGCCTGTCGTGTGGATCAATCTCCTCCGCTCTCTGTTAGCGGCGGTTCCGGCATGTCTCCCTCTACGTCGCGACTTTCTTTGCCAAAGTCACCCGAGCAGGTTTCAAGTTGACCCGACTTCATTGTGCCTTCGCACATGTCTTTTATTGGGTCCTGTCTCCTTCGTAGTGGTTTTTTCGAGACAAGCAGTGGAGTTGCTTTTCTTCTTCAAGGAGGCACTCACTCCACTGGTTTAGCCTCTGTGGCTAAGTGGAAGGTTCTTCTGTCGATGGTGTGTGATCACTCTGTTGCTTCTGTCACTCCTTCGATCACACCGCTTGCGGAGTTTCTGATATATGTTTGTTTCTGGGGGTCTCCAGCAATGGGTACAAGTCCATGCTTCGGAGACCTTTTTCATATGTGGTACCACATTGTTTCGACACTCATCCTTGCCTCTCCAAGCTTGTTCAGCTCTTTTCCTTGAAAAGGCCTAGGACTTTGCAGTTTACTCCAAGATGGACACTTTCTTGGGCGCTGCTCTGCTTGGGGGTGGGGGACGTTCATGCCTTTATCCTGGATGGATATGCGTTTTCTCACATGCCAGATCTCTCCTGCATCCATTTCTCGATGGATTTGTCTTGCTATTCGTGCAGCTTCCGCTCGTCTAGCTACTGGTGATTGTATTACCAATTGTTTTTTCTGCCACGAGGTGCGTGCATTGTCTTCCTCTCTGGGCTTTTACTAACTCTGTCATGTTGTCGGATGTTATACTGGCAGCCTACTGGAGAAATGCTACCTTCTCCAGTTATCTGCGACAGTTGCAAGAGCCGACAGAGGATCTTTGTCCTAGGGACCCTCTTTCTTCGGCTCAGGCTGTTGTCTATTCCAGCCATTTAGCTTTTTAGAAGGGTCAGTTCCAGCTCCATGCTGTTACTGCTCTTTCTGTCTGTGCGTCGCACAGAACCATACGCCTCATCTTTCATTGTCTTTTAATAATGTTTGTGATGCTATGGTTGGCAAGCCTCTGGACCTCTTCCGTCTGTTCACAGTTCCAGTGCACTTGGGTTATGTGTAGGAATACAGCCTATTGTCTATTCAGCCTGTAGTAAACAATTGTGGGTAGGTTGATAAGAAATCTAAATTTTATAGTAAATTTCCTTTCTTATTATATCTACCACAATTGTTTACATCGAGGCCCTCCTGTCTTCTTATGCGGGTAAGAATCCTTCCTCCCCGCTGATCACATAACTTTAACGTTGGCGGATTCAAAAGAATGAGTCATTAGCGTCGCATATGTGCACTGGCAACGGAAGTCGTGGAATTGTTCTTGGAAGAGAGCGTCCCGTACTGGGTCTGCGCCGGTTGCACTCGACCCAGTTTTGGCTTATTTTTTCTTGGTGCTTTTGCACCACTTTTCTTTCCCAAATTGCTTGGGAAAGACAAAAATAGAGAGTATATTATCTGAGTTAGGGACTTCCACTGTAGTGCAAGCCTGTAGTAAACAATTGTGGTAGGTACAATAAGAAAGGAAATTTACTATAAAATTTAAATTTTCAGCATCTGAATTGAATGAACAGCCTCCAATATATTGTAGGATAACACTGACATTCATTGTGGGAAAGGTAATATATAAATCACAGGGGCGTCACTCGACACACCAGAGCCCCAAAATTTCCATAATGCATCCTGATCAAATTTGGAGAGATATGTTAGACCTTTGCAACTCACGTGGTTACCATTTCTTTCTCACTTTCTCATCTGACTTGCTAAGATGACACAACCGAAGCTTACTAACTGCTCCACCAAAAGAAGCACGACTCATATCGGTCAAGGTGCAACAGCCTAATCACCCTTCATCACCTTTACTATTGACAGGTTCATTACAATATTGAGCTTACTGCCTCTATGAATTGTGCACTTGATAATGCTTAATAAATTCAGATTAGACCGATGAAACTAAAATCGAGTGTAGAAATGGGTAGAAACAGAAAGAAATAGCAGCAAATACAGTGGTGAAATCAGGTAAAACATCGAAATTTTCAACATATTTCACACCTGTTCCTGCTACACCTGTCTTAACCCTTTACCTAATGAATCGCCCGCATCCACCTGCGTAATATGCAAATTCAGCAGTTGAAAAAATATTATTTTTCCAAACCTTTAGCACAGTCTACAGGTGATATTTATGAAGGGATTTCATTGTACCTTGATAGGATGACTCCAAATAATGTCTAGATGAGAACGTCCCCTTTTGGTCGCGATCATTCAGCCTTGATGGCTGCCCGAGCCCAAAACCCCAAAACCATATCATATGACCCTTCATTGGAACGAGCTCGTTGAGCTCGTTCCAACGAGGGTCACATGATATGGTTTTGTTGAAATTTTTGGAAAAATGATATTTAAAATAAATTTTTATATTGTCTACATTGGGTAAAGGGTTAATACTGTTCAGGTAGAATGCCAGTTTATGCTGTTTACTCTCCTGATTACCCATGTATACACTGACTATCAGTGTCTGTGGGAAAATTTAATAAATTCATAAACTTGCCAAGAAATGGCACCAAATTCCACTTGCAAACTTTGGAGAATTCTGTTTTATCTCCATTAATTGGTTGTGGGTAGATTAAATTCGGGGAATGGTTATTCAAACAATACAAACCATGTTTCAACAAAAATACCTTGTTGAAATTGCCAATCATAGCAGTTTATGTGGGATTTACTCTATTTTTTTTGGGGGGGGGGGGGAGGGTGGGGGGGGGGGGTGGGGAGGTGGTAGATACCAAATTTAAAAATGGAAAAAAAAAATTTCCATCAAAAAAGGGGTGGGTGGGTGCCCAAGGGTTGGAAAAAAACTTTTTGCTCCTAATGTCCAAAATTTTTTTCCACGATCCTCATGTAATGTTAATGTAATGTTGCTAACATGGCCACAGTTGCAGCTCATAGCTACCATGGAAAGCCTAGTTGGGAAATCACATTTTTAGCTTAACTTGACAAAGTCAAGATAAGCTATTGCCATCACGTGTGTGGAAGTCTGTTAGTCTGTGAATCTGTTCACATTTTCCTTTAGCACGGGCTACACCCCGCAGTTCTTGGCTGATCGTCACGAAATTTCATATGCAGGTTTGGGGTCATGTCTAGATGAGAACATCCCCTTTTGGTCATGATCGGTCAACTGGTATGGCTGCCCGAGCCCAAAACCCGAAAACCATTAGCACAGTCTACAGGTCGTATTTATGAAGGGTTTTCATTGTAACTTGTAGGATGCCTCTGTATAATGCCTAGATGAGAACGTCCCCTTTTGGGCATGATCTGTCAACCGTGATGGCTGCCCAAGCCCGAAACCCAAAAACTTTTAGCACAGTCTGCAGGTCATGTTTAATATGGAAGGAATTCATTGTAACTTGGTAGGATGACTCCTTATGATGTCTAGATTTCCCCATTTGGGCATGATCTGTCAACTGTGATGGCTACAGGTGCCCGAATCCCAAAAACCTTGAGCACAGTCTACAGGTCATATTTATGAAGGGATTTTATTGTAACTTCGTAGGATCACTCCAGATGATGCCCAGATGAGATTGTTCCCTTTGGTTGCGATCATTCAACCATGATGGCTGCCCAAGCCCGAAAACCTTTAGCACAGTCTGCAGGTCATATTTATGAAGGGATTTCATTGTAACTTGGTAGGTTGACTTCATATAATGTCTAGATGAGAATGTCCCCTTTTGGACACGATTGGGCAACTGTGAGGGCTACAGGGGCCCAAAGCCCTAAAACCTTTAGAACAGTCTACAGGTCATAATTATGAAGGGATTTCATTGTAGCTTGTTAGGATGACTCCAAATAATGTCTAGATGAGAACATCCCCTTTTGGTTGTGATCATTCAGCCTTTATGGCTGCCCGAGCCCAAAGACCTTTAGCATAGTCTATAGGTCGTATTTATGGAAGGATATCAGTGTAACTTGTTAAGTTGACTCCATATAATGCCTAGATGATGACATCCCCTTTTGGTCGTGATTGGTCAACTGTGATGGTTACAGGTGCCCGAAGCCCCAAAATCTTGAGCACAGTCTACAGGTCATATTTATGAAGGGATTTCATTGTAACTTCGTAGGATCACTCCAGATGATGCCCAGATGAGAATGTCCCCTTTTGGTTGCGATCATTCAACCATGATGGCTACCCGAGCCCAAAGCCCGAAAACCTTTAGCACAGTCTGCAGTTCATATTTATGAAGGGATTTCATTGTGACTTGGTAGGTTGACTTCATATAATGTCTAGACAAGAACAGCCCCTTTTGGACACCATTAGGCAGCTGTGACGGATACAGGGGATCTGAAGCCCAAAAATCTTTAGCACAGTCTACAGGTGATATTTATTATGAAGGGATTTCATTGTACCTTGATAGGATGACTCCAAATAATGTCTAGATGAGAACGTCCCCTTTTGGTCGCGATCATTCAGCCTTGATGGCTGCCCGAGCCCAAAACCTTTAGCATAGACTATAGGTCATATTTATGGAAGGATTTCATTGTAACCTGTTAGTTTGACTCCATATAATGCCTAGATGATGACATCCCCTTTTGTTCATGATTGGTCAGCTGTGATGGCTTCAGGGTCTCGAAGCCCGAAAACCTTGAGCACAGTCTACAGGTCATATTTATGAAGGGATTTCATTGTAACTTCGTAGGATCACTCCAGATGATGCCCAGATGAGGATGTCACCTTTTGGTTGCGATCATTCAACCATGATGGCTGCCCGAGCCCAAAGCCCAAAAACCTTTAGCATAGTCTATAGGTCATACTTATGAAGGGATTTCATTGTAACTTGGTAGGTTGACTTCATATAATGTCTCCCCTTTGGACGCAATTGGGAAACTGATGGCTACAGGGGCCCGAACCCCGAAAACCTTTAGCACAGTCTACAGGCCATATTTATGAAGGGATTTCCATGTAACTTGATAGGATGACTCGTTTTGGAATAAATTCACTGTAACTTGGTAAGTTTCGTTGATATACGTTAACTGTTAGGGCCACATACATTAACTGTGAGGTCATATTAACCCACCCCTGAGCTCTTTAGTACAGTGTACACCTCTTATTATTTTTATCAAAAACATAGCATACAGGGAACAGAAATTAACATATTCCCAATTATCACAATTCTTGACTTATTTCATAATCCTTTCATAAACATTGAACATTATCCTTTTCATTAAACACAACACACAAGTTAAGCTACAGTGTCATTGACACTTTCATTATATGTAGTTCCAGGTGAGCAATTACAGGCTCTTTAGAGCCTCTAGTTATGTTTTCAGCTCAGTGGGGGATACTTGGTGGCGTTGCAACTTGTTTTTTTCATTTTTTGTCTCAAAAACATAGCTTATGACTCCTCATTGGAACAAGCACCTAGAGCTCATTCCAGTGAGGGGTCAAAAGCTATATTTTTTTATGCTAAAACTGGAAAAACAAATTAGTTAGTTATTCAAGTATTTTGTTTGCAGGTGTTGTCTGCTTTTCATGTTAGGTAAAGGGTTAAGAATCCCTTAGCTTATCAAGATTTTTTTAGGTGGATTTTGCCACTCTGGTTTTCAAATCAGTTGAGCCATCGAGGGTGAAAGTAACTGCTCACCTCAAGGTAGGTATAGTCTTGGGAATGAGCTGTCTCATTGACAAGGATGGAGGTGGTCCTGGAAATGTTTTTAAGGGGCCCAAAATAAACTTATTTCCTGCACAAGTTTGAGGTTCCACTTGTGTTTGAGGCCTACCTGCTGAAAAGACCTGGAGATAACTTTGAACAGTAAACTGAAAATATCTATTCGCATCATTGCCACTTATTTCTTGATGTCTAGAATATACAATGCATGTGATATTGTGGTGTACAATAAAATCACTTGATTTGGGAGTGTCCTTTATTGATGATTCTTTCAGTAAACTTTGATCCATGTGTATTGTTTACACAAGGTGTATTTGATTATGTGATTTATGTCTGTATGTGGCAATGTCGGTTGGTTGGTAGGTCTGTCGCTCTGTGACCATTGAATTTTAAACTCAATAACTTCTAAAATACTTGGTGGAATGATATTATATTTGATATACAAGTATAACTTATTGATGTCAAGCCCCATGTTTAATGCAGCTGTTATTTGGAGTATTTTATCAAAAGTTATTGCCCTTTATGGATTTGGAATTTGTTTCATTTCTCCCATCAACCTCAATAACTAATAAAATACTTGATAGAATAACATCATATTTGGTATGCAGTGTATCTTATTGGTGTATGTGCCATGTTCATTGATGCCTAGCCCCATGGATCTGGAACTCATCCCATTTTTATGTGTACCCATACTATGTATGGTACACATAATGCCGGCATCCGGGGTGGCCATCCGTCGTTCGTCCATCCTTTGTCCATCTGTCCGTCCATCTGTCCGTCCGGCATCCGTATCCATTTCTTTGTCATTCGATAACTTGAAAAATATTGCTTGGATTGTCAAGTTACTTTATATTTGTGTTCAGGTTACTGATGTGCTGAGCTGTATAGTTTTTGGTGTAAATCTGTTATTTTGATCCTGAGATATTAACCCTTTATCCTTCAAATTGAAAATTCCTCCAATCCCTTTGGCATTCGATAACTTGAAAAATATTGCTTGGATTGTCAAATTACTTTATATTTGTGTTCAGGTTACTGATGTACTGAGCTGTATAGTTTTTGGTGTAAATCTGTTATTTTGATCCTGAGATATTAACCCTTTATCCTTCAGATTGAAAATTCCTCCAATCCCTTTGGCATTCGATAACTTGAAAAATATTGCTTGGCTTGTCAAGTTAGTTTATATTTGTGTTCAGGTTACTGATATGCCGAGCTGTATAGCTTTTGGTATAAATCTGATAATTTGATCCTGAGATATTAACCATTTATCCTTCAAATTGAAAATTCCTCCAATCCCTTTGGCATGAGATAACTCAAAAAATATCAGTCCGATTGTCATGTTACTTTATATATTTATTCAGGTTACTGATGTGCTGTGCTGTATAGTTTTTTTATGTAAATTTGATAATTTGATCCGGAGATATTAACCCTTTATCCATCAAATTAGACACTCCTCCAATCCATTTCTATATGTACCCATATCATGTATGGTGTACATAATGTCGGCATCCGTGATGGCCCGCCGTCATACAGTTTTCTACTAGTTGCGCGTATGGGGACACAACTGACGATTTCATCGGCCTATTTTTTAAAACCTTGTCCACTATATTTGATTTAAGTTTTCGTGAACTTGGCTCAAGTTGTTGGATCTAGTGATATAAAAATTGGAAATCTTTTATACAGTGGAACTCCATTAATCGAATAGCTACTGTGTTTGAGAAAATTATTAACTTAGCTACCAGAAATATTCAATTAATAGGAATTTGGTCATTTTCCTGTATTCTATTGATAATTTGAGCATTTATTCTGTTATATCCTGTTTGACAGAGCTCATTGAGCTCTGTCAAACATGATATCATAGAATAAAAGCCTATATTGGATAACTGAGGCCAATGAAACCAAAAGAGATAAAAATCTGTTTCTCAGGCCCTCAATTCTGCATGTTCTCTTTTTTATGCCCCATAAGCTATGTTTTTGATGGAAAAAATGAAAAAACCTTATTCAAGAATTTTGTTTGCAAGTGTTGTCTGCATTTTGTGTTAGGTAAAGGGTTAACAGGTAACATTTCTACTGAGGGTATGTTAAATGGTTTGATGTTTGGAAATTATATGCAGTTAACAGGGTTATGTAATTAAGTTGTAGCCAATTATGTGGGCCCATGTCAAAAATAACATTCCCCCACAACAATTATAATCTAGATTATTGTTATTGTAAAGTATATTCAAGTGGTTTACTTCAAACACACAGTGGCAGGTATTATCCCTGGGACCCTGGGAAGTGGAGTTGTGTTTGTTTACTGTGGTCAACTAGTTCTGTTTTTCTGGTAAAATAGGACACAGTAAATGATGCCTGGGACGAATGTCATCCAAAATGGATAGTGACCTTAAAAACCAGAAATGTTCCATTTGATAGATATTTACAAGAACCAGGCCAGCTGCATCCTGTTTGTCATTTACTGGTCTAAGTTTATTTATTTATTTATTGGTGTTTAAGGTCGCATACATGTGCACAATGGCTAATCGTGACAGTGACATTTTTACGGGTGGAGGAAGCCGGAGTACCCAGAGAGAACCACCGAGCATCGACGAGCAACTGTCAGCTCCTCAACATACTAACTCTTTTTCAGCACTGTTCAAGCAGGGTTACAGTGATTGAAGACATGTGCACCATTGACGTGCAGTACGCCTTAGTACACGGCATCATCGTGCCCCCGTGTAGGCAACCAGGATAAAGTGCCTTGCCCAAGGACACAAAGTGGGTCGTCCCGGACGGGATCGAACTCTGGACTTCTAGCATAGAAGTCCAACAGTCTACCACTGAGCCACCTACTGGTCTAAGGGAGAGGACTCTACTTTTAAAAAATATTTGATCTCAGGCAGAAGATTGATCACACACATATGTGCAGAAGGATGGATGGCCTGACAGAAGGTTGATCACACACATATGGGCAGAAGGATGGATGGCCTGACAGAAGGTCAGATAAACTGACTGTAGTCCTTTTTGAGCTGCTGACCTTTGATTTCAGCTACAAAACTTAACCCTTTAGCTAACACTTCTAGTAGACTAGACCTGCCAAAAAGAAATTTCTTGAATAACTACAATAATTTTTTGCCTCCTGAACATAGTTTATAAACAAACCCTCATTTGAGTGAACTCAGTGCTTGACATCTTGTGGTTTCCAGTCAAGTCTTGGCTACCTCCAGAGGCTCTCAAGACTTGGCTAGAAGTCACTTCTCAGCAGCTAGACTCACAAGGTGTGGTGGATGGCAAAAACTGTGGAAATGCTATGTTATGGAGTGTTGAAGTCATAGGTTTTATCATCATTATTCTTGAATGACATAAAATTTCATTTTTGACTTCAAAAACATAGCTTTTGAACCCACATTGGAACCAGCTCATTCCACTGTGGGATTAAAAGCTATGTTTGAGGCAAAAATTGAAAAAAAGTAAATTTGAAAGGCAATTTGTTGTGAATAAATAAATAAATAAATAAATAAATAAATAATAATTTATAAGCCTAAACTCCACTAGCAAGCTCTTTGGCTTTACATGAACTAATCCTAGCATTTATCAAAAGCTATTTTATAGAGATAAGTTTTTAGACCTTTCTTAAATGAAGTGATTGATTGGGGTTTTCTTAGGTGAGCTGGTAATACATTCCAGTACTTAGGGACTGCCACAGGAAAAACCCTGTCACCTGCAGTGTTTAACTTGGACCTTGGCTACACCCAGGCTATGAGATTCGTCGAGCGCAGTGACCGTGGTGGTTTGTAGACTGGTATAAGTTCACTCAAGTATTGTGGCATCATGCCATTCAAACATTTGAAGGCGAGTAAAAGGAGTTTGTACTCTATTCGCTGTTTTACAGGAAGCCAATGGAGCTTTTCCAGCACTGGTGTAATATGACAGACATTACGTGATTTGGTGACAACACATGCCACACAGTTCTGGATATGCTGTAGCCTTTCTAGCTGGGATTTTTTCCAGCCATGCAGCAGGGAATAGCAATAATCGAGCCGACTCGCAATGAAGGCATGAACAAGTTGTTCAATTGTTTTATCGTCTAGGAACTCCCTTATTTTACTGATTTTTCGGAAATGAAAGCATGCTGACTGACAGAGATGACTAACATGTCTGTCAGCCCACAAGTTTTCATCCATGAAGAATCCTAGGTTGCACACACACGAACATGGTGCAATAGCTGAACCTGCAGAGGTAGTTTTGACGTATGTGACATTTGATTAGGAAGACCGAAACAAATAACCTCTGTTTTATCTCCATTAAGTTTCAGATAATTTTGTGTCATCCAGGTTTTAATTTCATCTACACATCACCTCAACCTATCCAGTGCCACAGCCTGACCTGTAGGCTGAAAATGGATGTACAACTGCGTATCATCTGCGTAGAAATGGAATTGCAATCCATGTTTTCGTATGATGTCACCCTGTGGTAAAACATATATTACATACAAAATGGGACCGAGAACGGATCCCTGGGGGATGCCAAAGCACAGAGTGGTCTCATCGGAAGCAACACCGTTGATGAGAATGCTCTGTGAACGATTTTTAAGGTAAGAGGAAAACCATTTCAAAGTAGTGCCGGTTACACCACATCTTTGCTGTAATCTTAGCAGAAGGGTTTCATGGTCGATGTGTCGAAGGCGGCACTTAAATCTAGGAGTACCAAGCATTAAATGAGGTGTTTATCCATGGATATCAGGATATCATTTTGAACTTGTAGCAGTGCAGTTTCAGTGCTACAGAAAGTGCGGTATGCTGACTGACATTCCTCAAATAGGCTGTGTACATCTAAGTGAGTTCTCAGTTGATGAGCAACCACCCGCTGAATAACCTTTGATAGGAAAGAAAGGTTAGAGACCGGGCAGCAGTTCTTCAGTATTTCAGCATCTGGACTGGGTTTCTTCAACAGTGGCGTAACCAGGGCGCGCTTCATCACAGCTGGAAATGTGCCAGATGTCAATGATGTATTGACTGTTCTCACGATGAATCGGATTAGATTTGGAAGACATGCTTTAAACAACCACGTTGGAATTATATCTAAGGTGCATTGTTTTGATGGTGCTTTTTTGATTATGTCATTGATTAATTCAGGTTGTATGGGCTTGAATGAGTCAAACATAACCCTCTGACCAGAACCATGCGTCTGTGTGGTAATACAAGGTCGCTTGTCACTTTCAGTACTTGTAGCTGTGTTCAGATTGTTCCTGATGGTTTCAATTTTATTTTTGAAAAATGAAGCAAAGCGATCTGCTAAGTCTTTTGATGATGTGTGGTCTGGAAGAGATGAAACTTTCTTACGGTATAATAAGCCTAAGCCATCAATAGCATTCCATAGCTGGTTAAGCTGACCTGAGCGACTGTTCACTATATCGGATATGAAATTCCGTTTCGTTGTTACAATTAGATCATTGACATGTTTGCGTTGAGCAATGAACATCTCCCTGTGAACTGAAAGCTTAGACTTCCGCCACTGTGATTCGAGTTTCCGTCTAACCTTTTTTTGCGGGCAGGTTGGCTCTTCATTTTCATATTGCAATTATGCAGAAGGCCTACACCACCACCTCTCCTAAACTTCCTAAGGTTATGAATAAAACATTCGCCTTTTGCTTGTAACTCACCTAATGTTATGGTGTTGTCATCACTAAGCCAGGTCTCTGTTAACTGGTAGAGTGCTAAATTATTAAGAGCAATCAAAATTGGTTCCCATGTCTTTGCATTGTTACAATTTATAGGAGAGTGCCTATGGGCACTCTCCTATAAATTGTAACAAGGCAAATCCTAACAAACTAAATAATATCTCTTAAAAGATAATATGAAGCACAGCCACCGAATTTGAAGTCTTTAAGTTGCAGTACCTGCACTTCAGAATAAAGTCCAAATATGGGCTTCCAGCACTCTACCAGTTAATAAGGCCACCGAAATCTTGTTGTCATTGAGAATATCCAGGACATCATTAATTTTCTTGACAATCAAGCGTGTATTCAGCAAGCCGATAACTAACCCATCGCCATGTACTGAAGATATGGTAGCCTTAATGCTTAATAGATTGGAAGGGTTAACTACACATTTTTCTCTATGAGAGTATCGACGTTTTCCTCCTTCTGTGCCGCCTTACCAGAGGGAGAGTCATAAGCGTATTGAAAACGGAATGTTCGAGAGTCAGTGGTGACGTTAAGCAGCTGTTATGAAGAAACGATTTCCGCAAGGACAAAAGTTTGTCACGACTGTAAACATATTGCTTTCCATCACTAGTTGTGCTGACAGCTGTACGTGCACTCCAACTACCTGACCTATATTGGACATGCTCTGTAGCATGGTGATTGTATTGTTCAAATGACATGTTGTTAATTGTCTGAACTTGTGAGTGAGTAGTATTTACGGTCCAGGCAAATAGTTCAGTGTAAACAGAAAAGTTAAAATAATACTCCTACCACTGCATAACGGGTTGAGGGCTAGTTTATTTTTGGTGGTCTGAATTTGTTCAATCAAATTTGTTTATTACAATTTATTGGAGAGTGCCCACGGGCACTCGACGAGAATTTGTAATAAAACAAATTTATATAAACAAAATATTATTTGCGTTTGACTTAATATGGAACATGAGCAAGGAAAATGTTGGCTTTTGCTCTGGTACTCTCCTTTTTTTTTTGAAAGCCCTGATAGTGGCTTCCAGCACTCAACCAGTTAACAGTTGATATTGGCCATGACATTAGGTAAAGGGTTGAGATAACTATGAATAAAGTGTCTGTTCTAATTGGTTGATGGGACTCCTTCAAACTTTCTCAAACAATAAAATTAACAAATTAATAATCTCCAGGATGTTGAAAATTCTGTAGAAATTAAACAAAAACATTAATAATTTGATTAGTGTTTTATTATTACTTTCAGGATTATGTAAAGAGACATCCAAACTGTGTTGTTGTGGATCCTATTGAACATATGCAGATGCTCATGGACAGATATAAACAGTATAAAATGTTTACAAAATGTGATATTATAGAAGCTGGTAATTGTATTACTCTCAACACTTATATTTATCCCCCCCCCCCAAACAAAGTTTTTGGGGGGGTATATAGGAATCACCCTGTCCGTCCATCTGTCCATCTGTCCTTCCTTGTAAGCGCAACTCCTCCTAAACCGTTTGAAGAATTTTCATGAAACTTTACACAATGGAAGAACTCCAAATGAAGATGTGCATGAAGCAATATAATTCCATTCTGACATTTCCAAGGGGAGATAATCTAACTTATACCGTCTGTCCATCCTTGTAAGCGCAACTCCTCCTAAACCGTTTGAAAAATTTTCATGAAACTTTACACAATGGAAGAACTCCATGTGAAGATGTGTAGGAAGCAATATAATTCCGTTCGGACATTTCCAAGGGGAGATAATCTAACTTATACCGTCTGTCCATCCTTGTAAGCGCAACTCCTCCTAAACCGTTTGGAGAATTTTCATGAAACTTTACACAATGGAAGAACTCCATATGAAGATGAAGATGTGCATGAAGCAATATAATTCCGTTCGGACATTTCCAAGGGGAGATAATCTAACTTATACTGTCTGTCCATCCTTGTAAGCGCAACTCCTCCTAAACCGTTTGAAGAATTTTCATGAAACTTTACACAGTGGAAGAACTCCATATCAAGATGTGCATGAAGCAATATAAATCCGTTCTGACATTTCCAAGGGGAGATAAGCTAACTTATACATTTCAGGCATGGGGGGGGGGGGGGGGGGGGGGTTATCACTTTGTGAGTTTGCTCACAGTACCTCTAGTTTATGTTTTGTTGAAATAATTACCTGATAGTGCCAAGAAGACTAAGTCATTCGACTTGCCTGCAGCACTGTATACCAGATGCTCTAACATTAACCCTTTAACCCTTTACCTAACAAATCGCCTGCATCCACCCACGTAATATGCAAATTGAGCAGTTGAAAAAATTAAATTTTTCAAAATATTTCAACAAAACCATATCATGTGACCCCTCATTGGAACAAGCTCATTGAGCTTGTTCCAATGAGGGGTCACATGATATGGTCTTGTTGAAATTTTTTGAACAATTAAAAAAAAAAAAATTTTGTTGAAAAAAATAAATTTTGTTCCCCTGTTCATTGGGAAAACGGTTAACTCCATGAACAGTGATGTCAAAATAATAGATTTCGATCTATAAATTTTCCCCATAATGTAATTAGGAATTTAACCAATTCAATCTTGATTGACAGAGCTCATTGGACTCCATCAAACAAAACTGAACCCTTAAGGGCCTGGATACTTTTTATACATTTTCACTATATGTTGAAAGTCTACCTCTTGTGGCTCTGCAGTTGTTTCTAGTCAAGTTTTAGATGCCTGCAGAGGCAGCCACTACTTGCCTAGAAACAACTGACAAGGTACTTAGAAAACAAGCTTTGAGTTTATCCAAATACTGCACATTGGAGCACTTGTCTCTTTGCATTAAAAAAGTAATCAAAATCGGAATTTGGCTGAAAAGGGGTTAATTGATTAAATTCTTATGCAACATGATACAATTTGCGTCTTGAAATTTCTGTAATTTTTAGATATTCAGAATATTTTAGTGCCAAACAAATTTGTTTTGGTGTTGAAAGGGGCGTTTCTTCACTGTCTGATCCAAATAAATCGATCAAGTTTTGAAAAATGAACTGGCTATTATTTCAAGAGTGAACGGACAATTGGTCAGGGAAAAAAATCTGACAGAACTCTAAAGTTCTGATGTAATCCTTGGTAGTCAAAAAGGGCAGTCAACTAAGTTATATCTATGCCACCGATTCAATTAATGATCAGGTTGAATGATATTAAGTACACCTTTTGTTGAACTTGGATAATAACAGATTAATTGACCAATTACTAGTTATTTCACGATGCTTAGGTGGTTACAAAAGGCAGCAGTTAATTAGATAAATAAATACTTCATACAGCCATATGTATTTATCTTATTATGCCCCCAACTTGAAATGTTGAAGAGGTATCTAGTGGAGACCTCCATCCGTAGGTCCATCCGTCCATCCGTTCGTCCATTCATCCATCCATTCGTCTGTCCGAGCAAACAAATCAGGTTTATGTGCCTAGTTGTTGGTACAGAGCACTGCTATGTGTCTAATCTGATTTATTTAAAGGTTAGGTTTAGGGTCAGTAAGCTGAAATGGTTAGAGTTTGCTACCACCCAGAAATTAGACTTAAAAAAGAGATTTTAGTGGTTGTCCATGCATTTTAAATTCCTTAAATATTTTAAAATATTTTAATCACATAAACCTGATTTGTGGGAGTGGACATCCATCTGTCCATCCATTCCAACACTTTTCCCCTTGTATCTCAGCCACTGCTACTCCGATTTGAATGATATTTGGTGTTGTGAAAGAGCATCTTGGGGGAACGACCCCTGTGTAGCCTGAGTTTCTATGACATATTTTTCCCCAGAGTTATGTCCCTTTTTCACTCTTTCAACTTTAAATTTTTTTTTGGTGATCGGGGGCATTAGCAGCGCTTTGCGATGCAGGCCGCTTGTTAACTCTGCCTTTTTAAAAGTTGATTACCTACATTGCTTTGTTTTTTGTGGTGCCAAAAGTTTTAGCCACTGAAGAGTTTTGGTGCCAAATCAAACTTCCTTGTACAATTGGCACCCGACAGCATGAACACTGGTATATATAGATTTTATGATAATCTCAATTATTGTGCAGAAAAAAACTCTTGATTTTGAGTTTTGTAATACAGTGGAGACCACTTAATTGGATATCTCTTAACTTAATAACCCTGTTAATTGAATATAATTTCCCAACACCAAGCCATTTACCATACCTCCAGTACAAATTTGACCTGTTAATTAAATGTAGGTTAAAGAGTAAACTCCTGTTCATTGAATAAAAGATCTTGTAACTTTTTGAGAAATTACCCTGACTCTCACCAGTTTTCCGTTGTTTTTTCGACCTATTTGGCCTCAGTACATCCAAACCAGGCATTTAATCTATTATATTTTGTTTGACAGAGCTCATGTCAAACAAGATATAATAGAATAAATGCTAAGTTTATCTCTAAAGAATACAGGAAAATTACACAATCCCTGTTAATTGAATACTCCTGTTAATTGAATAATTTCCATTGGCAAAGTGGCTATTCAGTTAACAGGGTTCCACTGTACTTGATATACCTTGGAAATATTGAAAGTTGGAGTTCAGAAATTTCTCCCAAAATTAGTTTTGCATCCTTGTAAATAAAGTTCATCTATTGACTAAAGTGAATTTTTTGATTTGATTGGTTGATAGATACGTGGTATGAGACCATATTCATTGAAACCCACGATACGTCTGCCCAGCCACTGACAAATTTCCCATACCCAGTGGAAGCCTCGTTCCGAAATCTACGAATTGTCCATACCCCGTAGAAGACGCGTCATTCCAGTTTTACAGTGTACATGTATTATATTTTAATTTTTTATCTCCAAAATATAGCTCATGACCCCTTATTGGAATGAGCTTGTCGAGTACCCTCCAATGTGGGGTTCATAAGCTATGTTTTTGAGACAAAAAAGAAAAAAAGAAATTCAATAATTTTTTTTATACTAGTCATATCGGCATATTTTCACAAAAACTCTTTTGCACAAAAATTCCACAGAAACCGGTATGGCTCAACAATGGAAGATAACAGATCTCATGCTGTGTGTGTTCACACATGAAATAAATTGTACTTCTAAAACGGAAAGTCAATAGATAAATTCATTACCCCGTGTCTGATCAAGTGGTACGGGTTTTTACCTACCCGTGTCTGATCAAGTGGTACGGGTTTTTACCTACCCGAAGCTGGCCTTCGGCCTCATGGGATACAGCTGGCTTCGGGTAGGTAAAAACCTGTACCATGTGATCAGACATGGGGTAACTAATAATATCTAGACTGAAAGTGTCATAAAATTTTTGAATTTCATAGTTGGGAAGGATATAAGTTTTTACTCAAATTCAATTTGTTAGTTTGCCTGACTTTCAGTCTGTCATTTGCAGTCCTTTGTCCGTTGTCAGTGAACATGGTGTTTGCGTCTTCTCTTCCAAAATCGCTGAACCAATTTAATTGAAATTTGAGATAATAGTTTGTTATGACATCGCATTTTGATTTTGTTCAAATTAAGTTGCCTCGCCCCTCGGTAGGGCCATGCCCAAAAAGTGTGCTTAAATCTTTAAAAATCTTCTTCTCATGAACCAGCAGAGACTTGATATTTGGTGTTCAGCTTCCTTTTGAAGTGTAGACTCAGATTTGTTCAAGAAAAGTACAAGGAGCTTTATTTGCCTTCGTTATGGGAGGGGCAAGAATTTTTGACTCGCCTCAAATTTCTATTTTCCAAACAGAGGGCCTGATTTGAACCAAATTTGATATGAGGCTTTATTGGATCATAAGTACTTAATGTATGCCCAAAACTTTTTTCCTGTCATACCCCCCCCCCCCCCCCCCCTCCCCCTGGTAAACCGCCCATATCTCCAAAACTGCACGGCACTGAGAATTCTTATCCTTCCTTAGGACCAACAAAATGGAATGGTCCAAAAAAATTGCTAGCGGTTTTATCATGGGTACTTATTCGGGACTTTGAAAAAGTGCTGAGTCAGCATTTTTTAACAGTGGGCAATGGGAAAAACATTTAAGACTACTTTTCTCCCAAACCACTGCTCCAAAAGCTTTCAAATTTGACATATAACATCTTTGGAAGATTGTTTCACAAGTGTATTGAAATCAAATCCCTGGGTCTATATTTGGGTTCTCTATGGGAGCCCAAATGTTTAAATTATTGCAGTATGAGGAGTATTCTTTAAAAATCTTCTTCTTCAGATCTACCCATCAGAATCTTTTGATATTTGGTATGCAGCATCCTTGGGGGGGGGGGGGGGGGGGGGGGGGGGGGGGGGAGATTCAAGTCAAGTCCCTGGGTTCATATTTGGGCTCACTGTGGGAGCTCAAATTGTAACTTAGTTCAAAATGAGGAATTTTCTTTAAAAATCTTCTTCTTCAGATCCAGCAGTCGGAATGTTTTGATATTTGGTATGCAGCATCCTTAGGGGGGTGAGATTCATGTTTGTTCAAGCCATGTCCCTGGGTTCATATTTGGGCTCCCTGTGGGAGCCCGATTTATAACTTAGTTCAATATGAGGAATTTTTCTTTAAAAATCTTCTTCTTCAGATTCAGCAGTCAGAATGTTTTTATGTTTGGTCTGCAGCATCCTTGGGGGTGAGATTCAAGTTTGTTCAAGCCAAGTCCCTGGGTTGATATTTGGGCTTCCTGTGGGAGCCTGAATTATAACTTAGTTCAGTATGAGGAATATTCTTATAAAATCGTCTTCTTCACATCCACTGGTCAGAATCTTTTGATATTTGGTATATAGTATCTTTACGGATGTGAGATTCAAGTTTGTTCAAGCCAAGTCCCTGGGTTCATATTTGGGCTCTCCGTGGGAGCCTGAATTATTACTTAGTTCAATATGAGGAATTTTCTTTAAAAATCATTTTTTTAGATCCACTGGTCAGAATCTTTGGATATTTGAAAAAAGCTTTTCTTAGGAGGGGCAGGTGCAATTTGTTGAGATCAATTCCCTGGGTTGATGTTTAGGCTACCATGTCAAGTGAGTGCCCTCAGGCTCCCTAGAGCCTCTTGTTAAAAACATGGGTTGGAAATGCTTCAGGATACAAATGAGAGATGTCTGAATAACATTCAATGTTGGCAAAACATAAACTGATATTGCTCTTTGTAATTGCAGATTCTTTCTTTTTCACCCCACCTTTTGTTGTTTTGAATTCAATGGACAGAGAAGAAAACAAGAAGAAACTGAAACAGAGTAATGTACAGTATCCGTTTTGTAAGTAATCATAATATCACAATAATATCATTTCCAAGAGTGTGAAACATCATTGATTGGATGTACATCAGTGATTAGCAGCACTATACTCATTAACTGCCTTTGGTTCTGCGGAGCATCACTCTGATGACTTCTGAGATGCTGTTCACAGACAGAAGTCCAAAAATGATGTGTGTCACCTGTGAAAATTCTTGTTATTCGAGTGGATCTCTTAATTGAATAACCTTGTTAATTAAATATAACTTCCAATCACAAACAAAAACCATTTACCTTCAGTACAAATTTGATCTTTAATTGCATAAAGGTGGAGTAAACTTCTGTTAATTGAATAAAAACTCTTGTAATATGTCAAAAAATTACCCTGACAGTCACCAAATTCCCCTTGTTTATAAACCTATTTGGCCTCAGAATATCCAGTACTGGCATTTGATCTATTATATTTTATTTGACAGAGTTCTGTGGGCTCTGTAGTACAGTAAACATTTTTGTAAGTTTGACTTTTTACCTAACATAATTCCCCCAAACCAGCCAGCACTATCAAAATTTGTAAGACAATAAACATTGACAGGGTGGACAAATGAAGCACATTTAGTAATGTTTTGAAGTTTAACTCTCTGCACTCTGATGTCAAAATGTTAAAGGTTTCAGCACCAAATATTTCCCACAATGCAGTTTAATATTTAACCAAAATACCTTGTTTGACAGAGCTCATTGAGCTCTGTCAAACAAGATATAATGGTTAAATTCATAGTTAAACAAGAGAAAAACAGAGTGATTGGAGAAAAATTCTGTTGCAATACTAGAGGGGTAGGGGTTCAGATCATTATTGGTTGGTATGAATTGCTTTCATTTTATACTTCACTAGGCTTGGGGCCCAAAGAAAATCGCTAAGTATGCTTCTATGCATGGAAAATTCTTTCCTTCATGATGGAGTGTGAAAAAAAATTGAGATTTAGGATTTAGGATTTTGGTTCAGTATTCGTTTTTCGGAAGTAGATTCTTATATTTCCACACCTGGTTCCAATCAAGTGTACAGAATTACTGATCAGCAAATAAAAAACTGATAGTCAATTAGTTTTACTTTATTTTTCAGTATGTAAACCATTGGTAGCACAAGGCAGCACTAATTCTCATAAGGTAGTACTTTTATTTTAAAGTTTTAATCATAATGGTTTAAACCCTTACCTAAACTAATGGCCATATACAATCAGTGCTATTCACAAACATCCTTATTCATATTTTATTATTTTTTTCAATTTTTGCCTCAAAACATAGTTTATGACCCCCTTATTGGAACAGGCTATTGTTTTGAGGCAAAAAAATGAAAATGTTTAGTTGTGCTAGAATTTTTTTGGCAAGTGTCGTTATCTATTTGTGTCAGGCAAAGGTTTAAAAAAAACTATACAGAAGATTTGCCTAATTGCCATATCCAAAACGATACAGTTGGTTAATTGTTTAGTCCTATAAGTGCAAAATATTATCACTGAGGAGATTTCCAGCTAAAAAATGTGTGATGAGGCAGTTTTCCATTGGCGACAGAGGTACCTGAGAAGCAATAATATACAGGTTTCATTTTCCTGAAAATCTGTGAATTGAAAAATGGGTTTTCAAGGCATGGAAAGTTAATAAAATTTGTGCATTAGCTTCAAGGTCATTTATTTTTAAGGATTCTTCAAACTTTTAACTGGTACATTTATTTATTTATTTATTGGTGTTTAAGGTCACATACTCATGCACAATGGCTAATCGTGACCGCTCAAGCAGGGTTACAGTGGTTGAAGACGTGTACCGTTGACGTGCAGTATGCCTTAGTGCACGGCGTCATCGTGCCCGCATGTAGGCAACCGGGATAAAGTGCCTTGCCGTGCCTTACAGTGGTTGAAGACGTGTACCATCGACGTGCAGTATGCCTTAGTGCAGGGCATCATCGTGCCTGCATGTAGGCAACCGGAATAAAGTGCCTTGCCAACCAAAACCAAGTGCAACTTCAAGTTTATAGATGTTGACTAATATCCTTATTCTCAGAAGCCTTACTCAAAGCTATATGCCTATAGCTTGGAATACTCTCAAAAAAAATGTCTGAAAGGTCCTTGAAAATGGCTTGAGAGGGTCCTTGAAAGTCCTTAAATTAAATTTGTGCTTACGAGAATGAACTCTGAATAGAAAACCCAACTAATTAGATTCTAAGCAATTGAATTTTTGTTCTATTGTTACCCCTTGACTTTACGTAATTACCATATCCCACCAATGGGGGAGTGGTAGCTCAGTAAGTAGAGGTGCAGTCTGCAACCCGAGAGGTCCTTGGTTCAAATCCCACCTGTGGCAACCGCGTTGTGTTCTTGGGTAAGACACTTCACCCTCATTGCCCACGTGGGGACACAGTGGCATTGTGTACTAAGACGTACTGCATGTCGATGGTGCACCTGTCTTCAACCAATGCTAACCCTGCTTGTGTGGAGTTAGTATGTTGAGGAGACTGAGAGTTGCTTGCCATTGCTCGGTGGTTCTCTCTGGGTACTCCGGCTTCCACCATCTGTAAAACTCTGGCACGAGGTGACCCTTGCTATCAAAAGTGTCATTAAACCTCAATAAATAAATAAATAATATCCCACCAACACTGTTCACAAAATTTATCATTCAAATTTTATTATATTTTCCAATTTTTGTCTCCAAAAGATAGTGTATGGCCCTCATTGGAACAAGCTCATCAGTTTTTCCAACAAGGGGTTTGAATCTACATTCTAAGTTAACCCTCTACACACTGATGTTAAACAAAAACATTAAGACTTAACCCTTTGAACCTGAGAGGCCCTTTTTTCAGCCCAGGAACAAGGTACATCATAATTTCATTAAGTAGAATGGCTGCTTAGTGAATTTGGGGAGTAGACCAATCAATATTTTCAACAAGCAGCCTTAAGGCTGCATGCTGTAAATATTAAATGGTATACCCCCAAATAATGAACATGGACTCTTCCAATTGCTCTCATTGAACTGACAAGGAAGATACCACTGGGGTCAATGGGTTATGGCTAAGCCACAATTTTTTCCCATAAGGCAACCAAATTTTGACAATTCAGTCTTGTTTGACAGAGCTCACTGAGATCTGTGAAACAAGACTGAATTGGTTAAATTCCTAGTTGCATTATATGATGACTTGTTTCTTTTTCAAGTTAGGACCAGGACCCAGTAAGGGTGCCTGTACAATGAATGTCTTCAATCTTTGTTTGTTATATGTAAAAATAAGTACTGCTATATTTATCAAGGTACAATCAAACAGAAATTGAAAACAGTATTGAAGGGAGTGAATATGAAAAGATGTGTTTATCTTTGAATCTTCCAGATTTATTACCCTTGCCTAATTTCACTCATGGCTTAATTGCTTTTTATTCCTTATTCTGACATCTCTCATATTTTTTTTTTATGTTTGCATCATGTTGCAGGTTGCCATCATGTTCAATGAGAATGCTTTAGATGATATATTCCCACCCTGTGTAGCGCAGACCTTTATTAACCACAATGCAGTATTGTATAAGATATTTGTTATTGGGCAGAAGCACTACATCATAGAGAGACCTTCAATTAAAAATATGTATCCAGGAGGTACGGTTTTACATAAAAAACTCTTTTTTCAATTGCAGCAATCTTTATTCTTTTCTGTTAATGTATACTTTGCACAACCCTTAAGCAGCTGAATAGTTTTTTCAACATTTTCCTTACATCACATCTTCAGAGATTTGCAGCTTACAAGTGGACTGTCCATATATTGTATCCTGAGTGCAACAAGGTGCCATCTGCAATGCTTGCACTCAAGGGATGATATGTTAATAGGACTTTCAAGTTTGTTCAAATTGGGTCTCTAGGTTCATATTTGGGCTCTCTATTGTAGCCCAAAATTTCAACTTGGTGCAATCTTCAAAAATCTTCTTTTTCAGATCCACCAGTCAGAATCCTTTCATATTTGGTATACAACATCTCTAGGGAGGTCAGATTTAGGTTTGTTCAAATCGGGTCCCTGGATTGATATTTGGGCTCCCTATGCCCCCCCCCCCCCCCCCCCCAATTTGAATTTAGTGCAATATGACGAAATTTCATTAAAAATCTTGTCCAGAATCCACCAATTTGAATGGTTTCATATTTGGTATACAACATCTCTAGGGGGATCAGATTACAGTTTGTTCAAATCGAGTGCCTGGGTTTATATTTGGGCTCAATACAGGAGCATGAATTTTAACTCAGTGCAATATAAGGAAATTTCTTTAAAATTCTTCTTCTGCAGATCCACCTGTCAAAATCCTTTCATATTTGGTATACATCATCTCTAGAGAGGTCAAATTCAAGTTTGTTCAAATTGGGGTGTTGGTCTCATATTTGGGCTCCCTATGGTAGCCCGAATTTTAACTTAGTGCAATATGAGGAAATTTCATTAAAAATCTTCTTCTCCAGATCCACCAATCCGAAAAGTTTCATAATTGGTATACAACATCTCTAGTTGGATCAGATTCAAGTTTGTTCAAATCGAGAGCCAGGGTTAATATTTGGGCTCCTTATGGGAGCCCAAATTTTAATTTAGTGCAATATGAGGGAATTTCTTTAAAAATCATCTTCTACCGGTTCACCAGGCAGAATTCTTTCATATTTGGTATAGAACATCTCTAGGGGTGTGGGATCAGATTCAAGTTTCTTCAACTCGAGTGCGGGGGTTAAGATTTGGGCTCCCCATGGGTGCCCGAATTTTAACTTGGTGCAATCCTGGGAGTAATCGTTAAAAAATCTTCTTCAGATCCTCCAGTCAGAATGTTTTCATATTTGGTATACAGCATCTTGGGGAGTGGGGGGGGGGGGGGGGGGGGGGGGGGGGGGGGGGGGAGGCAGATTCAAGATTGTTCAAATTGGGTTCCTGGGATCATATTTGGGCTCCCTGTGGTGGCTCGAATTTTATCTTAGTGCCGTATAAGGAAATTTCTTTAAAAATCTTCTTCTTCAGATCCACCAGTCAGAATCCTTTCATATTTGGTATACAACATCTCTAGTTCACTACTCAGAACTCTTGGTCCCATTTTAACAAAATTTGATGTGCAGCATAAGTGGGAAACAGATATTTGATTTAAATGACAAAAAATTAACCCCAGCTATCATGAGAGTCAATGAGTGCTAAAAATAAAAACATAATTCCAAGTTAATTTTTTAAGGAGCCATGCTTGTTAGCTCACCTGAGCAAAGCTCAAGGGGAGCTTTACTAATCACTTTCTGTCCGTCGTCCGTCGTCGTCTGTCCGGCGTTAACTTTACATTATCGACTTCTCCTCCTAAACCACTAGCCCAATTTTATTCAAATGTTGGCTAAATGTTTATTACCTAATGCCAATTCAGATTTGTTCAAATGAAGTTGCCCCTCCTCCTGGGTAGTGCCACGCCCCCAAGGGGCACCAAAATCTTTGTAAATCTTCTTCTCATGAACCAGCAGTAGCAGAGACTTGATATTTGGTGTGCAGCTTCCTTTTGAGGTGTAGACTCAGATTTGTTCAAGAGAAGTTTGTGGGGCTATACTTGGCGTCGTTATGGGAGGGGCAAAATTTTTTGCCCCGCCCAAAATTTCTATTTTCCAAACTGAGAGGCTGATTTGAACCAAATTTTATGTGAGGACTTATTGGGTCATGAGTACTTGATTTATGCAAAAAAAAAATTTCCCGCAGCCCCGTGGGAACCGCAGGAGCTAAAAATAGAAAAAACTTAAAACGCCCATATCTCCAAAACTGCACGGCACTGAGAATTTTTATTTGGTGTGCAGCTTCCTTAGGACCAACAGAAAGGATTGGTAAAAAAAAATTGCCATCGGTTTTATCATAGGGTACAGTTTCGGGACTTTGAAAAAGTGCTGAGTCAACACTTTTTAACACTGTAGGCAGTGGGAAAAACATTAAAAAATCTTCTTCTCCAGATCCAGCAGGCAGAATCTTTTGATATTTGGTATGCAACATTGTAGGGTGGATCTGATTCAAGTTTGTTCAAATCGGCCCCCTGGGTTCATATTTGGGCTCAGTATAGGAGCCCGATTTCGAACTTAGTGCATTTCAGGCAAATTTCTTAAAAAATCTTCTTCTCCAGATCGAGCAGGCAGAATCTTTTGATATTTGGTATGCAACATTGTGGGGTGGATCTGATTCAAGTTTGTTCAAATCGGCCCCCTGGGTTTATATTTGGGCTCAGTATAGGAGCCCAAATTTGAACTTACTGCATTTCAGGCAAATTTCTTTGAAAATCTTCTTCGCCAGATCCAGCAGGCAGAATCTTTTGATATTTGGTATGCAACATTGTAAGGTGGATCTGATTCAAGTTTGTTTAAATCGGCTCCCTAGATTCATATTTGGGCTCACTATAGGAGCTCGAATTCGAACTTAGTGCATTTCAGGCAAATTTCTTCAAAAATCTTCTTCTCCAGATCCAGCGGGCGGAATCTTTTGATATTTGGTATGCAACGTTGCGGGGTAGATCTGATTCAAGTTTGTTCAAATCGGCCCACTGGATTCATATTTGGGCTTACTATAGAAGCCCGAATTCGAACTTAGTGCATTTCAGGCAAATTTCTTAAAAAATCTTCTTCTCCAGATCCAGCAGGCAGAATCTTTTCATATTTGGTAAGCAACATTGTGGGGTGGATCTGATTCAAGCTTGTTCAAATCGGCCCGCTGGGTTAATATTTGGGCTCAGTATAGGAGCCCGATTTCGAACTTAGTGCATTTCAGGCAAATTTCTTAAAAAAATCTTCTTCTCCAGATCCAGCAGGCAGAATCTTTTGATATTTGGTATGCAACATTGTAGGGTGGATCTGATTCAAGTTTGTTCAAATCGGCCCCCTGGGTTTATATTTGGGCTCAGTATAGGAGACCGATTTCGAACTTAGTGCATTTCATGCAAATTTCTTAAAAAATCTTCTTCTCCAGATCCAGCAGGCAGAATCTTTTCATATTTGGTAAGCAACATTGCGGGGTGGATCTGATTCAAGCTTGTTCAAATTGGCCCCCTGGGTTAATATTTGGGCTCAGTATAGGAGCCCGATTTCGAACTTAGTGCATTTCAGACAAATTTCTTAAAAAATCTTCTTCTCCAGATCCAGCAGGCAGAATCTTTTGATATTTGGTATGCAACATTGTAGGGTGGATCTGATTCAAGTTTGTTCAAATCGGCCCCCTGGGTTCATATTTGGGCTCAGTATAGGAGACCGATTTCGAACTTAGTGCATTTAGGCAAATTTCTTAAAAAATCTACTTCTCCAGATCCAGCAGGCAGAATCTTTTGATATTTGGTATGCAACATTGTGGGGTGGATCTGATTCAAGTTTGTTCAAATCGGCTTCCTAGATTCATATTTGGGCTCACTATAGAAGCTCGAATTTGAACTTAGTGCATTTCATGCAAATTTCTGAAAAAATCTTCTTCTCCAGATCCAGCAGGCAGAATCTTTTCATATTTGGTAAGCAACATTGTGGGGTGGATCTGATTCAAGCTTGTTCAAATCAGCCCCCTGGGTTAATATTTGGGCTCAGTATAGGAGCCCGATTTCGAACTTAGTGCATTTCAGGCAAATTTCTTAAAAAATCTTCTTCTCCAGATCCAGCAGGCAGAATCTTTTGATATTTGGTATGCAACATTGTGGGGTGGATCTGATTCAAGTTTGTTCAAATCGGCTTCCTAGATTCATATTTGGGCTCACTATAGGAGCTCGAATTTGAACTTAGTGCATTTCAGGCAAATTTCTTAAAAAATCATCTTCTCCAGATCCAGCAGGCAGAATCTTTTGATATTTGGTATGCAACATTGCGGGGTGGCTCTGATTCAAGTTTGTTCAAATTGGCCCTCTGGATTCATATTTGGGCTCACTATAGAAGCTCGAATTCAAACTTAGTGCATTTCGGGCAAATTTCTTCAAAAATCTTCTTCTCCAGATCCAGCAGGCAGAATCTTTTGATATTTGGTATGCAACATTGCGGGGTGGATCTGATTCAAGTTTGTTCAAATCGGCTCCCTAGATTCATATTTGGGCTCACTATAGGAGCTCGAATTCGAACTTAGTGCATTTCAGGCAAATTTCTTCAAAAATCTTCTTCTCCAGATCCAGCGGGCAGAATCTTTTGATATTTGGTATGCAACGTTGCGGGGTAAATCTGATTCAGGTTTGTTCAAATTGGCCCACTGGATTCATATTTGGGCTTACTATAGAAGCCCGAATTCGAACTTGGTGCATTTCAGGCAAATTTCTTAAAAAATCTTCTTCTCCAGATCCAGCAGGCAGAATCTTTTCATATTTGGTAAGCAACATTGTGGGGTGGTTCTGATTCAAGCTTGTTCAAATCGGCCCCCTGGGTTAATATTTGGGCTCAGTATAGGAGCCCGATTTCGAACTTAGTGCATTTCAGGCAAATTTCTTAAAAAATCTTCTTCTCCAGATCCAGCAGGCAGAATCTTTTGATATTTGGTATGCAACATTGCAGGGTGGATCTGATTCAAGTTTGTTCAAATCGGCCCCCTGGGTTCATATTTGGGCTCAGTATAGGAGACCGATTTCGAACTTAGTGCATTTAGGCAAATTTCTTAAAAAATCTACTTCTCCAGATCCAGCAGGCAGAATCTTTTGATATTTGGTATGCAACATTGTGGGGTGGATCTGATTCAAGTTTGTTCAAATCGGCTTCCTAGATTCATATTTGGGCTCACTATAGAAGCTCGAATTTGAACTTAGTGCATTTCATGCAAATTTCTTAAAAAATCTTCTTCTCCAGATCCAGCAGGCAAAATCTTTTCATATTTGGTAAGCAACATTGTGGGGTGGATCTGATTCAAGTTTGTTCAAATCGGCCCCCTGGGTTTATATTTGGGCTCAGTATAGGAGCCCAAATTTGAACAGTGCATTTCAAGCAAATTTATTAAAAAATCTTCTTCTCCAGATCCAGCAGGCAGAATCTTTTGATACTTGGTATGCAACATTGTGGGGTGGATCTGATTCAAGTTTGTTCAAATCGGCTTCCTAGATTCATATTTGGGCTCACTATAGAAGCTTGAATTTGAATTTAGTGCATTTCAGGCAAATTTCTTAAAAAATTTTCTTCTCCAGATCCAGCAGGCAGAATCTTTTGATATTTGGTATGCAACATTGTGGGATGGATCTGATGCAAATTTGTTCAAATCGGCTCCCTAGATTAATATTTGGGCTTTCTATAGAAGCTCGAATTCGAACTTAGTGCATTTCAGGCAAATTTCTTAAAAAATCATCTTCTCCAGATCCAGCAGGCAGAATCTTTTGATATTTGGTATGCAACATTGCGGGGTGGATCTGATTCAAGTTTGTTCAAATCGGCCCTCTGGATTCATATTTGGGCTCACTATAGAAGCTCGAATTCAAACTTCGTGCATTTCGGGCAAATTTCTTCAAAAATCTTCTCCAGATCCAGCAGGCAGAATCTTTTGATATTTGGTATGCAACATTGCGGGGTGGATCTGATTCAAGTTTGTTCAAATCGGCCCCCTGGATTCATATTTGGGCTTAATATAGAAGCCCGAATTCGGACTTAGTGCATTTCGGGCAAATTTATTAAAAAATCTTCTTCTCCAGATCCAGCAGGCAGAATCTTTTGATATTTGGTATGCAACATTGTGGGGTGGATCTGATTCAAGTTTGTTCAAATCGGCTTCCTAGATTCATATTTGGGCTCACTATAAAAGCTCGAATTCGAACTTAGTGCATTTCAGGCAAATTTCTTAAAAAATCTTCTTCTCCAGATCCAGCTTCAGAATCTTTTCATATTTGGTAAGCAACATTGTGGGGTGGATCTGATTCAAGTTTGTTCAAATCGGCCCCCTGGGTTTATATTTGGGCTCCGTATAGGAGCCCAAATTTTAACTTAGTGCATTTCAGGCTTATTTCTTAAAAAATCTTCTTCTCCAGATCCAGCAGGCAGAACCTTTTGATATTTGGTATGCAACATTGTGGGGTGGATCTGATTCAAGTTTGTTCGAATCGGCCCCCTGGGTTTATATTTGGACTCAGTATAGGAGCCCAAATTTGAACTTAGTGCATTTCAGGCAAATTTCTTTGAAAATCTTCTTCTCAAGATCCAGCAGGCAGAATCTTTTGATATTGGGTATGCACCATGCTTAGGGGGGTGAGATTCAAGTTTGTTCAAGCCAAGTCCCTGGGTTCATATTTGGGCTCACTGTGGTAGCCCGCATTATAACTTAGTTCAAAATGAGGAATTTTCTTTAAAAATCTTCTTCAGATCCAGCAGTCGGAATGTTTTGATATTTGGTATGCAGCATCCTAAGGGGGTGAGATTCAAGTTTGTTTAAGCCATGTCCCTAGGTCCATATTTGGACTCACTGTGGGAGCTCGAATTGTAACTTAGTTCAAAATGAGGACTTTTCTTTAAAAATCTTCTTCTTCAGCCATGTCCCTAGGTCCATATTTGGACTCACTGTGGGAGCTCGAATTGTAACTTAGTTCAAAATGAGGACTTTTCTTTAAAAATCTTCTTCTTCAGATCCAGCAGTCAGAATGTTTTGATATTTGGTGTGCAGCATCCTTAGGGGGGTGAGATTCAAGTTTGTTAAAGCCAAGTCCCTGGGTTCATATATGGGCTCCCTGTGGGAGCCTGAATTATAACTTAGTTCAATATGAGGAATATTCTTTAAAAATCTTTTTTTTTTTTAGATCCACTGGTCAGAATCTTTGGATATTTGGTATAAGCTTTTCTTAGGAGGAGCAGATGCAACTTGTTGAAATCAATTCTCTGGGTTGATATAAATTTAGGCTACCATGTCAGGTGAGCGCCCTCAGGCCCCTTGGGGCCTCTTGTTTATTAAGTACCCTCTAGAGGTGTGTAACAAAGATTAATCCACATAGGTTGTATATCAAGGGTCTCCATTGGGGAGCTCCACTTTGTACATTGTGATTAACTGAAGAAAAGGCATGATGTTTGGACTATTTTCTGAGGTGCTCAAGGATTGACAGTGGATCCTATGGAGGGTGATTGCTTAATGTAGATTCATTCGTGGCCTTGGTTTATATCAGGTTCTGTTCAAGGTGAGTGCTTCAGGCTCCATGGGGCCTCTTGTTTAAATATTAGTTTATCGAATTTTTAAAAAAAATTTCAACAAAACCATATCATGTGACCTCCCTCATTGGAATGAGCCTGTTCCAATGAGGAGTCACATGATATAGTTTTGTTGAAATTTTGTTTAAAATAATATTTCTTCAACTGCACAATTTGTATAATTACCCGGGCGGATGTGCCCATTTTGTTAGGTAGAGAGATATTATTATTCGTTCGGGACTACAGTTAAAAAACTCAAGACATCTTGAAAATTGAGGGTAAATAAATAATGATGATAAACCAATATTTTTGCAATTACATCGGTATTCAGTTGACACTGATATGAATACCGGTGTGTATCGGTTTATCGATATACTATGCAACCATATCTAAATGCATGTTTACTGAGTTAGACAAGTTGTTTTACTGTTTAAATAGACCCATGACTGGAAGAAGAGTCCTCTATCGTGGGCAAAATGTTCATAATTCAGTAACAAAACATGAATTTATAGTTATGTTGTGGTCATGATATAACCATAGATACTGAAATGATCCTTAAACCGCAATAAACATACAGTGTTTAAATACCAGTACCGAATAAGGCCACGCAAAATAAATTAATTGATTCTCAGGCAATTTTTGTTCAAGTCATTGAGGGAGGGAGGCTTTTATTTGTAACCTTTATTTTTTCTTGCATATAATGAGCATGGAGTGAGAGGCTTTCTGCTGTCTTTTCACACACAAAATAAATACAGAAAGTGCATAATTATACAAATTACCTCATTTGATTCTAACCCGCAAGAGCCTAATTCTGACTTTGATCATTTTTTACTCTGACAGAACAGGTGCCCCAACATGCTGTGTGCTTGGAAAACTTGCAAGTAACATGTTGAGTGCCACGGCAGTTGTTTCTAGGCAAGTCTTGTCTAGAAATACCTGCAAAACCACAAGATGTAGACAGTCTTTAGTTATGCCCTCAGATTTCAGTTACATAATCAATCAAAAATGTAAAAAGTTTTGAGCCTCCCAAGTCTGTAGTAATATTGGATGACATCACAAGGCAATAAAAACATCCAATGAGGGGGTTGAGTTTCGGTGAGGGATTGCCTGAGAATCAAAACATTTTTTGGCTAAAAACTTTTACTTTCAAGTTGAGAGAATCTGAATACATAGCTACAATACAGGTTTTTTAACATGATAAATCTGTTCTATAAAATTTTTAAAACTGACTTCTGACTTTTTTTCAGATCATCCAACCATATTTTTTGATACAAGCAAAATTTCCAAGTCACATTCTTCTCACTTCCTCACAAAGGTGAGTTGTATCAATATTTTACAGAAATGTGTTGATATTTTTCTGTTTTGATTTTTAAAATAACCTTAAAACTTGTCCTGATGAATAGTGTTTGTTTTTTTCTCTATAGTCTCCTCGTAAACTTTAATAGAAATGAGCATATTTATAAATAACTTAACCCTTTGCATACTGACATAAAATTTTAATATTTTAACCTGCAAGTTTTTCTCAATGATGTAACTGGGAAAGTGAATTTAATCAATGTAATCCTTTTAGACCAAGCTCTGTCAAAGAAGATTGAACTGGTTAAATTCCTAGTTGCATTATGCGGAAAATTTGCTGCTTGAAATAAAGATATTTTGTCATCAGTGTGGAGAGGGTTAATCACAGTTCTATGTGTATGGAAAAATACAGAACAAATTCATTAACCCTTTACCCAACGTAACGGCCAAAACCGGCCAGCGCTGTTCTAAAAAATCGCCAATTAATTTTCATTCTCTTTTCATTTTTTGTCTCAAAAACATAGGTTATGACCCATCCTTGGAACGAGGGGTCATAACCTATATTTTGAGACAAAAAAAATGAAAAATATTAGTTATTAAAGAATTTTTTTCGCAGTGTCGTCTGCTTTTCATGTTAGGTAAAGGGTTAACAAGTGTTTAGGTTGTTCAATATTTTACCTATCATTGACTTGCCAGTTGTGTAACTTTCAAGAATATCCTAGTCTACCGCAGTAGTTGATGTTTATTATGCTCCCGACCTCCGAAGAATGATTCAGGCACATCTAGCAGGGGTCAGCCGAGTGGGCGACTTGGGCGAAGAAGTCGCCTTGTCATTCCTCAAGTCGCCTTGGCTTACATTGGGGGCGAAATTCAAGTCGCCCTCCAAAACTTCCTTGGGAGACATGGCAGTTTACTGTATTTTCTTATGTTTTATTTTTTAAAAACACCCGCTTCCGCATTCGCAAAAAAAAGTAAACACGGCTGCTGTTAAAGTCCATCACACGGCTATGAAAATAGCCTAAACTAGCCCAATTTTATAGTTCTGAAAAGAATTGTAATGGCGTAGACGTTCGAACAATTCGCCCCAACTGATAGCAACCAGCCCAAAATGGCTATTTAAAAACAAAGTGCCAGCCAAAACAACGAATCACACAAGACACGCATCAAGTTAATTAGAATTTATTAAAGTTAACCACCGTTTCAAAACAAACAAAAATGTATTGGAGACAGTTCGTCCATATCGAAATTGCTTGCGGTTACACTCTGTTCCACTGAAAAATTGGTTGCATTGAAATTCGCCCCGCAATTTGCATTGAATGTTTTTCTTTGAAAACTTGCTAAGTTGTGTTGGAAGGGGGTTAACCGTTAAATGTAATAAGGCTACAATAGATATCACAGGTATTTGGATGGATAAGAATGGCAGACCTTCAAAGCACCAATCGCACGTGTCAGTGTAAGATGGTTGGCAGAAATTGTCAGTTTTCTGAACAGTGTTTTATAACCCAGCGCAGCCGGGAAGGGAGACAACTGAAATATTTTGTCATTTACCTGAGAAATAAATTAACTCAAATTGTCAATAACGCTTAATTTACGAAGGATATCGAAAACTTTTTTAACTACGCTTTTCAACTCAGTTAGGGCATTCAGAAACCATGAATGACCCAGCTTCTTAAATGAACTTGGAATTTATTTTAAACACTTTAAATATTTTTTTTAAAAAGAATATACCTTCTATTACAGAGAAGAACACTCTCACCATGGGTCATACTAAATTTCAAATCCACTTTGTTGAGGCAAATACAAAATCAACTGCATTGTAACCTTAGTCATCACTGTTAGGCAAAGAGTTAGGAGGTATTCAGAAACCATGAACGACACAGTTTTTTGGGGTGTGGGGGGGGGGGGGGGGATTTTAACCTACATTCTGTTATATAGCATCTGACTTAGTTTTGTGTGTGTATGTATGTTTGTATAACTTTTATTTATTTTTTTCTCCACAATTGTGTCCTCTATGTTCATTTATTTTGTCACGATGTCATATACGTTTTATGTTTTTTTTCTGATTTCTCCTTCATGTCCACTGACTTCTCCCTCCTGGATCCTGACTTCTCCCTAAAGTCTCTGGAGGGAGAAGTCACTTCTCCCTAAAATCAGCTGCCAGGCTGACCCCTGACATCTAGTAAAGACCTCTGTCTGTCTGTCTGTCCATCCATCCATCCATCCATATGTCCCCCATATGTCTGGCCATCTGCCCATTCATCCGTCCGACCGTCTATCCATACAAATGTTTTGAATGTAATTTCATCAGTCATCAGTCATATGTAGATCTCCTTTGGTATACGGATAGATCCTACATGGGGGAATGGATATGCACAAGGAATTGGTTCTGTCCAATAATTTTAGCTTAACTTGACAAAGTCAAGATAAGCTATTGCCTTCACGCGTGCTGAAGTCTGTGAGTCTGTTCACATTTTCCTTTAGCACAGGCTACACCCTGTAGTGTTCTTGTCCAATCATCACGAAAATTCATATGCAGATTTGAGGTCATGTATAGATGAGAACGTCCCCTTTTAGTCGCGATTGGTCAACCGTGATGGCTGCTCGAGCCCAAAACCCAAAAACCTTTAGCACAGTCTACAGGTCGTATTTATGAAAGGATTTCATTGTAACTTGGTAGGTTGACTCTGTATAATGTCTAGATGAGAAGTCCCCTTTTGGTCATGATCTGTCAACCATGACGGCTGCCCAAGCCTGAAACTCAAAAACTTTTAGCACAGTCTACAGGTCACATTTAATATGGAGGGATTTCATTGTAACTTGGTAGAATGACTCTGTATGATGTCTAGATGAGAACTTCTCCCATTTGGCCGCGATCTGTCAACCGTGACAGCTGCCCAAGCCCAAGACCCGAAAACCTTCAGTGCAGTCTACAGTTTGTATTTATGGAGGGATTTCATTGTAACTTGGTAGGATGACTCCATATAATGTTTAAAGGAGAATGTCCCTCTTTGATCGCGATTGGTCAACTGTGGTGGCGACAGGGGCCCGAAGCCGGAAAACCTTTAGCACAGTCTACAGGTCGTATTTATGAAGGGATTTCATAGTAACTTGGTAGGATGATTCCAGATAATGTCTAGATGAGAACGTCCCCTTTTGGTCCCGATTGGTCAACTGTGACGGCTACAGGGGCCTGAAGCCTGAAAACCTTTATCACAGTCTACAGGTCGTATATATGAAGGGATTTTATAGTAACTTGGTAGGATGATTCCAGATAATGTCTAGATGAGAACGTTCCATTTTGGTAGCGATCATTCAACTGTGATGGCTGCCCAAGCCCAAAACTCGAAAACCTTTAGCATAGACTATAGGTCGTATTTGTGAAGAGATTTCATTGTAACTTGGTAGGATGACTCCATATAATGTCTAGATGAGAATGTCCCCTTTTGGTGTCAACTGTGATAGCTACAGGGGCCCAAAGCCCAAAAACCTTTATCACAGTCCGTATTTATGAAGGGATTTCATTGTAACTTGATAGAATGACTTGTTTTTGGAATAATTTCACTGTAACTTGGTAACTTTGGTTGATATACATTAACTGTGAGGGCCACACTAACCTACCCCTCAGTTTTTTAGTACAGTCAACACCTCAAATTATTTTTTATTGAAAACCTTAGTAGTAGTCCAAGACTTGCCAAAAACAGCTGCAAAGTCACAGGATGTAGACTGTCAAAGTGTAGCAAAACTTTGTAAAAATCTCTAGGCCCTTAAAGGAATAAGGGTTAAATCATTTATCTATGAAGATGGAAATTTAAACTTCAATTGAAATATTCTTTGAATTATCTGAGCCTAGTTGTGCAAGTGCTACTACTTGCCTAGAAAGAATGTTATTTGTCCAAGTCCCATGGAAAGTCCAGGGAGTGGGGCAGTGCTTGTTTATTCTGGTAAACAAATTATATTTTACCATAAGTGCTGAAACTGATCTTGAACACTAGAAATAAACAAATATATTTATATTTGCCCATATCAGCAAATGTATTTTGTAAAGTCAAGACAGTATATTTTAAGAACACACACTTCTTTATATTTGTATTCTGTTATTATTCATGGACACCTACTGAAGACAGTTTGGTACATACTTCATACTGTTTTCTATCAGGATAAAGACGATTTGGCAGCGTGTAACAAAATTTAAGATTCGGGCACCAAACTGTCCAAACCAGGTGTCAAATGTCTAAACACTTGGTGCCAATTTCCTGGTGCAAATACATGGGAATAATAACAATTCTTTCCCACATAAATCTCCCAAGTTTGAGGGTTAACTAGCACTTTGCTCATTGAGATCAAACACGCCGGTCTTGCTTTGAAGTGTTCAAAAAAAATCATCACAGCTGAACAGCACGGACTGAGTCAGGTACACATTGAATAAAAGCCCCACTTGATAGTTGCGGAATCATATTTTAAAGAACAAAGATATGTTCAGCAATAGCATATGAGGGTGGGACAGTAGAATAAGTGAACGGGATGGGCCGTTTGCCCTCAAACTTGTTATCTTTATGTTAACAAAGAATCCATCTCATCCAGCGCATAGCTAGGATGAGAGGGGGATTATCTTATTAAAATAGTGCAGCAAGATTCCAGTAACTGAGTCATGGGGTGCCTGCATTACATGCTGTCTTGTGTAAGGCACCTCTGGCACCCAGAATCAAAAAAACACTTAATCTGTTTTTTCCAAGCAATTTTTGTCATTTCAGATTCAAGTGAGTGTGTTGGTTTATTGATATTTTCAGTTAACCCTTTACCCGATGCAGATGATATCAAAATTTATTATTTTAAATATTTTGTTCTCATTTTTCCAAAAAATTCAACAAAACAACATCATGTGACCACTCTTTGGAACAAACTCAATAAACTTGTTCCAATGAGGGGGTCACATGATATGATTTTGTTGAAAGTTTTTTAAATATGTTTTCCAATGGCTTATTTTGTAAATTATGTGGGCAGATGCAGATTATTTGTTGGGTGAAGGGTTAATATGTCAGTTTTCTGTTCAAAATAAATGGCTGCTCCCCTAAATATACTCTTGCCAGATTGGTCGAAGATTGAAATATTGCAATTGCTTGCAAGGAGTTCCACTTTCCATGGAAAGCCTGGAGAGTATTTGTCCTCACCTGTAGAGTTTTGGAACAGAAATGTAAAAGGAGCTGTTAATAGGGTTCTCTACACTTATAGCTCAACTTTGACGAAGTCAAATTTGAGCTATTGTCATGACCCATCGTCCGTCCGTCTGGCCATCTGTCCGTACGTCAGCAATTGGCTATGGCTCGGGCTAGAGGTCGTATTTATGAACCGATCTTTACGAAACTTCTTGTGTACCTTTGTTATGACCCTGGGACGGGAACGAGTGTTTTTAGGTGTGGTCCGAAATTCAAGATGGCTGCCAGTGGCCATTTTGTACCGATGATGCAAAAATCAGTTTTTTGTACAGAACTTCTGTATGAAAGTTCTGATTTGAATAAAGTTTTGTATAAATGTTTAGTACCATGGGATACATCACATATAATACGGGTTTTTTTCTCGTGCGTAAATTATGCAAATTAGACTGACTTTGATTTATTTAGTGTTACTTTCAGAGCTGTAAGTGCCAAGCTGCTATGACTCGGGCTAGAGGCCGTATTTATGAACCAATCTTTACAAAACTTCTTGGGTACCTTTGTTATGACCCTGGGACGGGAATGAGTGTTTTGGGGTGTGGTCCGAAATTCAAGATGGCTGCCAGTGGCCATTTTGTACCGATGATGCAAAAATCAGTTTTTTGTACAGAACTTCTGTATGAAAGTTCTGATTTGAATAAAGTTTTGTATAAATGTATAGTACAATGGGATACATCACATATAATACGGGTTTTTTCTCGTGCGTAAATTATGCAAATTAAACTAACTTTGATTTATTTAGTGTTACTTTCAGAGCTGTAAGTGCCAAGCTGCTATGGCTCGGGCTAGAGGCCGTATTTATGAACCAATCTTTACGAAACTTCTTGGATACCTTTGTTATGACCGTGGGACGAGAACGAGTGTTTTTGGGTGCAGTCCCAAATTCCAGATGGCTGCCAGCAGCCATTTTGTACCGACGATGCCGAAATCTGTTTTTTGTACAGAACTTCCATATGAAAGCTCTGATTTGAATAATTTTTTGTATGAATGTTTAGTACCATGGGATACATTACATATATTACAGGTTTTTTTCTTGTGCGTAAATTATGCAAATTAGGCTAACTTTGATTTATTTAGTGTTACTTTCAGCACTGTGAGTGCAAATCCCAATACGGCTCGGGCTAGAGGCCGTATTTATGAAACGATCTTCACGAAACTTCTTGGATACATTTGTTATCACTGTGGGACGAGAAGGAGTGTTTTGGGGTCCAGTCTGAAATTCAAGATGGCCACTAGCAGCCATTTTGTTCAAAATTAAGTGCAATCAGATTTTTGCGCAGAACTTCCAAATGAAAGATCTGATTTGAATAAATTTTTGTATGAATGTTTAGTACCATGGGATACATTACATATAATACAGAGTTTTTCTCGTGAATAAATTATGCAAATTAGGGGTCCGGGTGGGACTTAGAAAATTTTGGACCAAAATCCGGAAATTAGTTTTTTGTTTTTTTATGTGTTTTGGTCAATTTTAAGACAAAAAAAAAAAAAATTTTTTTACACTGAAAATTTGGGGTCTGGGTGGGACCAAAATCCGGAAATTAGTTTTTTGTGTTTTGATGCATTTTGGTCAGTTTTAAGAAGAAGAAAAAATTTTAGTCTGAAAATATTTTGTTTGGGACTGAAAATTTCCACACAAAAATAATAATCTACAATGATTGGTCTTAATCTGTAGTCCATTACAGTCACCTTGTAATTCTTTTATTATTGTTGACTGGGCCAAAACAAATACTAATTCCTGTCATATTCATTATTCAGTTGTCTTTGTCACAGCAAGTACTAATTCCTGTCATATCCAAGTTGAGCTACAGAGTCATTGACTCTTTCATTGTACATGATCTCCACATTTTGTGTTTCTAAGGTAAGGCCTCACAAAATTAAATAATTGATTCTCGGGCAATTTTTTTTTAAACGAATGAGGGAGGGCAGGTTTTATTCTTACCTGCGTCGCCAGCAGCAGAGTAGGTCTAGTAACTGCTCGACACCGTCCGTCAGTCCGTCCAAAACACTTCTTCCGTCAAAGTTTTCTTGGCTTCTATGAAAGAGAATGATTTTATATTTGGTCTGCTGCTTCATAATGATGAGTTGTATCATGTATCAAATTTTCAGATCTGCCGTGCAACCACTTTTCTGTTTGCCGATACTTTGAAGTCTGTTCATCTCTGTAATCAATTGCATGCAGCGACGCAGGTGATGATCGCCGATGCCTAAAATCCAGTTGTGAGAGCCTAAAATTGAATACTAGAGCTTCCATGTTGATTTCACTGATAGTTTTTTTTTCTTTGTAACAGTGATCATACAACACAAAATCAATATAGAACAACTAAAATCGAGATCAAAAATAATAAGGCATTTTTTAACTGGTTGAGTGCTAGAAGCTAGAATCGGGCCTCTCAAAAAATGGGGGTACCAGTACAAAAGCCAACATTTTCCTTGCCCATGTTTCGTATTCACTCAAACGTAATTAGCAGTTTGTTTATACAAATGTGTTCTATTACAAATTATTGGAGAGTGCCTCTTGGCATTCCACTAATTTGTAATAAAACAATTTTGGACAATTTTTGATGAACAAATTGAGACCACCAAAAACCAGTTAAATAAATGTTTTTTTTTTATACATACATATGAGAATCATGTCACATTTCATGAAGAGAATAACAATGCTGTATCAATGTATACAACATATTGCATCGAAAATCGTGATGTGATAGCGCAAAAATCACACCCTATGATAGTTTAATACATTTTGAATTTTGCCTCTGAAAAAATGAATGTGCCATTGCCTGAGAATCAAAGGATAAATTTTCTTTAGCCTAATGCCTAATCTTTTATGTTCTGACAGGTCGATCCAGGAGAAGATGATACTCCATGTTCAAAACCTGATTATACAAAGTTAAGGCAGTTTGCTGAATCTATACAGAGGGAGCTGAAGATGGATTTGTTTGGTGCTGATATCATTATAGACAATTCAACTAACAAATATGCTGTGATAGACTGTAATGCATTCCCAGGTAAGAATTTTTTGTTTAATCCCAATAGACTTCATTAGTCAAAATTCAAGGTGTTTAACTCTTTGCTTGCTGTAGGCAGATTTTCCTGCCCAGAACAAAGGTAGAGATATCATTCCCCTCCTTGTTAACAAAATATACCCCTCCAAACAGGAGTAACCTTTTTATCAGTGATTTCAGACCTCATTGAATTTTTCATTAAATTAAGTCATGGCTACTTCACAGTAGCTATGATTTAATTTTATGAGAAAAAACAAGAAAATTTTCAGCAGGTTAAGAGTTAATGATATCATCAAAATATGGCCATGTCCCCAAATTATAAGTCATATGGAGGAAATACTCAACAAACATTAAGAAAATCTGTAAAATAGATGACACTGAGGAGACATAATTTGTTGTTGTCAAATAAAAATTGGAACCCCTATGTAATTCTCTAAGAATTGAATGCTCAGTAAAAAGATAATATATATCTTGTAGGGAACTGGTGACCCAAAATGAAATTTGGACCTACAGTGAATGAATTTCAAGGCTCTTGGAGTAACATTAGTTTCTCTCCCAAATTCAGCCATTCTCAGTGTACCTAAATTCTATCAGTCTGAAGGTCTTCCTAATGAGCACCTCACTTACTCTATTCTTTGTCTTCTACACATAAATCAGGACTGTTTCACTGTTTTGAAAGTCTGAAATGTATATGGAATGCAGTGAACATATTTTATTACACACCTGTTCTATGTAATCCCTATCTACAGCAACATTAAAACATGCGGAAAATGAAAATCTGTTCCGCACATATGTGCGGAACGGAAATCATTGACAGACGATTTTTAAATAGAAGCGAAATTTCTCTGGAATTTTCTACTAATCGTGCAAAGCAGTTACAGTTTGAATCGCTAGCGATAGCGGAATATTGTCCCGAGTTCGAATGTGTTCTATAGAACTCTGATGAAATTGTAACACAGCTTCCCCTTGCACATTTGGTTGGTGATAAAATGTGTTGTTTTTGTTGATAGTTGTCAACTAAATTGCTGAGTGTCCTTTTCATACATGTAATTGTTTTTATAGATGTGATGGCGTAAATAAACACAGAACAACACACACGTTTGAATGGGTTAATCCATTTGATTAACCCATTCACACACATGTGTCATTCTGTGTATTTCTTGACCTGGAAAAGTAGTGGATAATGCAGCATAATTTTTTTAAGTATGCCACGTAATTCATCAGCTTAATTGTTTTTAAAGCTTTTGGGGGGTTTTATTCTGATTAATTGTAACCAATTGTTAGAAAGAAAATCTATCTCTTTGTGTTCAACTTTTAATCCACTCTTCTTTTCTGTAAATACAGCTGACAAGAACATTCTGCCTTTTTTCTCACAATTGTAAAATCATATTGCTCTTGTATTATGAGCTGCTCTTCTCATATGGAAAGTTGTTCTTGGTGTCTTTGATAGGGATGTTGACGAGCTTTTTTTTGATGTAGCAAAATTATTGCACAAAGAAAGGGTTAGTTTCATATCAACCGAGATATCAGCCTGGTTGGCTGAGATCGACATAACAGCTGAATTTGCAGCCATATCAGCCAGGTGATAATATTAGTTATCCTTGTGTTTTCCAGGGTGTATGGGAATTTACACCGGTTTGGGAACCCATACACCCTGAGGCAAAGCCGAAGGGTGTATGAGTTCCCAAACCAGTGTAAATTCCCATACACCCTTCGGCTTTGCCTCAGGGTGTATGGGTTCCCAAACCGGTGTAAATTCCCATACACCCTGGAAAACACAAGGATAACGGATTTATTTCCAAGAATTTTGGTGTACTTATTACTTTAACCTACATTGTGGGCAAAAACCGACAGAAAATTTGGACTTCGTAAGTTTCTTAAAAAACAAAACCAGACAAATATGGATATCCAATGACATATCTGTAATATTTTATTGCACATAAATATTTATTTCCTGTATTTTTATTTTTGTTCTAACTTAACTGAGCAAAAGGTATGTATTAATAATTAAAAATCGGTACTATTTTTTAGCCATATAGCTTGCTATTGTATATTCTTGTTTTTACACCGTGGTTAACCACGATGTAAAAAAAAGCACTGTGGATTGCAAGTTACACCGTACCTCTCAGCCAATCAAAATGCAGTATTTTGTTTCATTTGGGAATAATGGACAATTCTGGGAAAGAAAATCATATCTAATAAATAATGTCCAACAAAATGTAAACACCTTTTGACTTCAAAGAGTGTGTGTCTCTCTCTCTACACATGGGATGGCCATTTAGTTTCCCTTCATTAGGATGTTATACTATGTCAGTAATCCCCAAAATTGATGTCGCAGGCCTGCTGATTTAAGGCAAACAACCGTTTGGGTCATGTGGAGGTTACCTAAAATGAAAAACACATGAACGAAAAACAGTACATGCCAAATTGTCACCAGGTCACGCAAAATTTTTGCCAAGTTCAATGACCTAGTATGAATGAATGGTGGAATAATGTTGAGCATCAACCATTCATCAGCTGCACGGGTGTTTGCATCTGCCTGAAGTATAGCTGCTCTGTTGGCCAATAATTGGCCAACAGAGCAGCTATACTTCAGGCAGATGCAAACACCTACACTGATGATTGGTTGATGCTCAACATTATTTTAAACTCTTGATCATCTTAAAATGTAAGACAGGTACAAAATCAGGAAATAGCAATAATTCATGTCTCTGCCATAAATATTGATTATGGATGTCATACTCTTCTGCAGCATGCTAGCCCATTAGGCTATAATTGCAACTAATTTGTATCTGGATTGCTGCAACACAGCCTACATGTAATTATTGTTCCTAAGGATTCATCTTTATTCATCAGGATATTGCCCATAGGAGCAAGAACATGGTTATGGCACAAATGTTCATATATCAGCATAGTTGCGATACATATATATTTAGGTTACCTAATGGGTTACTTGAATCAAGTACAGGGGAACGAACAATAGGTTACCGAAGCTCAAACCTGGTAAACGATAAATGGCTTATGCAAAATGTTGAAAACGTCAGGCCTGATGTCACCAGGAGAGTTCAGTTAGTTCAGAATCTTTCACAACTGAGAGTCAAATTCATATATTGGGCTTGAGAATGGCAGTATCTACTCAGCCACCAATTGTAATTCATTCACTAGAGTCATATAACATACAAATTCCTTTTTTTCTTGCTGTTGAGTGATAGAATACCATTTTTGGGCCCCAGTTAAAAGTGAAGGAATTCATTAATGATTTCGACACCAATATCAACTCTTCAGACACACTCCTCGAATCATTTTCAGGGATGGCATCATCACAGAAAAGAAAGAGAGAGTGTTTTTTCTTGCAGTTGCCCATCTGCATTTTTGACTGGTACAGTGGAACTCTGTTAATTGAATAGCCACTTTGCCAATGAAAATTATTCAATTAACAGGAGTATTCAATTAATAGGCTTGTGTCACTTTCCTGTATTCTAGAGATAAACTTAGCATTTATTCTAAATGCTATTACATCTTGTTTGACAGAGCTCCATGAGCTCTGTCAAACAAGATATAATTGATTAAATATCTGTATTGGATGTACTGAGGCCAAACAGGTCTATTAACAAAGGAAAACCTGGGGAGAGGCAGGGTAACTTCTCGACAGGTTACAATATTTTTTATTCAATTAACAGGAGTTTAGTCTATAACCTACATTCAATTAACAGGTCAAATTTGTACTGGAGGTATGGTAGATGGTTTTGTGTTGGGAAATAGTATTCAATTAACAGTGTTATTCAGTTAAAAGATATCCAATTAAGAGGGCTACACTGTACTGCAGACTCCTGTTTTATTGAGTGTAGTGTAACTAATTATGAGAAAATATTGTAAACCAATTTGTTGAGTGAAGGATTGATGATATAGAAAGATATTTAATTTCAAATTTGTCATTTACCTTTATTTTTCAGGTTATGATGGTGTGGAAAATTTCTTTCAAGTTTTAATAGATTTTATTTGGGAAAAACTGAACTCTAGAGACAAAAATATCAACCAAAGATTGGAAAAGTCTTCTAATGAACATTTGAGTGAAAGAAATCAGACTATCAGCAAAGTGTATATTTTATAAATCAGGACAGCAAGGCAACAAAACCAATGTTTTTATAGGTTATTGGACAATAGCTGCTGTATTTGCCTATTCTTCTCATCACCCCGGAAAGTTAGTTCATTTAAGATCATATGGCAAAAAGTCTTTCTCATATGTGTTGGTCACTTGAAAGAAATCATCATTTTGTCTTTGAGATAGAAGAAAAACACTTTTTCCTTGTGCTTTTTTAACCGTCTACCCAATGTACTGGTCAGATTTTACCAGGGCTATTCACAACACTGGCTATTCAAATTTTTTTTTGGTCTCAAAACATAGCTAATGACTCCTAATTGGAATTTGCCCACCGAGCTCGTTCCAATGAGGGTGTCATAAGCTATATTTTTTTAGACAAAAAATGAAGAAATCCAGAAATGTTTTTTTCAAGTCTTGTCTTCATATATTGGGTAATGGGTAAATGAACTAATGTTTCATAGTCATCGCATAGCTGTACTTAGTCACCAAAAATGGCATATAGATGTTGGATTTTTTTCATTAAATCTGCATTTAACAGTCAGCATTTTACATTCCATTTTGCCAATCAATTTTTATTGTAAACTTATCTGGTCAAAATTTAATTTTTCTCCACTTATGTCAAACGTCTAAATCCTCGATTCATCTGTTGCGTAAGTGGTCCCACTTAATCGATATTTATAAGTAGAATAACACTGTTAATTGCATACATTTCTCATACAGCGAATCACATCCTTTGGGCTTAAAAAAGTTAAAAATCTGTTTCTCAGGCCCTCCCAGATGATCCTTTTGGCTGCCGCATGCTCTCTTTTTATAACTAATGCAAACTTTAAAAAATAAAAATTAAATGGTTTATGTCTGATATTTTACCCAAGTTAATAAAATTGATAAATTTGTCCCTTGAGTGCAAGAAGACTTTGCAATGCTTTAGCATTGCAAAACCTTTTTGCATTCAAGGGACGAAATACACCACCACCCATGCTATTCTGTAGATTATGAGGCCTAAAACATAAAACAAACCAAGAACATGAACTTTTGATGGTAAAGAAATATTTACAAAAATAAAATAAAAAACCACCGCCCGCCCGCATGCAATTTTACAAAAAAATGTCCTGAGAAACAGAAGATTTACTTTGTGGGACCTTGGACAAATTTATATGTTAATTGGTTAGGCCCCACAAAGTAGATCGTCAGTTTCTCAGGCCATTTTTGTAAAACTGCATGAGGCAGGCGGTTTTTCTCAACTTTGGCAAAGCCAAATTTGAGGTATTGTCATGGCCTGTTGTCCATCTGTCCATCCGTCGTGCTGTACACACGGCTTGGGCTAGAGGCCGTATTTATGAACCGATCTTTACGAAACTTCTTGGGTACCTTTGTTATCACCGTGAGATGAGAATGAGTGTTTTGGGGTCTGGTCCGGAATTCAAGACGGCTGCTTGCAGCCATTTTGTACAAAATTAGGTGCAATCAGATTTTTGCGCAGAACTTCCATATGAAAGCGCTGATTTGAATAATTTTTTGTATGAATGTTTAGTACCATGGGATACATCGCATATAATACAGGTTTTTTTCTCGTGCATAAATTGTGCAAATTAGACTAACTTTGATGTTTTTGGGTGTTACTTTCAGCACTATAAGTGCAAATGCCAATATGGCTCGGGCTAGAGGCTGTATTTATGAACCGATCTTTACGAAACTTCTTGGGTACCTTTGGTATCACCATGGGACGAGAGCGAGTGTTTTGGCGTCCGGTCCGAAATTCAAGATGGCCGATGGCAGCCATTTTGTACAAAATTGGATGCAATCAGATTTTTGCACAGAATTTCCATATGAAAGCGCTGATTTGAATAATTTTTTGTGTGAATGTTTAGTACCATGGTTTACATCACATATAATACGGGTTTTTTCTCGTGCAGAAATTATGCAAATTAGATGAACTTGGATTTTTTCATTGCTACTTACACACAGTAAGTACACATGTCAATACGGCTCAGGCTAGAGTCTCTATTTATAAACCGATCTTCACGAAACGTCTTGGGTACCTTTGTTATCACCTTGGGACGAGAACGAGTGTTTCTGGGTGCGGTCTAAAATTCATGATGGCTGCCAGTGGCCATTTTGTACCGAAATTAGGTCTAATCAGTTTTTTGTACACAACTTCTATACGGCTCAGGCTAGAGGCTGTATTTATGAACCGACCTTTACAAAACTTCTTGGGTACCTTTGTTAACACCGTGGGATGAGAACGAGTGTTTTGGGGTGTGGTCCGAAATTCAAGATGGCCACCAGCAGCCATTTTGTACTAAAATTAGTGCAATCAGTCTTTTGTACAGAACTTCTGTACGAAAGTTCTGATTTGAATAAATTTTTGTATGAATGTTTAGTAACATGGAATACATCACATATAGTACTTTTTTTTTCTCGTGCAGAAATTATGCAAATTAGATGAAGTTTGATTTATTCAGTACTACTTATACACAGTAAGTGCACATGTCAATACGGCTCGGGCTAGAGTCTGTGTTTATGAACTGATCTTCACGAAACTTCTTGGGGTACCTTTGTTATCACCTTGTGACAGGAACAAGTATTTTTTGGTGCCTTTGTTATCACTGTGCTATGAGAACAAATATTTTTGGGTTCATTCAGACCCACTCTGGGACTCAAAGATTTCTTTTCTAGTTTAGCATCTAACTGTCACCCCACTTTTACAATACTTTACCTATATATTTGTTACAGGCTATGGTCAGCATTTACGTACAGACCGTTACAATACTTTATATGTACCTAGGTCATTACCTAGATGTTTGTCATTGCTGTGTCACATACTATACATGTACATGTCTTAAACAAGTTGAGCTACAGTGTCATTGACACATTCATTTAGTCATAAAAATGGAATTTCAGCTTCTACCAGCAGAATCTCGTATTCTTCCAAAGTTCAGTTTATAACAAGACAAGACACTACACATTGATGTCACACAAAAGCCTTCAGCCAATGAAACCTTGCTCAAGCTCCAATTGTTATTTATTCTGAAGTTCGAGAGTGGCAGTTGCTGGCCACTGTTTGTTGGGTCTCTCAGATTACTTTAGTTAACGCTTTATTTCACATGAATTATAGACGACACTTAAAAAATTCTTGAATAACTTAAAATTTTCATTTTTTTGCTAATAAACAAGTAATGAATGACCCCCTCATGGAAGGACCAATGAAAGGTCATATGCTATGTTTTTTGAAACAAAAATTGAAAAAATAATAAAATTTTAATGATATTTTAAGCTCAACTTGACAATGTCAACTATGAGCTATTGGGATGGGATGCGATCAGTTGCCCGTCCATACGTTCTCTTCATCCACAATTCCTTTAACACACCATACAGGCCGCATCTCTCACCCCATCAGTTTCAAATTTCATACATTAGTGATCAACTGATTATGTCATAGGCCCATGAACCAGTTACCGATTATTCAGAGTCATAATCGGCCGGTTCTGATTATTAATTGAGTACCCATGTTCAGGGCTGCCATGACTATTCGATAAACCAAGTCGACTAACTGTCGGAAGGTGCTATAGTTGACTATTATTTTTCATAGTCACCTATTTTTTAGCCATGTAACCATGTAAATCATACCACTGAATGATGATATTTGTCCACAAGGGGCACATAACATTTCTCGGTAATTGTTATCCTTCATATTCATTGTTCATATCACGAAAATAGGCAGTAACTTTGACTTTACCCTCTCGTATTATTTCATGAAATGGACATTGTCATACCTAAACTCCATACTGGATCAAGCTGCTGTGAACAAATTGTTGATAATCCACGGTAATTGTTGCCATTTTAAATCCAATAATTTCATTATCGATGTGGAATTTATGGACACTAAAAATTTCCTAAATTGGAAGTGTTAACATCAGTGACACAAAATTGAATGCGTCTGAGGAATTCCCAGTAAACCCTAGTATTTTTCTGAACATACATAGACCACAGGTACTCGGCACAAGGTGAGAAATCAAAAGAAAAATGATATCTGATAGCATTTTTCAATCTGAGCTGATGTGCCTCCATAATGGTATATATAAATATTATTGGGGCACAAATACCTGTGACATAGGCCAGGGGAAATAAGAACATTTAACTGATCATTATGACGACGAGGTGTCACTCACTTGGTGAGTGGAGCTTACTTTGATGGATGCGTGAAGTCTGCTTTCATTAGCTCAACTTTGGCGGAGCCAGATTTGAGGTATTGTCATGGCCCGCCATCCGTCTGTCGCACCGTACACACAGCTCGGGCTAGAAGCCGTATTTATGAACCGATCTTTACGAAACTTCTTGGGTACCTTTGTTATCACCGTGAGACGAGAACGAATGTTTCTGGGTCCGGTCCGAAATTCAAGACGGCCGCTAGCAGCCATTTTGTACAAAATTAGGTGCAATCAGATTTTTGCTCAGAACTTCCATATGAAAGCGCTGATTTGAATAATTTTTTGTATGAATGTTTAGTACCATGGGATACATCACATATAATACGGGTTTTTTTCTCATGCGTAAATTATGCAAATTAGACTAACTTTGATTTATTTAGTTTTACTTTCAGCACTGTAAGTGCAAATGCCAATACGGCTCTGGCTAGAGGCCGTATTTCTGAACCGATCTTTACGAAACTTCTTGGGTACCTTAGTTATCACCATGGGACGAGAAGGAGTGTTTTGGGGTCCGGACTGAAATTCAAGATGGCCGCTGACAGCCATTTTGTACAAAATTAGGTGCAATCAGATTTTTGCACAGAACTTCCATATGAAAGTGCTGATTTGAATAATTGTTTGTGTGAATGTTTAGTACCAGGGGATACATCACACATAATACAGGGTTTTTTTCTCGTGCGTAAATTATGCCAATTAGACTAACTTTGATCTATTTAATGTTACTATCAGCACTGTAACTGCAAATGCCAATACGGCTCGGGCTAGAGGCCGTATTTCTAAACCGATCTTTACGAAACTTCTTGGGTACCTTTGTTATCACCATGGGACGAGAACGAGTGGTTTTGGGTGCGGTCCGAAATTCAAGATGACCACCAGCAGTCATTTTGTACTTTAGTTAGTGCAATCAGTTTTTTGTACAGAACTTCTGTATGAAAGTTCTGATTTGAATAAATTTTTGTATGAATGTTTAGTAACATGGAATACATCACATATAATACAGGTTTTTTTCCCATGCTAAAATTATGCAAATTAGATGAACTTTGATTTATTCAGTGATACTTATACACACTGTAAGTGCACATGTCAATACGGCTCGGGCTAGAGTCTATATTTATGAACCAATCTTCACGAAACTTCTTGGGCACCTTTGTTATCACTTGAGACGAGAACGAGTGTTTCTGGGTGCGGCCCAGAATTTGAGATGGCTGCCAGTGGCCATTTTGTACCGAAATTAGGTCCAATTAGTTTTTTGTACATAACTTCTATACGGCTCAGGCTAGAGGCTGTATTTATGAACTGATCTTTACAAAACTTCTTGGGTACCTTTGTTATCACCGTGGGATGAGAACGAGTGTTTTTGGGTGCGGTCCAAAATTCAAGATGGCTGCCAGCAGCCTTTTTGTACCAAAATTGGTGCAATCAGTTTTTGGACAGAACTTCTGTATGAAAGTTCTGATTTGAATAAATTTTTGTAGAAATATTTAGTAACATGGAATACATCACATATAATAGAGGGTTTTTTTCTCTTGCAGAAATTATGCAAATTAGATGAACTTTGATTTGTTCAATGCTACTTATACACAGTAAGTGCACATATCAATACGGCTCGGGCTAGAGTCTGTATTTATGAACTGATCTTCACGAAATTTCTTGGGGTACCTTTGTTATCACCTTGTGACAGGAACGAGTGTTTTTGGGTGGCTTTGTTATCACTGTGCTATGAGAACAAATATTTTTGGGTTCAGTCAGACCCACTCTGGGACTCAAAGATGTCTTTCTAGTTTAGCATCTGACTGTCACCCACCTTTACAATACTTTACCTGTACATTTGTTACAGGCTACGGTGAGTATTTATGTTCAGACCGTTACAATACTTTACATGTACCTTTGTTATCAGGTCATTACCTAGATGTTTGTCATTGCTGTGTCACATACTGTACATGTACATGTCTTAAACAAGTTGAGCTACAGTGTCATTGACACTTTCATTTATTTTTAGTCGAGTTGTGACGAAGTCAAACTCGACTTATAGTTTGGTGAATGGCGGGCGGGCGGGCGGGCGGGCGGGCGGGCGGGCGGGCGGGCGGATGGGCGGGCGGGCGGGCGGGCGGGCGTAAACAATTGGTTTCCGGATGATAACTTGATAGTGGTTCAACTCACATTCATTAAACTTCATACATAGGTTGGTCTTGGTGGGAGGAAGAACCCTATTGATTTTGGACATGCTACGTCGAAGGTCAAGGTCACAGTGACCTTGAACATAGTAAATCTTAAACAATTGGTTTCCGGATGATAACTTGATAATGGTTCAACTCACATTCATGAAACTTCATAGGTAGATTGGCCTTGGTGAGGGGAAGAACCCTATTGATTTTGGACTCGCTACGTCAAAGGTCAAGGTCACAGTGACCTTTAACATAGTATATCGCAACAATTGGTTTCCGGATGATAACTTGATAGTGGTTCAACCTAGAGTCATGAAACTTCATAGGTGTGTTGGCCTTGGTGCGAGGAAGAACCCTATTGATCTTGGACTCACCAGGTCAAAGGTCAAGGTCACAGTGACCTTGAACATAGTATATCGCAACAATTGGTTTCCGGATGATAACTTGATAGTGGTTCAACCTAGAGTCATGAAACTTTATAGGTGTGTTGGTCTTGGTGCGAGGAAGAACCCTATTGATCTTGGACTCACCAGGTCAAAGGTCAAGGTCACAGTGACCTTGAACATAGTATATCGCAACAATTGGTTTCCGGATGATAACTTGATAGTGGTTCAACCTAGAGTCATGAAACTTCATAGGTATGTTGGCCTTGGTGCGAGGAAGAACCCTATTGATCTTGGACTCACCAGGTCAAAGGTCAAGGTCACAGTGACCTTGAACATAGTATATCGCAACAATTGGTTTCCGGATGATAACTTGATAGTGGTTCAACCTAGAGCCATGAAACTTTACAGGCGTGTTGGCCTTGGTGCGAGGAAGAACCCTATTGATGTTGGACTCACCAGGTCAAAGGTCAAGGTCACAGTGACCTTGAACATAGTATATCGCAACAATTGGTTTCCGGATGAGAACTTGATAGTGGTTCAACCTAGAGTCATGAAACTTCATAGGTGTGTTGGCCTTGGTGCGAGGAAGAACCCTATTGACCTTGGACTCGCCTGGTCAAAGGTCAAGGTCACAACTCGACATTGGATCTGTGATCTTGAGCGGCATTTTTGTACTTATTTCTTTTCCATCAAAATATGTTCTTGGTTTGTTTCAGGCCTCATAATCTACAGAATAGCATGGGTGGTGGTTTATTTCGCCCCTTGAGTGCAAGAAGGCTTTGTAATGCTAAAGCATTGCAAAGCCTTGTTGCACTCAAGTGACAAATTTATCAATTATATCAACATAGGTAAAATATCAGACATAAACAATTTAATTTTTATCTTTTTAAGATTGCATTGATTATCAAAAGAGAGCATGCAGCAGCCAAAATGACCATGCAGAAGGGCCTGAGAAACATATTTTAACTTTTTTGGCCTTATGGGTTAAAGAGAAATTCCCTGTTAACCCTTTTCCTACTTGATTAGTTATGACACTTGAAATTTTTTTTTGAATAACTAAAAATGTTTAACATTTGCTTTCAAAACATACCTTATGACCCCTCTTTCTCTGAGGGGTCATAAGCTATGTGTTGAAGGCATAAATGGAAAAAGTGTAAATACGCTGGACATATATGGCCATTATAGCAGCTAAAGGGTTAAATGAATAAAATAGGGAGCATGGTGGCTCATTGGGTGGAGCATTGGACTTGATATTGAAAGGTCAATGGTTTGATTCTTACCCCCCATTATCTGTGATGCATCTGGGCAAGACACTACATCCCAGTTTATATGTGCGAGAGAACAGTGGCACTGTGAACTGATGCATCCGGCACGACAACAATATATCTACCTTCAACAGATGCTAATCCTACTCGTGCTGGGTTGGCAAGTTGGAGAGCCAACAGTTACTGGTAATTACTTGGTGGTTCTCTCCAAGTACTCTGGCTTCCTCCACCATGCAACTAATCGACACAGTATGACCTTGGTTGTTGAAGTGTCTTTAAACCCCAATGAACTATTGAGTAAAATATGGTGCAACTCATCAGACATTTATACAGATGATTATAAATTCTCTTCCTTCACATGACTTCTTGATCTCTGTTCTTCCAATATAACATGGGCTAAACATTCCTGCATCTCAAGATTCTTGTAACATATCTCTGGTCTCAGATTCAATTCAAAGCACAACAGTTAATTTCAGCTACTACACAGCATTTCACCTACCCCAATAACTGATAGCAGTATCATTTTTGTTTTTAAGTGGCTAATGAATTTTTTCCCTTCCTGACTTTAGCCTGTGACCCCTTCCATCATTTGGAAAGGTTCAATAAGCTCATTCGAATATAATGTGAAAATTATGATTTTGCAGAAAAAAAATTGCTGTGAGAACCACAGAAAGGGAAACAGTGCTTCTTAAATGTGGTAGAAATGCTCTTGTATTACCAGTGTAGTTGGACAGGGTTAATCAGTGCCTAGGATGCGAGTCTTTTAAAATAGACGACGTAATTGTGGTTGCTTTTTAGTGGTAGATGCTCAAAATTATAGCAAGGCCCAGTGAATACATAAATTTGAAAAAAAGTATGTGTGATGAACCTCTAAAATTTAACATACAAAGCAGCTGCCCTAAGACTGAAAAACTATGTGGACAGTATTTTTTGTTTAAAAAAGGTAAATAAATATAACAGAAAAAAATAAAATTAAAAGCAACATTGATTTGAAAAATTTATTGCCTGAGGACCAAATGTATTTTTTTGTTTGGCCTAAAAACAAAATACAAAATACTACTATCCCAGTAGTCACATGAGATTATGTAACTTAACCCCAGGACAGGATGTCAAAATGACAAAATTTTCCTCATAATACAACTAGAAATTTAATCATTTCAATTTTATACATGATTGAATTGGTTAAATTCTGTGTTGCACTTTGGGGAAAAAACTGCTTTTTGGTATTTTGACATCAAGGTGCCGAGAGTTAATATGATCTTTTCCTTTTCTAAGAACTTTAACCCTTTACCTAACCTGAAAAGCAGACGACACTTGCAAAAAAAATTCTTGAATAACTAATTTTTTTTCATTTTTTGATTCAAAAACATAGGTTATGACCCCTCGTTGGAACGAGCTCGTTCCAATGAGGGGTCATCTTAACCTATGTTTTTGAGACAAAAAATGAAAAAATAATGAAGATTAATTGAAGATTTTTGAGAATAACGCTGGCCGGTTTTGGTCGTTACGTGAGTAAAGGGTTGAAAGGCATTTATAAGTTACATAATAACATTAGATGGTTAGGCTTTGTAACCCTTCCTTTGAATATTGGGTTAATTAACCCTTAGGTCCTCAAATTAAATTTACATTATTAACAACCTTATTAACATGTTCACAGAGGCAAATGACTTAACAATGTTTCTACGTTATTGTTGGCTGCCTGTACTGGCAGCCAACAATGATGTAAAATAACAGTCAAGATAAATGCATCCTACCAGTACAGGCAGCGAACAATGATGTAAAACACTGTTAAGATAAGTGCATCCTACAGTAGAGTTTTCAGGGAAGAATACACTTAGAACAACTTTTTCAAGCAATAAAAAAGGGGCTGTTTGTGGCTGTATGGGGACTTGAGGGTTAATGCGGAGGTATATGGCATATGGTATATAGAGATTATCAATACAGTGGATTCCACTTAATTGGATATCTCTTAACTGAATAACCCTGTTAATTGAATATAATTTCCCAACACAAAACTATTTACCATACCTCCAGTACAAATTTGACCTGTTAATTGAATATAGGTTATAGAGTAAACTCCTGTTAATTGAATAAAAAATCTTATAACTTGTCGAGAAACTACCCTGACTCTCCCCAGTTTTCCATTGTTTATAGACCTATTTGGCCTAAGGACATCCAATACAGGCATTTAATCTATTATATCTTGTTTGACAGAGCTCATGGAGCTCTGTCAAACAAGATATAATAGAATAAATACTCAGTTTATCTCTAGAAAACAGGAAAGTGACATAATCCCTGTTAATTGAATACTTCTGTTAATTGAATAGTTTTCATTGGCAAAGTGGCTATTCAATTAACAGGGTTCCATTGTATAGTGAAGTTTTCTGGTGTGCTGTAGTGCATTGAGTTGAGGACCTTCAACTAGTACAAATAGCCAGCTAGTGCGGTATTGCTTCATGAAGGTCATCAGTCTCAATTTGGGTATCTGTCAACAAACATTTTGTTATGGTTGTTGCATGGCATATTCTCTATCTCCATTCCAGACTGGATGGACTTGAGCTACCTCATCAAATTGGAGCACATTGCACAATTCTAATGTAGGTTTGACAACATTTGTTGAAAAATAAATTGATGCATTTGTATGACAAAGATGTAAAAAAAAATACTTAATTACTTGATGGTTTGTGGATGTAGAACACATTTTATAGAGCGTGAGGTGGAAGAAGAGGCTACAATTCTCACCTATTCTTTCTTCCAATTTTTGCAGTATCACACTGCCTGCATTTTGCCAGTATCAGCAGTGCCATCTGATACTACAGGAGATATTTGATGACCAAAATTGTGTCCATATCAGTGATAGGTATATAATAAAAACCCGAAAATAAGCGAATACCACGATAATATAGAAACCGCGATAATACAGAGTCCTGGTATACATAGTGTAACTATGAAAAAAGTAGAACATCCTGACTTCAAGTAAAATGTGTATTCTTATTATAATGCTTGAAATCTGCTCTAGTGATAAAATGCCTACACTAAATTGTATTTTAACCCTTAAGTCCTCAGATTAATTAATAACTCCCATATATACATGTGTACAGCTGCAGATGACTTAACCCTTAAGCAGGGTTCCTACAGGCCTTGAAAACCTTTGAAAAGTTACGAATTTGAAAATCAATTTTCAAGGCCCGGAAAGTCATTGAATTTCCCCAAAACTCCAAAAGTGCTCTAGAAAAATCCTTGAAAACAATCTTTCAAAATATAAAAACCATCAAAATTTTCCCATGATTATCCTACAACTTATATTGTACTCTAGATTTTTAATTGATAACCTTGAAAAACCTTGAATTTTACTTCTATGAAGCCTTGAAAAATCTTACATATGACATGGAAATGGCCTTGAACCGTCTTGAATCCACTTACTAATTAGCTGCAGGAACCCTGTTAAGGGCCTGGACAAGTGTCCTGAATTCCCACCAGCCTACAACCTTGAAATGTCCAGTGGCTTAGTGATTTCTAGTCAAGTCTTGGCTGCCTTAGTAGGCTGCAAAGACTGTAACTCAAAACTACTGCCTAGATAATTTGCCTATTGTTAGCGGAACCTCATCATGATGGCATGTTAAGTGCACTTGTTTTGAGGTTGTAAAAGTCTGAAATAGACCTTTAAGGGTTAACAGTGTTTCTACATTATTGTTGGCTGCCTGTACAGGCAGCCAACAATGATGTAAAACTCTGTCAAGATAAAAGCATCCTACAAGTAGAGTTCTGAGGGAAGAATACACTTGGGACAGCTTTTTCAGAGAAATATAATAGGTGCAGTTTGTTGCTCTAAGGGGACTTAAGGGTTAATTTCTTGTTTTATTTTAATCTATTTTGTTCTGTGATTAGGTTTCAAGGCTAGAATAAGATTAAAGTAGTTGCTTCAGTTTAATACTTTAATCAGTTGAAAGTCCATGAATACACTACTGTTTATTAGTGCACAAGGATCGAAATAAGTGGTGGGACAAGGACAGTGACCGACACCAAACTTACTTTGACCTACACACTTTGAAATCCATAGGGCATTTTGACCAATGGAAAATACTGCACAAGTTTCAAATCTGAGTTTAAAAATGCTAGTGATCCGATATTGAATTCCATTGCGAATTAACAAGTCATTTCCTCATTTAGTAGTCACCATATGTCAATTTACAATGCGTAACGCAATATGTTGAAAATGACCTGCATTAAATTAAAATGACCTGTACCAACTATTTGGATCAGGATATTTTGACCTGGACTGGAAAAAAAATATTTTGAGCCTTGTTAGTGCAGCCATCATGAAATACCAAATTTATAGAAACATCTAGTGAGGCTTTTGTCTATTATTTTTACCATGAGAGTTTGTAAATTTGAGAAAAGTCTCCATCATGATAAATATATAGCATCAAGTTTTGCAATGCCATTTATCTCTTCACCTATCTACATCAGTACCTTTTACCCTTGCGACGCTTGCACAAAGCTTTTCTTGAATAACCAAATATTTTCAGTTTTTTGCCTGAAAAACTTAGGTTACATTGAGAGATTGTAACATATGTTTTGGAGACAAAATTTTTTATAAAATATTATGAACTGAATTGTGATTTATGTGAATAGCACTGTCTGGATTCGAACATTCTATTTGGTAAAAAGTTAAGCTTTTAAACAGCAGTACTTTCCCTAAACAACTAAAACCTTTTTTATATTTTTATAGCTTAGCTCAGCGAAAACTTTTTAAGCATTTATCCAATGCAAATGACATTAAAATTTGTTATTATAATTATTTTTCTCAAATTTTCCAAAACATTTCAACATATCATTTGACCCTTTTCATTGGAAGGAGATTGGAAAGCTTGTTCCAATGAGGGATGACATGATATTGTTTTGTTGAAATTTTATGAAAATTAATTTTTTTTCACCAGTCCAATTTGTAAAATTACACTTGCGGATGTGGCCAATTTATTAGATCAAGAGTTAAACTTCTGTACCTTGGGGCCAAAGTTGTCATCAAACTTCCAATTAATTCAAAGACACACACATGCCTCTTGTTGTATGAACCCATACAACTGTCAGACATGATGTGACCATTGCTGTTGAAAGTCTGGTTAAACCCCAATTAACCTAACAATAAGTTAACATATCAATTTCTTTTCAACTTATGGCTGTAACATAAGTGCAAGCCCTACTTCGGAACTAACTCAGGCTTTTAGAATCTTTTCCAAACGAGTTGTGAAGCATAAAACGAACATGTCAGAGGGATGAAATTGCATTTTCACCGATAGGGGGCGCGCCAATCTCTATGAAAAGAGGTGAAAATGAGTGCTATGCACGAATGATTTTAGGATCAGTTATTGTTGCCTGAGTATAAAAGGCTGGTTCATGATGAACAGAATGTCGATTTAAAGCCTATTGGAGGTTGGCAGTATGAAAAAATGGGTGAGTTCTTGCGACCCAAGCCTTGGGGGGGGAAGGCATCCCTCTGCCATGTTCGTTTTATGCTTCACAGAATTCGCCTCATCCTGCTCATCCAAGATGCTTGGATGAGGGGGTGGGGGGGAATTCTGTTACACATAAAACTCACAGTCATTCGGGATGAAATTGCATAGTTTAAAGATGATGCCAACTGACAAATAAAATTTATGGAGTATTTTTTAATACAGCGTTAGCAAACCTTTTGTCAGGGTTAGCTAATGGAATATCTGATCTAAAATAAAATTTATAAAATGTTTCAGCAGAAGTCCAATTTGCTGTGGACAGAACATTATTTAGTGAGATTCCAGCATGAATGGCGGCTGAGGTAGATGAACCTCTCACTAAGTGAGCCTTGTAAACTGAAATGTCGATGCCAGCATTTTTGAGAATATCACAAATCCATCTAGAGAGGGTGCTGGTGCAAATTGCAGAAACGGTTTTGAAAGAAATAAACAATTTTGAACTTTTCCTTTTGTCTTTAGTTCTGTGGAGATATTCAGAAAGAACAGCAAGGACACATAAAGGTTCCTTTTCATATTTATAAAGATTTATTGAATTTTTATGACGTGACGGTTCGGTTGTTTTGAGATGATCAGTAATAAGAAAAATAACTTCTGAGTTTGTGATTTACTTTCATGCATCAATTCAAGGTTGAAACAAGTGGAATTATCAGATTCTTATAAAAAGCATATAATAAAAAGAGAATGTAGTGTTTTTGGGTGGATACCGAAAATTATCTCACTTGTGACTGAGACATTTTTGGTATCCACTCAAAAACACTAGATATCCCCTATATACTTGTGCTCTGATCTTGATATAGCCACAGATGCTGAAGTGATGTAAAACTCCAATTAACAACCAAAATTTTCACTTAGCAAAATTTAGTACTGACAAATCTGTAGTAGTCATGACTATTTGATCACAAAAATATTCACATTTATATGAAAATTAAAGTGAATACCTATTTTGGAACAGTGTAACAAAAAAACCTTTGAATTTGAATGTGGAGTCCTCTGTGTGGCATTCTACTGAATTTTCTGATTTGTTTGAGTTAATAAAGCAAAGTTATAATTATTTTCTGTGTTCTCTACAAGGTATATTTATACATCATTCTAGTCTATTTTTTAATTTCATTTTATATTGAAGAATTGGAATAGACACATTATTATCTTTTAAAGGTTTAGTTGTCTTTATTGTTTTCGCTTTTGCTCTTACAATTGTAAATTTGTACATTAAAAGAAAGTCATTTTATGAGAAAATTTGTATTATATACTGGTATATACACCAATAGTAAAACTATTATAACATATCTTGGTTGTTTATTTGTCTATGATGAAATTTAGTTTCCAGTCTTATTTATTTATTGGTGTTTAAGGTCACATATTTCTGCACAATGGCTATTCATGACCACATAGGGAGATAAAGTCAAATTTAGTTAACCCTTTACCCAATGTAATGGCCAAAACCGGCCAGCCCTATTCACAAAATTCACCATTCAATTTTTATTGCGTTTTCATTTTTTTGTCAAAAAAACACAGCTTATGAGCCCTCATTGGAACAAGCCCAACAGGGTCATAAGCTATGTTTTTGACACACAAAATCAAACAAGAGGCCCCAGGGGGCCTGAGGGCACTCACCTGATATGGTAGCCTAAATATCAATCCAGGGAATTGATTTGAACAAGTTGCATCTGCCCCTCCTAAGAAAAGCTTATACCAAATATCCAAAGATCATGATCTCAACAGTTTTACGGGTGGAGGAAGCCGGAGTACCCAGAGAGAACCACCGAGCAACAGCACGCAACTGTCATCTCCCCAACATACTAACTCCACACAAACAGGGTTAGCATTGGTTGAAGACAGTGCACCATCGACGTCCACTACGCCTTAGTACACACAATGTCACCGTGCCCCCGCGTGGACAATGGGGGTGAAGTGTCTTTCCGAGGACACAACGCGGTTGCTGCAGGTGGGATTCAAACCAAGGACCTCTCGGCTTGCAGCCTGACCTCTGCCTACTGAGCCACCATGCCCCCTTCCAGTCTTATAGACTTTGATAAGACACATTCATGCATTAACCCTATACCTAAAGACTCAGCTGTATCTGTCTGCGTAATTCACAAATTGAGCAATTGAAAAAAAATCTTTTTTCAAAAAGTTTCAACAAAACTATATCATGTGACCCCACAGGCTTGTTCCATGGGGGGGGGGGGGGGGGGGGGGGGGGGGGGGGGGTCACAAAGTTTTTTTAAAAATTGGAAAACAAATAATTAAAATAACAGATTTTGATAATGTGTGCATTTATTAAAGGGTTAACCATTTACCCACTATAACATCCATATATGGCCAGTGCAATTCACCAAAATCGCCATCCAAATTTTATTTTTCCAGTTTTTTCTCTAAAACATAGCTTATGACACCTCATTGGAATGAGCACAATGTTCATTCTAATCAGGAGTGTTTTGGAGGAAACAGAGGAAATATGTTTAATTACCAGTATTCAAAAAACATTTTTGCAAGTGTTGTCTACTAGCTGTGTTAGATAAAGGGTTAAAATCCATTAATTTTCCTGTGGAAATGTATCGGAAATGATTTGGGGTACACAAATATGCTTAGAATTCGATCCTGACCAGTGGTAACTGTATTTTGTCCTTGGGCAAGGCACTTAATCTTGATTGCCTATGTGAGGGCATGATGGCACTATGTACTACAGGGTTCCCACAGGCCTTGAAAAGCCTTGAATTTGAAAATAAAGGCCTGGAAAGTCATTGAATTTCCTCAAAACTCCAAAAGTGGCCTGGAAAATGCTTTAAAACAATCTTTCAAAATATGAAAATCCTTTTTAGCTCAACTTAGGCGAAGCCAAATTTGAGGTATTGTCAAGGTGCGTCATCTGTCCGTCGCACCGTCAACACGGCTCGGGCTAGAGGCCGTATTTATGAACCGATCTTTACGAAACTTCTTGGGTACCTTTGTTATTACCGTGGGACGAGAACGGGTGTTTTTGGGTCCGGTCTGAATTTCAAGATGGCCACTGGCAGCCATTTTGTACAAAATTAGGTGCAGTTAGATTTTTCTGCAGAACTTCCATATGAAAGCTCTTATTTGAATAATTTTTTGTGTGAATGTTTAGTACCATGGGATAGATCACATATAATGCGGGTTTTTTTCTCGTGCATAAATTATGCCAATTAGACTAACTTTGATCTATTTAATGTTACTTTCAGCACTGTAAGTGCAAATGCCAATACGGCTCGGGCTAGAGGCTGTGTTTATGAACCGGTCTTTACGAAACTTCTTGGGTACCTTTGTTTTCACCGTGGGATGAGAACGAGTGTTTTGGGGTCCGGTTTGAAATTCAAGATGGCCGCTGGCAGCCATTTTGTACAAAATTAGGTGCAATCAGATTTTTGCGCAGAACTTCCATATGAAAATGCTGATTTGAATAATTTTGTGTGTGAATGTTTAGTACCATGGGATACATCACATATAATATGCGTTTTGTTTTTTTCTTTTGCATAAATTATGCCAATTTGACTAACTTTGATCTATTTAGTGTTACTTTCAGCACTGTAACTGCAAATGCCAATACATTTCGGGCTAGAGGCCGTATTTATGAACCGATCTTTACGAAACTTCTTGGATATCTTTGTTATCACCGTGGGACGAGAACGAGTGTTTTGGGGTTCGGTCCAAGATTCAAGATGGCCACTGGCGGCCATTTTGTACCGAAATTAGGTGCAATCAGTTTTTTGTACAGAACTTCTATATGAAAGATCTGATATGGATAAATTTTCGTACGAATGTTTAGTAACATGGAATACATCACATATATTACGTTTTTTTTTCTTGTGCATATATTATGCGAATTACTCTTTTTCTCTTATTCAATATTGTTGACTTGGTCACAACAAATACTGATTCCTGTCATATTCATTATTGTTGACCTGGTCACAGCAAATACTGATTCCTGTCATATTCAAAGTTGAGCTACAGTGTCATTGACACTTTCATTTTGTGATGGGCTTCATAACATGTGGAGGCAAATATGTCCAGGAATTGCATTGATAACCTTGGAAAACATTGAACTTTACTATGAAGCCTTCAAAAACCTTGAATATGGCATGAAAATGACCTTGAAAAGCCTGGAATCCACTTAACTGATTAGCTGTAGGAAACCTGTCCTAAGGCATACAGCATGTCGATGCACTTGCCTTCAACCTTTACGAACTCTGCAATTAGTACATTGGGGAGTCTGGCTGTTACTTGCCACTGCATAGTGGTTCTCTTGGTACTCCAGCTTCCTCAACCTGTAAAACTCTTAACACGACGTGGCTATTGAAGTGTTGTAAAACCTTAATAAAACAAACAATCTAGAATTCTATATTTGGGCTCCATTCTAAAGCAATGGATCATGACATGTGCTTCATATCTTTAAACTGAAATTAATTAATCTTTGAGAATTTGACTTGTTATTGGAGAGTGCCTTTAGACCTGTAGGCACTCTGCCATAAATTGTAACAAGGCAGACACATATGAATAGATTTTGCTGACCAAACTTAATTTAGTGCTTTAACTGGTAGAGTGGTAAATTTTTTTGGTCACTGAAATTTGTTCAGAAATCTTTGCCTTGTCACAATTTATGGGAGAGTGCCAACTCTCCCGTAAACTGTTACATGGCAAGTCTATGCTGATAAAATAATATCACTTTAAAGATAATATGAAGCATATCCACAAAATATGATGCTTTTAATTTGTGGTACCTGCACTTCAGAATAAAGCCCAAATATGGGCTTCCAGCACTCATCTAGTTAAGGATAGGCCGCCTCAAAAATTAACTTACTGCCTTTGTTAGCTTAACTTGACAAAGTCAAGATAAGCTATTGCCATCACGCATGCGGAAGTCTGTTAGTCTGTACACATTTTCCTTTAGCACGGGCTACACCTCGCAGTTCTTGTCTGATCGTCACGAAATTTCATATGCAGGTTTGGGGTCATGTCTAGATGGGAACGTCCCCTTTTGGTCGCGATCGGTCAACCGGTATGGCTGCCCGAGTCCAAAACCCGAAAACCATTAGCACAGTCTACAGGTCGTATTTATGAAGGGATTTCATTGTAACTTGGTAGGATGCCTCTGTGTAATGCCTAGATGAGAACGTCCCCTTTTGGGCATGATCTGTCAACCGTGATGGCTGCCCAAGCCCCAAACCCAAAAACTTTTGGCACAGTCTGCAGGTCATGTTTAATATGGAGGGATTTCATTGTAACTTGGTAGAATGACTCCTTATGATGTCTAGATGAGAATTTCCCCATTTGGGCGTGATCTGCCAACCATGACGACTGCCTGAGCCGCCCAAAACCCGAAAACCTTTAGCGCAGTCTACAGGTCATATTTATTGAGGAATTTCATTGTAACTTGGTGGGTTGACTTCATATAATGTCTAGATGAGAAAGTCCCCTTTTGGACGTGATTGGGCAACTGTGATAGCTACAGGGGCCCAAAGCCCGAAAACAGTCTACAGGTCATATTTATGGAGGGATTTCATTGGAACTTCGTGATGCCCAGATGAGATTGTCCCCTTTGGTTGAGATCATTCCACTATGAAGGCTGCCCGAACCCCGAAAACCTTTAGCACAGTCTACAGGTCATATTTATTTCATTGTAACTTGGTAGGTTGACTTCACATAAGGCCTAGATGAGAACGTCCCCTTTTGGACACGATTGGGCAACTGTGACGGCTACAGGGGCCCGAAGCCCGAAAACCTTTAGAACAGTCTACAGGTCATAATTATGAAGGGATTTCATTGTAGCTTTGTAGGATGACTCCAAATACTGTCTGGATGAGATCATCCCCTTTTGGTCGCGATCATTCAGCCTTTATGGCTGCCCGAGCCCAAAGACCTTTAGCATAGTCTATAGGTCGTATTTATGGAAGGATTTCAGTGCAACTTGTTAGGTTGACTCCATATAATGCCTAGATGATGACATCCCCTTTTGGTCGTGATTGGTCAACTGTGATGGCTACAGGTGCCCGAAGCCCGAAAATCTTGAGCACAGTCTACAGGTCATATTTATGAAGGGATGTCATTGTAACTTCGTAGGATCGCTCCAGATGATGCCCAGATGAGAATGTCCCCTTTTGGTTGTGATCATTCAACCATTATGGCTGCCGGAGCCCAAATCCCGAATACCTTTAGCACAGTTTTCAGGTCATATTTAGTCCCGCGACCAATATTGGGCCTCACTATGGGGGGCATGAATGTTTTCTTTGTGCAATTCAAGGAAAATTCTTTAAAAATCTTCTTCAGAACCATCATGCAGAATCTTTTGATATTTGATCAGCAGCATTGTCCCATTCAGTCCTGTTTATGTTTTAGCTCCACAGAGAGTATAGATTTACTCTGTAGAACCTTAAGAATAGCTTTTGATAAAATTTGTGTCTCAACAGTATGGAGCATTCGGTGGGCGCCTAAGGCCCCCTGGGGCCTCTTGTTGTTCGTTTATGTTCGTTCTTTAGTAGGACTGGTTATTCACACATAATAACAGTTGGCTAATCTACTTAATTGACTCTTGACCTTTTAGAAACCTTGTATCGAACACCAAAATTTTGTCTTATTATACGTTAATATTCGGCGCTTGGGTAGAGTCCCGTGCTCAGAGTGGGGCCCTCGCGCTCAGGGTGGGACCCGCAAGAAAGTACTGCAAATTTATACGGGACACATTTTGTGTGTTATTAGAGGAAATGGATGGAGTATAAAACATTTCTCCAGTATCCTTTAATACTTATCCGGCATCCAAGTGTGTCCAAATATTTGAGAACAAATTTTTTTTTTCCACTTCAAGCGTTTGAGGGACCATCCGGGTCCCTGGACTTACTCTCCATTGTTGAGACGCCGCTGACACGAAACGGCCAATGGAGGGTACATACCATCCAATGTTGACGTCCAGTAGAGGGTACGAAACGTCCGAGCGGTACAAAACTTCCAATGGGGATACAAAACGTTCAAAACTTTGTTGCGGTCTCACTTTTTCATGAGTAGAGACAAGGAGACCGCAAGTAAACTACTGGTCTAGATGAACTTACCCAGTAATAAATAAGAGTAGAAATCAGATCTTTTAAAACTGGAATCTCTTATTACCGTTCCTACTTTCAAGTCAATCACTCACATTCCTGCTCTTATTACTCAACTGATACTTGACTCTTCCTGTAACATTGTTGCTGAACTGCTTGATTTAAATTACACCCTGATACAGGAAACTGAATACTGGAGCAGATTTATAGCGAGCGAAAGCGACCCGCAGGGTCGCGTGCAAGCGATCCGAATGATCGCTTGCTACGCAAGCTATTAAGCAACACGTATATACCGTTTGTATGAACTCAAAGCCAAGCTAATCTCAAAAGCATCAACTTCAAATTTTTTCAACGGAAGAGGTACATAAGGATGCCGACATGTTTGCGCATGGCGGAAATTGACATTCACAATTGAAGAAATGATTTATTTATCGAAGAACGATACTACATTTTGGCAGTATATTTATGTGGCTACTAACAGTTTGTATTCTTCTAAATGCTATACGCTATTTGTGAAAAAATAAAAATGAACGCAGCAATTTCCGTAACTCCTCGGATAAATTCCGGAAAACAACGACGCCATAAATATATCTTCCAATCAAAGCAATGATAAAATTATCTTTCAATCAGAGCACTGGAAAATATTACCTTCCAATCAAAACGCAGATAAAAATAGTTATCTCGAAATAGACAAAACACATCGTCTGCTGTTTAGAAACATTTTTCATTCATTCATCATTCACATTTCTCAGTGACACATCATTTGACTGATTGATCTTCGAGAGAACACCTCCGAGAAACCAACCGTCAATACGCTAATTGCCAATAGCCAATTAACACCTAATTGATCATGGATTCCACAAACAAGAAGAGCAGAATGGAGAAAGAAAAAGCAAAAAAAGGAGCTTAGAAGGGGGTCCTTCTCCAGCATCAACAAGGTTAGTCAGATCTCTTTCCGCTGCAAAGGAGGCGAGGCCGCAGTACTTAACAGGCCTCATGGGGTGGGAGCTCAACCCAAAAACCCTAAGGGGAATCACGAGGAGTGGGAAAGGGAGAGGAGCAGGCTCCAGAAATGGCTTGCGGAAGCAGATGGTAGAGCTCAAAAACAAGAAGAGACAGTTGCCCAACTCAGGAATGATATTCTGGACTTAATGGGACAAATTATAAAACTAAATACTGGTAACGCTGGGATACAGGAACAACTCAGGGGTACTCAGGAACAACTTATTTTACTCGTTAACAAGGACAAGACTTCAGGGGACAACCCCCCAGGCAATAACCCCAACTGAGGCAGTAGCCGGGGCAATAACAGTGACTAGGGGTCACGCTGAGTCAACTCTAACAGCAGCATCTGCAGAGGCATCTCCCCCTACACCAGACTCTCCTCCTACGGAGATCATGGTGGTGACGGAGGTCCATGCTGATCCGGCACCATCTAGCAAACTCAATAAAACAAACAAAGATAATACTAAAGATAAAACCATCATAGATCCCCTGGATACTACGGACACAGGTCCAACCTTATCCCAAATACTTAAAAGCCAAACACCAATAAAGAGAAAGCTAGACTCACAAGAAGAGGAGCCTGAGCTCGAGGAGGTTATGGATGGGGAGGGGTTCATGCAGACAGTAGACAGGAAACACAAGCGAAGTAGAACCCCTCGCTTTTCCAACTCCAATGGCTCACATTCTGGCCCAAACAATCCCAGGCTTAATGACAAGAGCTACATAGGGCCAACTCCGACCTCCAGTCAAACCACCAGTCAGACCAACGAGCAAGGAAAGGTACCCCCAAGCATTCCATGAGCTACTCCGCGGCAGTAAACAAGCAGGCATCTGTCCCTAGTAGGGAGAATAAAAGTCACATAAACAAAAACAAGCAACAGTCACGACCCTCAAAGGTACATCAAAATGAATTTACTGTAGTCGTCACCAGGGTACACCCGGACACGCCCAAGGACGCCATCGACTCAAGTCTCCCAGGGTGCGATTGGGAAAGATTCATCTCTAAAGCCACGGGAAAAACCACGCGAAAACATAAAGTAACATGCCCAAATCGGGAAATAAAATTAAAAGTCATGGCTCAAGGGGTGACCATTAACGGGAGGCGTCACCTTGCCGAAGAATACCGCTCAAACCCTCTCCCTGTTCAATGCCACAAATACCAAAAATTTGGCCACATTTCCAACAATTGTAGGGGCCAACTAAAATGCATGAAATGCGGAGAGAACCACGTCTCCAGCGTATACAAACCAAAGTCACTAAAATGCCCCAACTGTCAGGGAGAGCACACAAGTAATTACAAAGGGTGCCCCCACTACAAAAAAAAAAGTAAAAACAAGCGCAGAACTAAAGAGGGTTGATCTAAGTAAACTCGCAAATGCCTCCTCCCCATACCCCCTCTGCTCCCTCACCGCGGAAAGTCTACATAAAGTTCTAAAGAACCACCTAAATGCCGACCTGGCTAGCAGGTCGGCATCTAGGCTATTCAAAACCCAGATCTCTCATATATTAATTAAAGCCGCTATCAACCAAAACAACTAATCCGACCAGTCTATCACTAAACAAACACCCCGAATAATTAAAACCCGATCATGGATAAGCTCCAATTAGCACTATGGAACGCCCGCGGCGCGTACAACAAAAAACTCCAAATTAGTAATTACTTTAAAAACACGGACATTCTGGGAATTTGTGAAACTTGGTTACGTAACCAGAGAAGCTTTTCATTAAGCGGATTTAATGTAATCAGAAGGGACCACTCCCACACTACCCACGGCGGAGTAGACCTTCTAATAAAAAGCGAACTGAAACATAAACCGATAAAATTCACACAGGGGTCACGCCAGACACGCCGATTCATTGATGAATCGCCATTGATTCGAGAGACTACCTCCGAAGCGACAGCACTGAACTGAATAGCAGCAATCAACACCTAAAACGACCAATTAGCACATCGGATTAACAATTCTTCAACATGGAACATAAAAAATGCAAAAAGGACAGCAGCAACAAAAGAGAATCACTAACTGGTAATAATAATAACAGCAAGGATAGTCACATCACTTTTCATTGTAAAGGGGGGGGGGGGAAGCCACAGTCCTCAACAGGCCCCAAGGGGTGGGAGCTCAGGCCAAACCTCAAAAAGGGAACTGTACAGAGCTAGAAAGGGAGACGGCAGAGCTTAAAAAACAACTTGCAGAGGCTGAAGCGAGGCATGACCGGGAAATGGCGGAGCAGAAAGCAATCATCACGGATCTTAAGAGTATGATAGAGGACTTGAAGAAGGGAAAGGATACAAATGGGGGAAAGCTCGACGAGCTACTCTCATTTTTTAAAAAGGGGGGTATGCCAGAATCTGGCAACCTATTCCATACTACAGGATCTGCAGTGGCAACTCCTCCAACACCGGGCTCTCCCCCAACGGAGATAACGGTGGTGGCGGAGGTCCAGGCAGATCCTGCTCCTTCTAGTCAATCAGCACCCACAGGATCTGCAGAGGCCTCTCTGCCAACTCCGGGCTCTCCCATCACGGAGATCACGGGGCGGCGGAAAACCAAGCAGCTCCTGGGGCCTCATCAGTACCCGAAAAGGAGTTGGTCACTAAGAACACTAATAGCCTCAATCAAACCCCAGATCCACTTGATACGGCCGATACGGGTCCCACTCTGTCCCAAATACTCAGGAGCCAGCACTCTCCAGCTAAAAGAAAGCTCAACAGTGAGCCAGAGCTGGAGGAATTAACAACGGACGAAGGGTTCTCGCAAATAGTGAACAGAAGATATAAAAAGGTCAGGACCCCTCATCATCATAACAACCCCAGTGCGGGTTCTCAAGTGGGTTCTCAAGCTAATCCCAAAACTCCACAGTCTGCCAGTAGCGTTGACCAGCCTCTCACTGGCCAAAGCACAAATACCACCAATACCACCTTGAGTTATGCCACGGCGGTCCAACAACCATCCAGTAAGACACAAAATACCGTAAACAAGGGACCTCAAGCCCCGCGCAAGGCAAGCCGCCCTAAAAATCAGGAGACAGAATTCTACGTGGTCGTGACCAGGGTCCACCCGGGCACGCCCAAAGAAGCCATTATCGCCAGCATCCCGGGTCATAGCTGGGACAGGTTCACCTCGAAAGCCACGGGGAAGAGAACGTGGAAATTGAAGGTGAAATGTCCAAGTCGTGAAAGGAAGCTGGCTATCATGGCTCAGGGAATTATGATCAATGGCAGACGGCACTTCGCTGAGGAGTACCGCTCCAGCCCACCACCCGTCCAGTGCCATAAATGTAAAAAATTCGGGCACATTGCCAATAATTGCAGGGGCCAACTCAAATGCATGAAGTGTGGCGAAAATCACATCTCCAGCACATGTAAGCCAAAAACCCTAAAATGTCCCAATTGTCAAGGTGAGCACACGGCTAATAATAGAGGGTGCCCCCACTATAAAAAGGTTAAAACAAGCGCAGAACTCAGGAGGGCAGACCTAACCAAACCCGCTAATGCCTCCTCCCCATACCCCCTCTGCTCCCTCATAGCCGGAAGTCTGCACGAAGTTTTAAAGAATCACCTAAATGCCGATCTGGCTGACATCTGTCAAGATGTCAGCAGATCGGCATCTAGGCTATTCAAAACTCAAATCTCCCACACATTAATTAAAGCCGCCATCAGCCAAAACAACTAATCCAACCAGTCTATAACTAAACAAACACCCCAATTAATTCAAACCCGACCATGAATAAGCTCCGATTAGCACTATGGAACGCCCGCGGCGCGTATAACAAAAAGCTCCAAATTAGTAATTACTATAAAAACACTGACATTTTGGGAATTTGTGAGACCTGGTTATGTAAACAAAGAACCTTCAATTTTAGCGGATTTAACGTAATCAGAAGGGACCGCTCCCACACTACTCAGGGCGGAGTAGCCCTTTTAATAAAAAGTGATCTGAAACATAAACCGATAAAAACTGACCACTTCGATGCGGAGGTGGTAGCCGTGGAATTAACAGCCGATAATAAAAAAAAAATAGCAATCATCTGTTACTACAACCCCCCTGACCAAACAGTCAGTCACGAAGTGTTTGAATTCTTCTCACGTAAATACAAAAACTGTATCTACATGGGAGACTTCAAATCCAAGCATATATACTTTGGGTGTAATTTCACTAACCGCAACGGCAATGTCCTATTCGATATAACCGAAAAGCTCGACCTACAAATCATTAGCGAAGACCCATCCAATACCTTTATCAGCTCTCACCCACTCCACCGCTCCGACATCCTCGACCTTATAATAACGAGCTACTCCCTAAGCAAAAACGTTATCAATCATAAAGTGAGCGATGACGACCTAGGTAGCGATCACCTACCAGTACACGCCTCAATCAGCTTTGAGTCCGGTCCATTACGCTACCCTCCCAAAATCTCACGGAACCTGAGCAAAATGAACTGGGACCTATACAGAGAAATTGTAGACGCCAAACTCGAAGCAAGTAAACCCCCTAACGCAAGCGATATTGAAGACCAATGCGCTGACCTCAGCAAAATCATCACGTCCACCCTAGACGAAATCTGTCCCAAGGAGGAAGTGCGCCCCTGGAGACGAACCATCTCCGAGAGCACACTCACCCTTATAAAAACAAAGCGAAAAGCCCTGCGCAAGTTCAAAGCCGAAAAAGACCCCACCAAGCGAGTGGAACTCAAAAAAATTTACAACCGTCTTCATGGCGAGGTTAAAGAAGCACTTAAGGCCGAACAATAAAACAATTGGGAGAGGGCCACCTCCAACCTGAACGCGACAAAAGATGCGAGCAAATTCTGGAACACCTTCAAGGTGCTCACAGGTCAAAAAAGCAACCCAAGACAGCCCAAACCGCTCGAAAAAACGGACGGCACTCTCGCCGCCAGCGACAAGGAAAAAGCTGACACCTTCGCGGAATTATTGAGCCGAACTCACCAACCCCATTTAGGGCCGGAATACGACGACTCAGTCATGAACACCATCGACAATTCGGCAACGAATATGAGGAAGGGGGCGAACATGACCTGCTCACCCCCATCACGGCCGACGAAATAATCAGCGTGATAAAAAAAAAATGCAAAAACCCCTCCTCCCCGGGAGAAGACGAAGTTAGCTATAAAATCCTCAAACAGAGCCCCAACTCCTATATAACCAGACTAGAGGCCATATTCAACGTATGCCTCACCCATGGCTGCTTCCCCAAATGCTGGAAATCAGCCATAGGGGTCATGATTCCGAAACCCGACAAAGACCTCTCCAAACCAGCCAACTACCGCCCTATTAGTCTCCTTAGCTGCATCGGCAAGGTTTTTGAGAAAATCCTTGCCGATCGGCTAAGGGACCACCTCGAAGAAACTAACTTCTTTAATGACTGGCAAAGAGCCTATAGGCACCGCAAAGAAGGCATGGAGCATATCTATCGCCTAGTAGAACTCATGAAAAACGCGATCGACAACAACAATCTAGGAGCCGCCGTTCTGCTCGACGTGGAAAAAGCTTTCGACTCAGTCTGGCACAACGGCATCAGATACAAACTCATTAAACTCAACATCCCCAAAAAGTTACATAGACTAATTTCCTCCTTCCTAAACGATCGCGAAATCAAAGTCAGAGTCAACCGAGAAATATCAAAAAGCATCCCACTTGTGGCCGGAACGCCCCAAGGGTCAGTTCTGAGCCCGCTCCTGTACATAATCTACGTAAACGACCTCAACATCTCTTCGGACCGGGTCCAAATCTCACAATTTGCAGACGACAAGGGCCTTTGGGACTCCAACAGCCAACCCCTCCCCCTCCAAAAATCCCATCAAAGCGCGCTAGACGACCTCGAACTCTGGTGCGATAAATGGAGAATTAAACTAAATGTAAACAAGACCCAGAGGATAACCTTCTCCGCCAGAAGGAAAAAACGCGACTTTGACCTGCAACTTAAAGGCAAAACCCTCCCAAAGTGCACTGAAGCAAAATTCCTGGGAATCACCCTAGACTCGAAACTAAGCCTCACTAAAATACTAATAACGTAGCCGCGAGAGCTACCAAACGAATTAACCTACTGAAAATGCTCGGGGGCACCACCCGGGGGGCTAACGATAAGGTACTACTCAAACTCTACAAGGCCTTTGTAAGGCCAATAATCGAATACGGGGCCCTGGTCCTAACCAATACGTACAAAAGCAATATTGCCAAACTCCAGAGAGTCCAGAACCACGCACTAAGAATAGCCCTCCAAGCTCCATTCGACACCCCAATTAAGATCCTCCACCAAAGGGCCAAAATCCCAACCGTCAAAGAACGCCTCGCCACACTAGCGGCCAAAAACATAGAACGGTTCGAAGGCAGTACGCTGATACCTCAACTCAAGGCAATATGCGACAGTAGACAAAAAACCCAAGAACATGCCAAAAAGCGGCTAAACCAGCCAAAGCAACAAACTGCTTCGACTGGTTTAGCCGCTTTCTGTCCGGTTCTGGAGTAAACATGGCACCTCTGAACAAAAACTCCCGCGACCCCCGACGCCCCCGAATTCCCCTAAACTAAATTAAACTAAATAAGTCCGCAACCAGCGAAGGGTACAACAGGAAAGAAACACCCTCGGGTGTGGTCTAGTGTGCTAGACCTGTTGCCCTCCCGCTGACAGCCACGGAAGCTCAAGCCGCATTAAACGACCGCGATCCCAGGCACCCTCAAATTCAAATAAACTTAAACTAACCTAAATAAGGCCGCTACCAGCGAAGGACACAACAGGAAAGAAACACCCTCGGGTGTGGTCTAGTGTGCTAGACCTGTTACCGTCCCGCTGCAAACTCACTCGCAGACTAGGAAGCTCAGCCCACTCAAAGCGCTCGCGATACCCGGCACCTTAAAACTAAATAATAAATAGGGAATGATTGGGGTCCCAAGCACGTGAGTATGTTACTGCTCTTACGAATGTAAAGATTCGTGCATCTCATACTCTCCCCCATAGTGACAAGCACACACAGAGCGCAATACAACACGAGAGTATGTTACTGCTCTTACGAATGTAAAGATTCGTGCATTTCATACTCGTTGTTGTTTTCGTCCAAAGAGTCCAACCAATCAGAGACAGTCTTGTGTGCTAGACTTGTTAACCCTCCCGCTACAACAAGCCAAAGGCAGCCTCGCTCAGCCCCGGAAGCTCTGTCACTCAGGTAAGAATCGCAAACGGCCACGGGAAGACACTTCCAGGCAGAGGGGGGGGGGGGGGGATACTAATCTCTCAACATTTCTATTTCAGCAAGAGCCACAGCACAGACACCCCAACGAAAGAAGCAGACACTCGTTCAACCACAAGCACTCAGACCCAGCCATCAACCACCAGCAGAAGAGCTTGAGGCAGACTATACTTGCCAGTGATAGCTCCAACACTCACCCAAGTGGCAGACTATACTTGCCCGAAGAAACACACAAGACATGAGAGACAATCAACCACGACAACATCCAACAGAACAGCCACACAGCTAAACCACCACAACACGGGAACAGAAGACAGGGGGGTGGGGGGGGGGGGGGGGACTTTAATCATCTTACATTTTTTAATTTCAGCCACGGCAGAGACCGAAAAGCTAGCACCAAAAACACACCAGACCAGACCAGACACCGCTGCAAGAAAGACCCCCTACAGACCACACAGCAAAGTCACAACAGCCAGAATAACAACAACAACACGGCAGAGACATGGAATCTAGCATCATTAACGCACAAGACCAATACATCGCCGTACGAAAGACTCCCCGCCAGCAAAATCAACAACGACACAACAGCCCGAACAACAACAACAACAGAAGAGCTTGAGGCAGACTATACTTGCCAGTGATAGCTCCAACACTCACTTAAGCGGCAGACTATACTTGCCTGAAAATCACACTCAACAGAAATACATCCAGAAAAAGACCTTGCAAATGCACACACTTCTTCACTGTATTCTACCTTTTGCCGCTTTTTAGTCTAAGTTTTTTTTACTATCTTTCATATTCTATCTTTTTCCCAATAACCGCTATGGATATCAATAACCGCTACGGATATCAATAACCGCTATGGCAGCACAATAACCGTTATGGCTTCAGCACATCCTTCACTCCATCCTTGGAGGTAGGCATCCACCCCCAGGGAGGCGAGCGTCGATCCTGCGCCCCAATCTCCTAGCCCTTTTTTTGTAAAGCGCTCCTTTAGCGCACAATCTGTCCCGACCCCATGATAATCGCAGGCCTGTTACCTGAACCAGGAATGTTCAGGTTGGGTGGCACCTTGTTAAGGTCCGTTTTGTTTCTTTCAAATTGTCTATCGCCGAAACCATACACGCCAGCGAAAGAGCCCAAGGCAGACTATACTTGCCGATGAAGGCCCATCTTCAACTCCAAATCACAAGCGGCAGACTATACTTGCCTGAAGAACAACAACCAGAAACATCAACTCCAATCCTCTTCCTCCTTTACACCGACCGGACATGATGCGGGTGATGATGACTCAAAAATTATCGAAACTTTAATATACAGTAATTGAGGGTCGAAAGGGCATGCCCCATATCGTCCCAGCGCGTCTTCGGCGCGCGAAACTATTCTTTAGACTTAAACCGATAAAAACTAACCACCCCGATGCGGAGGTGGTAGCCGTGGAACTAACTAAAAAAAATAGCAATCATCTGTTACTATAACCCCCCTGATAAAGCAGTCAGTAACGACGTGTTTGAATTTTTCTCACGTAAATATAAGAACTGTATCTACATGGGAGACTTCAACTCCAAACATATGTACTTTGGGTGTAATTCCACTAACCGCAACGGCAATGTCCTATTCGACATCACCGAAAATCTCAACTTACAAATCATTTGCGACATCCGATACCTATATCAGCTCTAACCCACTCCACCGCTCCGACATCCTAGACTTCATAATAACGATCTACTCTCTGGGCAAAAACGTCATCAACCACAAAGTGTGAGATGACGACCTAGGTAGCGATCACCTACCAGTACATGCCACAATCAGCTTTGGGTCCGGACCAGTATTCAACACCCCCCCCCCCCCCAAAACAAAAAAAATCTCCAGGTACCTGAACAAAATAGACTGGGACTTATATCGAGACATTCTCGACACCAAACTCGCAACAAGTAAGCCCCCAAACGCGAGCGATATTGAAGACCAGTGCGCTGACCTTAGCAAAGTAATTACCTCCACCCTAGATGAAATATGTCCCAAAGAGGAAGTGCACCCCTGGAGACGAACAATCTCCGAGAGCACTCTCACTCTAATAAGGTCAAAGCTGAAAAAGACCCCACCAAGCGAGTGGAACTCAAAAAAAATCTACAACCGCCTTCATGCCGAGGTTAAAGAAGCACTAAAGGCCGAACAACAAAACAGTTGGGAGAGGGCCACTTCCAACTTGAACGCGACAAAAGATGCGAGAAAATTCTGGAACATTTTCAAGGTACTCACAGGTCAAAAAAGCAACCCCAGACAGTCCAAACCGCTCGAAAAAGCTGACAGCACCCTCGCCGCCAGCGACAAAGAAAAAGCCGATACCTTCGCGGAACTATTAAGCCATACTCACCAACCCCAAGCAGAGTCGGAATATGATGATTCAGTCATGAACGAAATCGACAACTTGGTAAACTCACACCCAGAGGTATACCGCGATCCCTACTTCGGTAACGAACAAGAGATAGGGGACGAACACGACCTAATTACCCCCATCACGGCCGACGAAATAATCAATGTGATAAAAAAATGCAAAAGCTCCTCCTCCCCGGGAGAGGACGAAATAAGCTATAAAATCCTCAAACAAAGTCCTAACTCTTACATAACCAGGCTAGAAGTCATATTCAACGCGTGCCTCACCCATGGAAGTTTTCCTAAATGCTGGAAAACAGCCATAGGGGTCATGATACCCAAACCCGACAAAGACCTCACTAAATCAGCCAACTACTGTCCAATTAGTCTCCTTAGCTGCATCGGCAAGGTATTTGAGAAAATCCTTGCCGATCGACTCAATGGTCACCTCGAGGAAACTAATTTCTTCAACGACTGTCAAAGAGCCTATAGGCATCGCAAAGAAGGCATGGAACACATCTGTCGCCTAGCTGAACTCATGAAAAACGCGATTGATAACAAAAATCTAGGTGCCGCCGTTCTGCTGGACGTGGAAAAAGCTTTCGATTCAGTCTGGCACAACGGCATCAGATACAAACTCATTAAACTCAACATCCCCAAAAAATTACATAGACTAAGTTCCTCCTTCCTAAACGATCGCGAAATCAAAGTTAGAGTAAACAGAGAAATATAAAAAAAGTATCCCACTTGTGGTCGGAACGCCCCACGGGTCAGTACTCAGCCCAATCCTGTTCATAATTTACGTAAACGACCTCAAAATCACCTTGGAATCTGTCCAAATCTCACAATTCGCAGACGATAAAGGCCTATGGGACCCCAACAGCCAACCCCTCTCCCTCCAAAAATCTCTCCAAAGCGCGCTAGGCGACTTTGAACACTGGTGTGACAAATGGAGAGTCAAACTAAATATAAATAAGTCCCAGAGGATAACCTTCTCCGCCAGGAGGAAAAAACGCGACTTCGATCTCCAAATAAAAGGCAAAACCATCCTAAAGTGCACCGAAGCAAAATTCCTGGGAATCACCCTAGACTCGAGACTCAGCCTCACAAAACATACCAACAACGTAGCCACGAGAGCGACCAAACGAATTAACTTGCTAAAATGCTTAGGGGTACCACCTGGGAAGCAAACGAAACAGTACTACTCAAGTTGTACAAGGCATTTGTACGGCCAGTAATTGAATACGGGGCCCTGGTCCTAACAACACTTACAAGTGCAACATTGCCAAACTCCAAAGAGTACAGAACCACGCACTAAGAATAGCCCTCCAAGCCCCATACAACACCCCATTAAATTCCTTCACCAAAGGGCCCAAATCCCAACCGTCAAAGATCGCCTCGCCACGCTAGCTGCCAAAAACCTAGAACGGTTCGAAGGCAGCACACTGATACCTAAACTCAAGGAAATATGGACAGTAGACAAAAACCCAAAAACCTGCCAACAAACCAATCACAGCCACACTGACCATCACTCACCGGCAAACACGAAAACACAACATGGGGAAAGATAGGGGACCACATTATTGTCAGCAATACGACTGCGACCCTACAGTACGATATGCCCTTTTTAAGGCATGCTGCAATACGCAGAACCGAACCACTCTGCCCCCACACACAACACAAACTCAGCAATCACGCACCCAAAACGGAGAAAGCTTGGGGAGACTAAGCTATTGTCAGTAACACAACTGCGCCCCCACAGTGGAGTTTGTCCTTTTTAAGGCATGCTACAATAGCTGAACCAAACCACTCTGCCTCCAGTAACACTGATAAGGAACGCAAACACAACATGTGGAAAGATAGGGAGGCCAAGCTATTGTCAGCAACACGACTGCGACCCTACAGGACGATACGTCCTTGTTAAGGCATGCTGCAATACGCAGAACCGAACCACTCTGCCCCCACACACAACATAAACTCAGCAATCATGCACTCAAAACGGAGAAAGCTTGGGGAGGCTAAGCTATTGTCAGTAACACAACTGCGTCCCCACAGTGGAGTTTGCCCTTTTGAAGGCATGCTACAATAGCTGAACCAAACCACTCTGCCTCCATTAACACTGATAAGGAACACCAACTCAACAGTCATACTCATCATAACCAGAACACGTACAAGCATTATATACATGCACACAAACACCGACACATTTCTTCTTTCCCCAAATAACCGTTATGGAAGCAAAATAACCGCTATGGAAACAATAACCGCTATGGAACTATAACCGTTATGGACTTACTCACCCAAGTAAATATGCTATTTTTAATTTCTACATTTTACATATTCTAACACGGGAAGACAACCAGGTAGGGGGGGGGGGCTCACTTATCTCTCATCATTCCTAATTTCAGCAACACCCAGAGACATGGCACAGACATCTCAACAAAAACCAAACTCACCAACAAAATCAGACATCCGACCAACCAACACCACTCGGGTCCACCCATCGACCACCAACAGAAGAGCTTGAGGCAGACTATACTTGCCAATGATAGCTCCACCCCTAATCCAGTGGCAGACTATACTTGCCCAAAGAAACACACAAGACACAAGAGATGACCAACCACGAAAACATCCGACAGAACAGCCACACAGCCAAGCCACGCGACACGAGAACAGAAGACAGGGGAGGGGGATGTGGCTCTAATCATCCTATACTTTTTAATTTCAGCCACGGCAGAGACATAGAACTTAGCACCACAAACGCACCAGACCAGACACCGCAGAAGAAAGACTCCCCGACAGCCAACAAAGCAACATCACAACAGCCAAAAAGCGCGCTAAAACCATTCTTTTAGACTTAGACAAATATTGGGAAGAGCCACTGTGGTCTGCTACAGGCGCAGTTTTTCAAAAGAAAAAAAAATATATTGGGCCTACAATTTTATTTCATAATAACTTGTACAGTTGCAGTTTTCGCTCGCTTTTAGGTTTGCCTAAATTTCAAATTATCACGAATCTTCATCAGCACACATCATTAGCTTTGATGGAGGATCACAGCAGAAGGAGTTAATCAAATTTAATTAATAATAAACTGAATCATTGTAAATAACAAATTACATTACTCCATTTATGGGGTGCAGCGCAAAATCAGCGCTGGCATTTCACTGAAGGCGAAGAAGAAGAAAAGAAGAAGAAAAATAGAGAAAGAAGAAGTGGGCGCCAGTATACGAAATGTCAAATTGGGTACGAAACTTTCAGGGCACAAACGTCTAGTTCATGATAAAGTTTTCAAGGCGACCGACCAAGAAATGGCGAAAGTGAGTTGTCGGTTTTGGAAACCATTTTTGTCACATATTTATGAACTGTATGCAGTAGAATTTTAAAGTTTCTGAAGTATGTGTCGTTTCTTCACACCAGCATGGTGTTGCCGTGTGATGACATTGTTCTCAACAGCTTTTAGATGAAGATTAAATTCCAGTCACCTAACTTCGCGATAATGTTAAACGTGTACAGCAGGTTGTGAAGGTTATGAACGCCTAAATAAATCCCATTGATCACAGTGTTAACCTTTCACTCTCTGTACAACACACCAAGTTGTTTTGAAAAACAAATACCTATACATCTACAAAGTACATCATCTCTTGAAAAAATTAAACTGGAAAAAATATATGTTGCCACATCAAATTTCAGTTTAAGGGCCTATATAAGTAATGAAATTTTGTTCATTTTTAAAATTCTCACCTCTGATATTCCTTCAATTCAAATTAAATATACACAAAATGTACATCAAAATGAAGGTTGGGATGTATAGAACACGAAACACATACGTAATCAACTCATTGAGTCGACTGAAGGCACCACTGGTTCCTGGAAGTCTGCTGCCGTATTCGCACCAGAACTGATAATTTAATAATATTTCACGAAAACAACTTGTGGCCAAATGTGCTTTATATATCCAAGAACAAAGCTAGGGGATAAAAATTCTTCAAAACACGGCGACAGAGCTACATTGGGGAAAATTCCAAAGTCTTTGCTTTTGTTTACGTATAATTCTACTTTCGATTTCCGGTTGACGTCATCCGACAGAAAAAGCATGTAAAAACAACGCCGTCTAAAATCAAATAATGAAAAAGATCGCCTTCATACAGTATACTGTTATTAGATAGAGATTGTACAGTTGCCATATTCAGTGCAAGGTATCATGATACCTGTTGAAATTTCTTAGAATTACGATTTTGTTTTTGGATGGAAATTCGTGGTAACGAGTGATTTGCGCATGTCTGTCGAGCATGGAAACCATTTTCAATAAAAAATGCAGACAGTGCTGTCCTTTTCCAAAATGCAGTCCTACCGCTGTATTCGAAAGTGTTTTGAATGCCTAGCTTTGTTCTTGGATATATGAAGCACATTTGGCCACAATTTGTTTTCGTGAAATATTATTTTATTATCAGTTCTGGTGCGAATACGGTAGCAGACTTCCAGGAACCAGTGGTGCCTACAGTCGACTCTCTGAGTTGGTTACATATGTGTTTCGTGTTCTATACATCCCAACCTTCATTTTGATGTATAATTTGTGTATATTTAATCTGAATTTAAGGAATATGAGAGGTGAGAATTTCAAAATAAACAAAATTTCATTACTTATATAGGCCCTTAAATTTCGAATTTTCACAACTACCGTAGGGTTTTGAACTGAATGACCTTCACACTTTTTTTTCCCATGCCTCATATTTTTGCGAGATTCTCACACATTCCGGCACCAAATTACAAACAAACTTATTAATCCTTTCAAAATTTTAATTAAGGGCCTATATAAGTAATGGAATTTTGTTTATTTTGAAATTCTCACCTCTCATATTCCTTAAATTCAATACGGCAGCAGACTTCCAGGAACCAGTGGTGCCTACTGTCGACTCTATGAGCTGATTACACGTGTGTTTCGTGTTCTATACATCCCAACCTTCATTTTGATGTACATTTTGTGTATATTTAATTTGAATTGAAGGAATATCAGAGGTGAGAATTTTCAAAATAAACAAAATTTCATTACTTATATAGGCCCTTAATGGTTTCAAAGTTAAAATATATTTAACCAATCAGCTGATCAGCCCTATTTAATCCTACTCACAACCTTTGGTGACAAATGCTCCAAGTCACGTGTTGAACAGTGTTCACTTATTTAGTTGTTCATAACCTGAAAGCCTAAATTCCCATTGAGAACAGAGCTAACCTTTCGCTCGCTTTACAACACACCAAGTTGTTTTGAAAAAAGTACCCATACATCATGTCTTGAAAAAAATAAACTGGAAAAAAATATATGGTGCCACATCAAATTTAGAATTTTTACTACTACCATGTGGTTGGGTGCTGGTCAAAACATCACAGGACCAAAACGTCACATTTCAAAATGGTCAAAACGTCACATGTTTTGGTCAAAACGTCACATACTTTTGATCAAAACATCACTTATTTTTGGTCAAAACGTCACACTCAGAAAGCAATCTTGATAACAATGCATTCACCATTGCAAACTATTTCCTGCAGTGTCCAAGCAAGAAATGGAATGAAAGTTTCAGCCCACCGAAGGCAAACAGGGATGCTGAGCATGTATGTAACGCAAGCATGCTAGTTATAAAACAATAGCATATTATGTGGGTAGAATGATAGTTTGTTGAAACAGAACTGTTTTCTTACAGTTTATTGGAGAGTTTATTGGAGAGTGCTCATGGGCACTCTTCTGTAAACTGTAAATGAACAGACATTGAAACCTTGGCCCTTTGTATAGGTGTAATAGAAGTTTCCTCTTTTCTCTCATATTTTCAATAACATCGATAAGAATATATGTAAACAACTTGTACAGGACTGAATTCTTTTATAAATAAAATAGATTCAACTGAAGAATGCTCTGACAATGTGTGTACACTGATTTTCGGCCCGACAGTACAAATACTAGTACAATGAAATCGAGTACTCTCCAAAAGAAGTGGGTTGATGAGCTGGTTTTCTGTATATAGACTATACATTGTTTGTTCCAAAAAGGCAGAAAGAATTACACCCATTTCATTAGTTGAGTTTTTAAAAAAAAAATAAAACATGTAATTTCTATCTCTATAAATTGCATTATAGATTCATGTGGATTAGTGAAAAACAATCTACACCTCGTACAACAAAGAAAGTGACATCAGAAGAGTAATTTTTATATTAGATATTATCTGATGGTGAAAATAACCTGTTGTTCCCATATTTCTCTGGGCGTATCCCATTGGTTGCCATTTCTTGGCCCTTTAATTACAGTGAAAACAAGCCGTGGCTCCCGCATTATACTCAGTTCATCATTTATTCCATTGGATAATTATCTTTGCATTATCAACACGGAAAGTGGCTTGCCAATGTTTGGGAACACATGATAATTCCAGTTTATTAAATAATATTAAATCTGACAAAAAAAATGTAATAATGAATAAACACAAAATTATTTGTGACATATATAAAAAAAAAGGTTAGACTTATCTAGCAATGTATTAAATTTAAAAATCTGATAGAAAGTGTAATAATTTTGCATTTATTTGTTGAAAAAGCTGAAGTGGAGCCTTTTCTGTGAATAATTACATGAAATTATTGGAGACAAATATTTATAACAATTAATGTTACAGACTTATCTGGCAATTTATTAATTTAAAGGAAATGTTGTAGTAAAAAAATCTAATAATTTTAGTTTATTTTTTTATAGAGTAACTTATCTTTACTGCTGGACATCTGTTGTTTTTTCCATTTTTTTTTTGGGGTAGTGAGTGGTCGGGGTGGGGTGCGTTATTACTTTTAATGCCTAAAAGTCACTACTAAACAACGAGAAATTCATTTAAGAGAGTGGTGGGGGCGGGAGGGGGGGGGGGGGTATTCTCCCATTTTTAACTGCTTGTTTTTCAACAAAATTTAATAAAGAACCTAAAATGCATCCGCAAGCTTAAATTCTCAGTTTCAAAATAAAACACAAAAAAGATGAGATGATGAATGGTTTTGTGCTTTAAATACTGTGTTTTAAATACTGGTAACGTTTTCTCCATCCGAACTGGTGCCGTTTTCGCCAGTGCAATTGGTGCTGTAGCCTGTTTTTACCACCCATGGTGCCATTTTTGCTATAACCCGTTTGCAACGGGTAGTTAATGCAGGATGGAATGTACTCGTATCATGGAAACTTTCACCGGTTAAGCACATTTTCTCGGACAAGAGATTCTGAGAGGTCCGAATCACCTCACAAGACACAACATCCAAATGGTCCCAACCTGGTGAATAGATATATTTTTATCACCTCGCTCATTCCAAGTACCCCCCAGCCTCTCCCTCCAGCCCCCCCCCCCCCCCCCACCTCCCCCTCCCTCCCTCTCGGGATCAATGAAACATTGTAACAATTCTCAAACATTTTCTATGACGAGATGGTGTTTCCATGAAAATATTTGAAAGATACATGTATAAATACCACTGTTGCGCTCCTCTTAAAATATGATCAATAGAAGTAAATGGCTTGAGTCACTTATATTTGGCAAGTTGTAAGCTTTGAAATAATGAATATGTGATGTTTTGACTAAAAGTGTGACGTTTTGACTAAAAAGTGTGTGACGTTTTGACCAAAAGTATGTGATGTTTTGACCCAAAAATGTGATGTTCTGACCCTTTTTAAATGTGACGTTTTGACCTGCTCCCATATGGTCTTGCACTGAATGACCATGACACTGTTTTTTCATGCCTCATGTATTTGAGAGATTCTGACACATTCCCACATAAAATTACTATCTTATTAATCCTTTCTGAAGTGGTCAAATCAAAACTTAAATAAATTAATGGTTTCAAATCCAAAATATATTTAACCAATCAGCTGATCAGCCCTATTTAATCCTACTCACAACTTTGGGGTGGCAAATGCACTGGGTCACATGTTCACTAAAATTTAGGTCTTCATAACCTGCAGGTTACAATACACTAAATGATTTGCATTGGCGACAGTGTTAACATTTTCCTGTCACCTAAGCTCATCAAGCTCATTTGGGGGAAAACAGTCATGTATCCACTTAGTATATCATTTCATTAAAAAAATGAGCAGGAAGAAATTATATGTTGCCATGTGTTTTTTGTGCACAAATTTGGCATTTTCCCAACCACCCTCCAGTTTCACACTCAACTGAAAAGGCATATTTAACTTGTCGCCCTCACCTTGTTTTTCAATTCCCACAATTTTGAAAGGGCAGCCGGTGTAAATATTTTAAGTCCTTTCCAAAATAAACCCTGTGACATTTTTATTGAGGGTTCCAAATTCAATAAATAATGTCCCAATCAGCCGACCTCCTTCATTTTATTCTTTATTAAATGTTGGGGTAAAATCTGTTAAGGGCAGTTTTGCCTCCATATAGTGTATTGTAACCTGCAATAACAAGAGATTTAAAAAATGCAAAATTCTTGCCGTTTTCCTTTACATATATTGAGAGTGGTTTAGTAAAGGTTATTCCATCAAGAAAAATCACAAGTTTCTCAATAAAATAGACCAGCAGTACACTGTTAACAGTATAGTGAGCAAAACAGAAAAAAGCTAAAATCCAATTTTTGAAAAAAAATAACTAATTCCCAACCTCACTCCAGAAGGGAACAGGTCAACTCATCCCCTGGTCAACTCGCCCCAGGTCAACTCACCCACAGGTCAACTTTCCCCTGGGTCAACTCGCCCCCATGTCAACTTGTTTCTGGGTCAGCTTGCCCCAGGTCAACTTGCCCCCTCCCAAAACAGACTGGCCAATGATAGGATAGGTAAACCAAATACATAGATAATGACAAGAGGAGTATTGGAAATGAAGCATAATCAAACACATTTATTTTTAACTTTTACCAGTTTTTATACAGTGTATGATAACAATATGAATTGCGAGAAATATGAGGGAGTTTACCTAATGTTGGAAATTTTGACTTGAGGTGCTATATAAGTAAAGGATTCCATGCTCAAAATAACTTTTTTTCTTTGTGTAGCAAAATGCTACACATTTCCAAAAAATGAATAGCATTTTGTAAAAATTACGTAGCTATTTTTGTACACCAGAGTTATGTTATGCTGTTTTGTGTTGAATTCTTCTATGTAGATAGAAAAGTTTCCATCCATTTCTGGGCATTTCCAAATGATCTGCAACACATGAAACATTTACTATGTTTTTTTAACTGTACTGCCTTTAAGGGTTGCATGGACTTGGATATTTTCAAATGGCGTCTTGGTTGTTTAATAGAGTTCTCAAAATGGAAGTTGGGATTTTTAATTTGATGGGCTTGAAGTTATTTTCAATAGACATTTTATGTAAAATGTTGTAAAAATAGGAAGAATATAAACCAATAGAATTCATCTTACATATGAAGTCGCTAATGATGCTTCATGGAGAGTTAATCTGAGTTATGCTTGGAATGTTCCACAATCAGAAGTAAAGCATCAGTGAACTAGTTTTCAAATTTGGGCTGCAGTTGATTATCTTGTATTGCAAAATGCTATACAAATTGAACAATGTGTAGCTTTTTGCAAGTTTTGCACAGCAAAAAGCAACGCGACACCGCTTATTTTAAGCCCTGAAAGGATTATTTGTTTACTTTGAAATTCCCAAGTCTGATATTCCATAAACCAAAAGTAAATATACAAAATTATTCATCAAAATGAAGGTTATGATGTATAGAACACGAAAAATATATGCAATCAACTCATAGAGTTGAATGCAGGCACCAATGGTTCCTGGAAGTCTGCTACCAGAGTACCGTTTTCGTACCGGAACTGGTAATAAAAATAATATTTCAGGTGAACAACTCATGGCCAATGTGCTTCAGATATCCAAGAACAAAGCTAGGAAGCCACCAAAATTCTTCCAAAATGCAGTGACAGAGCTGCGAGGGGGTAAATTCTAAAACTCTCAACTTTGTTTAGCTTTCTGTTTGTTTACATTTCAGTTAAGGTCATTGGGGCTACAAAAGCATTGATATGCAGTGCCATGTAAAATAAAATAATGAAAGAGCCCACCTTTACGCTATTACACTATTAGTATATGGTGATGGAGCAGTTGCCATGTTACTTGCGAGGTATCCTGACACCTGCTTGAATTTCTTAGAACTACGCGATTGTTTTTTGATGAAAATCTGTGATATGATGTGACATGTGCATTCAATAAAAATGCAGACAGTGTTGGCCTTTCCCCAAATCCAGTACTGTAACTGAATCGTAAAGTATTTTGAGTCTAGCTTTTTTCTTGGATATCTGAAGCACATTTGGCCATTTAAACATGCCCCCTCACCCCCGTAATATTTTCTGGCATCACCACTGGGTGAGCCTTCATTTTGATGTATATTTATTGGGAAGATTCAAATTTCTTACCTTCGAGCCAGAATCTTCCTGGGAAAAAACATTTTTCTTTAAATCTTCAATTTATTTTCTCTTTATTTTTTGCTTCTAATATGACAAAATTGTGAATTATGAAACTAACCTTAATGGTAATTTAGCTGGAAGAAAAACATCACTTTCTGAAAAGATAGTGCCTAGTATTCACTCACATCTGATCAGTTGACAAAAGATTTGTATTTTAGCATGCATTTTGTAGCTGATTTCTACATTTTTAGTTGAAGCTAACTTTTGGCTGATGAACTGCAGATGACCTTTAGACAGAAACAAGACAAAAGTACACCAAAGTAGCCAAAAAATTAGCTGAAGCATGGAAAAAGTATAGAAATAATGTTCTGACCACATGAAGAGTTCTGAAAACTCTGTGGTCAGATTTATAAAATAGCATAATGTATATATCATAATTCAGAACTAGTATGCACATATATTTTATTTCATTATAATATGATAGTTATATTTATTACATGATCTTACCTTTGTTCAACCACAAGACAGTAATGCACAATCATTCAGCAGTAACGATATGGCAACATCAGTTGAGTATTTTGAAACTTTGGGCAGATTTATAAAATAGCATAATGTATGTAGCTTAATTCTGTATGTATTCAAGAGTAGTGAATCAGGTTTTTACATCATTTTGTAAATAATAGTAAATTTCCACCTTAACCTGTTACAGATCTTCCACATAACTTGATAGACATGTGTCAAATTGAAACCCTATATACACTGTTCACTACATGCATGTCATTGCAATCCATTTTTAGCTCAACTTGACAAAGTCAAGCTGAGCTATTGTCATCACTTCTCGTCCGTCAGCGTATGTTCCGGCGTATGTATGTACGTCCACAATTTCCTTTGGCACACCTCACAGAACACATTTATGATCAGATCACTTTGAAACTTGATATGCTTGTTTGGGGTGATCTTTAGATGGGAGCTATCGATTTTCTTCAATTTCTGTCAAAAAATGTTGCTGCTCGCAATGTTCTTAGAACTTATTTCAGTCAGACCTCAATATTTCCCTTTGGCACACCCTAAGGGGCACATTTGTCATCGGATTGCTTTGAAACGTGGCATGCTTGTTTGGGGTGAACTATAGATGAGAGCTATCGATTTTCTCCCATTTCCGTCAAAAAATGTTGCCGCTGGCAACGACCTTTGAACTTAGTTTAGTCAGGCAGCAATATATTCCTTTGGCACACCGAACAGGGCACATTTTTGATCAGATCAGTTTGAAACTTGGTATGCTTATTTGGAGTTACCTCTAGATGGGAGCTATCGATTTTCTTCGATATCCGCCAAGAAATGTTGCCATTGGCATCGACCTTTGATGAACTTAGTGCAGTCATGCATCAAAATTTCTCTTTGGCACATCCTGCAGGGCACATTTATGATCGGATTGCTTTGAAATCTGGCATGCTTGTTTGGAGTGACTATGATTTTCTTCCATTTCCATCAAAAAATGTTGTCGCTGGCAACAACCTTTGAATTTAGTTTATTAGTCAGGCATCAATATATTCCTTTGGAATGACTTACAGGGCACATTTATGATCACATCGGTTTGAAACTTTGTATGCTCGTTTTGTGTTACCTCCAGATGGGAGCTATCAATTTTCTTTGATTTCCGTCAAAAAATATTGCCACTGGCAACGACCTTCGATGAACTTAGTGCAGTTATGCATCAATATTTCCCTTTAGCACACCCCGCAGTGCACATTTTTGATCAGATCACTTTGAAACTTGGTTTGCTTGTTTGGGGTGAGCTCTAGATGGGAGCTATCGATTTTCTGCCATTTCTGTCAAAAAATGTTGCCGCTGGCGACGTTCTTAGAACTTTGTTAAGTCAGACCTCAGTATTTCCCTTTGGCACACCCTACAGGACACATTAATGATTGAATTGTTTTGAAACATGGCATGCTAGTTTGGGGTGACCTCTAGATGGGAGCTATCGATTTTCTTCCATTTCCGTCAAAAAATGTTGCTGCTGGCAACGACCTTTGAACATAGTCATGCATCAATATATTCCTTTGGCATGCCCTACAGGGCACATTTATGATCAGAATGGTTTGAAACTTGGTATGTTTGTTTGGGGTTACCTCTACATGTAGATGGGAGCTATTGATTTTCTTCAATTTCTGTCAAAAAATGTTGCTGCTGACAACGATCTTCGATGAACTTCGTGTAGTTATACGTCAATATTTCCCTTTGGCACAGCCTGCAGTGCACATTTTTGACCGGATCACTTTGAAACTTGGTGTGCTTGTTTGGGGTGATCTCTAGATGGGAGCTGTCGATTTTCTTCCATTTCTGTCAAAAATAGTTGCCATTGGCAACAACCTCTGATGAACTTAGTAAAAACTTAGTGCAGTTATGCATCAATATTTCCCTTTGACACACCCTAGAGGGCACATTTATGATTGGATCGCTTGGAAACTTGGTGTGCTCTGCAGAGTATATTTATGAATTTCCATAAAAAAGAGAAAAAAAACATTGCCATAAGCAATGATCTTCAAACTTAGCACATTTGTGCTTTAACATCTTCCTTTGGAATGCCTCCGAGAGCGCATTCATTATCAGGTTGTTTTGAAACTTTGTATGCTTATGCAGGGTGGCGAAGATAGGAGCTATTGATTTTCTTTTCATTTCTATCAAAATCTTGCTGTTAGCAACAATCTTTGAATTTATTGCATTTGTGCATCAACATTCTTCTTTGACATGGCCTACAGGCCACATTTATCATAGGATTTTTTTTTTACTTGTTATGCTCATTAGACAAGACCTTTAGATAAGAGCTATTGATTAGCATTCATTTCTGTGAAAAAAGTTGCCATTTACAATAACCTCTGAACTTACCGTATTTGTGTATCAACATTCTTCCTTTAGCCAGTCTGACAGTCTACATTTAAAAAATGCATGGATTACTCTGACGTTGTGCACACACAATGCAGTTATGTTGAAATTTCACCTATAAAATTGGTACCAATGATCTTCAATTTTGCCATTTCATTTATAACTTACCAAGTTCAAGTTTATCAAGTTGAGCTACAGTGTCAGTGACACTTTCATTATATAAATAGGTTGAACCCTTGTGACAGTATTGTATCAATCATGTAATGATAATTCTTTATTTGATGAATGATGCTTATTGTTTGATATGAAAAATAAGAAGAATGGCAAATTAAAAAATAAAAATGTTGAACCATTGTGACCATGTTGTTCTTTATTGGAGGCTGAATCTTCCCAGGCCGAATCTTCCCCGGCGAATCTTCCTGGGGCTGAATCTTACCAAGGCCAAATCTTCCTGAGACAGAATTTTCCTGTTCCTTGAAAAGATAACCCACTGTTGGCCGTCTCCCTACTATGGAATGGTCCATTACTAGAAACAGTGGTCTTCACCACAATCTGGCAAATAATGATGCATCATCATGTGAATTTCTTTGGATCCCTGCTGTCATTCATACCTTCAGACAGAGCTTCATGTGAATGTTGTGAGATTGATGTCCATAAGAGTGGAGATTAATAGCCCACAGAAGGCTTTATTTGAAAGCACAATTCATAACATGCTCCTATGCTTGCTCATGCTTTAGGAACATACACAGATGTCACGGTATCTGCACTTCATGGGGAACATGACCTATACTTGATCCACCCCCCTCAACTCCATAACTTTTTCTGGTTAAATGCTATCATAATTTGTAATTTGGTCTCTTTCGGTCTGTTTTAACCAGTTTGGGCTTTTGCTCCATTTTGGTCAATCGTCATAACCCTTTAATTCCGGGTTACAATACACTAAATGATTTGCATTGGCGACAGTGTTAACACTTTCCTGTATCATCAGCTCATCAAGCACATTTTGTGGGTAACTGTCTTGGGAATTAAGCATGGAGATCTACTTCAAAAAATCAGGAAGTATATAAATGCTGCTTGTGCAGATGTCATTGACTGGATGCAGATATATAACAAAGTGTATCAAGAAAAACGGAAAGACTGACCAGACTGTGAACAATGTAAAAATATATTGGACAACATTATTTCAGTTTCAAATGAATTGAATGAGGGCAATGACTTTATCCAAGAGGTCATTACTACCGGTACTAACACACCACCCAGTGTCTGTAGATGAGAGGTTAACTGTAAACACCTGTGTGTGTTGGTTGTCCAAAACTGGGCAAAACCACAACTGCTGCTGGCTATGTGAATCCTCATTTTTGTTTTTTAAATTAAAAACAATTATTCAAACTTGTGTAAAAAATATTTTCAGATTGTAAATGATATCTAAGCTGAATATTTTGAGTGTTATCCAACAAATCAGTTCACATAAGAATGACATATATTCAAATCCATCAAAATTTTATTTATTATTTCTTCGTAACCCCCCCCCCCCCCCCTTCCCACCCACACCCCCCATTGACTGTGATGTACATTGCATCATCAAATGGCAGAAATATTACTGGCTTCCCCACTTTGACATCATATGGCTCATAAATAGGGTCCTGCGACATTTGAGATTCGATTCGATATCAATATAATACATCTGCTTTGAGATCGATCCCAAATCAGTCTTAAGATTAAATTTTTTTCGAATCACTCATGCTCAGCACAATTTGTTACATTCCCAACCACGATTGAATAAAATTGCCATTAGAAACTTCATTCATGGACATGTTTAATTCATATTTAATTGATTAACTGACAGTGTTTAATTGTTAGTTTAGTAGTTTAGCCTATAGAACCTCCACGGGTCATACACGACATGCAGTTAATATCTCAGACCTACTTATCAATGAATAATGATCTTCGGTCAGGAAAGAGTTCAGAATATCCAGTTTGATATAACTAATTGTGCATTTTTGTGGTGATGGTAATGTTAACAGTGCAAACTATGCAATCCCGTCCATGAAAATAGACTCAAAATTAAAAGTCAGGCAGTGCCATCGACCCTAATCAACGGTATTAACAAAGGGGCCCAGTCCAAAAACAGTCACCAGGAGTGACCGACTAATAGGGTGGGGGGGGGGGGGGGGGGTCTTTTTGTTCCTTTACCAGTTTCTCCCCCAGGTTGTTTTGCTCCTTTACCATTTTGTACTGAGTCGTTTCATACACAAACAGACTGGAGTAAGAGAGTGATGTGTTGACCAAGTGGATTCGTGTGCTGGACTCTCATGCCAGAGGTCACAGGTTTGATCTCCAATCAGGGGAGATTCTGAGATGACCAAACATTCTCTGGCAACATCAGTTTTGTTATTGATGCAGTTACAACACACATTGGCATCGTACTATAAATACAAATACAGATGGGACGCTGAATATATAATGAAGAGCATAAGTAGCAGTCACAAGTTAATATAGTAAACATTCATCTCCAAACGTACCCCCTTCCACTGCCTGACCCCCCCCCCCCCCCTCCCCTGGGTGCTGTCTCAACTCTGGATATATCACTTTCCATGTGCCGAATCAATGGTACAATATTGATTGATACCTAGAAGGTGCAATTTTGCGAGTCTGTGTCTCACATTGTCCAGAAGCAGTCATTTTTGTCACTTATTATTCAATGTTCTTTTTTCACCTTGTTACCTCCCTTGATGTGTTTCTCCAATGTTTACATGAACTCTACAATCTACGGGAAATGCTTGCGATCTTGTACAGATTGCAGTTGGTAAATTCTGTAATATCTCTGCTCTGCAAATCCCTAAATTTTCTGCTATGCACCACGTTTTTAATGGGGAAACTTTATTGAAATGGCCAGATATCAAAGGGATTTTTAATAGTCAATGTTAAATATAGAAAAAACGGAAACTGCCGGTTGTCATAATCGGCCGTTGCCCCATAACCGGCTGGTTCCGATTGCCAATTCCGATTATCGGTTCATCACTAATACCAGTACCTAATAGGAGCATTGAACATTTTCCGACAGTTGGGGACATTTCATTGAATCATTCCAAGTGATTTTACATACAGGGAAAGTTTGCCAAAGATACTTTATTTCTTCCATGATTTTTTATTTAATCACAGGTGATAATAATTTTCTCTCTCAACCTTAATAAAGGGATATGATAGAACAAAACTTAATTTACTGTTGGGATTCACTGGTGGTATTTACTCACCACACATGGGAAGGAAAAGAAACTCGGGAGACTGAGCAGGCTCAGGCAACACACCAACAGTTTTGTGCTTTGCATTCACTGATAGACTACATGCAGGTACACAGCACAAGTTTAGAATATAGCAGATTGCTGAAATCTCATGTACATTCAGGGTTCTGCACACGTATTTTAGGAAAGGATCCAGATCCCCTTCAATAGGAAAATTTCGCAACATAGCAACCAAATTGGGAAATTTTTCACATGTTCTTACAAGAAAATTGTCCTTTTCCAAGCCTGGAAATAAGCAGGCTATCATCTGCAGAATGAGGTCCCAATGAGGCACAACAGGGTAGCATTATTACCCTCTTTGAACCTCAGTCTGAAGATCTCAGTCCTAAACAGAAAGAGGTACCCACAGGATCAATTGGGGGACTCTAGCCCACTGTATGGTATAGCATCAGCAGATTCACCCTCTTGGGGCCTCATTCTGCAAATGACAGATTGCTTATTTCCAGGCTTGCCTTTTAGTAACTGTCTTCCTCTGCAGGAACCAGGGTCAACCCAGTGTAGTGCAGTAGTGGTTGTTTAATATGGTAAACAAGTTCTGCTTTACTGGCAAGATAGTACTCACCAATGCCAAGAGTGGAAGTCCTTAAAGTGGGGAGCATCATTATAAATGATTGTCTAAAATTAATGTCATACCTATGTTGTGGTTGTGATATAGCCAGAGATGCTGTAAGTTACCATAAACATAAATAAATAAATAAATAACATGTTTAAACAAACATGATTACACACAAACATTACAAATATTTATTTCAGTAGACAGGTGTGTGACAGTGCTTCACAGTGCTTTCAAAGTGGCGAATTGAATGCACAGGTTGTTCCAGTTCGCAAGAATTGCTTGTCCAGAATGGAGTATCACTAGCAGGGTTCCCACTCAAATGAAACGTCCTTGAATTTTGGCCCCTTTCTTGAAAAGTGCTTGAAATTGTTTCTAGCCTTGAAAAGTACTTGATTTTCCATCACTTCCCTTGAAAAGTACTTGAATTCAGTTTACCTATAACCTCAGAGAAAATATGTGTAAGGTTAACCTTCCGCACATACATGTGATATCATAAAATCTGTGAGGAATCTCATTTATTTGAGCTCTATATTGTTCCTTGCGTTCAACAAGGAGCTATCTGCAATGCTAAAGCCTTGCAGGTAGCTCCTTGTTGAACTCAAGGAACAATATATATCTAGCTAGTTGGGTTTTCCAGAGATCAGGTCCTTGAAACTGAAATTCTTTGTGTTGCTATGATGGTGTTGTTAGTTGCAGTCAGAATTATGACAGTCCTTGAAAATCATGGCCAGTACTTGAAAAGTGTTTAACCCTTTACCCAACGCAGACGATATCAAAATTTATTATTTTAAATATATTTTTTTCAAATTTTTCTCGTCGAGCTCGTTCCAACGAGGGGTCACACGATATGGTTTTGTTGAAATTTTTTGAAAAATAATATTTTTTCAACTACTGAATTTACATGTTACGCGGGCGGATATGGCCGATTCATTGGGTAAAGGGTTAAATGCTGTTTAAATTTGATATCAGTGGAAACCCTGAAGTCTAGGGCAATCTTCCAAACACCAGACTTCTTATACCTATCAATAAAGTTTTCTGTCTCCATCAACTGCAGAGAGAGCACAAACACTGAAAAAATGAAAAAGCACGTCAAGAGAGCTAACTATAAGTACAGAAATAAAATGACCTGAAAAGTATGTATGCCATATCAAGGGAGTTAACTACAAGTACAGAAAAGATGCATTGAAAAAGCATGTTTGGCATATCTAGGGAGCTAACAATAACTATACATGTCTGCTTTACCTGTGAATTACAAATGGATAAATAACCATTTAAGATTATTAATCAAATACTTTCTACCCAATTATTGGCAGAATTATGGAGGTGAAATTTGTGGAAAAGAATGAGGAGAAATGGGGAATTTACAAATGGAAAAAAAAACTTGCCTCTTTTGCATTGTGAATGGGGCAGATTATTTCAGCCCATGTGGACACCTGTGTCTATCCCTGACATTGTACCTTAAAGAAGGCTGATCTGGGTGAATAAATAACTGATATGAAAACAAGAGGAAACATGAAAATCTTAATTCATTGGTAGGCCTGTGTCATCCACAAACCAATTACACCAACAGACCAATGTAATAATTATGTTACCCCATAAGATCTACATGATCATTACCTATGCAACTAATATCCTTAATTAGTGTAGGCATTATGAGGTATGCTTAATTACTGTACTAGACTTTACATGTACATAAATGTACATATAGACCGAATGGAGTCTTCCAAGTAATGTAAAGATAACAGCACAAAATATTTATCTACTGTTTTAATATGCCTGTTTGAAAAATAGTCATATTATGTAGTGTCTGTCTGTCTGTCCATCTATCTGTCCATCCATTAACATTTTTGGTTTCCGAACGATAAATCCAGTATGAATCTTTTGATCTCAAACAAAGTTGGTATGTGTATGACCCTGACCCAGCTAGTAATACAGGTCAGGTTTGAATATGGGTTCCGTCCAATTATTTTTACATGAGTTACGGCCCTTTTTTGACTTAGAATTTGACTGTCTGTTTACATTTTTGGCTTCCGACCGATAACTCCAGTTTGGATAATTTGATCTCAACCAAAGTTGGTACAATTCAAAATGGCTAATGGGCATATTTAGCCACACCTGGTGATGCACTTGTTTTTTATTGTTTTTCACATCCCATGTTTTTGCATATCAAAGCATGTAAAAGAAAATGCTGATAAAAAGTGAAATTATAGCACACCATCACAAGGAATTAAAACAGAATATGTCAGATCAAAGTCCAAGCCAAAAAATAAGCAGACCGTCCTCTGCAAAATGAGGTCCCCGGAGGGTGAATTTAGTGATGCTACCCTGCACAGCAGGGTAGCATCACCAAATTTACCTTCTGTGAACCTCAATCTGAATCAGGGTCTCAAAACTAAACAGAAAGAGGTGCCCAGAGGATAAATTGGCCCACTGTATGGGATAGCATCATCAAATTCACCCTTTGGGGACCTCATTCTGCAAATGTCAGATTGCTAATTTTCTGGCTTGATACTGTCACGAAAATAGAATTTGTCGACTACAGCACAATTGCACAATAGAATCCCACCCATTGGAAAATAAGAAAAATAATGCTGGAACATTGATCCAGAGATGCTATCTCCATTTGTTTTTCCAGATTCAGTCTTTGTTCTGCAATAATTTAAAAAAGAAATCCTGACCCATGGTTTGAAAGTGTGTTCTATTGTGATGAGAAAATACCACTATTGTGCTCATAGTATCATGGGATACATCTGTTTTATCATTCTCTTGGGAGTGTGGTGACTTACTAGGTAGAAGTGCAGAAGGTCCTCGGTTCAAATCCCACAAGCGGCAACTGCGTTGTGTCCTTGGGCAAGGCACTTAATCCCAATTGCCCAAGGGGGCACGTTGGCATTGTGTCCTAAGGCATACTGCACGTCAATGGTGCACTTGTCTTCAACCAATGCTAACCCTGCTTGTGTGGAGTTAGTACGTTGGGGAGTCCGACAGTTGCTCCCATTGTTTGGTGGTTCTCTCCAGGTAGTTTGGCTTCCTCCACTGATAAAACTGTCCGACACGAGGTGGCCCTGACTGTCAAAAGCGTCATTAAACCCCACTAAATAAATAAATAAATAAAGAAATAAATATCATTCATTCTCTTTCAGCCACAGTTGTACTCATACTGGAGAAGTTCATGTGCATGGAGGGTCAGAATAGGTAAGTTGATAAATAAACATGATTACACACAAACATTACAAATATTTATTTCAGTAGACAGGTGTGTGACAGTGCTAGTGCTTCACTGTGCTTTCAAATTGGCAAATTGAATGCACAGGTTGTTCCAGTTCGCAAGAATTGCTTGTGATTCTCGCAAAATCAATTTTCAGTTGCAAGAGTCAATTTTTAGTTGTTGAATATTTTAGATTTGAGAGAACTGTTATACCCTTATGAGTGCAACCAGTGCGTATTGCATTGTCAAAAATAAACCTCATATTTGTATACTTACTAAGAGCCTCATTACAATTTTGGTGAGTTTCTTGTCTTAAATATATACATGCAGAACACATCTTCCAACATACAGTATTTTTATACTGTACCAATGACCCAGACTTAGCTGGTGCTAACTCCACAAAAACCAGGGCCAAACACAAATTTTGCCCCCCAATCCCCAAAATTTGCATCCAAAACAAAAAGAAATCATGTCCTAAAGGACCTCCATAGTACGACTCTACTGCGCATGCGCAGTGACGCAGTCGTCCCGAAATTGGCGCCAAATATCATTCTCTGTTTGGCCCTTCATCAGTCAACATCTCACTGATCTTTGTGCTTGTAAATCTCAGTTAAAAGGATGCCAGACACGTAATTCTTGGAGAAAATGTGATTCTAAGGAGGATAGAAGGAGGAGAGGAAAAAAGAAGTGGCAAAAAATAATCAGGGCTGTACTTAAAATTTTTTGTTGAAATTATGTTAAGTTGCCTATTTTCGAGGCAAACGCCTCTTGTTGTCATTCTTGCTAATTGTTGCACTGCTTATTCAGTGTTTCCTCTCCCCTAACCTTCTAAAGTCCCCCCTTGCAACTCTCCCATGCTTTTGGCATATTTTTGAGAAGTTTCATTTCTAAAAATTCCCTGGGAGAGTTGCTTGGTTACAGAATGTTTTCTGTTATTTTCCCCATAGTTACGTTTTCACCCATGGGTGTATAACGTTTGTGTTCTGCATCTTCCATCTGATGTTCTGCAGATTCTCCCCTGGGAGTCTCTGTTTTGCATCAGATAGAGTGTAATTGATGACTGATTCCGGGCCAGTTTTTTCAGTGCCTGGAGTCATGTTTTCTTCTGTGTTTACACTGTTTGTTTTCATTGGCAACAGCCTTTTTTGAGGGGGGCTGTTTGCCTTTGAGGTAGTTTATCTCATTATAAGATACATTTATATTATCCGAAAGTGTCTCATTAATTATTTTATATAATTTTAAAATTTTTGACCACACTTTGCCATCGGATCCATCGGGGCTCAACGTTACTTTTCAGCAACTTGGGCTTCTCTAAAAAAATATTTTTTCAAAATTATTTTGTTTTGCAATTGTTTTTTCATTTATTAATGGATCATGTTATTATGTATCTTTGTATCAGGGGTTTTTGCGAGTAACTAGGACTTACTGTTGTTCTTTCACAATGAAGGGAACTTGTTCAAATTGTAATAGGAAGAAATCTTCCTCTGACTTTCATGATTATTGCATTAATTGTAGTCAGTGTTCTCGCATTAATCCCTGTCCTGTATGTGAACATTGGGATGAGAAACATTGGAAACGTGTGTCACGATATGTTGTTTCTGGAGAAAGAGCGATGCCGGCTCTTTCTCCACAAGGTCACTCTACTCTCTCAGTTTCTATTTCAGAGGAACCAGAACAGGGTGATGTTTCCATGTTATCTTCTTCAAGTGTGCGTCCGTCGTCACAATTAAATACAGAGCTAGCGGCAAAAGTGCTCATGGAGATTAGACAAATGTCGTCCGCTAGCTCGCCCGGTGTAGCATCCATTCACCGAATGGTTCGGCAGCCGGGTTCGTCCGATGCGGTCCAAGAGGAAATTTTGGGTGATGCGAGCACTATAAAAATAATAGATGCACACCCAGTGACGGCGGATAGTGAACGAGAACGGAGGAAGCCTTTTAGTCCGGTTCCTAGCTCGTCCAGGTCCAGCCGGGCCGCGAGCGAGAGAGGCCCCTCTCTCGTACAACAACATCTGGGACCAGATGTTGTGGTACAAAATGTGTCTTTAGCGGAGCATACGTCCGTCGCTCGGGACGCTCCGTTGTATAAGCAGTCCGCAGAGACTGTTAAGGCTTCCTCTTCTCGTCGGTGCACACGACCGCACCTTGGCTGCGTGACCTCCGATATTTTGCCAGCTTCGCCGATGAAGGATTCTTCGGCGACCAGGTCACACCATCCGGCAGCCAGGGATTCGAGACCGATGGACTCCGGACGTTCGCATAGGAAAAGTATGCGGGAGCCATCTGATGCGGAGCTGCCCTCGGCGAAGCAGCGAAAGACCGCTCCTCCGCAGGTCTCGACGTCGGACATTCTAGTGCAGATAGCACAGCTTATCGCAGCATCCCAGCAGCCGACAGAAACGGTGTCGGATCGAGAATTATCCGACGGCGCTGGGTCGGTACGCTCCGCCGAAGCATCGGGGGCGGACGACCGGGAACATCGGGAGGTCCGACCGGATGGTGAAAGGGATACGGATGAATTGGAGCTATCCCTTTCGGAACAACACAAAGCTGCCGTGGACTTCATCCGGCACTTCCTTCCTCAAGTTGTTCCGTCGGGCCAGACTGCTGCGCTTCCGGACAGGAGAATTATAGCGTCATTGGACTCTGATTTTTTCGAGCGGTTCAGGGACATCGCTCCCGAGTTTCCGTCGCAGTCCAATAATGTTGCAAGAACATTTGAATTATTGAACGACGCTATTTTTAAACTTGCTTCCAGGACGGGGAAAGCAAGCTTCTTGTCCGCAAATACTCTCAACCTGCCTTTCATTAATGCAAGGAATAAATTCGACACGGCAGGTCAGGGTATACCGAGAGTTCCTCTGCGTATGGACGACGAGGCGGAAGACTTAGAGCTATCATTACCGTCGTCAGCTTCTATTCCAACCGCAGTGTTGGAAACAGCTATTGCGTCTAACAGAGCCAATTTAGATGCCTTATCTTACGCAGATCACCTTACTAAGGCGTTATCACTGCGTCTTCAAGGGGAAGAGTTTCAGGATATACAATCCTCCTTAAGACTTCTTTCAAGGGCAGTAGCTTATTCCACGTGTAATTCCGCCTTTTCAGTGGCAAATCTGGAGTTGGTTAGACGTGACGCAGCCCTGTCTACATCCACACTAGTGGATTCTAAGGTGAAGAACTCTCTTAGAGTCGCTTCGGTCTCAGGAGATCTTCTCTTTGACGGCAAGCTTTCCGCTATTTATGATAATATTAAAAAGAAAGCTAGTGATTCTCTGTTGTTTAGATCCGCTCCTAAAAGGTCGGATACAGCAGACACGAATAAGGCGGGCACTTCTGGGTCTTATCCGCCCAAGAGAGGTTCCTATAGAGGTTCCGGTGCGTCCTCTAGCTCTTATTCGAGAGACCGTCAGGATAGTGACTCTCGTTCGGGACGTCCTTCAGGCCGGGACAATCGGTCGGACGCCCCGAGGTCGACGAGGTGAGGTGCGGGTCGTGGTAGACGTGGTTTCTCCTACCGCAGGCCTCGCAGATCCAGGAGGTGATGGCTCAAACCTCTATCGCGTTCCGGTTGGCGGAAGGTTGTCGAGTTTTTCTCAAGAGTGGGCGTCGATTACGGACGACCTGTGGGTGAGAGGAGTGACTTCGGAAGGTCTAAAGATATCCTTCAAACGAAAGCCTCCATTAACTCGAAGTCCAAAGTGGACTCATCTTCCGTCAAACCCTCAGAAAAGAGACGCTCTGCTATCAGAGGTGCAGTCTCTTTTAATGAAGAACGCGGTAGAGGTCGTAGAAAACCAGGAATCGCTGGGATTCTACAGCCATCTGTTTCTGGTTCCGAAACCAGACGGCTCGTTCCGTCCAGTCATAGATTTGAGCTGGATAAACAAGCTGATCATCGCTCCGAAGTTTTATATGGAGACGATTCGATCGGTCAGAGCGAGTATTCGGGTGAACGATTATGCAACGAGCATAGATCTCAAAGATGCGTACTTTCACGTCATGGTACATCCGACATTCCGAAAGTATCTACGCTTCGCAGTCCTAGGAGTAGTGTATCAGTTCCGGGCCATGTGCTTCGGATTGAATCTAGCACCCTGGGCTTTCACTCGGGTAATGAACTCGGTAATGATTTACTTCCGAGCTCATTCGTCTGCGGTAACGTCGGCCTACCTGGACGACATTCTTCAGAGGTACGGCAACGAGTTAACGCTTCAGAACGATGTTCAGAATCTTCTTCTATTGCTCCGACGTCTCGGTTTCATAGTAAACGAGGAGAAGTCGGATCTGGTGCCGTCCAAGTCATTCACTCATCTGGGAATGAGCTTCGAGACGCACAACAATCTCGTTCGTCTGCCGTTAACCAGAGCGAAATTAGTCAGTTGTTACGCCCGCTATTGTCTGAATACAGACAAAGTCACGGCGAGAGAATTTATGAGATTGATAGGTCTGTGCGGAGCCGCCGCGGATCTCATTCCGATGGGACGGCTACGCACACGGCCTCTTCAAATTTTCCTGACTCAGAATTGGAGTGTGAAAATTCATTCGCTCGATGTAGACGTTCTCTTGTCAGATCAAGTGAAACAAGAGATTCAGACTTGGGCAAACATTCAGTGGTTAACTCAAGGAGTTCCGCTGCAGTTGCCGGATCCGAGTTTTACCATTATGACGGATGCCAGTCAAACAGGTTGGGGTGCATCATTAATCCCAACGGATTCGAGATGCCAGGGTCTTTGGGATCCGCAATTCCTCTGCAAGCACATAAACATCAAGGAAATGATGTCAATTTGGCTTGCGTTACGTCACTGGATGGACATTATTCACGATGCTCATGTCCAAATCCTATCCGACAATACGACAGTAGTGGCGTATATACGGAATCAGGGAGGCACTCATTCAGTTCCGTTGTTCAATCTAACGGAAAGAATCCTTCTGTTTGCGTTGGAACATCACGTTCTTCTTTCGGTCCATCACATACCGGGTCGTCTGAATGTGCTAGCAGACTCCCTTTCACGAAAGGGTCGCTTGTTGCCGTCGGAGTGGACTCTCAACAAACAAGTATTCAATCAGATTTGCTACCAATGGGAACGGCCAATGATAGACTTATTTGCGACACATCTCAACAATCAGTTGCAGACGTATGTGTCCCCGTGTCCGGATCCAAGAGCATTTGCAGTAGACGCTCTATCGATCCCTTGGGACGGAATGATAGGATATGCGTATCCTCCAGCGCCGTTAATTCAACAAGTATTGCTAAAGATAAAACAATCTCAATGCAAGATTCTGTTGGTAGCATCTCTGTCGCCACAGAGACCGTGGATAAATCTACTCAGGTGTCTGTTGTGGGACCTACCGCGGAAGCTCCCTCCACGAGAGGATCTTCTTTGGCAGGGGAAACCGCGTCAACTACATCACAACCCGCAAGGTCTCAACCTTCACGTTTTTCCGTTGTGCGGTCCTTCTTGCATGGCAAGCACTTTACAGGACGAGCAGTGGACGCGATTTCTAACTGTAGGAGGACCTCCTCTTCGCTAAACTATGCGGCTAAGTGGAAGGTTTTCCGTCGTTGGTGTAGGGATCATTCTGTTGATGTATTTGATCCCTCTATACCAGACATTGCTAACTTTCTAGTATACTTGTTTGACGAAATCAAACTGCAACCTGTTACTATAAAGGGTTATAGATCTATGTTATCTGATACCTATGCACATCATGATAGTTTACAAATTGGAACTAATGTCTCTTTATCGAAATTGGTTAGAAACTTTTCGATAAATAGACCCAGAACTCTCAGATTAATTCCTAAGCGAAATTTAGCTTGGGTTCTCCTTAAATTGAAGGAAAAGCCATTTGAACCTCTTGGGACAGTAGATTTCAAATTCTTATCTTATAAGACAGCTTTTCTCTTAGCTTTCTCTTCTGCCAGAAGAGTCAGTGAGCTTCTTGCACTATCGGTGGATGATTCTCATTATCGTAGTGTTGGGAACACTATCACCTTCACTACTAATGTCGGTTTTTTAGCTAAGAATCAGGCTCCTAATAAATATCCGGAACCTATTGTTATTAAGGCTCTTCCGTCTTCAGACGGGCGTAGGCCTTTACTCTGTCCTGTTAGAGCACTACGTATCTATAAACAGAGATCTCAGTTCATCAGAAAGGGACGGAAACGTTTCTTTCTGTCTTTGATGCCTAATAGAAAGGACATTTCAGTCCATTCTATTGCTAGATGGATTCAGTTAACTATCCGTACTGCATATGAAGATTTATCTTCTTCTCAGCAGTCTGTGCTTAAGATTTCTGCTCATGAAGTAAGAGCTCTTTCTACTTCCTGGGCTTATGCTAATAGTGTTGCTATTACAGATTTAATGAAGGCTGCTTATTGGTCTCAGCCATCCACATTTACTAATTTTTATCTCAGAAATATTGAGTCCATTTCTGGAGACCTGCATTGTTTAGGTCCGTTATCTGTTGCTCAGAATGTCGTCCACTAAACAGTTGCAACTATAGTTATGCAGGCTTTCTGTTCCGGCAGTGACTCCGTCCGGCTGCCCTCTTCGCTCTGGGCTATTTGACCCAGGGCAAGGGGAAGGGGGGGGGGGGGGCGGGTGTTCCCTTAGGTCACCTGCTTTATAGTGAAAAGCAAGGGAATGCCTCCTCCAAGACAGTATTTCTGAGTCGCTTCCGGGATGGTTTTAAAGTGTAATATTAATGTTTAATTTCATTCATGTCTTATTTTTAAAGTGTAGCTCGGTGTGAAGCATTTGTATATGTCAAGTGTCAAACGGGCTTTAATATACAATACTCGGACACTTTTAAATGATTATAAAGAGTCTCAATTCTCTGGACTGCTTTATTTATTGGCTTGCTTTAAAAATAATTAGTATAAGGGTTATACTGGATGTTAATAGAGAACATGAATGTTATTGTGCTCAATTATTAAGGGTAGTGTATCTTTCTAATTTAAATATTAAATAAGAAAGATACATGTAAAGCCTAATACTCCTTTTCTCCTTAAGGGGTTACCTCTTTATTTTATAATTGAGCTTATTGGATTTTCCTCTATGTCCTAGGCCCTCCAGCCTGTTTACTATTCAGCTAAGTCTGGGTCATTGGTACAGTATAAAAATGTTAAAAAATTTATAGTAATTTATATATTTTTTATACTTACCAATGACCCAGACGGGGATGGCCCTCCCTGAGTTGGGAACTCTTGCCTCCCCGCTGAGTACATAGCGCTGACCAGGCACTGCCAGTAAGAATGATATTTGGCGCCAATTTCGGGACGACTGCGTCACTGCGCATGCGCAGTAGAGTCGTACTATGGAGGTCCTTTAGGACATGATTTCTTTTTGTTTTGGATGCAAATTTTGGGGATTGGGGGGCAAAATTAGTGTTTGGCCCTGGTTTTTGTGGAGTTAGCACCAGCTAAGTCTGGGTCATTGGTAAGTATTAAAAATATATAAATTACTATAAATTTTTTAACTTTTTGGATGTCTTGCTGATGGAAGTTATAGTTCCTTGGCATTGATTTTTAGTGAAGTACTGACTACCTGCATAGACAGCCAATACTTCTCGAGACACGACTGCCAAGTCAAAGTGCTACCTTATTATGGAAACACCAAAATAAGAAGAATTCTCCAGGGCTTTATGGGTACTTTCAGAATCTATGACAAGATAAAGGGTTCCACTGTATTTACTTAGAAAGAACAGAGCCTATATTTCTTTTCAACCTACTCACAATTGTTTACAATTGGCTGTAACATAAGTGCAAGCCCTACTTCGGAACTTACTCAAGCTTTTAAGAAACTTTTCCAAACAAGTTGGAAAAGTAATAGAGTGAAAAAGATCGAAAAAGGGGCGTGCGAGACCAGTGCTCGAAATTACAGGTACTCTCTCTGCACACCTCTTGCATTTACCGAACGCATGCGCAACAATCGTGACGTCAATTTCTTTTATTTCTGCCATTGTACATGGTCGGAAATTTTTGTGACTCGTGCTATTCTTAGCTATTATCTTCATGAACAAGTTATTGTATGTGCTATCTTCATCTGATTGTGTGCAAGTGGATTGTATCCTTTGTCAAGCTTTCAAAATTATTGATATTTAATGCTATTTTTGATCATTTTTGCTTGTATTTTCACACATAGTCTTGTTTTTCCCCCATGTGTGAACACAACCTTTGTTCTGTTTTCCGTCGGCGGGAAGCTTGATTTCATTATTCACATTCATATTATGCCAAAGACTATTCCTTGTACCTCTTGCTTGCAGGTGAAACATGTGGACGACTCTCATTCCACATGTGTCACTTGCAATAATTGTACTCAGGCCCAATCATGTGGTATTTGTGGGGTTTGGTCCTCAAAATTCTGGGCTTCTGTTAACAAGGTGGTTCTGTCCAGAGCTAGAACCCCTCGTTCTCGGGGTAAGGGTAGCCGTGCCGTATCAGACATTTCTGTTAGTGCACGTGGTGACTGTTTCACACAGGATGCTGATCTGTCTTTTTCTGTGGTGAGTTCCTCTGCAACTGTTGACAGTGCTAGTTCGGTGATACCTGACATGGAGACCGTGGTCTCTTTGTCTTCTGATGTCACTCTTGAGGTGTCTGTTTTCGCAGAGAGCTTCTCCGAGATCAGCTCGGTGACCCTCTCTGATTTGCCTCCTACGCTGTCGACAGTTGCTGAGGAAATTGTTACTACAGATCCTATTCTGTATGATGGTGGCTCTTCCATCTCCTCTGGGGATGGTATACAGTCTCGGGGGACCGAGGCTGTATCTGCTGGTGTGTCTGTGAGCTCTCAGCTTCCCCTGGCTTCGCGGCGAAGCTGTACGGGTTTGCTGTCTGCTCTGCCTCATCTGGCTAGGTTTGCTCCTAGTCGGTTGAGCCGTTCGGTCGCTTCGGCAGCGATTCCTCGCCCCTCGAGCGAATCGTTTATTGTTCCTCCTTCCCCTGCTAGTGTGCCGACTAGCAGGATGGGGTTGGGACATTGGCATCCAGGGTCTGCTGTTCAGCAGAGGTCAGTGACAGCCCTGGTTAGCTGTCCCTCTCGGAACCTTCCTCCGGTGATTCCTCACTGCGTTCCGAGTCTGGATGTCTATCGATGCTTGCCGTTGATCTCAGAGGATGGGCAGTTGGGGCCTTCTGCTGTGCAGAGGCCAATGACAGGTTCCTGTCATTCTTGGGACAATCCTCAGGTGTCTTCTCACCGTGTCCCAGGTCCAGCTACCGATCGACGTACGCCGTCAGTCTCTTTAGAGGATTTGCAGACTGGACCTTCTGTTCCACAGAGGTCAGTGATGGACCCTGGGCATCACAATCGGGACTATCCTCCAGTATCTTCTCACCATCTCCCTATTCTGTCTGCCGATCGACGTTCGACGTCGGTCTCTTCTGAGGATTTGGGTTCTTCTACCAGAAGGGTCCATTGGTAGGACACTCCGTTGGGCGATGCAGCTGCGACGGATTCTCAGGGTGACCTGCGTCAGGCCATTTTGGCGCTCACCTCTTTGCTTTCTGGCAACCATCAAGTTGGGCTCCCTGTGCCTCCTGAGGCATAACCTGGCTTATTGCCGGACATTCAACCTTCAGACCAGCCATCTGTGACCGTCCGGCCGTGGTCCGTAACTCTGTTGAGCCTTCTAGCTCTGGGGCTTTATGTCCTCTGCAATCGGCTCAGGTTGTTGAGTCCTTCCAGGGCTTAGACACCAAAATGCGTTCTAAGGCCCTCAAAGGTTCTTTCTTTTCTAGAGCTGATGCCTTTCTGCCTCCATCGCGGTTTCATGTTTACGATTCCGTCTGTCCACCAGTCTTCCAAGGGATGACTACTGTGGATGAGGATTCTTCTTCCCTCCAGTTAACTAAGCCTAAGTCGGCAGTTCTCCCGATGTCAGTAGTTGAATCTATGGTGGGCCTGTCCCGAGAGATGCTGGGTATGTTATCTCTCGCGGACCATGTCGTCACTGCCCTGGCTGAATATTTTTCACCAGGGGAGTTTGATGATGCTCAGGTGCCTTTTCGCGTTTTGTCACAGGCTCTCATGAACTTGACACACGCTCATGCCTGTAATGCGGCTAATTTGGAGCTGGCACGCCGGGATGAGGTGTTGGATTCTTCTCCATCCCTTCCTTCTGAGCAGCGTGCTGTTCTGAGGTCTGCCTCTTTGGTTGGACCTCAGTTGTTCCGTGGAAGCTGTCCGTGGCGAGGTTCTTTGTCATTCGAAGGACCAGTTTTGCTGCGACAGCTGGACCAACCTGCTGCTGCGGGTGGTGGTCGTTCCAGGCCCACCAAGCGTACTGCTGTGTCTGCCTCGTTGGCGACGTCGGCTCCGCCTTCGGCTCCGCCTTCAGCTCCGCCTTCAGCTCCGTCTGCTCCTGCCCAGAAGCGCCGACGCGGCCAGGCTCGCTGGCAGCCTCAGGCAGGAAAGTCTCAGGACTTTGTCACTTCCCGAGGTCGTGGTTTCTCCTCTCGGGGGCCTCATTGAGGCCGCAAGTGAAGGTTCTCACCTCGATTCGCCTCCAGTTGGGGGAAGGCTGTTGCTCTTTTACGACTGTTGGACAGAAATGACGTCGGACACTTGGGTCCTCAATGTCATACAATCCGGTCTGCGACTGTCCTTCCATCGGCACCCCAGTTTATCTTGGGTGCCCCTCCCGACTTGGGTCCCTTACGATTCTCTACGTCGGGAGATCGACAATCTCCTCTCCAAAGGGGCGATCAAGGTGGTCAGGAACACCCTTTCACCAGGGTTTTACTCTAGACTTTTCTTGGTACCGAAGAAAAACGGCCAATTTCGTCCTGTCATCGATCTGGTTCAGTCGGTTCGACGTTCAGTTCATCAGGGCGACTTTGCTGCAAGTATCGACCTGAAGGATGCCTAATTCCATGTACCCATTCATCTGGCGTCACGGAAATACCTTCGGTTGTCGTTTCGGGATCGAGTCTATCAATTCAGAGCTCTCCCGTTCGGTTTGAACCTGGCTCCTTGGGCCTTCACCCGACTGATGTCACATGTGCTTGCTTTCCACCGTATTCAGTCAGCTGTTACTTCGTCAGCCTACCTGGACGACATCCTCCAATGGCACCATGATGCTGCTGTTCTGAAGTTAGATGTCAGGCAGTTTCTTTGCCTACTAGCGTCGCTGGGTTTCAGAGTCAATCGTGAGAAGTCGGATCTCCTTCCTTCTCAGCGATTTCGTCATTTGGGGATGGTTTTTGACACTCTTCACAATGTAGTGTCGGTCCCCATGCTCGGGCGATGATTCTTTCCGCCTCCACTCGGAACCTGCTTCAATCTTCCTCGGTCACGGCCAGGACTTTCCTTCGGATGCTGGGCCTTTGCGGTTCAGTGACAGATCTCATTCCGCTCGGTCGCTTGTATGTCCGACCTCTCCAACACTTCCTGTTGGATCATTGGTGTCTGAATGTAGATCCGCTGGACCTGGAACTTCCTATTTATCTGTCCCTGCTTTGTCACCTCCACCCTTGGGCCGATGTTCCCTGGCTGACACAGGGTGTTCTGTTGGATCTTCCTTTGGCCGATCACATCCTTACTGCGGATGCCAGCGATCGGGGCTGGGGTGCAACATTGGATCCTCTCGGTTTGTCCACTCACGGCGAGTGGGACAGCGAGCAGGTGGGCCTTCATATCAACCAGAAGGAGCTCCTTGCTCTTCTGTTGAGTTTTCGGCTTTGGATCCCTCACCTGTCGGACCATATTGTCCTACTTCTTTTGGACAATTCGACAGTAGTGGCCTGCATACAGAATCAAGGAGGCACACATTCGATTCCCATGTATCGGCTATCTCGGGATCTTCTGTTGGCGCGGGATGTAAACGCTTGGGTGCCCATTCGCCACATTTCCGGGCATCTCGACGTCCTAGCAGACTCCCTGTCCCGACGCGACAATGTCCTTCCAACCGAATGGATGCTACATCGGTCGGTGTTTCAGACAATTTGAGAGCAGTGGGGCCGTCCACCGGTCGACCTTTTCACTACTTGCTGGAATCATCAGGTAGAGACCTTTGTCTCCCCTTGTCCAGATCCTCTGGCATTTGTGGTAGATGCTCTGTCCCTGGACTGGACAGGTTGGGTCGGCTATGCCTTCCCTCCTGCACCGATTCTTCTTCAAGTATTAGCGAAGATTTGTGCTTGCAGTTGCAGGATCATTCTGATTGCACCTCTGTCTCCACAGAGGGTGTGGATCAATCTGCTGCGGCCTCTGTTGGCAGATCGGCCGATTTGTCTACCTCTACGTCGCGATCTTCTTTCCCAGGATCATCCCAGGAAGTATCTAACAACCTGGCGCACCTGTCCCTTCATGCCTGTCTTTTATCAGGTCCTGTCTCTGACGTAGAGGTTTTTCGAGACGAACGGTGGAGTGCATTTCTGCATCGCAGCGACATTTCACTGGCATGACTTACGCTGCGGAGTGGAAGGTTTTCTGCCGCTGGTGTGCAGATCACGATGTGGATTACCGTGATCCGTCAATCGCTCAAATTGCAGATTTTTTGGTATATCTTTTTGACTCCAAGGGCCTCCAGCCTATTACGATTAAGGGCTATCAGTTTATGCAGTCTGATACTTTCTCTTATGTGGGAAAGCGGTGCATCGGTCGTAATCTTTTTCTCTCCAAACTCATTCGGCACGTTTCTTTGAAGAGGCCTCAAGTTTTGCATCTTACATCCAAGTGGAACTTGGCATGGGTGTTGCACTGTTTGGAAGGGGCTCTATTTGAGCCTTTATCTGAGACCGATATGCGTTTTCTCACCTATAAGACAGCTTTCCTTCTAGCGTTTGCTTCTGCTCAACGAGTCAGTGAGCTTCATGTGCTATCTGTTGATTCTGCTTTCTTCAGAAATGAGGCTAACAGTGTCACCTTCACTACTGATTGCTCTTTTCTGTCTAAGAATCAACTTCCTGATTCGGTACCTCCTCCCATCTGCATTCGGGCTCTCCCTGCTGTCGATGGGTTGGAGACCTCTTCTTTGTCCTGTTTGTGCGATCAAGACTTACATAAATCACACTCAGTTCATTAGGAAGGGTCTGAAGAGATTCTTTCTGTCTCTCATTCCTAAGAGGCAGTCTATCTCTTCCCATTCTATTTCCAGGTGGATCTATCTTGCAATCAAGCTGGCTTATTCCCGCTTGTCTGCTTCGGATCGCTTGTCTGCTTCGGATCTTGTTTCGATCCGGTTTAATGCTCATGAGGTTTGTGCCATTTCTACATCCTGGGCGTTCTCCAATTCTGTTTCGCTCTGGGATGTTATGAATGTGGCTTACTGGAGGAATGCTTCTACCTTCTCCTCCTTTTATCTCTGCTACCTACAGCAGCAATCTGAGGACCTTTATTCTTTAGGCCCTCTCGTTGCTGCTCAGGCTGTTGTGCACCCTCGTTAAATTGTTTTTCTCGAGGTTGTGCTTTGCTCAGCCTTGTTCTTTTCAGGTGCCTTCCCTCTATCTTCATTACAGGTTTTGCTATTGTTCTCTGCTCTCCTTGCTTTTCTTTCTGCTGCTCTTGGTGGTATTGGTTATGTGATTCACCGCCTCCTATTGTTTATTTAGCCAATTGTAAACAATTGTGAGTACGTTGAAAAGAAATTAAAATTTTTTAGTAAATTTTGTTTCTTAACATACCTACCACAATTGTTTACCGGAGGCCCACCCCCCTTGGGGATATCTTTGAAATTGATGCCTCCCCGCTAAATCACAAACTTCTCGGCGGAAATATGGAATTGACGTCACGGTTGTTGCGCATGGGCTCAGTAAACTCAAGAGGTGTGCAGAGAGAGTACCTGTAATTTCGAGCTCTGGTCTCGCTCGACCCTTTTTCGATCTTTTTCGTGCTTTTGCACTCTATTACTTTTCCAACTTGTTTGGAAGAGTTTCTTAAAAGCTTGAGTTAGTTCTGATGTAGGGCTTGCACTTGCATTACAGTCAATTGTAAACAATTGTGGTAGGTATGTTAAGAAACAAAATTACTAAAAAATTTTAATATTTTCACCAATATTCTTTTGGAATGTATGTTTAATAATTTTTAACTGATATGAACAAAACCAGAGATAATGAAAATTATTTTTGGCAAAGGTTCTGAAAGGTTTTTGAATTTTCTCATGGAGTTTCTGGCTTTTTTTTCTCTCAAGGGTATACAAACTCCGTGTTTATTTGTGTACTTCTGTATTAAATGATAATCGCAGATAAGAGTAGAAAGTATGAGGGAGTGGGTATGGTGAAAATAAATGCACAAACGGGTTGATACTGTCCTTATAAACCTTATATGATGTTACAAGTTCAAATCTTTTATTTATTACCGCATTCAATTACGATGACCGTTTGATTGCCTGGCACAAGTTTTATACATATGGTGGGAAAAGCCACATGAATATCATCAGCAGTCTTTAAAAAAATTTATTCTGCATGTAACTGTGTTGTCAACACAACCACGTGCATCTATTATAATAAAGAGAATAAACATAACCTCTGGTTGATTGAGCATGTATTCTGAAATGTTTACACAAGAATTTGTAATTTCTGCATCTTATGTGGATTCCTCCTTCCCCTCCCTCCAAGCTGTCTGCGAAAATACCCCTGCACAAAACAAAGCAATGACAATTCATTTGGAAAAATGTACACTAAACACGTACTGGTTTATGCGTTAATTATTCATGAGAGTTTTATGTTATGGGCATTTTTACGGAATAATTGACAAGTGAGAGTGCATGATGCCAAGTTTCTTGAAAATAAAAACAACTCCGTTTTGCTTCAGAATGGATTTTATTTTAATAAAATAAAATCACTTACTTCCTTTTTACATACCAAGACAGGCAACAATCCATTTCTTGAACGTTAGATGAAAAAGAAAATCTGCATCATCCGGGTAATGACAACACATCGCTACTCACCCAATTTTGCCTGAAATTCACCGGCGCACCGACTTTTAAAGTTTTCGAGACTTGAAGATGGATAGGGCACCTTGATTTCAACATGCAGAAAGGTCAGAGGGGGGGGGGAGGGGGGAGGGGGGGGCTAAATCACGAATATGTGCCAAGAGGCAAGACACGGATCAACATGGTATTAATATTGCCTGGTTAATAGCTCATAGCAAATTAATAAAAGGTCATTAGGTTGGAATTATTCATCTTTATTCATAACAAATCATCAAATAACACAATATACATAAAATATCAAGATAATATGCACATGCAAGTGTAAAAAAATAAGTCAGCCCCAGTGAAGAAAAATCAGCCTTGTCGACCACTTCACCAGGCCTATCGATCAGCCTGGTCGTGATTCTAAAATGCAAGCCCTGCTCCTCAAATCCCTAACTATTCTGCTATGCACTACACAAGTTTTTAATGGGGAAACTTTATTGAAATGGCCAGATATCAAAGTGATTTTTAATAGTTTGTGTTAAATATAGAATAACCAGAAACTCCCGTTTTTTAACTGACGGTTGTCATAATCGTCTGATGCCCCATAACTGGCTGATTGTCATTGCTGATTCCGATTATTGGTTCATCACTTGTAATTTACATGTGTAATGCTGTTCAGGTTTTCTATTTAGTGTTAAAGGATTGAAGACAATTTTTTTCTGTTTTTCAGCCTTGGCAATAAAAGGTATTGAGTATGATTATAAACCAGTCCACTTAGTGAAAGATGGTGGAGAACAGGTAAGAATTGGGCTATGTTTAAAATGTTTCAGTTTCCAATTTCACTTACAGAAGTGTAACCATAAAAGCAGCATTTTCCTGTGTTAATAAGCTTAACTTGACAGAGTCAAGATAAGCTATTGTCATCACGCATGTGGATGTCTGTAAGTCTGTCAGTCTGTTCACATTTTCGAGGGGCACAGTGGCGTTGAGGTAACCGGTTCTCGTTCGATCACCGAAGTTAAGCAACGTCAAGCCTGGTTAATCCTTGGATGGGTGACTGTCTGAGCGATCGATTTGGACTCTCGCGTTGTGTCCTTGGGCAAGGCACTTAACCCCAATTGTCCACATGGGGGCACGATGACGCCGTGTACTAAGGTGCACTGCACGTCGATGGTGCGCATGTCTTCAACCAATCTAACCCTGCCTGTACTGCAGTGCGGAGTTACGATGTTGGGGAGCTGGCAGCTCTCCGGGTACTCCGGCTTTCTCTACTCGTAAAACTGTCACGGTCATGATTAGCCATTGTGCATAAGTATGTGACCTTAAACACCAATAAATAAATAAATAACTGTTCACATTTTCCATCAGCATGGGCTACACCCCTTAGTTTTTGTCCGATCATCACAAAATTTCATACGCAGGTTTGAGGTCACGTCTAGATGAGATCGTACTCTTTTGGTCGCTATCAGTTAACCGTGATGGCTGCCCGAGCCCAAAACCCGAAAACCTTTAGCACAGTCTACAAGTTGTATTTATGAAGGGATTTCATTGTAACTTGGTAGGATGAATCTGTATAATGTCTAGATGAGAATGTCCCCTTTTGGTCATGATCTGTCAACTGTGATGGCTGCCCAAGCCCCCAAACCCAAAAACTTTTAACACAGTCTACAAGTCATATTTAATATTAGGGAATTCATTGTAACTCGGTAGGATGACTTCGTATCATGTCTAGATGAGAATTTCCCCATTTGGTCACGATCTGTCACTCATGATGGCACCGGTGCACCTCAAGCCCAAAACCCGAAAACCTTTAGCATAGTCTACAGGTCGTATTTATAGAGAGATTTCATTGTAACTTGGTAGGATGACTCCATTTAATGTCTAGATGAGAATGTCCCATCAACTGTGATGGCTACAGGGGCCCAAAGCCCGAAAACATTTAGCACAGTCTACAGCCCATATTTATGAAGGGATTTCTTTGTAACAAGGTAGGATGACTCCAGATAAGGTCTAGATGAGAACGTCCCCTTTTGGTTACGATCGTTCAACCGTGATGGCTGCTTGAGCCCAAAACCTGAAAACCATTAGCACAGACTACATGTCGTATTTATGAAGGGATTTCACTGTAACTTGGTAGGATGACTCAGTATAATGTCTAGATGAGGACGTCCCTTTTGTTTGGGATCAGTCAACCAGGATGGCTACACAGGCCTGAAGCCCAAAAACCGTTAGCACAGTCTCCTGGCCATATTTATGAAGGAATTTCATTATTACTTGATAGAATGACTCGTTTTGGAATAATTTCACTGCAACTTGGTAACATTGGTTGACATACATTAACTGTATGGGCCAAATTAACCCACCCCTCAGTTCTTAAGTACAGTCTACACCTCAAATTATTTTTATTAAAAACTTAGCATACAGGGAACAGAAATTAACATATTCTCAATTATCACAATTCTTGTCTTATTTCATAATCCTTATATAAATATTGAACACTATCCTTTTCATCAAACACAACACACAGTCAAGTTAAGCTACATTGTCATTGACACTTTCATTTTTGATGCATCGGCATATTGTAACAGTGTTTACTACAGATCTTCTTAATAAGTTTCTAGTTCACAGCAATATTTATTTCAGTAACTCTTTAGCAATCCTAATATTGTTTGACAACACTTTTTATTGATTCTGTGCAGATTTGATCAAATATTAAGGTGATCAATTATCCAACATTATTTTATCTACATGCCGGCTTGTGCCAAACACTTGTAATTATAGAAGACATGGGTGCATTTTTTAAAAAAAACATTAAGGACTGTCACGACAGTCAACTTTTGTAACAGTATCATAATAACTTTTGGGACAGCCTCTTATTTGTCATGGTTCTCATATGAGAAGGCCTTCATTACCTTTGGTCTGGAACAGACATGTTAACCTCCAGAATAATTTTTCAGGGAACCTGAGGTTGATTTTCAGGGAAATGGGATGGATTTCAGGGAAAATTTCGCGTGGGGGCAAAATAAAAGAAAAAACTTGTGAATTTTCAGCTCACGGACCATTATTAACACCATGTTATATCCAGAATTAGTTGTCAACTATGCTGATGCATTTATGCTATGTTAAAAAATCATAAAATAACTGTTGATTTGACCCCCCCCCCCCCTGTGGGACCCTCTTCTTCATAGGCCCCCCACAGCCCCCCCCCCTCCCCACCACCACCCACCCACATTGTCCCACAGAGCACATCCACCTGTGGTTTGCTCTTATCAAAGTCTACTTAGCTAATAATTTCCCAAGTCTGGAAATGTTAACAGGAAAAGATGTCCTGATGTTCAGTTACTTCAAGAACATCAGTACTCAGAAAGTATCTTCCTCAAACTTCATGCATGTGGGACGCTTGTGCCCTACACAAAACTTTTCTTTTCATCATTGAAGCATTTTTGTTTAATTCCATTCGAAATTTTCTGGTTACAGATGGCCAAAAGTTAACAGTTCTTTGGTCAGCGCAACAGAATAAATCTGGTGTTAGAAAAAAAGTCCATTGTGTTTAAATTTGCTGTCATAATTTTTCGGCATCCTAAGCAACTTTAACCTACTTTTAAGCTGTGCTAAATAGTTGTTGTTTACGTTTTGATTTTGGAAAAGGGCTGAGAATTAAAGCTATTATATGAAGAGATAAATAAATATATATTATTTAATTCCTTTTCATATATTTCAATTTCAAAAAACTGCATTTAAATGAAGGTTGAGTTTTCAATTTTTTTAAAGTAAGTCACCTATTTTCACTTCGACACTCGCACATTTATCACGAATCTCCGAAGAAAAACCCCAGAAATAAACATGAACACAGTTGAAATATATATCATAAAATAGCCTTTTCTAAAATAAATTTAACTTAAATCCATTACTGCTTCGTGAGTTTTTACTAGAGTTTGAAATGCATGTGATTTGACTCTGAACGTTTTTCATAAGTTACAACGGGAACAAAATATTTGACTGTTGTTTTCCGGGATTTTTGGTCCAAAACTGATTCCCGTCCAGGAGGCCGGGAACTACACTGAAATTCCAGGATTTTCCCGGGCATTCCGGGAGAGTTAACATGTCTGGTCTGGAATGTCATGTCCTAGCCATGCCTCTTTTCACCTCTTAAGACCCAGAGACAAACCCCTTACTTTATTCTTCCCATTTTGATTGATAAGCAAACTAACCCTTTCCTCTGTATCACTTAATAACCACACATCCTTCAAATCAGGTCTTTCAGGGTCTGAATACAGGACCTGTACCGTTTGAAGGTGGGTATACTCTTAACCATATAGTCTTCTGTAAGTGTTGGAACATGTTGCAATTTGGGGTTGTGCATTCATTTCACAGGTTTGCTACTGTTGTTCCTCAGATGTGGGTTCAGGGGTTTAGCCAGGATTTGAAAATAGGGTGTCCAAATTTGGGAGAGGGGCAAGTTGGAGTCTTCGGAGGCAAATGCAGATGCCAAAGGCATCTGCTTGCAAGTGCCAAAGGCACTTGTCCTTTTAGGGGGGTCCGGGAGGGCTCTCCCCCCGGAAAATTTTTTAAATCTAGCATCAAATGGAGCCTTCTGGTGAGTTTTAGGTGTTGAATCTACTTTTAATTTTGAGAGGGCAAAAAGACATTTTTTTAACAGCATGTTACAATTTTCCAATTTTCCACCCCAAATTTACTGACATTTAAGCATTGGGGCCACAGTCTTATGTCCCTCTCCACCCCCGGGCTCCCCCTAATGGCCTAACCCCAACCGTGTATTGATGTAATAGTTAGTAACTCAGGTGGAGCCTTGAGGTAGTAGGTACATTCATGTATTCATGAATTTGAACAACCTGCCCACAAGCGGTGAGTGTTACAGCACGTAGGCAGGTTGTTCAAATTCACGAATACCTGCAGCGAGGTTACCTTAGTATCCGTCTTAAACCAAAGTTCACAAGACGCATTGACCCGTGTTGGTATCTTGGTACGTGATTACATGTATTCAATTCAAGTACAGTTCTATCGGGTATTTCATTCATCTCTCATTATACCAACCCGGCCGCAGAAGACAAAGGAATTGGGGTGTAACTTGTAACTTTGTAAGTGCAATTACTGACCTGTGAGTCTGTGACAAGTCTGTCCATTTTGGCTTCATACAACTTACAATGGATGGTCATTCCATAACTTCCATTCCATCATGCAATTTGATGCAATGCATGTGTTCCGAGTGCGGCGTTCAGTGCGCACTATAAACATTGTAGATGTGGCATTATTCTGTCAACAGTCGACTGACCTCGATGGAAATGTCAATGAGTGGACTAAATTTGTCATTGAAACTAGGATGGGTGACGTTACACAGACGTATCATAGTTGCATACTACAGAAATCTAATAATAGCCCATAGAAATGGGAATAGCCCTCGAATGGGATCGAGCGTACGCAGATTTCCGTGATATCTATCAGTATCTGACAGTATCATATTGGAATTGAGGTATTTTCTATGCGATTAACACACGGGGAACCCGTGGCATTTGTAACATTTAGGAAAGACAATCAACAGGGCACCGTGAGGGATGCATAGCAACATTAGAAGGGCCGTCTTTTTGAAAAAACAATGCATCCAAAAGACAGCTGGACGCATCTCTGGCTAAACCCCTGTGTGGGTTACATAGCCCTGTTGTGAATGCCTTGAGTTGATAAATTACATCTGTGGGCAAGGAGTGGTGGTAACATTTTACAAAATATATGATTGAATTGGACTTGTACTGGTTTGTAATGTAATGGTTAATTATTTATAAAGAATTATCATTGCAGCTTATTGAATAATGTTAATGTTAACATTTCCATGCTTTTCCAGCGAAAAGAAGAATATATAGCAAAGAATCCGATGGGTCAAGTCCCAACATTAATAATAGATGACATAACATTAACACAGTCTGTAAGTTTGCTAATCTAAAAATTAAATATTTTGTTTGATACAGTGTGGAAATTGTAAGGCCGTGCTTAATTAATTTTTCATTCAGCATTATTCGCCTCATTTTGTTTTTTGCCAGGAAATAATAACACACTTTCTTTATTATTGGCTCCGCAAATGGGCCACCTCCTTTATAGCACCAGAAGAATACACCATTTCATGTTTCTTTCTCATCCATTGAAATGCCAGATTATTGTCTCATTTTGCCAGATTGCTATGGCAATCTGGCAATAATGAAGCAATAGTCTGGTGTTATTAAGCGTAAAATATTGGCCAATGATGAACCGATAATCAGCAATCGGAACCAGCCGGTTATGGGGCATTAACCGATTATGACAACTGGCAGTTAAAAACCGGCAGTTTCCAGTTATATTTAACACTGACTATTAAAAATCCCTTTGATATTTGGCCATTTCAATAAAGTTTCCCCATTAAAAACGTGTGCAGTGCATAGCAGAAAATTTAGGGATTTGCAGAGCAGAGATATTACGGAATTTATCAACTGCAATTGGTACGAGATCGCCACCATTTCCCAGCTGATCGAAGTAGGGCTGCACGGTATTTTGATATACCGGTAATACCGGTATTGAAATCTTAACCGGTTAAATATCGTCCATTTTTTTTTAATACCGGTATATCGTCTGTGATGATATTCATTTCAAGCCGCGGTTTTTAGTGACAGACATTTCCCATAAAAATTCTATTTAATCTCACAGCTGATTGAAAAAAAGTGTATATAAACAGAAACTGTGAAAGCAGTTTGTTTGTTTTTTATCAATACACTTCATGTCCTGGTACTAGTAAAATATTCTCCCATAAGCTGTTTTATTTTTGTTTCTCCGATGACACAGGTACATGTAAGTACGGATTTTCCCCAAACAGTATGGCTTCGAACGTAAACCGTGAAGAATGATTACCGTATTTCCATTAATAATGGCTTTTGTTGGACCGGGAAATTTCGGGTTTAATACGAATAGTTCCTCCCACTTCATTGCACTTGTTCTCGCAATTCCAAGCGCTGCAGTAATATTTTTTTTATTTTATTACCGGCACACTTGGAATGTGCTTTTCAATATGAACAAATCACATACGTATTAATGGACCCACAATTCCAAGCGCTGCGGTAATGAATATTCATTTTTGTCAACACCAGTTCGCACGTGTTAATGTTTTGAAAAGTAGGTGAACGTTTTGATCTGACTTGTATGCCACATCTTAAAAATTAGACAGATAGTCATCAAAACACTAATAAAATATAAAGGGAATAATATTGTTTATTTTCACTTTATTAAGAGTTATTTAATATTGAAATAGTATTTATACATCGCCAGCATTCACCCACTGCACGAGGTGGTTCACCGGTACATCAAAACGTGCCTATCGAGCATGTGCGTTTCAGCTGTTTGTGATACCGCGTGACAAAACTGACTGCTTTCATTTGTGGAAAAGTGTACAAACTCCTAGCCCTCTGGCGGCGTCCTGCTTAACCAGTACTTGGCAAACGCCCTCTGGTGATCTATTCACATGAACACGACAAATCGCAGGTTAAGCATTTTTGTTTTGTAAAGCGATGGATCAAATAGTATATGTTTATTTGAAATTATCAACTCAAAATAAACAATATTTGTTGTGCCATCATGAAGTTTATTTCCAAATATTTATACAAGATTGAATTAAGACAAGTTACTAGGCTTATTATTTCAGTGCTTTTAAAATGTAATAATTTGACTTCGAATGTCAAAAAAATACTGGGACAATTTGGGTGGGAATCTTACATGTTTTGAACTTGACGATATACCGGTATATCGCGATATTTTTTAAAATACCGTTGCCGGTATTGAAATCCAAATATCGTGCAGTCCTAGATCGAAGTCACTGGCCTTATCATGGTGTTGCACAACATTACATTGGGTACATGTAAATAAAATGTGTTGAGCCGTAGTCTGTAGTACTTCGTGATGCAAGCATAACAATACAATAAAAGATGAAATTAGAGAAAAAATGTAAAAACTCTCCTTTTTAGATGCTTGTTAAGCAACATGTAAGTCACATGACTGTCACAAACATGTTTTCAGCTTGTCAAATTCATTTTTTAATTCAGTTACATCCCTTGATGTTTCTCTCCAATGTTGATTGCAGGGTACTTGTAAACATTGGAGAAACACATCAAGGGAGGTAACAAGTTGAAAAAAGAACAGTGAATAATACATTCTGACAAATTTGTAAACCATGTGTCATATAACTAAAAACACACATTAACATCAAAATTATTATTCAATTAAGACACAATGTATGTGTGTTTAGTATATTTCTTGTTAATACAGCCAAGTGTAGTGTATCCTTACACAAAACCGTATTAACACTATTTACTGGAATAAAACACAAACTTCACAAGAGAAGAGTATCATATGATTGTATCGTTAATAATGATCTTCCCCCCCAACCCCAATCCCCAAAAATGCAAATATTTTTTGTCTAATATTGCCCAGCACTTAATATGCATTCTCTGAGATCCTATGCAATATTAATCTTTCGTAATTGGTGATTTATCAATGAAATTCTGTAGTAGTGTAGCTCAAAAAATTTGGATTTTGTCCACACTTAGGCTCTATCGGGATGCTTTTGGGCTCTTAATGTTCCCTTTGGGAACTTAGGTGTTTTTTAAAAAAAAAATTCAAAAAAATATTTTGAATTTAATTTTGTTTGCTTTTATTCATGTATCTTAATTATATATTTTGTTGTGGAGTTTGGAGGACTGATATCGACTTTAGTCGATGCACTCCGGCGGACTCTTGTCATTCTTGTGTTCATTGAGATGACTAACTCCAGTGTTCTTAAACTCTTGCAAGCAGCTAGCTCGACTGGTGAAGCAGTTACTCCGTCTGTTAGCCATGACACCGGGTAAGTCCGTTGTGGGTAGAGCAAGCACTTAAATATAAATAAGCTCACCCAGCGATGACGGAAATAGGGAGGAAATAGGGAGGTAGTCAGCACAAGTTTCTTGTACTCGGCTAGGTCTAATAGACCACGAGCGAGAGAGGCTCCTCTCTAACCTAACAACATTTGGGGCCAAATGTTGTTATGAGAAACTTGCAGAAGCTGGAGCATATGTCCGCCCACCGCTCGGGACACTCTGTCTAGTCTGCATCCAGGGTCGGCTTCAGTCACGGCTTCCTCCACTACGTTTCATAAGCCGAAATGAAGTTTTCTGGTTGGAATCTTGCAGGAGGCGGAACATACGTGCGCCCACCGCGTGGGATGCTCTGTTTAGTCTGCAGCCTGGGTTGGCTTCAGTCACAGCTTCCTCCGCCTTGTTATTAAAGCACACACGACCGCAGGATAGCTACCCAACTTCAGATAACCAGTCAGCTGCGTGAAGATGGAGCCTTTATTCACCCTTGAAGTCGGACCATCCGATAGCTAGCAATGCATCGATCAATGGGACGCTCGGAGAAGAATTCTATCTCCGGATCTTCGTCCCAGGAGCAGCAAGCGGTGGAAAAAACAGAAGACCGCTGCTCGTCAAGCCTTGGGAACAGACTTGCTGTTGCCGTTGTGCAGGTATTGGCAGCATCCCAGATAATGCAAGAGCAGCCTCCCGCAGACTCCAGTGTTGAGCCGTCGGACGGTGCTGAGTTTGGTCCAGTCAATTGTGCATGTAGTAGAAGCCTGAAGTTTCTCTACGGAACATTCGGCTAGATCTGGGGTCAGATCACCGATTGGAGAACCCTCTCTGTCCCGTTAACAGTCAGGGGCCAACTGAGTCAGAACACGCATTGAAACGTTTCTTCCACACTGCAGCCAGGGCCTGTGGCAGTTATGGCTTCTTCTACTTACATGGAAGCGCATGAAAGAGGATTAAGCCTAGAAGTTCCTAAGCGGGATACTCTACGAGATCTGGGGACAGATCGAGAGTGCAGAGCGTTTTTCTTTCTGTTAACAGTCAGGGACGACTGTTTTGTGTTGTAAGAAACTTCAGTGAGGAGGAGCATCCATCCTATGTGACGAGTCGGGATGCTTCTCCCGCACTTCAGCTGGGGTCGGCTGTGGTTACAGCTTCTTCTTCCATGGATATGCACGATAAGGGATAGATGCCTAAAAGTTTTTAATGAAACACCCGGCGAGGTCTGGAGCAGACTGCGAGCTGGAGAACCTTCTCTTTCTGTCAGCTGTTGGGGTCGACTGTTTTTGGTGCGAGAAACTTTAGTGAGTTGGGATGCCCGTTCACGCTTATGGTTCGGGACGCTTCTTCCACACTGCATCCAGATTCGGTGGCAGCTATGGCATCTTCCCTTGATTCATTTATGAAGCACATTAACCACAGACTAGCTACCTGACTTCGCAAGTTCGGGTTGATAGCTACTCATTTGAGTCTAGTACTACCATTTAACAGACTCTGATGGTGAGCTGTCAGTCGGTGCTGCTTTGGTCCAGTCATCCGTTTAGTCGGATGGAGTTGACCATATTTGTGGATGGAACATTTGGATGGTGAGAGGGATATGGAGTGTGAGTCTCCATCTCTCACAGAAGGGCACTTTAAGATTATGAAAAGTCTTAAGCTCTTAAGAATATTGTTCCATCTGAATAAGTCTGCATTTAGATGAGCAGGCCAGAGATGAAAATATGTCCCTACCTGCATCATTTATTATATGCTCGAAAATAATGGAATGTGCTATTTCAATGAAATGAACAAATCTGGGCGCAGTGCCCTAAGCAGATCACTTTACCAGAGCTATGGCGCAATGTCTCAATGGAAAGAAATATGAGGACGTGGTTCCTCGCTAGAGTTCTTTCCAGGGCAGTCATGTATGCCACCTGCAACCCCGTACGAACAGTGAATTTGGAGTTGGTAAGACGTGATACTGCCCTTGCGTCATCATCACTTATAGATGACAAGGTGAAAAGCTCTCTCTGAGTCGCTCCGGTCACCAGAAATATACTATTTGACGACAAGCTTGTGATGGTATACGTGCAGGCTACAAGAAGCTTCAGTGCTCTGCTATTGAAGTTGCTGTCTCATCAACACACTTCAGCAGACAGTGGTAAGCGAGGCTGTTCTGCTTCTAAGAAAGCATCTTGAGGATGTCTCGCAAGGGTACAATAACCCTCTTATATTTACTCTGGAAGTCGTCATTATAGCGACTCGGGAAAGGGGTATAGGTCTGATCAAGGCTATGGATCAGACACCTCATAGGCCAACGTTTAACGGAAGGTTATCATCTTCATGAGAAACTGGGCATTAATCACGGAAGTTCATTTCAAAGAGAGTCACTTCTAGTGGAGGTAAAGGCTCTCTTATTGAAGCGAACAATTGAGGTCGACGAGATGAGCTTCTTTGCGTGGAGGGTATAGTTTCTCCTCCTGTAAGCATCGTAAGTCGTACAGGTGATGGACATGACTTCTATTGCTTGCCAGTTGATGGAGGATTATCAACTTCACAAGAAACTGGACATTAATCATGGAAGTTCCTTTCAAAGAGAGTCGCTCCTAGTGGTGGTAAAGGCTCTCTTAATGAAGGGATTAGTTGAGGTCGTCGAGAATAGATTTCGGTTGCTTGCCACTTGGCGGTAGGTTACAAACCTCGCAAAAGTGGATAAACTGCGGAAGATTAGTGGATGAGAATGTAGTCTCGGCAGGTCTACAGCTATCAGCCGGAGCAAGCTCCACTTACAAGAATACTTGTGAGACAAATCTTCCAAGAGAGACTTTCCTTCTGGAGGTATAAGCTTTCCTATTGAAGAAAAGCATTAGACATCATCAAAATTATTCTCCAGTTTTTTATTATCACCTGTTTCTCATCCTGAATCCAGATGTATAGTGCATAGATAGGCTGAGATGTGTCTTGGCATCATGGAATCTGTTAATTATAGCTCGTTCCATTTCTAGATCCAGGTTTTTATTATTTTCGGTTCCCACTCAAATACAACTGGTCTTTACACTCTTGTATATTCACACGTTTCTGGGAGCACAGATATCGGATAGAACTCGTCTGGGAGTGTTATTTATTGGAATTTATTGTACACCTGAATGGGGTCGCCTGTGGGTTACCTTGGAAGTGTGTTTACTCTCCAGAGATCGTCCATTGTGATTCTATTAGACATGTGTATGTTATATATTATATCACCGGTTTTTGACCTATCTACGTATGCCGACTCCGGTATATGTTTCAAGCGGGCGATATTAATTACCAGGATCGCCGCGATAGCCTTAGCTTCAGAAGTGGCATTAAGCACCAATTTATTAGTAATAATTAATACCTGGGTGCCTGTTGGTAGAGGTGCAGGCTGCAAGCCGAGAGGTCCTCGGTTCGAATCCCACCTGCGGCAACCACGTTGTGTCCTTGGGCAAGACACTTCGTCTCCATTGCCCGTGTGGGGGCACGATGACGCCATGTACTAAGGCGTACTGCACGTCGATGGTACGCATGTCTTCAACCAATCTAACCCTGCCTGTGCTGCAGTGCGGAGTTACGATGTTGGGGAGCTGGCAGCTGCTCGTCGTTGCTCGGTGGTTCTCTCTGGGTACTCCGGCTTCCTCCACCCGTAAAACTGTCACGGTCATGATTAGCCATTGTGCATAAATATGTGACCTTAAACATCAATAAATAAATAATAAATATACCTGGGTGCCTGTTCGATAAATATTTATATTGTTATTTGGTACCGCTTTTACTGATTACAGAGCGCTCCCCTCTTTGTTTTTGAAGAAGATTCCTTCAAAAAGAGTGAGGAGGATTTTTAGCTCAACTTGACAAAGTCAAGCTGAGCTATTGCCATCACTTCTCGTCCGTTGGCGTACGTACGTACGTACGTTAGTATGTTAGTACGTTAGTACGTACGTCCACAATTTCCTTTGGCACACCTCACAGGTCGCATTTATGATCAGATTACTTTGAAACTTATTATTCTTGTTTGGGGTGACCTCTAGATGGGAGCTATCGATTTTCTTCAATTTCCGTCAAAAAATGTTGCCGCGGCCAACGTTCTTAGAACTTAGTTTAGTCAAACCATAATATTTCCCTTTGGCACACCCTACAGGGCACATTTATGATTTGATTGCTTTGAAACCTGATACGCTTATTTAGGGTGACCTCTAGATGGGAGCTATCGATTTTCTTCAATTTCCGGCAAAAAATGTTGCCACGGCCAACGTTCGTAGAACTTAGTTCAGTCAGACCTCAATATTTCCCTTTGGCACACCCTACATGGCACATTTACGATCGGATTCCTTTGAAACCTTTCATGCTTGTTTGGGGAGACCTCTAGATGGGAGCTATCGATTTTCTTCAATTTCCATAAAAAAATGTTGCCGCAGCCAACATTCTTAGAACTTAGTTTAGTCAGATCACAATATTTCCCTTTGGCTCACCCGACAGGGCTCATTTATGATTAGATTGCTTTGAAACCTGGTATGCTTATTTACGGTGACCTCTAGATGAGAGCTATCGATTTTCTTCCATTTCCGTCAAAAAATGTTGCCACGGGCAACTTTCTTAGAATTTAGTCTAGTCAGACCACAATATTTCCCTTTTGTACACCCTACAGGGCACATTTATGATCGGATTGCTTTGAAACCTGGCATGCTTTTTTGGGGAGGCCTCTAGATGGGAGCTATCGATTTTCTTCGGTTTCTGTCCAAAAATGTTGCCACTGGCAAAAAAACTGACATTGGTCCCAATGATCTTCAATTTTGTCATTTCATTTATAACTTACCAAGTTCAAGTTTGTCAAGTTGAGCTACAGTGTCATTGACACTTTCATTTATCTCTCCTCCTGCTTGATAAGTGTGTATCTATGAGTGAAGCTGTTTTGTCTGTAGATTATATCCTGGATTCAGCTTGTGTTTTATTGTATATGGCATATGTTTGTGGGGGATAACTTCTCATTCTCAAATATGCCATCCTAATTTTTGGGGCTTAGTCCGAACTAGCCTTAAAAATTGGGAACTCGTTACATCCAATTAGAATAGTCTTCATGCTAAGTATACGGAATTACTTGAATTTGGCTCCTTATTTATGATATCTCTTCTCTATTACTGTATAGAGAGACATACATGTAATTCTTTTTAAATTTAATTTCCTTTCACCTTGGATTTCAGGCTTGGAACTATGTTGGTCTACCAATTCTGAAGTCCTAGGCCCTCTGCCTTTTTATGATTCAGCTAGTCTGGGCCATTGGTTTATAGTATAAACATATTTGTGTAATATAAATTTAAAGTAATTTGTATATTTTTTGGCTCACCAACGATAGTTGTGTGAGCCTATGGCATCGCCCTCTTGTCGGCCTCCTGATTCATACATTTCGAACTTTTGTATGCAGGTTTTGATGCTTTTCAGGGATGGTAATATTTTATTCAACCTTTTCCATGCTTAGTTACTTGAATTTTGGACTTTTGTGTACAGGTTTTTGACTTCTATGTGCTGGTTTTGATATTTGTCTTTCTTTATCTAAAGATAGGGATGTCTGACATGATTCTGTATCAGGTCCACCTTGATACAACCCTTCTTAATGCTTGAATCTACACACACCCCTAAGCCTCCCGTTAGTGATGCTCCTAAGTATTGGACTATAGTTGAAATAATTTTCTTTTCCTTCAATGAAAAGTGTTTTTACAGAAATTAAAAATATTCTAGATTAACTTTTTATCTAATGTAACAAAAATATTCACAAAAGTAACCATTCAGTATTAATTATTTTTTTAAATTTTTTCCTCCAAAATAGAGCATATGATCCATCGAAGGCATTCCAAAGTGGGCTATTTGTTGGAGGCAAAAGTGAAATTATTTCAAGACCGTTTTTGTGCAGTTGTCATCGATCGTCATGTTGGTCAAAGGGTTAATTATAGAAACAGCTCTAACTCTCACTTTCAACTGTATGATTTATAAAGTTAGAAACTTTTTTCTGCTTCAATTTTTAGCTCACCTGACTTTCAGTCAGGAGAGCTACAGTGATCACTCACCGTCCGTTGTCGTCCGTCGTCCGTGAACATGGTGTTTGCGTCTTCTCCTCCCAAACCACTGAACCAATTTAATTGATATTTGAGATAACAGTTTGTCATGACATCACAATTTGATTTTGTTCAAATCAAGTTGCCTCGCCCCTTGGTAGGGCCACACCCAAAAAGTGTGCTGAAATCTTAAAAAATCTTCTTCTCATGAACCAGCAGTAGCAGAGACTTGATATATGGTGTGCAGCTTCCTTTTGAGATGTAGACTCAGGTTTGTTCAAGAGAAGTTTGATGGGCTATATTTGGCGTCGTTATGGGAGGGGCAAAATTTTTGGCCCCACCCAAAATTTCTATTTTCCGAACCGAGAGGCTGATTTGAACCAAATTTTATATGAGGGTTTATTGGGTCATAAGTACCTAATTTATGATGAACTTTTTTTTCCCGTAGCCCCGTGGGAACCACAGGAGCTAAAAATAGAAAAAAATTAAAATGCCCATATCTCCAAAACTGCACGGCACTGAGAATTTTTATTTGGTGTGAAGCTTCCTTAGGGCCAACAGAAAGGATTGGTAAAAAAAAATTGCCATCGGTTTTATCATAGGGTACAGTTTCTGGACTTTGAAAAAGTGCAGAGTCAGCACTTTTTAACTCCGTACGCAATGGGGAAAACATTAAAAAGTCTTCTTCTCCAGCTCCAGCAGGCAGAATCTTTTGATATTTGGTATGCAACATTGTAGGGTGGATCTGATTCAAGTTTGTTCAAATCGGCCCCCTGGGTTTATATTTGGGCTCAGTATAGGAGCCTGAATTCGAACTTAATGCATTTCAGGCAAATTTCTTAAAAAAAAAAAATCTTCTTCTCCAGAACCAGCAGGCAGAATCGTTTAATATTTGGTATGCTACATTGTGGGGTGGATCTGATTCAAGTTGGTTCAAATCGGCCCCCTGGATTCATATTTGGGCTCACTATAGAAGCTCGAATTCGGACTTCGTGCATTTCAGGCAAATTTCTTTAAAAATCTTCTTCTTCAGATCCAGCAGGCAGAATATTTTGATATTTGGTATGCAACATTGTGGGGTGGATCTGATTCAAGTTTGTTCAAATCAGCCCCCTGGATTCATATTTGGTCTCACTACAGAAGCCCGAATTCGAACTTAGTGCATTTCAGGCAAATTTCTTAAAAAATCTTCTTCTCCAGATCCAGCAGGCAGAATCTTTTGATATGTGGTATGCAACATTGTGAGGTGGATCTGATTCAAGTTTGTTCAAATCGGCCCCCTGGGTTCATATTTGGGCTCAGTATAGGAGCTCAATTTGAACTTAGTGCATTTCAGGCAAATTTCTTTGAAAATCTTCTTCTCCAGATCCAGCAGGCAGAATCTTTTGATATTGGGTATGCAGCATGCTTAGTTGGGTGAGATTAAAGTTTGTTCAAGCCAAGTCCCTGGGTTCATATTTGGGCTCACTGTGGTAGCCCGAATTATAACTTAGTTCAAAATGAGGAATTTTCTTTAAAAATCTTCTTCAGATCCAGCAGTCGGAATGTTTTGATATTTGGTATGCAGCATCCTTAGGGGAATGAGATTCAAGTTTGTTCAAGCCATGTCCCTAGGTCCATATTTGGGATCGCTGTGGGAGCCCGAATGATAACTTAGTTCAAAATGAGGAATTTTCTTTAAAAGTCTTCTTCTTCAGATCCAGCAGTCGGAATGTTTTGATATTTGGTATGCAGCATCCTTAGGGGGGTGAGATTCAAGTTTGTTTAAGCCATGTCCCTAGGTCCATATTTGGGCTCACTGTGGGAGCTTGAATTGTAACTTAGTTCGAAATGAGGAATTTTCTTAAAAATCTTCTTCTTCAGATCCAGCAGTCGGAATGTTTTGATATGTGGTGTGTAGCATCTTTTTTTTGGGGGGGGGGGGGGGGGGGGTATTCAAGTTTGTTAAAGCCAAGTCCCTGGGTCCATATTTGGGCTCCCTATGGGAGCCCGAATTATAACTTAGTCAATATGAGGAATTTTTCTTTAAAAATCTTCTTCAGATTCAGCAGTCGGAATGTTTTGATATTTGGCATGCAGCAACCTTAGAGGGGTGAGATTCATGTTTGTTCAAGCCAAGTCCCTTGGTTCATATTTGGATTCACTATGGGAGCTTGAATGACAACTTAGTTCAAAATGAGGAATTTTCTTTAAAAACTTTCTTCAGATCCAGCAGATGAATGCTTTTGATATTTTTTATGCAGCATCCTTAGGGGGTAAGATTCAATTTTGTTCAAGCCATGTCCCAAGGTCCATATTTGGGCTCACTGTGGGAGCTCGAATTGTAACTTAGTTCAAAATGAGGAATTTTCTTTAAAAATCTTCTTATTCAGATCCAGCAGTCGGAATGTTTTGATATTTGGTGTGCAGCATCCTTGGGGGGGGGGGGGGGGGGGGGGGGGGAGGGAGGGGGGGGGTAAGATTCAAGTTTGGTAAAGCCAAGTTCCTGGGTTCATATATGGGCTCCCACAGGGAGCCCTAATTATAACTTAGTTCAATATGAGGAATATTCTTTAAAAGTCCATTTTTTTTAGATCCACTGGTCAGAATCTTTAGATATTTGGTATAAGCTTTTCTTAGGAGTAGCAGATGTAATTTGTTGAAATCAATTCTCTGGGTTTATATTTAGGCTACCATGTCAGGTGAGCACCCTCAGGCCCCCTGGGGCCTCTTGTTATTTTACATAGCCTGTTAGATAGAAATATCGGATAACTTTAATAGGTTCAGATTCAGTTTTTCAGACACAGCAAACTTTACAGAAAATCGTCCCTTGAGTGTAACAAGAAACAATCTGCAATGCTTTAGCATTGCAGATGGTGCCTTGTTCCAGTCGGAATGATATATATGTGTGCACCACCTGCTAATGTTCATATATATGATATACATGTATGACAACATTGAGGTTTGATAGGTTGAAAAGAAAGGCTACATTTCTATTAAAATTCTTTCTTTATAAACCAAACCTCAATGAGGGATGGCTCTTGAAGTCAAGTAGTTATTAACTACCTCCCCTCTACATACATTAGCATGTTTTTATAAAAGTTCCTCAAAAGAATGATCTAGGAATGTACATCTCTGGCAGAAGATGAGGAATACCATCTTTAATTTAGTCTACAAGTCCAAGGTTTAGGCGTGTGCGCTATGCACAATTGTCAGCTGTTAGACTTGAGGTCAGAATTATCATTTTGACATTTTTCAGTCCTTCCAAGACCTGTGCCTTGGAGGACTTTCATTTCGCATCATTTTTCACCTGAAGAGACCTGATAATGATAGAGCACATCATTGATGTTTAGAATGTGTATAAAGAAAGAAAATTTACAGAAACTTTCATTGAGCAAAAACAATCATTTACGGAACAGAAACTATCATTAAGCAGAACAATAAAAAAACCTGGATGTACAATGTAAACAAACTTTTCCTTTTTGCTTCTGATCGATGGAGTGAAATTCTTGCTTTTTTGAGAATGTCCCTGTAATTGAGTTATCAAGCCATAACCCTTTACCTAACATAGTGGGATAAATGGCTGGACAAATATCTCTGAAGTTTCACAATAAAACCATGCAAATATGGATATCATTAGAAGCAGCTCATCGAACTCGTTCTAATGATATCCATATTTGTATGATTTTATTGAAAAATTGTGAAAAAAAATTTGCCAAAAATGTGAATTTTAATTTATGTTTTAAAAATACTGTGTTAGATAAAGGGTTATTTATTTATTTATTAAGATTTAACGACACTTTAACAGCCAAGGTCATATATCGTGTTAGTGACAGTTTTACAAGTGGAGGAAGCTGGAGTACCCGGGGAGAACCACCGAGCAATGACGAGCAGCTGCCAGCTCCCCAACATCGTAACTCCGCTTTGCAGCACATGCAGGGTTAGATTGGCTGAAGACATGCACCATCGATGTGCAGTATGCCTTAGTGCACAGCATCATCGTGCCCCATGTGGACAATCGGGGTGAAGTGCCTTGCCCAAGGACGCAATGTGGGAGTCCGAATCGATCGCTCAGACAGTCGGTCACCCATCCAAAGACTAACTGGGCTTCACATTGCTTAACTTCGGTGATCTGATGAGAACCGGTTAACGCAACGACACTGGGCACCCAGGTAAAGCATCAAGATTTATGTGACAATCAGAATTAATTCTCGTCAATGATTCTTGCACAATTATAATCAACTTGGATTCTTGCAAATTGTCCATTGGATTCTTGCCATAGATTCTACAAGTGTCCTCAAAAGCCATGAGAATTCTCCCTATTGTTTGCTTCCTCATAATAGGATAACACTTTGACTTAGCAGTGATGCCTTGTGAACGTGAAGTCTTGGCCGCTTGTATAGGCAGCCAAGACTTCACTAGAAATCAATGCCAGGGTACTCTCTAACTTCCATCAGCAAGACCACCAAACCCCAGGCCTTTAAATTCATTTATTTTGGGCATACACTTTTGCCCTAATTTGGGCACATTAAAACCAGAAATAACAGCCTTATCCGGTTTTGTTTATTGCCATGCCTTTCTTTGTGTTTCTGTGATCATATGATGGAGGCTATTCTCAAATGTAGAAGAAGCACAGAGAATTTACATATTTTTCTTGATGTCTTCACACCTTCTCTAATTTGGGCACACCTGTAAACGGTGTGAAATTGGGCTAATCTAAAGGCCTGAAACCCTGTATGTTGGAACATATGTTCTGCATATATATGTGAGAACATCAAATTATCTCACAAATGACACCAAAGGATCACCAAAAGCTGGTATGTTGGAATGTGTTTTTTTTGTGTACATATATAAGAAACTCACCAAACTAGGAACAAGCCCTTGGGTTAAGCTCCAGCAAATGTAAAATATGATATTTATTTTTAACTATGGAATATGTACTGGTTGCACTCACAAGTGTATAATAGTACTCTCAAATTCTAAATTATTTAAGAATGGAAAATTGTTTCTCTCGGCATGATTCCATGTGAATCAAGACCAAATTTTGCAAATAGGAACAAATTTGAAAGTCTGGTCATTCTTACGGAATTGCCCAAGAGTTGCAGTTTTTTATATTTTTAGATTAAACTGCTTCTTGTCATGGGACACACATCATTGTTGTAGATGACAGACATGAAAGTAATTAAATACAGAACCTTCTTGAAGCTAACTGAAATTTGTTAGTTGTGATCAGCTCACACCTGTTAAAACCAGTATGATCAGTTTTTGTGTCGCCGCCCCACGAAGTGGGAAGCGACATATAGGGATTACTTTTGTCGTCTTGCGTCGTCCGTGTCACTCTTTCTCTTATCCGCCACTCCTCTTTAACCTATGAATGGATTTTGATGAAACTTTCAGTGATTCTTTATCACATCATGGCATTGTGCACCTCCTATTTAATTTTTTGATCTGCTGTATTTTTTCCAGAGTTATGCCCCTTTTCCACTTAGAATTCTGTCTGAAACGTCACACTTTCTCTTATCCGCCACTCCTCTTTAACCTATGAATGGATTTTGATGAAACTTTCAGTGATTCTTTATCACATCATGGCATTGTGCACCTCCTATTTTATATTTTGATCCGCTGTATTTTTTTCCAGAGTTATGCTCCTTTTTCACTTAGAATTCTGTCTGAAACGTCACACTTTCTCTTATCCGCCACTCCTCTTTAACCTATGAACGGATTTTGATGAAACTTTCAGTGATTCTTTATCACATCATGGCATTGTGCACCTCCTATTTTATTTTTTGATCCGCTGTATTTTTTTACAGAGTTATGCTCCTTTTCCACTTAGAATTCTGTCTGAAACGCCAGGCTTCTCTTATCCGCCACTCCTCTTTAACCTATGAATGGATTTTGATGAAACTTTCAGTGATTCTTTATCACATCATGGCATTGTGCACCTCCTATTTTATTTTTTGATCTGCTCTATTTTTTCCAGAGTTATGCCCCTTTTCCACTTAGAATTCTGTATGAAATGCCAGGCGACACATGTCTTCCATGGAAGACTCACATCTAAGTTTTGCACTTGCACACTATCAAACTTACCTGTCATGGAGTGTGGTGACTCAGTGGTTCCGGAACTGGACTTCAAACTGAAAGGTCCATGGTTCGATCCCCACTAGGGGTAACTGTATTGTGTCCTTGGGCAAGGCACTTAATCCTGATTTCCCACATGGTGATGCTGTGTACTAAGGCATACTGCATGTCAATGGTGCACTTGTCTTCAACCAATGCTCACCCTGCTTGTGTGGAGTTATTATGTTGGGGAGCCTGACAGTTGCTCACCATTGCTCGGTGGTTCTCTCTGGGTACTCAGGCTTCCTCCACCTGTAAAACAGGTAATCCTGGCTGTCAAAAGTGTCATTAAACCCCAATAAATAAATAAGTAACTTGTCTGTCATCTTGCACGTGATTTTAAAAAGCTCTGCTTGACAACCTGAAGCTCACAGCTGGGCAGCGCACTGAACTATTGAGTCTTTTTTGTCTGATATCGGTATAGGGATAATAATCAATTATCACTAATGACACAGACATGAAAACAGTGTGACTCTCAGAAGAATGCAACAAACACTCTGACTTCAAAGTGTTGGTTCCATGGAGTACGAAGATAACTTTGTTATTGACTGATAATGATATGCACACATCTTTTGATATCTTTAGACTCAATAAAAGTTATATCACTTCTTTTTTAGCCTACCAACGAAGTTATGTGAGCTTATGTCATGACCTGAGGTGCGTTGGCGTTGGCATCATGACTTGTGTTAAAGTTATTGTCAAGAGTCCACTTTGACTTTCCACCCTGTGGCTATGCACCTTGTACTGTTTCTATGGCTTACAATTACCCACAAACCCTTACCCAGTGATATTTTATCTATATTTTTATACTGTACCAATGACCCAGACATAGCTGGTGCTAACTCTTAAAAATCTAGGGCCAAACACAAATTTTGCCCCCCAATCCCCAAAATTTGCATCTAAAACCAAAGAAATCATGTCCTGAATGGCCCTCCATACTTCGCCTCTACTGTGCATGTGCAGTGTCAAGGAGGTCCCGAAATTGGCGCCATTTATCATTTTCTTTGTTTGGCCCTTCATCAGTTCACATCTGACTGATCTTTGTGCTTGTAAATCTCAGTTTAAATGATGCCTGACACATAAATATTAGAGAAATGGTGGATCTAAAGAGGAAATAGAAGGAGGAGAGGAAAAATGAGTGACAGAAAATAATCAGGGCTGTAACTTAAAATTTTTTAGTGAAATTATGTTAAGTTACCTATTTTCGAGGCATGGGCCTGTTGTGGTCATTCTTGCTATAAGTTACACTGCTTGTTCAGTGTTTTCCTCTCTCCCTTTCCTTTAAGTCCCTCCTTGCTATTCTCCCATGCTTTGGCATATTTTTTGTGATATTATTACTAAAATTTCTTGGGAGTTTTAGCTGGGTAACAGAATGAATTCTGTTCTTTTCCCCATGTTTACGTCTTCACCTATGGGTGGTTAGGCGTAGTGTTCTGCATCTACCATCTGATGTTCTGCAGTTTCTTCCCTGGAAGTCTCTGTTTTGCATCAGATAGTGTATTATTGGTAACTGATTTCGGGCCATGGTTATCAGTGCCTGGAGTCATGTTTCTGGTGTTTTTACACTTCTTGTTTACATTGACAACAGTCTCTGTGGAGGGGGATTTCTTGTCTTTGTGTTAGTTTAATCATAACAAGATACATTATTATTATTTGTAAGTGTTGCATTAATTTTTAAAAATAGTTTAAAAATTTTTGTCCCCACTTAGGCTTGGGATCCATTGGGGCTCAACATTACTTTTCAGAAACTTGGGCTTTTCTGAAAAAAATATTTTAAAAAAATTTTTTTTTGATTTCAATTATTTTTTCTCTGTTAATGGATCATGTTATTATGTATCTTTGTTTTCAGGGGTTGGTGCGAGTACTAGGACTTTTTGTATTCTTTTCACAATGAAAGGATATTGTTCAATTGTAATAAGAGGAAATCTTCCTCTGACTTTCATAATCATTGTATTAATTGTAGTCAGTGTACTCGCACTAACTCCTGTTCAGTATGTGTCAATTGGGATGACAACATGGGAAGCGTGTGTCACGGTATGTTAGCGGGGAAATGGCCATGCCGGTCCTTTCTCCGCATGGTCACTCTAGTTTATCAATCTCTATTTCAGACAATCAAGAACAAGGTGATGTATCCGTGATGTCTTCCAGAAGTGTGTCTCCGTCGTCACAATTAAATGAAGAGCTAGCGGCAAAGTGCTCATGGAAATACGTCAGTTGCCTAAGAGGTCCCTAGTAGGATCGACGGCCTTTGACGTCTGCTAGCTCGCCCGGTGTAGCGTCCATTCATCGAATGGTTCGGCAGCCGGGTTCATCCGTTGCGGTCCAGAAAGGAGTTTTGGGTGATGCGAGCACTATAAATCAACTAAGTGCACACCCAGTCACGGTGGATCAGAGGAGAGAACGGAGGAAGCCTATTAGTCCAGTTCCTAGCTCATCCAGGTCCATCTGGGCTGCGAGCAAGAGAGGCCCCTCTCTCGTACAACAACATCTGGGACCAGATGTGGTGGTACAAAATGTTTCGCATTCGGAGCATACGACCGCCGCTCAGGATGCTCCGTTATATAGACAGTCCGGAGAGACTGTCAATAAGGCTTCCTCATCCTCACGGCAGCGCACACGACCGCACCTTGGCTACGTGACCTCAGTTATCCAGCCAGCTTCGCCAATCAGAGAATCCACGGCGACCAGGTCACGCCATCCGGTAGCCAGGGACATGAGGCCTGTAGACTCCGGACGTTCGCATAAGAAAAGTATGCAGGAGTCAACGTACATGGAGCTTCCAGCGGCAAAGCATCGTAAGACCGCTACTCCACAGGCCTCAGTGACGGATGTGCTATCCCAAATAGCACAACTTATCGCAGCATCCCAGCAACGACAGAATCTCTGTCGGATCAGGTAATATCCGATGACGCTGGGTCGGTATGCTCCGCTGAAGCATCAGGTACGGACGTCCGAAAACTTCATAGGGTCCGACAGGATGGCGAAAGGGATTCGGAGGATTTCGAGCTTTCCATTTCGGAACAACATAAGCTGCTGTACATTTCATCCGGCTTTATCTTCGAGAGGTTGTTTTGTCGGACCAGAATGCTGCGATGCCGGATAAGAGACTGATAGCATCTGTGGACACAAGAATTTTTTGATCGGTTCAGGGACATCGTCCCTGAGTTTCCGACACAGTCCAATAATATCACAGGAACTTTCGAATTATTGAACGACGCTATATATATGCTTGCTATTAACAAGCAAGTCTGGTTTCTTGTTCGCAAAAGTTACCGTGATGTCTTCCAAAAGTGTGCCTCTGTCGTCATAGTTAAATGAAGAGCTAGCGGCAATAAGTGCTCATGGAAATACATCAATCGCCTAAGAGGTCCCTAGTAGGATCGACGGCGTTGACATCCGCTAGCTCGCCCGGTGTAGCGTCCATTCATCGAATGGCTCGGCAGCCGGGTTCATCCGTTGCGGTCCAGGAAGGAGATTTGGGTGATGCAAGCACTATAATTAGACAAAAGTACACACCCAGTGACGACGGATTAGAGGAGAGATCGGAGGAAGCCTATTGGTCCAGTTCCTAGCTCGTCCAGGTCCATCCGGGCTGCTAGCGAGAGAGGTCCCTCTCTCGTACAACAACATCTGGGACCAGATGTTGTGGTACAAACGTTTCGCATTCGGAGCATATGTCCGCCACTCGGGATGCTCCGTTATATAGACAGTCCGAGAGACTGTCGATAAGGCTTCCTCATCCTCACGGCAGCGCACATGACCGCACTTTGGCTACATGACCTCGAATATCCTGCCAGCTTCGCCAATCAGGGATTCCACGGCGAACAGGTCATGCCATCCGGTAGCCAAGGGACACGAGGCCTGTAGACTCCGGACGCTCGCATAATAGAAGTATGCCCGGGGCAACGTACACGTAGCTTCCAGCGGCAAAGCAACGTAAGACCGCTTCTCCACAGGCCTCAGTGACGGACGTGCTATCCAAAATAGCACAACTTATCGCAGCATCCCAGCAAAAGACAGAATCTCTGTCGGATCAGGAATAATCCGACAACGCTGGGTCGGTTCGCTCCGCTGAAGCATCAGGTATGGATGACCGAGCACTTCATAGGTCTGACAGGATGGCGAAAGGGATTCGGAGGATTTCGAGCTTTCCCTTTCGGAACAACAGAAGCAGCCATAGATTTCTTCCGGCATTATCTTCCAGAGGTTGTTCCGTCGGACTAGAATGCTGCGATGCTGGATAAGAGACTAATAGCGTCATTGGACACAGAGTTTTTGATCGGTTCAGGGACATCGTTCCTGAGTTGCCGACACAGTCCAATAATGTCACAAGAACATTCAAATTATTGAACGACGCTATATATAAGCTTGCTACCAAAACAGGCAAGTCTAGTTTCTTGTCCGCAAATGCTCTAAATCTGCCTTTCATCAATTCAAGGAATAAATTTGAAATGGCAGGACAGGGCATACCGAGAGTTCCTCTGCGTCTAGACGACGAGGCTGAAGACTGGGAATTGTCTATATCGCCGTGTATGTCAATTCCAACCACGACGCTGGAAACGACAATAATGTCTAACAGACTTAACTTAGACGCTTTATCATACGCAGACCACCTTACTAAGGCGTTATCTTTACGTCTTCATGGGAATAAATTCCAGGATATGATCCTCAATGAGATTTCTTTCAAGGGCAGTAGCTTTTCTACGTATAACTCCGCCCTTCAGTGGCAAACCTGGAGTTGGTTAGACGTGACGCAGCCCTAGCTACATCCACGCGCGTGGATAGTAAGGTGAAGAACTCTCTCAGAGTCGCTTCGGTCTCGGAGAAGCTTCTCTTCGACGGCAACCTTTCAGCAATCTATGAATTGCTCGATATAGACGTTCTCTTGTCAATCAAGTGTAACAAGAGATTCAGACTTGGGCAAACATTCAGTGGTTGACTCAGGGAGTTCCACTGCAGTTGCCGGATCTGAGTTTTACGATTATGACAGATGCCAGTCAAACAGGTTGGGGTACAACATTGATCCCAACGGATTCGAAGTGCCAGGGTCTTTGGGTCCCGCAGTTTCTAGGCAAGCACATAAACATCCAAGAAATGATGTCAATTTGGCTTGCACTACGTCATTGGATGAACATTATTCAGAAAGCGCATGTCCAAATCCTGTCCGACAATACGACAGTAGTTGTGTATATCCGGAACCAGGGAGGCACTCATTCCGTTCCGTTATTCAATATAACGGAAAGAATCCTTCTGTTTGTTCTAGAACACCAAGTTCTGCTTCGGTCCGTCATATTCCAGGTCGTCTGAATGTATTAGCAGACTCCCTTTCACGGAAGGGTCGCTTGTTGCCGTCAGAATGGACTCTCAACAAACAGGTATTCAATCAGATTTGCTACCAATGGGAGCGGCCAATGATAGACTTATTTGCGACACAACTCAACAATCAGTTGCAGACGTATGTGTCACCTTGTCCGGATCCCTGAGCATATGCAGTAAACGCTCTATCGATCTCGTGGGACGGAATGATAGGATATGCGTATCCTCCAGCGCCGTTGATTCAGCAAATATTGCTAAGATAAAACAATCACAATACAATTCTGTTGGTAGCATCTCTGTCTCCACAGAGACCATGGATAAATTTACTCAGGTGTCTGCTGTGGGACTTACCGCGAAAACTTCCTCCACGAAGAGGATCTTCTTTCGCTGGGGAAATTGTGTCAACTTCATCACAACCTGCAAGGTCTCAACCTTCACGTATTCCGTTGTGCGGTCCTTCTTGCACGGCAAGCATTGTACAGGACGAGCAGTGGACGCGATTTCTAACTGTAGGAGGACCTCCTCTTCGCTATACTATGCGGCTAAAGTGGAAGGTCTTTCGTCGTTGGTGTAGGGATCATTATGTTGATATTTTTGATCCCTCCATACCAGACATTGCAAACTTTCTAGTATACTTGTTTGACGAGATCAACTGCAGCCGGTTACTATTAAAGGTTATAGGTTTATGTTATCTGATACCTATGCACACCATGATAGTTTACAATTGGATCTAATGTCTCTTTATCTAAATTAGTTAGAAACTTTTCGATAAATAGACCTAGAACCCTAGATTAATTCCTAAATGGAATTTAGCTTGGGTTCTTCTTAAACTAAAAGAAAACCATTTGAGCCTCTTGAGACAGTAGATTTCAAATTCTGGTCTTATAAGAGAGCATTTCTCTTAGCTTTCTCTTCTGCTGAAGAGTCAGTGAGCTTCATGCACTATCGGTGGACGATTCTCACTTTCGTAGTATCGGGAACACTATTACCTTTACTACTAATGTTGGATTTTTGGCTAAGAATCAGGCTCATAATAAATATCCGGAACCTATTGTTATTAAGGCCCTTCCGTCTTCAGATGGGCATAGGCCTTTACTCTGTCCGGTTAGAGCTTTATGTATTTATGACAAGATCTCAGTTTATCAGAAAGGACGTAAAAGCTTCTTCTGTCTCTGATGCCTAATAGAAAGGACATTACGGTCCATTCTATTGCTAGATGGATTCAATTAACTATCCGTACTGCTTATGATAATCTATCTTTAACTCAGCAGTCTGTGCTTAAGATTTAATAGCTCTTTCTACATCTTGGGCTTCTGCAAATAGTGTTGCTATTACAGATTTAATGAAGGCTGCATATTGGTCTCAGCCATCCACATTCACGAATTTTTATCTCAGCAATATTGAGTCCATTTCTGGAGACCTGCATTGTTTAGGTCCATTATCTGCTGCTCAGAATGTCGTTCACTAAACAGTTGCAACTATAGTTATGTAGGCTTTCTGTTCAGGCAGTGACTCCGTCTTGTTGCCCTCTTCGCTCTGGGCTATTTGACCCAGGGCAAGGGAAAGGGGGGGGGGGGAGGGAGTTCCCTTGGGTCACCTGTTTTATAATGAAAACAAGGGGATACCTCCTCCGGAGTCAGTAATTCTGAGCTGTTACTGGGATGGTTTTAAAGTGAAAAGTTAATGTTTAAAAAATTCATTCATGTCATATTTTTAAAGTGTAGCATTTGAATATGTCACGTGTCAAACGGGGGTTAATATACAATCCTCGGACACTTTTAAAAGAGTATAAAGAGTCTCAATTCTCTGGACTAACTTTATTTATTGGCTTACTTTAAAAATAATTAGTATAAGGATTATACTGGATGTTAATAGAGAACATGAATGTTATGATGCTCAATTATGGAGAGTGTTGTGTCTTTCTATCATAAATAAGAAAGATACATGTAAAGCCTAATACTCCTTTTCTCCTCGAGGGGATGACTCTATTTTATATAGTTGAGCTTATTGGATTTTCCTCTATGTCCTAGGCCCTCCAGCCTTTTTACTATTCAGCTGTGTCTGGGTCATTGGTACAGTATAAAAATGTTAAAAAATTTATAGTAATTTATATATTTTTTATACTTACCAATGACCCAGACGGGGATGGCCCTCCCAGGAGTTGGGAACTCATACCTCCCCGCTGAGGACATAGCGCTGACCAGGCACTGATTGTAAGAATGATAAATGGCGCCAGTTTCGGGACCTCCTTGACACTGCGCATGCGCAGTAGAGGCAAAGTATGGAGGGCCATTCAGGACATGATTTCTTTGGTTTTAGATGCAAATTTTGGGGATTGGGGGGCAAAATTAGTGTTTGGCCCTAGATTTTTAAGAGTTAGCACCAGCTATGTCTGGGTCATTGGTAAGTATAAAAAAATATATAAATTACTATAAATTTAACTTTTTAGTGTTTTTGCAATATTAGACTTTTTTGTCAGTGTGAACTTAGAAAATTTCTGACCTGTTTTGCTATACATGAGTGGAGTCTACCACTGGTATGCTGTGTCTTTTATATTTCATATATGTGTTAGATGCATCAATATAAGATGACTTTAACCCCTGAGCCGACATTTTTCGGAGATTTTGGACCCTTTTATTGCAATGTTAGACTTTTTTGTCACTGTGGTCTTGAACAATTTCCAACCTGTTTTGCTGTACATGAATGGAGGCTACCACTGGTATGCTGTGGCTTTTGAATTTCATATATTGTTAAATGCATCAATATAAGACAACATTAACCATTGTCTGGATATTTTTTGGAAATTTTGGACTTTTTTAATGCAATTTTAGACCTTTTTGTCACTGTGGACTAAGAAAATTTCTGACCTGTTTTGGTTTACATGAGTGAAGGTTACCACCAGTATGCTGTGACTTTTATATTTCATATATGTGTTGAATGCATCAATATAAGATGACATTAACCCTTGGCTGGACATTTTTTGAAGATTTCAGACTTTTTTAATGCAATGTTACACTTTTTTGTTAGTGTGGACTTAGAAAATGTCTGCTGACCTGTTTTGCTATACATGTACATTATTGGACATTTTTGCAGATTTGTAATAAGTCTAGGTTTATTGCATGCCATGCGTTTGTGAGCTAATGAGGATGGACACACCTCTCTTGTTATGTTTGTCAAGTAATGCATAAACACAATTTACCATGCTTGCATTTTTTATTATAGTGATAATACATGTATTCACAATGACCAACAATTGATTCTGTTAATTAAATTCTAGAATTGAACATGGACTGTTGTCGGTAAACATTGAACAAAGAAGTCAAAAATCATTTCTTAATTGGTAATGTTTCACATTAAAGTGACCATTATCGAAAAAATCATGTTCACAAATCTGAAAATCTCAGCAGTGCAATATGTAGTGCCCCTGAATTTCCCAAAATCAAAATACTCGGCATTAACCCTTTACCTAACACGAAAAGCAGATGACACTTGCAAACAAAATTCTTGAATAACTATATTTTTATACTGTACCAATGACCCAGACTTAGCTGGTGCTAACTCTAAAATATTAAGGGCCAAACGCAAATTTTACCCCCAATCTCCAAAATTTGCATCTAAAGCCGAAAATTACATGTCCTATATGGTCCTCCATACTTTTACCCCACTGCGCTTGCACAGTGTCAAGGAGGTCTCGAAATTGCCACCAAAAGTCATTCTTTGTTTGGCCCTCAATTTAGTTACAACTGACTGATATTTGTGCTTGTAAATCTCAGTTTAAATGATGCCAGACGCATAATTATGAGAGAAATGGTTGATATATGGTGGAAATAGAAGGTGGAGAGGAAAAAACAGTGGAAACAAATGTTCAGGGCTGTAACTTATAATTATTTTATGAAATTATTCATGTTACCTATTTTTGAGGCATGATCTTGTTGTGGTCATTCTTGCTATGAATGTTCCATTGTTTAATCAGTGTTTCCTCTCTCCCTTTCCTTTATTCCCCCCTAGCTATTCTCCCATGCTTTTGGCTTATTTTTTGTAATGTTTATTACTAAAATTTCTTGGGAGTTTTGGCTTGGTAACAGAATTATTTTCTGTTTCTTCCCCATGTTTACGTCCTCACCCCAGGGGTGTTTAGGCGTTTTGGTCTGCATCTATCATCTGATGTTCTACAGTTTCTTCTCTGGAAGCCTCTGTTTTGCATCAGATAGTGTTTAAATTGGTAACTGATTTCGGGCTGTGTTTGTTTCAGTGCCTGGAGTCATGTTTCCGGTTTGTTGACACTTTTGCTTATGTTGACAACTGTTACTTCTGACAGTGATTACTTGTCTTCTGCTTAATTTAGTTCATAGCAAGATACATTAATATTGTCCGTAAGTGTTACATTAATTTTTCAAAATCATTAAAAAATTTGGTCCACACTTAGGCTTTTTTGGGATCCTTTGGGCTCAAGGTTCCCATTGGGAACTTGGGCTCTTCTGAAATTTTTTTTCAAAAATTTTTTTTTGGAAAATTATTTTCTTTTGAAATGTTATAATGAATTATAATATATATGTATATTTATTTCAAGGGTTAGTGCGAGTAATATGACGGTGTATATTTTTTCTGGTTGGAAAAAATATTCTTCATTCGTAATGCGAGAATATCTTCCTCTAATTCACAAGTTCATTGTGTTTCTTATAGTCAATGTAGTCGCATTAATTCCTGCTCTGTTTGTGTTGATTGATATGACATCGTTGGAGACGGGTGTCATGGTATTTTATTAGCGGTGAGGGGTCCATTACGGTCCTCTCTCCGTAGGGTCACTATATACTATCAGTTTCTTTTTCAGAATTCAGAGTGATGGTTCCGTGATGTCTTCAATAAGTGTGTCTCCGTCGTTGCAATAGTAGGGCTAGCGGGAAGTGCTCAAGGTTTACGACAATTGCTGGGAGTTAGCTAGTTCTATCGAAGGCATTGTCGCCTGCTAGTCCGCCCGGTGTCGCATCCATTCACCAGGAAAGAATGGTACAGCACCCGGGTTAGTCCGTTGCGGTCCAGGGAAGCAGATTGGGTGATGCAAGCACTATAAAACTTCAGATGTGCACACCCAGCAACGACGGATCCGAGAATAGTACGGAGGAAGCCTGTCCGTCCGGTAGCTAGCTCCTCCAGGTCCCCCGGACTGCGGGTGAGAGAGGCCCCCCCTCTCTCTTGCATCAACATCTGCGTTGCGATGTTGTTGTATGTTGTTCGCTTAGTCGGAGCTTACGTCCACTCCTCCTGCTTGGGACGCCCCGTCGCATGACAGTCCGATGTGGCTGCTATATTGGCTTCCTCATCCTCGTCAACACACATGACCGCACCTTGGCTATGTGACCACAGATTTCCAGGGGACGTTCGCATATTATATAAATGCAGGACTGAACGTCCCTGGTGCTCCTTCACCGACCAAGGAATACACGTCAATCAGGTCCAGGTCACTCCATCTGCTAGCCAAGGATTCGAGACCTTTCCAGTCGGGAAGTTCGCATATTATATAAATGCAGGAATGAATGTCCGGGAGCTTCCAGCGGATATTTCACGTAGGACTGCGGCTCCACAGGTCTCATAGGGTAACATGAACTAGGTATTGTTACCGTGAAGTCTTTGTAAGTGTGCTTCCGTTGTCACAGTCAAATGCTAGCCAAGGATTCGAGACCTTTCCAGTCGGGAAGTTCGCATATTATATAAATGTAGGAATGAATGTCCGGGAGCTTCCAGCGGATATTTCACGTAGGACTGCGGCTCCACAGGTCTCATAGGGTAACATGAACTAGGTATTGTTAACGTGAAGTCTTTGTAAGTGTGCTTCCGTTGTCACAGTCAAATGAAGAGCCAGCGGTAAAGTGCTCATACAGATACGGCAATTGCCTAAGAGGTCCCAAGTAGGATCGACGGCGTTGGCGTCCGCTAGCTCGCCCGGTGTCGCGACCATTCACCGAATGGCTCAGCACCCAGGTTCGTCCGTTGCGGTCCAGGAAGGAGATTTGGGTGATGCGAGCACTGGAAAATACAATATGCACACCCAGTGACGACGGATACGAGGATGGTATGGAGGAAGCCTATTAGTCCGGTTCCTAGCTCGTCCAGGTCCATCGGGCTGCGAGCGAGAGAGGTTCCTCTCTCGTATTACAACATCTGGGCCCAGATGTTGTGGTACAAAATGTTGCTCAGTCGGAGCATACGTCCACCGTTCGGGACGCTCCGTTATATAGACTGTCCGGAGAGACTGCTCTTTCAGCTTCCTCATCCTCAGGGCAGCACTCACGACCCACCTTGGCTATGTGACCTGCGATATTCAACCAACATCGCCGACCAGGGATTCTATGGCGACCAGGTCACGCCATCCGGTAGCCAAGGATACGAGGCCTTCATACTCCGGACGTTCACATATTAGATGTGTGCAAGAGTGAATGTCCAAGGAGCTTACAGCGGCTAAATCCTATAAGACTGCAGCTCCACAGGCCTCTGTTACGGACATGCTATCGCAGATAGCACAATTATCGCAGCATCCCAGCAACCGACAGTAACTCTGTCGGATCAGGAATTATCCGAGGAAGCTGGGTTGGTACGTTCCGCTGCAGGTTCAGACACGGACGACCAAGAATTACAAGTGGTCCGACAGAATGGCGAAAGGGATACGGATGAGTTGTATTTTCCCTTTTCGGAACAACATAATGCCGTAGAGTGCATCCGGCATTGTCATCTGACGTTGTTCCTCCGGACCAAAATGCTACGTTGCCGGTCCTGGCTACATCCACGCGTGTAGATAGTAAGGTGAAAAACTCTCTCAGAGTCGCTCCGGTCTCCGGAGAAGTTTCTTCAACGGCAAGCTTTCCGCAGTCTATGATCAGTTAACTAAGAAAGCTTTAGACTCTCTGCTATTAAAATTCGCTTCCATATAGTCGGATTCAGCAGAAAAGAGTAGGACAGGCACTTCTGGGACGAATACGTCCAAGGGAAGTTCCTATAAGGTTCCTATGCATCCTCTAGGTCTTATTCTAGAGACCGTCAGGGTAGCGACTCATATAGGGGCCATAATTACGGTCCGACGTCCCTAGGTCGACGGGGCGAGGTGCGAGCCGTGGAGGACATGGCTTCTCCTTCCGCAAGCCTCGCAGGTTCAGGAGGTAATGGTTTTAACCTCTATCGTGTACTAGTGAGTGGAAGACGGTCGAGTTTCTCAATTATTTGGGAATAGATTACGGACGTCCCTTGGATTCAAGGGGTGATTTTGAAAGGACTAAATTGTTCCTCAAACGAAATCCTCTGTCAACTCGGAGTCTAAGATGGACTCAGCTTCCGCCAAGTCAGTAGGATAGAGGCTCGCTTCCATCAGAAGTCTAGTCTCTTCTGGAATGATCGCGATGGAGATCGTAGAAATCCAGGAATTTCCAGGTTTCTGCAACCATCCTTTTCTGGTTCCAAAAACCAGACGGCTCGTTCCGTTCACTCATTATTCGGAACTGGATAAACAAGCTGATCGTGGCTCCAAGTTTATATATGGAGTCCACCCGATCGGTCAGAGAGAGTATTCGGGTCTACGATTATGCTACATGCATAGATCTCAAGATGCGTACTTTCATGCCATGGTACATCAGGCGTCAGAAAGTATCTTCGATTCCTTATCATAGGAGTCGTATATCAGTTCCGAGCAATATACTTCGGTCTGAATTTAGCCCCCTCGGCCTTCACTCGAATAACGGATTCAGTAATGACTCATTTCCAAACTTATTCGTCTGCGATAACGTCGGCCTACCTGGACAACATTCATACAGGTACAGCAATGAGTTAACGCTTCAGAACTATGTGCAGAATCTGCTTCTATTGCTCCGACGTCTCGGGTTTCTTAAGTAAACGGGGAGAAGTCTGATCTGGTATCATCCAAGTCATTCACCCACCGGGGGATGAGCTTCGTAACGCACAACTTTTTCGTTCATCTGCCGTTACCCAGAACAAAATTATTCAGTTGTTGTGCTCACTATTGTCTTCGCTCAGACAAGTCTCAGCGAGAGATCTTATGAGACTGATACGTTTAGGCGGGACTGCTGCGATTTTATTCCGATGGGGCGGTTACGCATTGATCCTCTCCAAATTTCTTTAATTCAGTATTGGAGGGTGAAGATTCTTTCGCTTGGTACGGACATCGTCTTGTCTAATCAAGTGAATAAGAGATTCAGACTTGGGCAAGTTTTCTGGGCTTAACTCAGGTAGTTCCACTGCAACTGCCGGATCCGAGTTTTAGAGTCTTGACGGATGCCAGTAAACAGGTTGGGTCATTTTCATTGAGACCAACGGATTGAAGTGCCAGGGTCTTTTGATTCCGTAGTTCCCTATCAAGCACTCAAACATCAAGTATGATGTCATTCTAGCTTGCGCTACATTATTGGATAACGTAATTCAGAATGTTCATATGCTAATTCTGTCCAACAATTCAACGGTATTAGCGTATTTTCGGAATTATAGAGGCACTCATTCCATCCTGTTATTCATGTTAACGGAATGAATCTTTCGGTTGCTACTAGAACATCAAGTTCTCCTATCAGTCCGTCATATTCCGGGTCGTCCGAACGTATTAGCAAACTCTCTTCACGGAGGGGCCATTTGTTGCCGCCAGAATCGGCTTTCAACAAACGAGTTTTCAATCAGATTGCTACCATGGTGAGCGGCCAATGATCGACTTATTCACGACACATCTCAACAATTAGTTGCAGACGTATGTGTCATTATGTTTGGATCTTTGAGCGTTTGCAATAAACGCTCTATCGATCTTGTTAGACGGAATAATAAGATATGCGTATCTTACAGCATTGTTGATTCAACAGATTTTGCTCTAGTGTAATTATTTCAATGCAAATTCTGTTGGTAGCTTCTCTAGCTCCACAAGACTGTGGACTATTTACTCAGGTGTCTGTTGTGGGACATGCCGTGGAAGCTTCCTCCACATTTCGGTCCATTCTATGGTCAGATGGATTCAATCTACAGTCAGTTCTGCTTATGATTATTTCTTTATTCAGCAGTCTGTGTTTTAGTTTAAGCTCATGAAGTATTAAAGAGTTCTTCTACTTCATGGGCTTAGCTATTAATATGGTTATTACAGATTTAATGAGGGCTGTATATTAGTGTTAGCCCTCCATTTTCACGATTTTGTATCTGAGAATATTGAGTCCTTTTCTGCAGATCTACATTGTTTAGGTCTGCTATTTTTTACTCTGAAGGTCGTCTACTAAATAGTGGCAACTATGTGTGTATAGGCTTTCGGTTCCGGCAGTGACTCTGTCCTGCTGCCCTTTTTGCTCAGGAGTATTTGATCCAGGGCAAGGGAAAGGGTGGGGGGGGGGGGGGGGTGTTCCCTTAGGTCACCTGCTTTATAGTGTAAAGCAAGGGAATACCTCCCTTGGACTAATTCCGTGTCTGTTCTGAGATGATTTTAGGGTTAAGCCTATGTTTACTCATCTGTGTAATATTTTTTAGGTGTTGATTGGTGTGAAGCATTCGTATATATCACGTGTTTAATTGAGCGTTAATTTACAATCCTCGAACACTTTTAAATGAGTATATAGAGTCTCATTTCTCTAGACTCCTGCATTTGTTGGCTTTCCTTAAAAAATATTAGTATAAAGGGTTATACTAGATGTTTATAGAGATCATTGATGTTATTGTGCTCAATTACAGAATAGTATTGTGTCTTTCTTTTTTGTTACAAATAAGAAAGATACATGTAAGACTATCTCTCATTTTCTCCTTAAGGGGATAGGTCTGTTATAGGTAACTGAGTCTATTGGATTTTCCTTATGTCCTAGGCCCTCCAACCTTTTTACTATTCAGCTAAGTCTGGGTCATTGGTACAGTATAAAAATGTTAAATTTATAGTAATTTTTTTTTTTTATACTTACCAATGACCCGGACGGGGATGGCCCTCCCATGAGTTGGGAACTCATTCCTCCCCGCTGAGTACATAACGCTTACCAGGCACTGGTTGTAAGAATGACTTTTGGTGGCAATTTTGAGACCTCCTTGACACTGCACATGCGCAGTGGGTAAAAGTATGGAGGACCATATAGGACATGTAATTTTCGGTTTTAGATGCAAATTTTGGGGATTGGGGGGTAAAATTTGCGTTTGGCCCTTAATATTTTAGAGTTAGCACCAGCTAAGTCTGGGTCATTGGTAAGTATAAAAAATATATAAATTACTATAAATTTTTTAACTTTTGTTCATTTTTTTGCATCAAAAACATAGCTTATCATTGAGCTCATTCCAATAAGGGGTCATCAGCTGTGTTTTGTGACAAAAAAAATGAAATAATAATGCGAATATATCGTAATTTTCAATACACCCAAACTGATATCTGTTATACTCAAGTACCTTGAGTACTCATCGGCTTTAGTCAATGTTTGGATCTCCCTACTGTACTAATAATTGAATTAAGTTTCATGCCTGTCACCTGCTAAAGCTTTTCTCACATTATTTGGAGTTGCAGGTTAAAGGCATGACTGTCTATGTTGAAGTCCTGTCATAAACGGTTACCCTCATGTACATTACAGCGTATTTGTGTGATGCTACCACTGTAAATATATATATTTATATATATATATATAGATTATCATTATTTTTTTTTTATGTTCTTTTTGTGTGTTCTATGGACCAGTGTGTCTGAAATAAAGAATTATTATTATTATTATTATTATTATTAAAATTATTAACAAATCTTTGTTTAATTTATAACAGGTTGCAATTTTAGAATATTTGGAAGACACAAGGCCCGACATACCACTTTTACCCAAAACACCAACAGGTAGAGCACAGGTGTGTAAGTTATATCCATTTTATGTTGATAAATAAGAATTTTACCCTTTACCTAATCTGACAAGCAGATGATACCTGGACAAAAATATGTTGAATAACTGGAGAAAAAAAATTTCCCCAAAACATAGCTTTTGATCCCCGAGCTTGTTCCAGTGTTTTCGAAAACAAAATTTAAAAACAAAAAATACTGAAATTTGAATGCCGATTTTTTTTTATATAGGTCTCCCCTGTGGGAACCTTGGGAAGTGAAGAAGCTCTTATTTTCAGGGGAAAAAAGTTATGCTTTACTGCTAAAAGGAACCCTGAGAAGTGCAGCAGCTCTTGTTTTCAGGAAAACAAGTTCTGCTGAACTGCTAAAATAGGACCCCTTTATCAATATCTGGTGTGCATGTCCTCTAAAGTGAGCAGCATAGGTAATTAATTAATTAATTAACCCCCTGCGCACTGATGTCGAAATATCTAAAGTTCAGGGTGCAAATATTTCCCGTAATGCAACTAGAAATTTAACAAATTCAATCTTGTGTGACAGAGCTCAATGAGCTCTGTCAAACAAGATTGAATTGGTTAAATTCCCAGTTGCATTATGGGAAAAATAGCTACTTCAGATCTGGATAATTGGACATCAGTGTTCAGGGGGTTAATAGTGATGGAAGGATATGGGTATTGAATTTGATAAATTTAGTTCTTATAACTTGTATTGGAATCAAGATACAAAGAATTAAACACATAATCCTTCACTTTTGATGCCAATTAGATTTGGTGACTGATGCAGAATTGATTTTAAGTTAAAGCATTCCTGTGAACAATACCACTCAACATGGAGTGGAGGGTGGTAAAGGTCTCTCCGAGCATTTTGCCACCCTATATTAATCAACTAGAGATGCTATAACATCATTACTTTGTCAAGAATTATAACATTTTTGAGTGGTATTGGAAAGTGATGCATATTGGTAAATTGAAGGGCAATAGCAGCATTTGAAAATGGAGAAATTTCATTTTGAAAAGATTTTGGATTCCTTCTTAAAGAGTCTTTACATACCATAGGTATGTGATAAGAAAAGAGGAACAAGCTAAAAAAATACCACATAAGTGACAGAATGATGCTTCAAATGACAGGGAATAACAGTATGTGTTAACTTGTTCCTTTCACTTGTATCTTTTTTGCCAGATACAGTTTACACATCCTTTGCGGTAGGAGCAATATTGATGTTAAATCACCCTTCATATTCAACATTCCTTAAACAAACTGGAGACATCTTTTAGACTATATTAAGGGTGCATCCATCAGCTCTGCTGATTATCTTCTTGTTTATTTTCACAATGAGCAGACAAACCAAACTAGTCATTTTCTCAGATTGTCTCCAGGAAATGAAATCATCAGTCAACGAAGTTAACAACTCTTGTGGTTTTCTTGTAGACAGGATATACTTCATACTTCAGGTTTATTTGTGATAAGCAATGCTTTTATTGGCCAATGATTGTGTATACACTGATTAAGTATTTACTTATGCTTGCAGCAGTCTGGGGCAGCATTTCTGTAACTGATCCAGTGATTCACAACAATTTTTTCTCCAAAGTTAGTGACAGAGTTCACTTTTTCAAAACAGTGGTAATTTGCCCAGTATTAGAAAGCTACCATATCATTGACCTCTGTGTAGCAGCCTATTGTGATTGATCAATTTTAAATTGAGTCACAGTAATACAATATACTGACTGTAGCTTGTATCAAGTTCAATACCATTCCTGATAACACAGGATTTTATGCTTTTCATCTTTACAGGTAAAATAGGACCTGGAACCAATGACTGGGGTAGAAGTCCTCTAAAGTGAGAAGCATAGGTATAAACGATTGACTAAACTTGACTTCATGCCTGTGTTGTGGCTGTGATATTGCCATAGATGGTCAAAGTGATGTTGAACTCCAATAAATAAGTACAGGTTGATAATATTGTAAACTATGTAGGACCCTCTCCCAATCTGTCCTGCCAGGGCAACTCCAAGCCAAGGTACAGTACAGCCGCCGTGGACTGGTCACTTTCCACAGGTGGGCAATATTTCCACGAACACAATAATTTAAGACTCCAAACACTATAGGAATAATCGTAAAAAAATTAATTAATGATGCACTGACTACAACCTGGTGCTTCATTGATTAAAATTTTGCTGCTGATGATTTTTATTACCTGGTATACACATGCGTGGATATCACTGCCCACATGTGGATTCTGACTAATCCTATGGTACTGTAGGCTTGGGTGAATAGAGTGTTTCACAGACCGATGATATTGTGATATCAGACTTTTGATTTTGAAAAATGCTGGCACTCAATAAAATGTGCACCTGGTTTTGCTGCTGATGATTTTTATTACCTGGTATACACATGCATGGACATCACTGCCCACATTGATTCTGACTGATCCTATGGTACTGTAGGCTAGGGCTGGGCGGTTTTGAAATTTGCATTTCGGTTCGGTTTTGGTTTTGTACAAAAACTCGGTATATTTTTACACTGTAAACCAATGGCCCAGACTAGCTGGTGCTAACTCAAAGTTATCAAGGGCCAAACACAAATTTTGAACCCCCCAATCCCCAAAATTTGCTTGCAAAACCAAAAATTAAAAGTCCTATCTGGCCCTTCATACGTCTGTGCATGCGCAGCCTCCAGGAAGTGACTGAAATTGGCGGAAACATCATTCTATGTTTGGCCCTAAAGTCATTAACAATGAAATGACATCTGTGCTTTAAAATCTCCTTTTTAGTCCCCTACTGGCATCGCCGGAGGGGACTATAGGTTTGCACTCCGTCCATCCATCAGTCTGTCAGTCTGTCCGTCTGGGTCAGTCTGTCAGTCACACTTTAGTTTTCCGGAGTTTTTTTGGAAACGCTTCAACAGAATGATTTCATTTTTGGCAAACTACTATAGAACAATGACTTACAGATCAAGTTTGAATTTCATGCTGATTGCACTATTCTTGTGTGAGTTACGGCCCTTGGAAATATGGGAAAAACCACCAAAATATCAGTATTTTTATACTGTACCAATGACCCAGACATAGCTGGTGCTAACTCTTAAAATATAGGGCCAAACACAAATTTTGCCCCCCAATCCCCAAAATTTGCATCTAAAACTAAAGAAAACATGTCCTGAAAGGCCCTCCACACTTCGCCCCTACTGCGCATGCGCAGTGTCAAGGACGTTCCGAAATTGGCGCCATTTATCATTCTAAGTTTGGCCCTTCATCAGTTAACATCTGACTGATCTTTGTGCTTTTAAATCTCAGTTTAAATGATGCCAGACACATAAATATTAGTGAAATGGTGATTCTAAGGAGGATAGAAAAGGAGGAGAGGAAAAGAATGTGTGACAGAATATTATCAGGGCTGTAACTTAAAATTTTTTAATGAAATTATGTTAAGTTACCTATTTTCAAGGCAGCAGTCATTTTGTTGTCATTCTGATTATTTAGTTACACTGTTTTTTCAAGTGTTTTTCCTCTCTCCCTGTCCTTTAAGTTCCCCCTTGCTATTCTGCCATGCTTTTGGCATAGTTTCTGTAATTATTATTACTAAAATTTCTTGGGAGTTTTAGCTGAATAACAGAATGAATTCTGTTCTTTCCCCATGTTTACGTCTTCACCTACGGGTGGTTAGGCGTTGTGTTCTGCATCTACCATCTGATGTTCTGCAGTTTCTTCCCTGGAAGTCTCTGTTTTGCATCAGATGGTGTATTTTTGGTAACTGATTTCGGGCCTGGGTGCCTGGAGTCTTATTTTAGTGTTTTTACACTCATTGTTTACATTTACAACAGCCCTCTGTGTGAGGGGGGGATTTCTAAATAATAATATCTTTATGTTATTTTAATCATAACTAGATACATTATTATTGTTTGTAAGTGTTGAATAAATTGTTTAAAATTTTTTTAAAATTTTTGTCCACACTTAGGCTTGGGATCCATTGGGGCTCAACGTTACTTTTCAGAAACTTGGGCTGTTCTGAAAAAATATTTTTTCAAAATATTTTGATTTCAATTATTTTTTCTATATTAATGGATCATATTATTATTATGTATTTTGATTGCCAGGGGTTAGTGCGAGTACCAGGACTTGTTTTCTTTTCACATTGAAAGGATATTGATCAATTGTTTTAAGAGGAAGTCTTCCTCTGACCTTATTATCATTCTATATGTGGTCAGTGTACTCGCATTAACTCCTGTTCTGTATCGTATGATTTCGATGACAATATGGGAAGCGTATGTCACGGTATGTTGTTGGGGATTTGGACACTCCGGTCCTTTCCCCGCAGGGTCACTCTACTTTATCAATTTCTATTTCAGATGATCAAGATTAGGGTGATGTATCTGTGATGTCTTCCAACAGTGTGCCTCCGTCGTCACAATTAATGAAGGGCTAGCGGAAAAGTGCTCATGTAATACGCCAATTGCCTAAGAGGACCCTAGTAGGTTCGACGGCCTTTGACGTCCGCTAGCTCGTCCGGTGTAGCGTCCATTCACCGAATGGTTCGGCAGCCGGGTTCGTCCGTTGCGGTCTAGAAGGAATTTTGGGGTGATGCGAGCACTATATAATTAACTTAATGCACACCCAGTGACGGCGGATCGGAGGGAGAACGGAGGAAGCCTTTTAGTCCGGTTCATAGCTCGTTCCGGTCCATCCGGACGGCAAGCGAGAGAGGCCCCTCTCTCGTTCAACAACATCTGGCCCCAGATGTTGTGGTACAAATGTGTCGCTAGCAGAGCATACGTCCGTCGCTCGGGACGCTCCGTTGTATAGGCAGTCCGCTGAGACTGCTAAGGCTTCCTCTTCTCGTCAGCGCACACGACCGCACCTTGGCTGCGTGACCGCCGATATATTACCAGCTTCGCCGATCAAGGATTCTTCGGCGACCAGGTCACACCATCCGGCAGCCAGGGATTCGAGACCGATGGACTCCGGACGTTCGCATAGGAAAAGTATGCGGGAGCCATCTGATGCGGAGCTGCCCTCGGCGAAGCAGCGATAGACTGCGCCTCCGCAGGTCTCGACGCCGGACATTCTTGTGCACATAGCACAGCTTAATGCAGCATCCCAGCAGCCGACAGAAACGGTGTCAGATCGAGAATTATCCGACAGCGCTGGGTCGGTAGCCGGGGACTCGAGGCCTGCAGACTCCGGACGTTCGCATAGGAAGTGTGCGGGAGTCAACGTACACGGAGCTTCCAGCGGCAATGCATCGTAAGTCCGCTACTGCACAGGCCTCGGGAACGGACGTGCTTTCCTTAATAGCACAGGTTATCGCAGCATCCCAGCATCAACTGATTCTGTCGCATATATTTTATCCGACGATGCTGGGTCGGGACGCTCCGCGGAAGCGGGTACGGACGTCCGAAAGTTTCATCCGGTCCGACGGGATACCGAAAGGGATTCGGAGGATTTCAAGCTTTCCCTTTCGGAACAACATATGCTGCGATGCCGGATAAGAAACTGATAGCGTCGGTGGACTTAGAAATTTTTGGTTCGGTTCAGGGACATCGTCCCTCAGTTCCGACATAGTCCAATAATGTCACACAAACTTTCGAATTATTGAACGACGCTATATATATTATTATTTTATGCTTGCTATCCAAGCATTTCTGGTTTCTTGTTCGAAGTGTGCCTCTGTCGTCATAGTTAATGAAGAGTTAGCGGCAATAAGTGCTCATGGAATATGTCTATCGCTTACGGAGTGACATTCGCTAGCTCACCCGGTGTAGCGTACATTCATCGAATGGTTCGGCTGCCGGGTTCGTCCGTTGCGGTCTAGGAAGGAGATTTGGGTGATGCGAGCACTTTAATTACTTTAGTACTCACCCAGTGACGGCAGATTGAGGACAGATCGGAGGAAGCCAACAACATAGGGGACCGCATGTTGTGGTTCAGATATTTTACATTCGGAGCATATGTCCGTTGCTCGGGACGCTCCGTTATATTGACAGTCCGAGAGACTGTCTTTAATGCTTCCTCATCCTCACAGCAGGGCACATGACCGCACATTGGCTACGTGACCTCGAGTATCCGATCAGTTCGGCATTCAGTGATTCCACAGCGAATAGGTCGCGCCATCCGGTAGCCAAGGGACACGAGGCCTATACACTCCGTTCGCTCGCATATTGGAAGTATGCACGGGGTAACGATCTCGGAGCTTCCTGCGGCAATGCATCGTAAGACCGCTGCTCCTCAGGCCTCAGTGACGGACGTGCTATCCGAGTTAGCACAGTTGTTTCGCAGCATCCCAGCAATTGACAGTTTCTCGGTCGAATCAGGAATTATCCGACGGCGCTGGGTCGGTGCGGTCCGCGGTTGCATCAAGCTACGGACGACCGAACGCTTTATAGGGTCCGACAGGATGGCGAAAGGGATTCGAAAGATTTCGAGTTTTCCCTTTAGTAGTATCAGAAGATGCCTTTCATATCTTCTGGCATTTCTTCCAGTGATTATTTTTCAGACTTCATTGCTGCGATCTTGGATAAGAGACTTATAGCGTCATTGGACTCGGATTTTTCGATCGGTACAGGGACTTTGTCCCTGACTTACCGACGCAGTCCAATATTGTCATTACAACATGTGTTTTATTTTTCGACGCTATATATTTATATATATATACAAGCCTGCTACTAAGCATGATAGTTTAGTTTCTTGTCCGCGTGGCTCATTTCTGCCATTTTATCTTTTTTACATATAGTTTATTTTGGCAGAGCAGGGCATACCGAGAGTTCATATGCGTCTAGACGGTGTGATTAAAGACTGCATATATTCTTTTTCGCCGTTTATGTCTTTTCCAATTTCAATGTTGGGAACGACATTATGTATAGTAGACTTAACTTAGACGCTTTATTATACGTAATCCGCCTTACTGAGGCGTTATCATTACGTCTTCAAGAAAAGATTTACGGGATATTATTCTCAATGTAATTTCTTTTGAGGGCAGTAGTTTGTTCACGTATAACTCCGCCCTTCAGTGGCTGATTGGAGTTGGTTAGACGTGATGCAGCCCTAGCTACATCCACGCGTGGATAGTAGGTTAAGAACTCTCTCAGAGTCGCTTCGTTCTCGGAGGAGCTTCTCTTCGACGGCAACTTTCCGACAATCCATGAATTGCTTGATTTATACATTCTCTTGTCTATCTAGTGTTACAAGAGATTCAGACTGGGGCAAACATTCGGTGGTTGACTCAGAGAGTGCCGCCGCAGTTGCCGGACCCGAGTGTGGCTGTTATGACGGTTGCCAGTCAAACAGATTGGGATATATACTGATCCCTACAGATTCGAAGTGCCAGGGTCTTTGGGTTCCGCAGTCTTTTAGCTATCAGTTTAACTTCCGCGGAATAATGTTTTTTAGGCTTGCTTTATGTCATTGCATGAACATTATTCAGAAACGCATGCCCAAATTCCTGTCCTTTAATTCGACAGTAGTGGCGTATCTCCGGAACCAGGGAGGCACTCTTTCGTTTCCGTTATTCAATTTAATGGAAAGAATCCGTCTGTTGGTTATAGTACACCAAGTTCAGTTTTGGTCCGTCATATTCTGGGTCGTCTGATTGTTTTATCGCACTCCCGTTCTCTTACGGGTCGCTTGTTGCTGTCAGAATGGACTCTCAACAAACAAGTATTCAATCAGATTTGCTATCTATGGGAGCGCCCAATGATGTTTTATTTATGACACAGCTTGCTAATCAATTGCAGACGTATGTGTTGGCTTGTCCAGATCTCTGAGCTAATACTGTTAACGCTCTATTGATCTATAGGACGGAATGATAGGATACGCGTATCCTCCGGCGCTGTTGTTTTAGCAGGTATTGCTAAGATAAACAACCACAATACATTTCTGTTGATAGCATCTCTATCTTCACAGAGATCATGAGTAATTTACTCTCTTGTCTACTGTGGATCTTATCGTGAAATCTTCCTCTATGTGAGGATCTTTTTTCACTGGGTAAATCATGTCATCTTTATCACAACCAGCAAGGTCGCAACCTTCATGTATTCCGTTGTGTGGTCCGTATTGCATTGTAAGCACTGTACTGGACGAGCTTTGGACGCGATTTCTTACTATAGGAGATCCTCTTCTTCGCTATTCTATGCGACTAAAGTGGAGGCTCTTCCGTCGTGGTGTAGGGATCATTATGTTCATATGGTTGATCCCTCCATACTACTCATTGCTATTTTTTAGTATACTTGTTTCACAAGATCTACTGCAGCCTGTTGTTATTTAGGTTATAGGTTTATGTTACCTCATACCTATGCACTCTACGATAGTTTACAATTGAGTCTTTTGTCTCTTTATCTAAGTCAGTTAGTAACTTTTTGATAAATAGACTTAGAATCTTTAGATTAAATTCCTATACGGATTTTAACTTCGGTTCTTATTTAGCTAAGTAATCATTTGAGCCTCTGGAAACAGTAGTTTTCAAATTCTGACCTTTTAGACAGTAATTCTGTTGGTTTCTCTTTTACTGTAGAGTCAGTGAGTTTCATGCACTATCGATGGATGATTTTCACTTTCATAGTTTCGGAATCAATACTTCCGTTACTATTTAGGTTGGATTGTTGCATAAGAGTTAGGCTCCTATTATCCGGAACCTATTATTTTAAGGTCCTTCCGTCTTCGTATGGGCATAGGCCTTTACTCTTTCCGGGTACAGTTTATGTATTTATAAACAGATATCTGTTTATTACAAGGGCGTAAGCTTCTTCTGTCTTTGATGTCTAGTAGAAGGACGTTACGCTCCATTTTATTGTTAATGGATTCTATTAACTAGCGTACTGCTTATGGTATATCATTGGCTTAGCAGTTGTGCTTAAGATTTCGGCTCATGAAGTAAGAGTTCTTCTACTTCTTGGGCTTACATTAATAGTGTTGCTATTATAGATTTTTGAAGGCTGCTCATTGCGCTCAGCCATCCATTCATGAATTTTATCTCAGAAATATCGAGTCCATTTCTGGAGGCCTCTATTGTTAGGTCTATTATCTACTGCTCAGAATGTCATTCACTTAACAGTTGCTACTATAGCTAGGTAGGCTGTCTGTTTCGGCAGTGTCTCCGTTCGGCTGCCCTCTTCGCTCTGGGCTATTTGACCCAGGGCAAGAAAAAGGGGGGGGGGGGGGAGGGTGTTCCCTTGGGTCACCTGTTTTTACTATGAAAACAAGGGGATACCTCCTCCGGAGTTAGTAATTCTGAGCTGTTATTGGGATGGTTGTTTAGTGAGAAGTTTAAGTTTATAAAATTCATTCAAGTCTTAGTTTTTAAAGTATAGCTTTTGAATATTGCATATGTCAACGGACATGATTATGCAATTCTCACACACTTTTAGGAGTATAAGAGTCTCTATTCTCTAGACTTACTTTATTATTGGCTTACTTTAAAAATTATTAGTATAAGGATTATTGGATATTAATAGAGTACATGGATGTATGAAGCTCAATTTTTGGAAGGTGTTGTATCTTTCTAATTTATCATAAATAAGAAAGATACATGTAAGGCCTATTACTTCTTTTCCCTACAGGGGATGACTCTATTTTATTTTATTGAGCGTATTCCATTTTGCTCTATGTCCTTGGCCCTCCAGCCTTTTTACTATTCAGCTATGTCTGGGTCATTGGTACAGTATAAAAATGTTAAAAAATTTATAGTAATTTATATATTTTTTATACTTACCAATGACCCAGACGGGGATGGCCCTCCCAGGAGTTGGGAACTCTTGCCTCCCCGCTGAGTACATAGCGCTTACCAGGCACTGGTTATTAGAATGATAAATGGCGCCAATTTCGGAACGTCCTTGACACTGCGCATGCGCAGTAGGGGCAAAGTGTGGAGGGCCTTTCAGGACATGTTTTCTTTAGTTTTAGATGCAAATTTCGGGGATTGGGGGGCAAAATTTGTGTTTGGCCCTATATTTTAAGAGTTAGCACCAGCTATGTCTGGGTCATTGGTAAGTATAAAAAATATATAAATTTACTATAAATTTTTTAACTTTCCGGAGTTTTTTTTGGAAACGCTTCAACGAAATGATTTCATTTTTGGTAACCTACTATAGAACGATGACTTACAGATCAAGTTTGAGTTTCATGCTGATTGCATTATTCTTGTGTGAGTTACAGCCCTTGGAAATATGGAAAACCACCAAAATATCAGTATTTTTATACTGTACCAATGACCCAGACTTAGCTGGTGCTAACTCCACAAAAACCAGGGCCAAACACAAATTTTGCCCCCCAATCCCCAAAATTTGCATCCAAAACAAAAAGAAATCATGTCCTAAAGGACCTCCATAGTACGACTCTACTGCGCATGCGCAGTGACGCAGTCGTCCCGAAATTGGCGCCAAATATCATTCTCTGTTTGGCCCTTCATCAGTCAACATCTCACTGATCTTTGTGCTTGTAAATCTCAGTTTAAAGGATGCCAGACACGTAATTCTTGGAGAAAATTAGTCTTTGTAAGACTGTTAACCCGGGGCCCTCCTGGCCCTCACAGTCTTTGAGAGACCCGTTCAAATCTAGTCTGACTAAAAATGAAAGAAACTGACCGCATTTGGGTCGACTCAGTTCACGCTTCATATCGAAGACACAAATCACATAATCAACATTCTACTTGTCGTACTCAGCCCAAATATAATTTATTTACGTGTCTGCATCATTTTTTAGCGCAAACACAGCATCAAATTCAAGAAATGTTGAAAAATATCCGACTTCAACACGTAAAATAACATCATGTTTCAAATATAAACAAATTGTACTACGCATGCGCACAGATACTGTGCGCATGTGTAGTACAATTTGTATATCTTTGAAATCGGTGTTTTTTGACATGTTGAAGTCGGATATTTTTCAACATTTCTTGAATTTGATGCTGTGTTTGCGTTAAAAAATGATGCAGACACGTAAATAAATTATATTTGGGCTGAGTACGCCAAGTAGAATGTTGATTATGTGATCTGTGTCTTCGATATGAAGCGTGAACTGAGTCGACCCAAATGCGGTCAGTTTCTTTCATTTTTAGTCAGACTAGATTTGAACGGGTCTCTCAAAGACTGTGAGGGCCAGGAGGGCCCCGGGTCACAGTCTTACAAAGACTAGGAGAAAATGTGATTCTAAGGAGGATAGAAGGAGGAGAGGAAAAAAGAAGTGGCAAAAAATAATCAGGGCTGTACTTAAAATTTTTTGTTGAAATTATGTTAAGTTGCCTATTTTCGAGGCATGGGCCTCTTGTTGTCATTCTTGCTAATTGTTGCACTGCTTATTCAGTGTTTCCTCTCCCCTAGCCTTCTAAAGTCCCCCCTTGCAATTCTCCCATGCTTTTGGCATATTTTTGAGAAGATTCATTTCTAAAATTCCCTGGGAGAGTTGCTTGGTTACAGAATGTTTTCTGTTATTTTCCCCATAGTTACGTTTTCACCCATGGGTGTATAACGTTTGTGTTCTGCATCTTCCATCTGATGTTCTGCAGATTCTCCCCTGGGAGTCTCTGTTTTGCATCAGATAGAGTGTAATTGATGACTGATTCCGGGCCAGTTTTTTCAGTGCCTGGAGTCATGTTTTCTACTGTGTTTACACTGTTTGTTTTCATTGGCAACAGCCTTTTTTGAGGGGGGCTGTTTGCCTTTGTGGTAGTTTATCTCATTATAAGATACATTTATATTATCCGAAAGTGTCTCATTAATTATTTTATATAATTTTAAAATTTTTGACCACACTTTGCCATCGGATCCATCGGGGCTCAACGTTACTTTTCAGCAACTTGGGCTTCTCTGAAAAAATATTTTTTCAAAATTATTTTGTTTTGCAATTGTTTTTTCATTTATTAATGGATCATGTTATTATGTATCTTTGTGTCAGGGGTTTTTGCGAGTAACTAGGACTTATTGTTGTTCTTTCACAATGAAGGGACTTTGTTCAAATTGTAATAGGAAGAAATCTTCCTCTGACTTTCATGATTATTGTATTAATTGTAGTCAGTGTTCTCGCATTAATCCCTGTCCTGTATGTGAACATTGGGATGAGAAACATTGGAAACGTGTGTCACGATATGTTGTTTCTGGAGAAAGAGCGATGCCGGCTCTTTCTCCACAAGGTCACTCTACTCTCTCAGTTTCTATTTCAGAGGAACCAGAACAGGGTGATGTTTCCATGTTATCTTCTTCAAGTGTGCGTCCGTCGTCACAAATAAATACAGAGCTAGCGGCAAAAGTGCTCATGGAGATTAGACAAATGTCGTCCGCTAGCTCGCCCAGTGTAGCGTCCATTCACCGAATGGTTCGGCAGCCGGGTTCGTCCGATGCGGTCCAAGAGGAAATTTTGGGTGATGCGAGCACTATAAAAATAATAGATGCACACCCAGTGACGGCGGATAGTGAACGAGAACGGAGGAAGCCTTTTAGTCCGGTTCCTAGCTCGTCCAGGTCCAGCCGGGCCGCGAGCGAGAGAGGCCCCTCTCTCGTACTACAACATCTGGGACCAGATGTTGTGGTACAAAATGTGTCTTTAGCGGAGCATACGTCCGTCGCTCGGGACGCTCCGTTGTATAAGCAGTCCGCAGAGACTGTTAAGGCTTCCTCTTCTCGTTGGCGCACACGACCGCACCTTGGCTGCGTGACCTCCGATATTTTGCCAGCTTCGCCGATGAAGGATTCTTCGGCGACCAGGTCACACCATCCGGCAGCCAGGGATTCGAGACCGATGGACTCCGGACGTTCGCATAGGAAAAGTATGCGGGAGCCATCTGATGCGGAGCTGCCCTCGGCGAAGCAGCGAAAGACCGCTCCTCCGCAGGTCTCGACGTCGGACATTCTAGTGCAGATAGCACAGCTTATCGCAGCATCCCAGCAGCCGACAGAAACGGTGTCGGATCGAGAATTATCCGACGGCGCTGGGTCGGTACGCTCCGCCGAAGCATCGGGGGCGGACGACCGGGAACATCGGGAGGTCCGACCCGATGGTGAAAGGGATATGGATGAATTGGAGCTATCCCTTTCGGAACAACATAAAGCTGCCGTGGACTTCATCCGGCACTTTCTTCCTCAAGTTGTTCCGTCGGGCCAGACTGCTGCGCTTCCGGACAGGAGAATTATAGCGTCATTGGACTCTGATTTTTTTGAGCGGTTCAGGGACATCGCTCCCGAGTTTCCGTCGCAGTCCAATAATGTTGCAAGAACATTTGAATTATTGAACGACGCTAGTTTTAAACTTGCTTCCAGGACGGGGAAAGCAGGTTTCTTGTCCGCAAATACTCTCAACCTGCCTTTCATTAATGCAAGGAATAAATTCGACACGGCAGGTCAGGGTATACCGAGAGTTCCTCTGCGTATGGACGACGAGGCGGAAGACTTAGAGCTATCATTACCGTCGTCAGCTTCTATTCCAACCGCAGTGTTGGAAACAGCTATTGCGTCTAACAGAGCCAATTTAGATGCCTTATCTTACGCAGATCACCTTACTAAGGCGTTATCACTGCATCTTCAAGGGGAAGAGTTTCAGGATATACAATCCTCCTTAAGACTTCTTTCAAGGGCAGTAGCTTATTCCACGTGTAACTCCGCCCTTTCAGTGGCAAATCTGGAGTTGGTTAGACGTGACGCAGCCCTGGCTACATCCACACTAGTGGATTCTAAGGTGAAGAACTCTCTTAGAGTCACTTCGGTCTCAGGAGATCTTCTCTTTGACGGCAAGCTTTCCGCTATTTATGATAATATTAAAAAGAAAGCTAGTGATTCTCTGTTGTTTAGATCCGCTCCTAAAAGGTCGGATACAGCAGACACGAATAAGGCGGGCACTTCTGGGTCTTATGCGCCCAAGAGAGGTTCCTATAGAGGTTCCGGTGCGTCCTCTAGCTCTTATTCGAGAGACCGTCAGGATAGTGACTCTCGTTCGGGACGTCCTTCAGGCCGGGACAATCGGTCGGACGCCCCGAGGTCGACGAGGCGAGGTGCGGGTCGTGGAAGACGTGGTTTCTCCTACCGCAGGCCTCGCAGATCCAGGAGGTGATGGCTTAAACCTCTATCGCGTTCCGGTTGGCGGAAGGTTGTCGAGTTTTTCTCAAGAGTGGGCGTCGATTACGGACGACCCGTGGGTGAGAGGAGTGACTTCGGAAGGTCTAAAGATATCCTTCAAACGAAAGCCTCCATTAACTCGAAGTCCAAAGTGGACTCATCTTCCGTCAAATCCTCAGAAAAGAGACGCTCTGCTATCAGAGGTGCAGTCTCTTTTAATGAAGAACGCGGTAGAGGTCGTAGAAAACCAGGAATCGCTGGGATTCTACAGCCATCTGTTTCTGGTTCCGAAACCAGACGGCTCGTTCCGTCCAGTCATAGATTTGAGCTGGATAAACAAGCTGATCGTCGCTCCGAAGTTTTATATGGAGACGATTCGATCGGTCAGAGCGAGTATTCGGGTGAACGATTATGCAACGAGCATAGATCTCAAAGATGCGTACTTTCACGTCATGGTACATCCGACATTCCGAAAGTATCTACGCTCGCAGTCCTAGGAGTGGTGTATCAGTTCCGGGCCATGTGCTTCGGATTGAATCTAGCACCCTGGGCTTTCACTCGGGTAATGAACTCGGTAATGATCTACTTCCGAGCTCATTCGTCTGCGGTAACGTCGGCCTACCTGGACGACATTCTTCAGAGGTACGGCAACGAGTTAACGCTTCAGAACGATGTTCAGAATCTTCTTCTATTGCTCCGACGTCTCGGTTTCATAGTAAACGAGGAGAAGTCGGATCTGGTGCCGTCCAAGTCATTCACTCATCTGGGAATGAGCTTCGAGACGCACAACAATCTCGTTCGTCTGCCGTTAACCAGAGCGAAATTAGTCAGTTGTTACGCTCGCTATTGTCTGAATACAGACAAAGTCACGGCGAGAGAATTTATGAGACTGATAGGTCTGTGCGGAGCCGCCGCGGATCTCATTCCGATGGGACGGCTACGCACACGGCCTCTTCAAATTTTCCTGACTCAGAATTGGAGTGTGAAAATTCATTCGCTCGATGTAGACGTTCTCTTGTCAGATCAAGTGAAACAAGAGATTCAGACTTGGGCAAACATTCAGTGGTTAACTCAAGGAGTTCCGCTGCAGTTGCCGGATCCGAGTTTTACCATTATGACGGATGCCAGTCAAACAGGTTGGGGTGCATCATTAATCCCAACGGATTCGAGATGCCAGGGTCTTTGGGATCCGCAATTCCTGTGCAAGCACATAAACATCAAGGAAATGATGTCAATTTGGCTTGCGTTACGTCACTGGATGGACATTATTCACGATGCTCATGTCCAAATCCTATCCGACAATACGACAGTAGTGGCGTATATACGGAATCAGGGAGGCACTCATTCAGTTCCGTTGTTCAATCTAACGGAAAGAATCCTTCTGTTTGCGTTGGAACATCACGTTCTTCTTTCGGTCCGTCACATACCGGGTCGTCTGAATGTGCTAGCAGACTCCCTTTCACGAAAGGGTCGCTTGTTGCCGTCGGAGTGGACTCTCAACAAACAAGTATTCAATCAGATTTGCTACCAATGGGAACGGCCAATGATAGACTTATTTGCGACACATCTCAACAATCAGTTGCAAACGTATGTGTCCCCGTGTCCGGATCCAAGAGCATTTGCAGTAGACGCTCTGTCGATCCCTTGGGACGGAATGATAGGATATGCGTATCCTCCAGCGCCGTTAATTCAACAAGTATTGCTAAAGATAAAACAATCTCAATGCAAGATTCTGTTGGTAGCATCTCTGTCGCCACAGAGACCGTGGATAAATCTACTCAGGTGTCTGTTGTGGGACCTACCGCGGAAGCTCCCTCCACGAGAGGATCTTCTTTGGCAGGGGAAATCGCGCCAACTCCATCACAACCCGCAAGGTCTCAACCTTCACGTTTTTCCGTTGTGCGGTCCTTCTTGCATGGCAAGCACTTTACAGGACGAGCAGTGGATGCGATTTCTAACTATAGGAGGACCTCCTCTTCGCTAAACTATGCGGCTAAGTGGAAGGTTTTCCGTCGTTGGTGTAGGGATCATTCTGTAGATATATTTGATCCCTCTATACCAGACATTGCTAACTTTCTAGTATACTTGTTTGACGAAATCAAACTGCAGCCTGTTACTATAAAGGGTTATAGATCTATGTTATCTGATACCTATGCACATCATGATAGTTTACAAATTGGATCTAATGTCTCTTTATCGAAATTGGTTAGAAACTTTTCGATAAATAGACCCAGAACTCTTAGATTAATTCCTAAGTGGAATTTAGCTTGGGTTCTCCTTAAATTGAAGGAAAAGCCATTTGAACCTCTTGGGACAGTAGATTTCAAATTCTTATCTTATAAGACAGCTTTTCTCTTAGCTTTCTCTTCTGCCAGAAGAGTCAGTGAGCTTCATGCACTATCGGTGGATGATTCTCATTATCGTAGTGTTGGGAACACTATCACCTTCACTACTAATGTCGGTTTTTTAGCTAAGAATCAGGCTCCTAATAAATATCCGGAACCTATTGTTATTAAGGCTCTTCCGTCTTCAGACGGGCGTAGGCCTTTACTCTGTCCTGTTAGAGCACTACGTATCTATAAACAGAGATCTCAGTTCATCAGAAAGGGACGGAAACGTTTCTTTCTGTCTTTGATGCCTAATAGAAAGGACATTTCAGTCCATTCTATTGCTAGATGGATTCAGTTAACTATCCGTACTGCGTATGAAGATTTATCTTCTTCTCAGCAGTCTGTGCTTAAGATTTCTGCTCATGAAGTAAGAGCTCTTTCTACTTCCTGGGCTTATGCTAATAGTGTTGCTATTACAGATTTAATGAAGGCTGCTTATTGGTCTCAGCCTTCCACATTTACTAATTTTTATCTCAGAAATATTGAGTCCATTTCTGGAGACCTGCATTGTTTAGGTCCGTTATCTGTTGCTCAGAATGTCGTCCACTAAACAGTTGCAACTATAGTTATGCAGGCTTTCTGTTCCGGCAGTGACTCCATCCGACTGCCCTCTTCGCTCTGGGCTATTTGACCCAGGGCAAGGGGAAGGGGGGGGGGGGGGGCGGGTGTTCCCTTAGGTCACCTGCTTTATAGTGAAAAGCAAGGGAATGCCTCCTCCAAGACAGTATTTCTGAGTCGCTTCCGGGATGGTTTTAAAGTGTAATATTAATGTTTAATTTCATTCATGTCTTATTTTTAAAGTGTAGCTCGGTGTGAAGCATTTGTATATGTCAAGTGTCAAACGGGCTTTAATATACAATACTCGGACACTTTTAAATGATTATAAAGAGTCTCAATTCTCTGGACTACTTTATTTATTGGCTTGCTTTAAAAATAATTAGTATAAGGGTTATACTGGATGTTAATAGAGAACATGAATGTTATTGTGCTCAATTATTAAGGGTAGTGTATCTTTCTAATTTAAATATTAAATAAGAAAGATACATGTAAAGCCTAATACTCCTTTTCTCCTTAAGGGGTTACCTCTTTATTTTATAATTGAGCTTATTGGATTTTCCTCTATGTCCTAGGCCCTCCAGCCTGTTTACTATTCAGCTAAGTCTGGGTCATTGGTACAGTATAAAAATGTTAAAAAATTTATAGTAATTTATATATTTTTTATACTTACCAATGACCCAGACGGGGATGGCCCTCCCTGAGTTGGGAACTCTTGCCTCCCCGCTGAGTACATAGCGCTGACCAGGCACTGCCAGTAAGAATGATATTTGGCGCCAATTTCGGGACGACTGCGTCACTGCGCATGCGCAGTAGAGTCGTACTATGGAGGTCCTTTAGGACATGATTTCTTTTTGTTTTGGATGCAAATTTTGGGGATTGGGGGGCAAAATTTGTGTTTGGCCCTGGTTTTTGTGGAGTTAGCACCAGCTAAGTCTGGGTCATTGGTAAGTATAAAAAATATATAAATTACTATAAATTTTTTAACTTTCCGGAGTTTTTTTTTGGAAACACTTCAACGGAATGATTTCATTTTTGGTAAACTACTATAGAACGATGACTTACAGATCAAGTTTGAGTTTCATGCTGATTGCATTATTCTTGTATGAGTTATGGCTCTTGGAAATATGGAAAAGAGCCAAAATTTCAGTTTTCCAGACTTTTTTTGGAAACGCTTCAACGGAATGATTTCATTTTTGGTAACCTACTATAGAAGGATGACTTACATAACAAGTTTGAGTTTCATGCTGATTGCCTTATTCTTGTGTGAGTTATTGCCCTTGGAAATATGGAAAAGCGCCAAAATATCAGTTTCCCAAACTTTTTCTGGAAACGCTTCAACGGAATGATTTCATTTTTGGTAACCTACTATAGAACGATGACTTACAGATCACGTTTCATTTACACTCTGTCCATCCATCTGTCAGTCTGTCTGTCGGTCATACTTTAGTTTTCCGGACTTTTTTTTGGAAACGCTTCAACAGAATGATTTCATTTTTGGTAACCTACTACTATAAAATGATGACTTACAGATCAAGTTTCATTTACACTCTGTCCATCCATCCGTCAGTCTGTCAGTCAGTCTGTCAGTTATACTTTAGTTTTCCGGACTTTTTTTTGAAACGCTTCAACGGAATGATTTCATTTTTGGTTCAAGTTTCATTTGTACTCTGTCCATCCATCAGTCTGTCAGTCATACTTTAGTTTTCCGGACTTTTTTTGGAAATGCTTCAACCGAATGATTTCATTCTTGGTAACCTACTATAGAACGATGACTTACAGATCAAGTTTGAGTTTCATGCTGATTGCATTATTCTTGTGTGAGTTATGGCCCTTGGAAATATGGAAAAGCGCCAAAATATCAGTTTTCTGGACTTTTTTGGAAATGCTTCAACGGAATTCATGCTGATCACATCTAGGTTATAACATTTGTATAATTATTAATGCTCATTAGTCCGGTAGGGGACATTGTATTGCTTCAGCGATACGAGCTCTCTTGTTTGAGGATGGCAGACACAAATCAATGGAAGAATTGGTGGATCCAAGGCTGTTATTGGATGAAGGAAATGTTCAATGGTGGTTTTGGACTTTCAGGGCTGTAACTTTATAATATTTTTATACTGTACCAATGACCCAGACTTAGCTGGTGCCAACTCCTTTAATTATAGGGCCAAACACAAATTTTGTCCCCCAATTCCCCAAATTTGCGTCAAAAACCAAAATTTCAATGTCCTATGTGGTCCTCCATACCTTTTATCCACTGCGTATGCGCAGTGTCAAGGAGGTCTCGAAATTGGCTCAAAAAGTCATTCTTTGTTTGGCCCTAAAATCAGTATCATGTCTCTGATATTGGTGCTTGTAAATCTCAGTTTAAATGATGCCAGACACATAATTAGGAAAGAAATGGTGGATCTAAGGATGAAATAAAAGGATGAGAGGAAGAAACAGTGGCAGAATGTGTTCAGGGCTGTAACTTATAATTTTTTTACGAAATTATTTCATGTTCCCTAATTTCGGGGCATGAGCCTGATGTCATTCTGGCTATAAATTTACCATTGTTTGTTCAGTGTTTCCTCTCTCCCTTTCCTTAATACCCCCCTTGCTATTCTCCCATGCTTTTGGCATAATTTTTGTAATTTTTTTTACTAAAATTTCTTGGGTGTTTTGGCTTGGTAACAGAATGATTATTCTGTTTTTCCCCATGCTTACGTCCTCACCCTTGGGTGGTTAGGCGTTGTGATCTGCATCTACCATCCGACGTACTGCAGTTTCTTCTCTGGAAGCCTCTGTTTTACATCGGATAGTGTTTAAATTAGTGACTGATTTTGGGCCATGTTTACAGTGCCTGGAGTCATGTTTCCGGTTTTTGTACACTATTGTTTATGTTGACAACGGTTACTTCTGATAGTGATTACTTGTCTTCTATTTAGTTCTGCTCATAGCCAGATATATTAATATTGTCCGTAAGTGTTACATTAATTTTTGAAAAATGTTTTAAAATTTTTGTCCACACTTGGGCTTTTTTGGGATCCATTTGGGCTCATTGTTCCCATTGGGAACTTGGGCTCTTCTGAAAATTTTTCAAAAAAAAAAAAAATTATTTTTTAAATTATTTTTTAGAAATGTTATAATGGATTATATTATGTTATGTATCCTTGTTTCAAGGGTTAGTGCGAGTAGTATGACTATTTATATTTTTTCATGATGAAAGAATATTGTTTAAATTGTAATGCGAGGAAATCTTCCTCTGATTCTCATGTTCATTGTGTTTCTTGTAGTCAATGTACTCGCACTAATTCTTGCTCAGTGTGTGCCAATTGGAATGACAAACGTTGGAGATGTGTGTCACAGTATATTGTTAGCGGTGAGGGGTCCATGCCGGTCCTCTCTCCGCAAGGTAACTCTAATTTATCAGTCTATTTTTCAGAGGAACAAGAACAGGGTGATGTTTCTGTGATGTCTTCAACAAGTGTGCCTCCGTCGTTGCAGTCTAACGAAGAGCTAGCGGCAAAAGTGCTCATGGAAATACAACAATTGCCTAAAAGGTCCCTAGTAGGATCGATGGCGTTGTTGTCTGCTAGCTTGCCCGGTTTAGCGACCATTCATGGCTCGGCAGCCAGGTTTGTCCGTTGCGATCCAGGAAAGCAACTTGGGTGATGTGAGCAGTTTCCGTTGCGGTCCAGGGAAGCACATTGAACATGCACACCCAGTGACGACGGATCCAAGGATAGTACGGAGGAAGCCTGTCTGCCCGGTAGCTAACTCGTCCAGGTCTATCCGGACCGCGAGCGAGAGAGGCCCCCTCTCTATTACAACAACATCTGGGCCGCGATGTTGTTGTATGTACGTTCGTTAGATGAAGCATACATCCACTCCTCCTGCTCAGGACGCTCCGTTGCATAGACAGTCCGACGCGGCTTGTCTATTGGCTTCCTCATCCTCACGTCAGCACACATGACAGCACCTTTGCTATGTTACCACAGATATCCAGCCTGCTTCGCCGACCAGGGAATCCACGTCGACTAGGTCACGCCATCCGCTAGCCAAGGACACGAGGCCTTTTCAGTTGGGACGTTCGCATATTATATAAATGCAGGAATTAACGTCCCTGGAGCTTCCAGCAGCTAATTACGTAAGACCGCGGCTCCACAGGCCTCCGTGACGGACTTGCTATCACAGATAGCTTAATTCATCGCAGCATCCCAGCAGCTATCAGAAACTTTTTCAGTAATGAACTATCTGAGCAAAGCTGGGTCGGTTCGTTCCCCTGCAGAGTCAGTAAGGGACGACCAAAATTATTATGTGGTCCAGGCGGATGGTAAAAGGGAATCAGCACAGCTGAAATTTTCCCTTTCCGAACAACTTAAAGTGGCCGTAGATTTCATCTGGCTTCACCTTTTAGAAGTTGTTTCTCTGGACAAAAATGCTGCATTACTTGATAAGAAACTGAAAGCGTCACTGAACACAAACTTTTTCGGCTGGATTAGGGACACCATCCCTGAGTTTCCGACCCAGTCCAGAAATGTCACGGACATTTGAACTTTTGAATGACGCTATATTCAAGCTAGCCTCTAAGACTGGCAAATCAGGTTTCTTATTGCCTAGTGCTATACAGCTGTCTTTCATCAATGCTAGACATAAATTTGAAATGGCAGGACTAGGCGTGCCGAGAGTTCCTCTGCGTTTGGACGACTAGTCTGAAGAACTGGAATTGTCATTGCCGGCATCCATGTCTATTTACTCCAGTATACTGGATACTGGAGATGACAATATCATCTAACAGAATTTAGATGCATTATCTCATGCAGATCACCTTACCAGAGCATTATCATTACATCTCAAAGCGAAAGAATTCCAGGATGTTCAAACTTCCTTTAGAGTTCTTTCGAGGGCTATAGCATATTCTATGTATAACTCTGCCCTTTCAGTGGCAATATGGAGTTAGTCAGACGTGATGCTGCCCTGGCTGTATCCACAAGAGTGGATAGTAAGGTGGAAAAACTCTCTTCCAGTCGCTCCGGTCTCCGATTAAGCTTTCTACAATCTATAATCAGATTACTAAGAAAGCTCCGGATTCTCTGCTTTTATTCCGCTTTGAAAAAGTCAGACTCAGCAGGGGGGAGTAAGGTAGGTTCTTCGGGGGCAAATACGTCCAAAGGAAGTTCTTATAGAGGATCAAAGAAAGTCTCTACGTCTTACTCCGGAGACCATCAGAGTAGCGACTCACATAGGGGTCGTAATGCTGGCCGAGATATCAGGTCAGACGCCCCTATGTTGACTGGGCGAGGTGCGGGTTGTGGAGGATGTGTTTTCTCCTTCCACAATCCTCGCAGAGCCAGGAGGTGATGGTCTAACCTATATTGCGTTCCAGTGGGCGGAAGGCTGTCGAGATTCTTAACCAATTGGTTGTCAATTACGGACGACCCATAGGTGCAAGGGGTTATTAACTCGAAGTGCACTCTGGTCTCAGCTTCCGTGAAACGTTCAGAAGAGAGATTCGCTTCTATCAGAAGTTCAATCTCTTCTGGACAAGAACGCTGTAGACGTCGTAGAAAACCAGGAATCTCCAGTTTCTGCAGTCACCTGTTCCTAGTTCCAAGATCAGACGGCTCGTTTCGTCCAGTTATAGATCTGAGCTGGATAAACAAGCTGATCGGGGCTCCAAAAATTTTATATGGAGACCATCCGATCGGTCAGAGCGAGCATTTGAGTGAACGATTATGCTGTGAGCATAGATCTCAGGGATATGCACTTTTACGTCAGGGTACATCAGGCGTCTAGAAAGTACTTTCGCTTCGCTGTCCCAGGAGTTGTTTTCAGTTCCGAGCATTGATGCTCTGGTCTGAACCTAGCGCCCTGGGCCTTCACTCGAATAATGATCTTGGTAATGACTCATTTCCGAGCTCATTCGTCTGTGCTAACGTCGGCCTACTTGGACAACATTCTTCAGAGTTACGGCTCCAATTGCTCCGACGTCTCGGTTTCATAGTAAACGAAAAGAAGTCGGATCTAGTGCCGTCCTAATCATTCACACACGTGGGAATGAGCTCGTTTGTCTGCCGTTAACCAGAGCGATATTAGTCAGTTGTTATGCTCACTTTTGCCTTCACTCAGATGTAGTAACAGCGAGAGATTTCATGAGACTGACAGGTTTGTGCCGACCCGGTGCGGATCTTATTCCGATGGAGCGGCTACGCACTCGTCCACTCCATAGATATTTTATCTCAGAATTGGAGTGTGAAGACTCATTCGCTCGAATCGAACATCGTCTTGTCGAATCAAGTGAAACAAGAGATTCAGACTTGGGCAGATATTCAGTGGTTAACTCAAGGAGTACCACTGCAACTGCCGGATCCGAGTTTAACGATAATGACAGATGCGAGTCAAACAGGTTGGGGCGCAACTCTGAGCCCAACAGATTCAGGGTGCCAGGGTCTTTAGGATCCACAGTTCCTAACAAGTACATAAACATCAAGAGATGATGTCAATATGGCTTGCTCTACGTCAATGAATGAACATTCTTCAGAATTCGCATGTTCAAATTCTGTCTGACAATTCAACAGTAGTAGCGTATATTCGGAACCAGGGAGGCACTCATTCCATTCCATTATTCAGTTTAACAGAAAGGATCCTTCTGTTTGTCCTAGAGCATCAAGTTCTTCTATCGGTCCATCATATTCCGGGTCGTCTGAACGTTCTAGCGGACTCCCTTTCTCAGAAAGGTTGTATGGACTCTCAACAACGAGTATTCAATCAGATTTGCTACCAATGGGATCGTCCAATGGTAGACTTATTTGCGACGCATCTCAACTATCAGGTGCAGACGTATGCGTTGCCGTGTCCAGATCCTCGAGCATTTGCAGTAGACGCTCTCTCGATCTCTTGGGACGGAATGATAGGATGCACGTATCCTCCAGCGCCATTGATTCAACAGATATTGCTCAAGATAAAGCAATCTCACTGCAAAATTCTGTTGGTAGCATCTTTGTCACCCCAGAGATCATGGATAAATCTACTCAGGTGTCTGTTGTGGGACATGCTGCGGAAGTTTCCTCCACGAGAGGATCTTCTTTCGCAGGGGAAATCGCGCACACTGCATCACAACCTGCAAGGTCTCAACCTTCATGTATTTCCATTGTGCGGTCCTTCTTGCACGGCAAGCAATTTACAGGACGAGCAGTGGATGTAATTTCTAACTGTAGGATGACCTCCTCTTATGCTGCTAAGTGTAAGGTTTTCTCACAGTGATGTAGGGATCATTCTGTTGATACCTATGCACATCATGATAGTTTGCAGATTGGATCTGATGTCTCTCTATCTAGTTACTGAAAAACTTTTCGTTAAATAGACCTAGAACCCTTAGATTAATTCCTAAATGGAATTTAGCTTGGATTCTTCTTAAGCTAAAAGAAGTGCCATTTGAGCCTCTCGATACGGTGGACTTCAAATTCTTATCTTATAAGACAGCTTTCTCTTAGCCTTCTCTTCTGCTAGAAGAGTTAGTGAGCTTCAGACACTATCTGTTGATGATTCTCACTATCGTAGTGTAGGTAATACTATTGCCTTGACTACAAATGTTGGATTTTAGGCTAAAATCAGGCTCCTAATAAGTATCCGGAACCTATTGTTTTAAGGCTCTTCCGTCTTCAGACGGGCATAGGCCTTTACTCTGTCCTGTTAGAGCTATACGTATTTACAAATGTAGATCTGAGTTTATCAGAAAGGGACGTAAATGTTTCTTTCTGTCTCTGCTGCCTAATAGAAGGGACATTATGGTCCATTCTATTGCAAGGTGGATTCAATTAACTATCCGTACTGCTTATGAAAAATTATCTTCAACTCAGCAGTCTCTGCTTAAGATTTCGGCGCATGAAGTAAGAGCGCTCTCTACATCTTGGGCTTTTGCTATAGTGTTGCTGTTACCGATTTGATGAAGGCTGCATATTGGTCTCAGCCTTCTACATTCACAAGTTTTTATCTTAGAAATATTGAGTCCATTTCTGGCGACCTGCGTGTTTAGGTCCGTTATCTGTTGCTCAGAATGTCATCCACTAAACAGTTGCAACTATAGTTATGCAGGCTTTCTGTTACGGCAGCAACTCTGTCCTGCTGCCCTCTTTGCTCTGGGGTATTTGACCCAGGGTAAAAGGAAGGTGGGGGGGGGGGGGGTGGGGGGATGGGGGTGGGGGGGATGGTTAGGTCACCTGCTTTATAGTGAAAAGCAAGGGAATACCTCCTCTGGAATCAGTAATTCTGAGTCGGTGCCGGGATGGTTTTAAAGTGTAAAGCTAATTCATGTAATATTTTTAAAGTGTAGCTCGGTGTGTAACATTTGTATATGTCACGGATCATACAAGTGCGAATATACAACCCTCGGACACTTTTAAATGAGTATAAAGAGTCTCATTATCTGGACTGTCTTTATTTATTGGCTTTCCTTTAATAAGATTAGTTTAATGGATTATACTGGATGTTAATAGAGATCATTGATGTTATTGTGCTCAATTACGGAATGGTATTGTGTCTTTCTTTTTTGATACAAACAAGAAAGATACATGTAAAACCTGTTCTCCTCTTCTCCTTGAGGGATAATTCTGTTTACATGTAATTGAGTCTATTGGATTTTCCTTTATGTCCTAGGCCCTCCAGCCTTTTTTCTATTCAGCTAAGTCTGGGTCATTGGTACAGTATAAAAATGTTAAAAAATTTATAGTAATTTATATATTTTTTATACTTACCAATGACCCAGTCTTAGCTGGTGCCAACTCCTTAAATTATAGGGCCAAACACAAATTTTGCCCCCCCCCCCCCCCAATCCCCATGAGTTGGGAACTCATACCTCCCCGCTGATTACATAACGCTTACCAGGCACTGCTTGTAAGAATGACTTTTGGAGCCAATTTCGAGACCTCCTTGACACTGCGCATGCGCAGTGGATAAAAGGTATGGAGGACCACATAGGACATTGAAATTTCGGTTTTTGATGCAAATTTGGGATTGGGGGGCAAAATTTGTGTTTGGCCCTATAATTTAAGGAGTTGGCACCAGCTAAGTCTGGGTCATTGGTAAGTATAAAAAATATGTAAATTACTATAAATTTTTCAACATTTATAAAATTATTTTATGTTTCCCAATTTCGGGACATACATGTATGCCTGACGTCATCATTTTTAAAAAATGATTATTCGACTGTTTGTTAAGTATTCCTTCCCTATCCTTCCATGAACCCTTCCTGTTAAACTCTTAAGCTTTTTGGCTAATTTTTATTGATATTTTTTATTAAATTTCTTAGGTGTTTATCATTTATTACAGAATATTATTCTGTTTCTTCCCCAGGGTTACGTCCTCACCCGAGTCAGGTGTCGCAGTACGTTGTTGGCGGTGAGGTTCTGAGGATCAGAGCCTATCACCGTGTTTTAATTCATTCTGTCAGTTTCTATTTCAGAGGAACATGAACATGGTGATGATATTCTGACACCCATCCTAGTGTGTTACCATCGTCGTCGTGCTCCATGGAGCATATAGAGCTAGCTGCACTGCCTTTTGTTAAAGGTTTTAATCTCTTGCAAGCAGCTAGCTCGACCAATGAAGCGGTACTCTGGCCGTGGGCGCCATGATGCCAGGTAAGTCTGTTGCGGTCTAAGAAGTGGATTGCGTAGAGCGAGCACTATAATATAAATAGCACACCCAGCGACGACGGAAATGGGGAGGAAATAGGGAGGAAGGGAGGAAGTCAGCAAGTTCTTGTACTCGGCGAGGTCTGATAGACCGCGAGTGGGAGAGGCCCTGCTGTTTTGAGAAGCCGGAGCATATGTCCACCCTCCACTCTGGGTGCTCTGTTTAGTCTGCAACCGGGGTCGGCTTCAGTCAAGGCTTCCTCCGCTACAGTTCACAAGGCCGAAATGAAGTTTTGTGGTTGGAAACTTGCACGAGACGGAGCATATGTCCACCCGCCGCTCAGGATGCTCTGTCTAGTCTGCAGCCAGGGTTGGCTTCAGCCACGGCTTCCTCCTCTAAGCACACACAACTGAATCGTAGCTACTCGACTTCGGATATTCAGCCTGTTGCACAAAAAAGGAACCAGTCTTCGCCCGTGAAGTCGGACCATCCGGTAGCTAGGGAGACGAGGCCGTGATCATCGGGATGTTTGGAGAAAGGATCCGTTTCCGACACACCGTTCCAGGAGCAGCATGCGGCTAAGAAACGGAAGAGTGCTGCTCGTCAATGATGGACTTGCTGTCACAGATTGCGCAGCTGATCGCAGAACCCCAGCAAGTGCAGATGCAGCCTCTTTCAGACTCAGAATCTGAGCTGTCGGATGGTGCTGGGTCGGTCCAGTCATCTGTTCACGCAGATGCAATGGACCGAAATTCGCAACTGATTCTCTCGCATGGTGAACGGGATAAGGAAGAGGATTACCCTTCCCTTTCGGAACAGTACATGGTTGCGATGGCTTTCATCCATCAATACTACCTTGATTTTGTTCCACCAAATCAGAATGCTGCGATTATGAGAGAAACCACTGGCATCGTTAGGTCCAGACAAAGGAGGAAGTCCTTTCTTTTCTGGTTCAGTTTATGCAGGTATCGCAGGCCTTCGGTCATATAGACGATGCCGTATTTATCCTCTTGAGTGCGAGGAAGAAGGTGGTTTCTTATCTTCATCTACCGTATACATACCGTTTTTTGGACCATGTTCATTTAAAAATGATCGGGGAAGATGTTCAGAGAGTTCTTCTGCATTTGTATGAGCAGACCGGGGATCTGGAGGTATCCTTACCTGTATCATTCACTATTTGCTCAGACACAATTGAGACAGCATTTTCTTCAAATAGAACGAATTTGGATGTTATTTCTTACACAGATCACCTTACAAGGGCTGTGGCGCAACGTCTCAAGGGAAAGGAATTTGAGGACAGTCGTACCTCTCTTAGAGTTCTTTCCAGGGCAATTATGTATACCACGTATAACTCCACCCAAACAGTGGCTAATCTGGAGTTAATCAGGCGTGATACTGCCCTTGCATCGTCATCACTGATAAGATGACAAGGTGAAAAGCTCTCTCCGAGTTGTTTCGGTTTCCGAACATTTTATTTTCGACGACTAGCTTTCGTTAGTCTATGAACAGGCTACTAAGAAAGCATCTAGTGCTCTGCTTTTGAAGTCGCCGTATCAATGACCCACTTCAGCAGACAAGAGTAAAGGAGGGCGTTCCAGACAAAATCGTCAAAAGAAAACTCCTCACGAGGGTACAAAAAACCCTTTTATAATTACTCTGGAGGTCGTCAGTATAGCAACTCGGGAAAGGGGCGTAGATCTGATCGGGACTATAGGTCAGACGCCCTAGGCCGACGAGACGAGGTTCCTCTTCCCATAAGCCTCACAGGTCATACAGGTGATGGTTTAGACCTCTATTGCTGGCCAGTTGGTGGAAGGTTATCCAGTTCTGCAAAAAACTGGATAATAATCACGGAAGATCAGTGGGTGAGAAGTGTAGTCTCGGACGGCTTACGTCTATCATTCCGAGCAAAAACTCCTCTAACAAGTTGTCCGCATTGGACAAATCTTCCATCAAATTCTTGCATAAGAGAGTTTTTCCTACCGGGGTTATAAGCTCTCTTATCAAAGGAAGCAATACAGGTCATCAAGAATCAGGATTCTCAAGATTTTTACAGTCACCTGTTCCTCGTACCAAAGCCAGACGGTACGTTCCGACCAGTAATAGACTTGAGCTGGATAACAAGCTTATCATGGCTCCAAAAAAATATTTATAGAGACCACTGGGTCGGTAAAAGTGAGCGTTCGAGTGATTGACTATGTGGCAGGCATAGATTTAAGGATGCATACTTTCATGTCCTGGTACATCCGGCATTATAAAAGGACCTGCTGTTCGCCATACAAGGGAAGGTGTATCAGTTCAGAGCAACATGCTTTGGTCTGAATCTGGCCCCCTAGGCATTTACTCAAATAAAGAACTCAGTAATGTCATACTTACGAGCTCATTCGTCTGCGGTAACGTCAACTTACTTGGACGATCTTCTACAGGGATACAGCAACAGTATTATCCTTCAGAACGATGTTCAGGGTCTGCTTCTATTACTCTTGACGTCTCGGTTTCATCGTAAATGAGAAAAAGTTGGATCTAGCTCCGTACAAGTTGTCTATTCACTTGGGAATGAGCTTTGAGACTCACAACAATCTGGTTCGTCTGCCGTTACCCAGAACAAAATTAGTCAGTTGTTATGCTCGTTTTTGTCTGCACTCGGACGCATTAATAGTGAGGGAATTCATGCGACTGTTGGAGCTGTGCGGAGAGGCTGTGGATCTCATTCCGATAGGCCGCCTGCAGGCACATCCCCTCCAGATATTCTTTACTCAGAACTGGAATGTGAAGACGCTTTTGCTTGAACCAGTATTGTTTTAACGGACCTAGTAAAACAAGGGTTCAGATTTGGGCAGATAGTCAGTGGTTAATTCAGGGAGTTCCTCTGCAACTGCCGGATCCGGCTTTCATGATTATGATGGATGTGAGTCTGACGGGTTGGGGAACGACCCGAAGTCCTGCAGTCTTCAAGTGTCAGGGTCTTTAGGACCCTGGATTCCGGGAGAAACACATAAACATCAAAGACATGATGTCAATTTGGCTAGTGCTACAACATTGGATTCACATAATAACGGACGTCCATGTTCAAATTTGGTTGGACAACTCGACAGTAGTAGCGTACATCGGAAACCAGAACGGCACCCATTCATTTCTGTTATGCCAATTAACGGAAAAGATTTTCCTATACGTCATGAATCATCATGTTCATCTTTCTGTCTGTCATATACCGGGTCGTCTGAACGTACTAGCAGACTCGCTCTCTCGGAAAAGTCGCCTGTCGCAATTGGAGTGGACGCTCAACAAGTGAGTATTTGGGCAGATTTGCTACCAGAGTGATCGCCCCATGATAGTTCTGTTTGCAAAGCAATGGAACAATCACTTACCATCGTTCGTGTCGCCATACCCAGACCATTGAGCGTATGCAGTAGACGCTCTGCCAATCTTATGGGGATGAATGATAGGATACACGTATCCTCCAATTCAGTTGATTATGTTTAAGATCAAACAGTCTCGTTGTGAATCTTACTAGTAGCACCTTTGTCGTCACAGAAACCTTGGAACAGTCTTCTTAATTGTCTGTTATGGGACGTTCCCTGGAAGCTTCCTCCACAAGAGAACCTTCTTTATCAGGGGAAGTTTTTGTTCTTCACGTCCTTCTCTGCCCAAAGTGGCATAATGGAGTCGGTTAGACATGAGGGAACCATTGCGGTTCCTATATTATTTTATGACTAACACAAAAACGATTAAGTAATGCAGGTGAGGAGGGTTCAATATGACTTTGAATCCCACCCTCCCCCCCCCCCCCCCCCCCCTGTTGTTGTTCGTCTATATGTCATATACAAGTGCATAATTCATCATAAATAAATTGCTAGTCTTTGGGTACCTCAGAGGCTGCCTAGCCAGTTAACTGGTATTCAGATGATTATATGCAGGATTTCAATGCTCACGTGCATAATAATGAATTATTAGGCAGACGCATTATTGTATGTTATGGACCTTAGAAATTATGAATTATTTCGGGGGCGGTCCGTGTCGAGCCTGTTAATCATAGCTACTTCCATTTCCAGATCCAGGTTTCTATTAATGTCGGTACTCAATCGAATACGCCTTGTTTACACTCTTGTATATTCGCACGTTTATACTGTCATAGATATCGAATAGTACATGTCGGGGAGTGTTGTTACTAGAATTTATTGTACGCCTGAATGGGGTCACCTGTGGGTTACCTCAGAATTGTGTTTACTTTCCAGAGACTGTTCATTGTGGTTCTATTGGACATGTGTATGTTATATATTATATCTCTGGTTTTCGACCTATTTGCTTATGCCCACTCCGGTGTATGTTATATAGCGGATGATATTAATTACCGAGATTGTCGCTATAGCCTTAGCTTCTGAAGTGGCATTAAGCACCATTTTAGTAATATTAATTAATACCTGAGTGCCTGTTTGACGAATATTTATATTGTTTTTTGGTACCCGCTTTTACAGATTCCAGAGTTTTCCCCTCTTTCTTTTTGAAGATTCCTTCGAAAGAAAAGTGGGGCGGGGGTGGGGGGAGCGATTTTTATTACCTCTCCTCTGGCTTGATAAGTATATAACTATGAGTGAAGCTGTTTTGTCTATAATTATATCCTGCATACAGCTGGAGTTTCATTGTATATGGCGTATGTTTGTGGGGGATATTCTCTCATTCTCAAATATGCCATCCTTATTTTTGAGGCTTAGTCCGGGCTAGCCTTAAAAATTGGGAACTTGTTACATCCAGTTAGCATAGTCTCCATGCTAAGTTTGCGGAATTACTTGAACTGGGCTCCTTTTTTATGATACGTCTTCTCTATTACTGTATAGAGAGACATACATGTAATTAGTCCCCTACTGGCATCGCCAGAGGGGACTATAGGTTTGCACTCCGTCCATCTGTCAGTCTGTCAGTCTGTCTGTCTGTCAGTCACACTTTAGTTTTCCGGAGTTTTTTTGGAAACGCTTCAACGGAATGATTTCATTTTTGGTAACCTACTATAGAATGATGACTAACAGATCAAGTTTCATTTGTACTCTGTCCATCCGTCAGTCTGTCAGTCAGTCTGCCAGTCATACTTTAGTTCTCCGGACCTTTTTTGGAAATGCTTCAACCGAATGATTTCATTCTTGGTAACCTACTATAGAACGATGACTTACAGATCAAGTTTAAGTTTCATGCTGTCTGCATTATACGTGTGTGAGTTATGCCCCTTGGAAATATGGAAAAGCACCAAAATATCAGTTTTCTGGACTTTTTTTGGAAATGCTTCAACAGAATTCATGCTGATCACATCTAGGTTATAACATTTGTATAATTATTAATGCTCATTAGTCCGGTAGGGGACATTGTATTGCTTCAGCGATACGTGTGCTCTTGTTCCTAATAATTTTAATTTCCTTTTACCTTGGATTACAGGATTGGAACTAGGTTGATCTACTAATTCTGAAGTCCTAGGCCCTTCACCTTTTTTACTATTCAGCTAGTCTGGGCCATTGGTTTACAGTGTAAAAATATTATAAATTCAAAGTAATTTGTATATTTTTTATACTTACCAATGGCTCAGATGGAGATGGCCCTCCCATTAGTGGGCACTCATTCCTCCCCGCTGAATTATTATGAAGGACTCTCTTCTACGAAGAATGATTTTGACGCCAATTCCGGTCACTTCCTGATGGCTGCGTGGAGAGTAAATGTATGGAGGGCCAGATAGGACTTTTAATTTTCGGTTTTGCAAGCAAATTTTGGGGATTGGAGGTTCAAAATTTGTGTTTGGCCCTTAATAACTTTGAATTAAGCAACAGCTAGTCTGAACCATTGGTAAGTATAAAAATATACAAATTACTTTGAATTTATAATATTTTTATACTGTACCAATGACCCAGACTTAGCTGGTGCTAACTCTAACAAAACCAGGGCCAAACACAAATTTTGCCCCCCAATCCCCAAAATTTGCATCCAAAACAAAAAGAAATCATGTCCTAAAGGACCTCCATACTACGCCTCTACTGCGCATGCGCAGTGACGCAGACGTCCCGAAATTGGCGCCAGTTATCATTCTCTGTTTGGCCCTTCATCAGTCAACATCTCACTGATCTTTGTGCTTGTAAATCTCAGTTTAAAGGATGCCAGACACGTAATTTTTGGAGAAAATGTGATTCTAAGGAGGATAGAAGGAGGAGAGGAAAAAGAAGTGACAAAAAATTAATCAGGGCTGTACTTAAAATTTTTTGATGAAATTATGTTAAGTTGCCTATTTTCGAGGCATGGGCCTCTTGTTGTCATTCTTGCTAAATGTTGCACTGCTTATTCAGTGTTTCCTCTCCCCTAGCCTTCTAAAGTCCCCCCTTGCAATTCTCCCATGCTTTTGGCATATTTTTGAGAAATTTCATTTCTAAAATTTCCTGGGAGAGTTGCTTGGTTACAGAATGTTTTCTGTTATTTTCCCCATAGTTACGTTTTCACCCATGGGTGTATAACGTTTGTGTTCTGCATCTTCCATCTGATGTTCTGCAGATTCTCCCCTGGGAGTCTCTGTTTTGCATCAGATAGAGTGTAATTTGATGACTGATTCCGGGCCAGTTTTTTCAGTGCCTGGAGTCATGTTTTCTGGTGTTTTTACACTGTTTGTTTACATTGGCAACAGCCTTTTTTGAGGGGGGCTGTTTGCCTTTGCTGTTGTTTATCTCACTATAAGATACATTTATATTATCCGTAAGTGTCTCATTAATTATTTAATATAAATTTAAAATTTTTGACCACACTTTGCCATCGGATCCATCGGGGCTCAATGTTACTTTTCAGCAACTTGGGCTTTGCTGAAAAAATATTTTTTCAAAATTATTTTGTTTTGCAATTGTTTTTTCATTTATTAATGGATCATGTTATTATGTATCTTTGTGTCAGGGGTTTTTGCGAGTAACTAGGACTTGTTGTTGTTCTTTCACAATGAAGGGACATTGTTCAAATTGTAATAGGAAGAAATCTTCCTCTGACTTTCATGATCATTGTATTAATTGTAGTCAGTGTTCTCGCATTAATCCCTGTCCTGTATGTGAATATTGGGATGAGAAACATTGGAAACGTGTGTCACGATATGTTGTTTCTGGAGAAAGGGCTATGCCGGCTCTTTCTCCGCAAGGTCACTCTACTCTCTCAGTTTCTATTTCAGAGGAACCAGAACAGGGTGATGTTTCCATGTTATCTTCTACAAGTGTGCGTCCGTCGTCACAAATGAATTCAGAGCTAGCGGCAAAAGTGCTCATGGAGATTAGACAAATGTCGTCCGCTAGCTCGCCCGGTGTAGCGTCCATTCACCGAATGGTTCGGCAGCCGGGTTCGTCCGATGCGGTCCAGGAAGAAATTTTGGGTGATGCGAGCACTATAAACATAATAGATGCACACCCAGTGACGGCGGATAGTAAGCGAGAACGGAGGAAGCCTTTGAGTCCGGTTCCTAGCTCGTCCAGGTCCAGCCGGGCCGCGAGCGAGAGAGGCCCCTCTCTCGTACAACAACATCTGGGACCAGATGTTGTGGTACAAAATGTGTCTTTAGCGGAGCATACGTCCGTCGCTCGGGACGCTCCGTTGTATAAGCAGTCCGCGGAGACTGTTAAGGCTTCCTCTTCTCGTCAGCGCACACGACCGCACCTTGGCTGCGTGATCGCCGATATATAACCAGCTTCGCCGATGAAGGATTCTTCGGCGACCAGGTCACACCATCCGGCAGCCAGGGATTCGAGACCGATGGACTCCGGACGTTCGCATAGGAAAAGTATGCGGGAGCCATCTGATGCGGAGCGGCCCTCGGCGAAGCAGCAAAAGACTGCGCCTCCACAGGTCTCGACGCCGGACATTCTTGTGCAGATAGCACAGCTTATCGCAGCATCCCAGCAGCCGACAGAAACGGTGTCGGATCGAGAATTATCCGACGGCGCTGGGTCGGTACGCTCCGCCGAAGCATCGGGGGCGGACGACCGGGAACATCATGAGGTCCGACCGGATGTGAAAGGGATACGGATGACTTGGAGCTATCCCTTTTTGGAACAACATAAAGCTGCAGTGAACTTCATCCGGCACTTTCTCCCTCAAGTTGTTCCGTCAGGCCAGACTGCTGCGGTTCCGGACAAGAGGATTATAGCGTCATTGGACTCTGAATTTTTTGAGCGGTTCAGGGACATCGCTCCCGAGTTTCCGTCGCAGTCCAATAATGTTGCAAGAACATTTGAATTATTGAACGACGCTATATTTAAACTTGCTTCCAGGACGGGGAAAGCAGGTTTCTTGTCTGCTAATACTCTCAACCTGCCTTTCATTAATGCAAGGAATAAATTCGATACGGCAGGACAGGGTATACCGAGAGTTCCTCTGCGTATGGACGACGAGGCGGAAGACTTAGAGCTATCATTACCGTCGTCGGCTTCTATTCCAACCGCAGTGTTGGAAACAGCTATTGCGTCTAACAGAGCCAATTTAGATGCCTTATCTTACGCAGATCACCTTACTAAGGCGTTATCACTGCGCCTTCAGGGGAAAGAGTTTCAGGATATACAATCCTCTTTAAGACTTCTTTCAAGGGCAGTAGCTTATTCCACGTGTAACTCCGCCCTTTCAGTGGCAAATCTGGAGTTGGTTAGACGTGACGCAGCCCTAGCTACATCCACACTAGTGGATACTAAGGTGAAGAACTCTCTTAGAGTCGCTTCGGTCTCAGGAGAACTTCTCTTTGACGGCAAGCTTTCTGCTATTTATGATAAAATTACAAAGAAAGCTTTGGATTCTCTGTTGTTCAAATCTGCTTCTAAGAAGTCGGATTCAGCAGACAAGAATAAGACAGGCACTTCTGGGTCTAATGCGCCCAAGAGAGTTTCCTATAGAGGTTCCGGTGCGTCCTCTTGGTCTTATTCAAGAGACCGTCAGGGTAGCGACTCTCGTTCGGGACGTCCTTCAGGCCGGGACAATCGGTCGGACGCCCCGAGGTCGACGGGGCGAGGTGCGGGTCGTGGAGGACGTGGTTTCTCCTGCCGCAGGCCTCGCAGGTCCAGGAGGTGATGGCTTAAACCTCTATCGCGTACCGGTTGGCGGAAGGTTGTCGAGCTTTTCACAAGAATGGGGGTCGATTACGGACGACCCTTGGGTGAGAGGAGTGACTTCGGAAGGTCTAAAGATATCCTTCAACGAAAGCCTCCATTAACTCGAAGTCCAAAGTGGACTCATCTTCCGTCAAATCCGCAGAAAAGAGACGCTCTGTTATCAGAGGTGCAGTCTCTTTTAATGAAGAACGCGGTAGAGGTCGTAGAAAACCAGGAATCTCCGGGATTCTACAGCCATCTGTTTCTGGTTCCGAAACCAGACGGCTCGTTCCGTCCAGTCATAGATTTGAGCTGGATAAACAAGCTGATCGTCGCTCCGAAGTTTTATATGGAGACGATTCGGTCGGTCAGAGCGAGTATTCGGGTGAACGATTATGCAACAAGCATAGATCTCAAAGATGCGTACTTTCACGTCATGGTACATCCAACATTCCGAAAGTACCTACGCTTCGCAGTCCTAGGAGTGGTGTATCAATTCCGGGCGATGTGCTTCGGATTGAATCTAGCACCCTGGGCTTTCACTCGGGTAATGAACTCGGTAATGATCTATTTCCGAGCTCATTCGTCTGCGGTGATGTCGGCCTACCTGGACGACATTCTTCAGAGGTACGGCAACGAGTTAACGCTTCAGAACGATGTTCAGAATCTTCTTCTATTGCTCCGACGTCTCGGTTTTATAGTTAACGAGGAGAAGTCGGATCTGGTGCCGTCCAAGTCATTCACTCATCTGGGAATGAGCTTCGAGACGCACAACAATCTCGTTCGTCTGCCGTTAACCAGAGCGAAATTAGTCAGTTGTTACGCTCGCTATTGTCTGCACGCAGACAAAGTCACGGCGAGAGAATTTATGAGACTCATAGGTCTGTGCGGAGCCGCCGCGGATCTCATTCCGATGGGGCGGTTACGCACACATCCTCTTCAAATTTTCTTGACTCAGAATTGGAGTGTGAAAATTCATTCGCTCGATGTAGACGTTCTCTTGTCAGATCAAGTGAAACAAGAGATTCAGACTTGGGCAAACATTCAGTGGTTAACTCAGGGAGTTCCGCTGCAGTTGCCGGATCCGAGTTTTACCATTATGACGGATGCCAGTCAAACAGGTTGGGGTGCATCATTAATCCCAACGGATTCGAGATGCCAGGGTCTTTGGGATCCGCAATTCCTGTGCAAGCACATAAACATCAAGGAAATGATGTCAATTTGGCTTGCGTTACGTCACTGGATGGACATTATTCACAATGCTCATGTTCAAATCCTATCCGACAATACGACAGTAGTGGCGTATATACGGAATCAGGAAGCACTCATTCAGTTTCGTTGTTCAATCTAACAGAAAGAATCCTTCTGTTTGCGCTAGAACATCACGTTCTTCTTTCGGTCCGTCACATACCGGGTCGTCTGAATGTGCTAGCAGACTCCCTTTCACGAAAGGGTCGCTTGTTGCCGTCGGAGTGGACTCTCAACAAACAAGTATTCAATCAGATTTGCTACCAATGGGAACGGCCAATGATAGACTTATTTGCGACACATCTCAACAATCAGTTGCAGACGTATGTGTCTCCGTGTCCGGATCCAAGAGCATTTGCAGTAGACGCTCTGTCGATCCCTTGGGACGGAATGATAGGATATGCGTATCCTCCAGCGCCGTTAATTCAACAAGTATTGCTAAAGATAAAACAATCTCAATGCAAGATTCTGTTGGTAGCATCTCTGTCGCCACAGAGACCGTGGATAAATCTACTCAGGTGTCTGTTGTGGGACCTACCGCGGAAGCTTCCTCCACGAGAGGATCTTCTTTCGCAGGGGAAATCGCGCCAACTCCATCACAACCCGCAAGGTCTCAACCTTCACGTTTTTCCGTTGTGCGGTTCTTCTTGCATGGCAAACACTTACAGGACGAGCAGTGGACGCGATTTCTAACTGTAGGAGGACCTCCTCTTCGCTAAACTATGCGGCTAAGTGGAAGGTTTTTCGTCGTTGGTGTAGGGATCATTCTGTAGATATATTCGATCCCTCTATACCAGACATTGCAAACTTTCTAGTATACTTGTTTGACGAAATCAAACTGCAGCCTGTTACTATAAAGGGTTATAGATCTATGTTATCTGATACCTATGCACATCATGATAGTTTACAAATTGGATCTAATGTCTCTTTATCGAAGTTGGTTAGAAACTTTTCGATAAATAGACCCAGAACTCTTAGATTAATTCCTAAGTGGAATTTAGCTTGGGTTCTTCTTAAATTGAAGGAAAAGCCATTTGAACCTCTTGGGACAGTAGATTTCAAATTCTTATCTTATAAGACAGCTTTTCTCTTAGCTTTCTCTTCTGCTAGAAGAGTCAGTGAGCTTCATGCACTGTCGGTGGATGATTCTCACTATCGTAGTGTTGGGAACACTATCACCTTCACTACTAATGTGGGTTTTTTAGCTAAGAATCAGGCTCCTAATAAATATCCGGAACCTATTGTTATTAAGGCTCTTCCGTCTTCAGACGGGCGTAGGCCTTTACTCTGTCCTGTTAGAGCGTTACGTATCTATAAACAGAGATCTCAGTTTATCAGAAAGGGACGGAAACGTTTCTTTCTGTCTTTGATGCCTAATAGAAAGGACATTTCGGTCCATTCTATTGCTAGATGGATTCAATTAACTATACGTACTGCTTATGAAGATTTATCTTCTTCTCAGCAGTCTGTGCTAAAGATTTCTGCTCATGAAGTAAGAGCTCTTTCTACTTCCTGGGCTTATGCTAATAGTGTTGCTATTACAGATTTAATGAAGGCTGCTTATTGGTCTCAGCCATCCACATTTACGAATTTTTATCTCAGAAATATTGAGTCCATTTCTGGAGACCTGCATTGTTTAGGTCCGTTATCTGTTGCTCAGAATGTCGTCCACTAAACAGTTGCAACTATAGTTATGCAGGCTTTCTGTTCCAGCAGTGACTCCGTCCGGCTGCCCTCTTCGCTCTGGGCTATTTGACCCAGGGCAAGGGGAGGGGGGGGGGGCAGGTGTTCCCTTAGGTCACCTGCTTTATAGTGAAAAGCAAGGGAATGCCTCCTCCAAGTCAGTATTTCTGAGTCGCTTCCGGGATGGTTTTAAAGTGTAATATTAATGTTAAAATTCATTCATGTCTTATTTTTAAAGTGTAGCTCGGTGTGAAGCATTTGTATATGTCAAGTGTCAAACGGGCTTTAATATACAATACTCGGACACTTTTAAATGACTATAAAGAGTCTCAATTCTCTGGACTACTTTATTTATTGGCTTACTTTAAAAATAATTAGTATAAGGGTTATACTGGATGTTAATAGAGAACATGAATATTATTGTGCTCAATTATTAAGGGTAGTGTATCTTTCTAATTTAATATTAAATAAGAAAGATACATGTAAAGCCTAATACTCCTTTTCTCCTTAAGGGGTTACCTCTTTACTATATAGTTGAGCTTATTGGATTTTCCTCTATGTCCTAGGCCCTCCAGCCTGTTTACTATTTAGCTAAGTCTGGGTCATTGGTACAGTATAAAAATGTTAAAAAATTTATAGTAATTTATATGTTTTTTATACTTACCAATGACCCAGACGGGGATGGCCCTCCCTGGAGTTGGGAACTCTTGCCTCCCCGCTGAGTACATAGCGCTGACCAGGCACTGCCAGTAAGAATGATAATTGGCGCCAATTTCGGGACGTCTGCGTCACTGCGCATGCGCAGTAGAGGCGTAGTATGGAGGTCCTTTAGGACATGATTTCTTTTTGTTTTGGATGCAAATTTTGAGGATTGGGGGGCAAAATTTGTGTTTGGCCCTGGTTTTGTTAGAGTTAGCACCAGCTAAGTCTGGGTCATTGGTAAGTATAAAAAATATATAAATTACTATAAATTTTTTAACTTTTATACTATAAACTAAAGCCAACATCATTCTTTGTTTGTCCCTAAAGTCAGCAACAATGAACTGACACATGTGCTTTAAAATCTCCTTTTTTGAGGATGCCAGACACACATCAATGCAAGAATAGGTGGATCCAAGGCTGTTATTGGATGATGGAAGTGTTCAACGGTGGTTTTAGATGTTCAGGGCTGTAACTTTATAATAATTATAAAATTATTTCATGTTTCCCAATTTTGGGACATACGCCTAACGTCATCATTTTTGATAATGATTATTCCACTGTTTGTTAAAGATTCCTTCCCTCTCTTTCCATGAACCCTTCCTGTTAAACTCTTAAGCTTTTTGGCTATTTTTTATTGAAATTTTTTATTAAATTTCTTGGGAGTTTAACATGTATTACAGAATATTTATTCTGTTTTTCCCCATGGTTACGTCCTCACCCTAGAGGTGTTAGGTCGTTTAGTCTTGCATCTTTTATCTGTTGTATAGTTTTTTCTTCGTATGAAGATCTAGCATTGCATCTGGTAGCATTTAAATTGATTTCTGACTTTGGGCCTTTTTGTGTGCCTGATGTTTTGTTTCCGGTTTTTAGCTCAACTTGACAAAGTCAAGCTGAGCTATTGCCATCACTTCTTGTCCGTCGGCGTACATACGTACGTACATATGTTACTATGTTAGTACGTTAGTACGTACGTCCACAATTTCCTTTGGCACACCTCACAGGTCGCATTTATGATCAGATTACTTTGAAACTTGGTATGCTTGTTTGGGCTGACCTCTAGATGGGAGCTATCGATTTTCTTCAATTTCCATCAAAAAATGTTGCCGCGGCCAATGTTCTCAGAACTTAGTTTAGTCAAACCTCAGTATTTCCCTTTGGCACACCCTACAGGGCACATTTATGATTGGATCACTTTGAAACTTGGTATGCTTGTGTGGGGTGACCTCTCGATGGGAGCTATCGATTTTCTTCCATTTCCATCAAAAAATGTTGCTGCGGCCAACATTCTTAGAACTTAGTTTAGTCAAACCTCAATATATCCCTTTGGCACACCCTACAGGACACATTTATGATTGGATTGCTTTGAAACCTGGCATGCTTGTGTGGGGTGACCTCTAGATGGGAGCTATCGATTTTCTTCCATTTCCATCAAAAAATGTTGCTGCGGCCAACGTTCTTAGAACTTAGTTTAGTCAGACCTCAATATTTCCCTTTGGCACACCCTACAGGGCACATTTATGATCAGATTGCTTTGAAACATGGCTTGCTTGTTTGGGGTGACCTCTAGATGGGAGCTATCGATTTTCTTCCATTTCCGTCAAAAAATGTTGCCGCGGCCAACGTTTTTAGAACTTAGTTACTTAGTTTAGTCAGACCTCAATATTTCCCTTTGGCATACCCTACAGGGCACTTTTATGATCGGATTGCTTTGAAACCTGGCATGCTTGTTTGGGGTGACCTCTAGATGGGAGCTATCAATTTTCTTCCTTTTCTGCCCATCAAAAAATGTTGCCGCTGGCAACGATCTTTGAACTTAGTTTTGACAGGTATCAATATATTCCTTCGGCATGCCCTACAGGGCACATTTATGATCAGATCGGTTTGAAACTTTGTATGCTTGTTTGGGGTTTCCTCTAGATGGGAGCTATCGATTTTCTTTGATTTCTGTCAAAAAATGTTGCAATGACCTTCGATGAACTTAGTAAAAACTTAGTGCAGTTAAGCATCAATATTTCCCTTTGACACACCTGCAGGGCACATTTATTGCAATATCTATTTGGTTGAATATGAGTGAACCTGGGGCTATGCCCGGTTCAATAAATTTACTTAACGATTCTTGAATTGCATGTATGGATTCTTACGTAAGTCTTTTTAATTTTTTCATATTCCTTCTGGTGGTGGTTCTGTAGATATCATTTAAGATATAACAAATTTTCTACCACTATTTTGGAGGGTTGGGGGATTTGTTGTCAGTCCTCTCGAAAGTAAGCATAAATGGCATAGTGTTTACCTTTGCCTCACATTTTAACCTTTGGCGTACAGAAAGCAAGTGATTGAGAGGTCATAAACTCACCAATTCTGGAAAATTTGTTGAAACCGAAAATCTTGCTTTTTTTGTTAACGCGGCAGTTCGGTTTCGGTTTTGGAAAAAAAAAAGTGAACTGAACTGAAAAACTGTTAAACTGCCCAGCCTTACTGTAGGCGTGGGTGGATAGAGTGTTTCACAGACCGATGATATTGTGATATCAGACTTTTGATTTTGAAAAATGCTGGAACTCAATAAAATATGCACCTGGTTTCAAATTTTGTTTTTGTGCACCTACCAGGATTTGATGGTTGCTCCTTGGAATGGGTTTGCTGTGCTCTTTCCTACAATGAAACATAAGCTATTGTTAGGAAAAAATAAGTTTTATCTTAGTTAGTTAACCCTTTACCTAACTCAACTATAAATGATACACTTGCACAAAAATTTCAAAATAACTAAATATTCTAATTTTTGCCTAAAAACTATAGCTTTCATATATGACCTCTCATATGACCTCAGTTAGTCCACTCCAATGAAGGTTCATAAGCTATGTTTTGGAGGCAAAATTTATCAAACTATATAAATTTGAATATTGATTTTTGTAAATAACTTTGACCATTACAATCGGTGAAGGTTTATGTAGATAAAAATGGGTATTTTCTTCACTTGTAACTTATGTTAGGTGATGGGTCATTATATCTGTCCAGGTTATTGAAATAATCAGCTGCCTGGTTATTTATGATAGGGTTAACCCTTGCTTGCTAGAGTGCTAAATTATTTTTACATCCATGTTTCCTGTGTAACAAGTCTGGGCATTGAGAGGTTTATTTTTCCTAAATATTAAACTGTTTTAGTTTACTGAAGAATGCATATAATGATAATAAAACAATTTAATAATTTGGAACAAAGTCCATATAATAGAGATGAATAATCTGCAAAACTATGACTAAAGGCAGAAGCCACTATAGTGGCTTCCAGCACTCAACCAGTTAAAGCCTTAGTTTGACTTGGATCACTTTTTTATGCAATTGGTATCCCAACATTAGTCTGTGTGTTAACTTCCAAATTATATTCCTTGAATTTCTACAGTTGTTCCTAGGCAAGTCTTGGCTGCTGAAGGCAGCCAAAACTTGCCTATAGCGGGGGAGGAATTCGTCACATACAGGTGAATTGTGCACTTGGTGATACCTTCTTGAAATTTGGCACACTGTTAGTGTAGGCTATGAGGTTCTCAAAAACGATCGGCTACAAGTTGACACCGACCGGTGGCGACCAGTAGCGGCACAATCCAAAATGGCCGCCAGCGGCTGAAGGGAACCTCCTTTTCGACGGTCTACCGACTATACATCCGATTGTAAGGGCGCGAAAGTGAACTCTGATCCACGCACGTGTTGGAAACAGACGTGGGAGATGATGTAGAATAAAACGAGATTCTCTATACGGACGCATCAATTTCTTGGAACTTGAAAAGAGCGTTGTTTCTCCGGGATCAGCGTCATTCAGGCAAACCTGAATGACGCTGATCCCGGAGAAACAACGCTCTTTATGAAGCAGTCTCTTTGCCATACAATCTCTTGTTTGGCGTAATTCCGCAAGCAATTCTGATTTGTCTGTCGAAATTAATTCGAGAACGCGATTGTTCACAAAAATCATTCACAGAATGAGTGAGAATCCTCTTCGTGTACGGACTAGTACTGACTGGGAACGTTGTTGCTTTTGCCAGCAAGACAGTTCCAAGAAATTGATGCGTCCGTATAGAGAATCTCGTTTTCATGACGCCTATAAAGCTATTGAGGAAGACATAACGCGCTTCCTAGATAATGGCGTTGAGCTTCCATATAATTTGACCATTGATTGTTTGATGAGAGAGAGTGATGAGTGTATGTCGATGTCACTGTTGACGAATAAGGCAATATATCATAAGACATGCCGTGACAGTATTCGGACTCACATCGTACAGCGCGTGCTACACAAGCGAGAGCGAAATGAGGCAGTGGCATCCTGCTCCACGCTGAGTCCTAAAAGAACACGGACAAGTTTTGAATCTGGCTGTGACAGGAAACTGCCCCAGTGTGTTTATTGTCACAAACGCGAAGGTGACAGCAGTGAGCCTATTTGCAGATCAATGTCTGATAACAATAAACTCAAAATTATGGCAAAGGAAGCCGAGAACTGGGTTGTTTTTTCTCGGGTCAATGCAGCATTTGATTCCGCTGCTAGTGATCTTTACTATCACAAAACCTGTTATTGTAAGCTTGCCAATGAAGCACGAGCGGCTAAATCTAAAAAGTCGAAGAACGCCGAACATTCCGCGTCAGGCCTGCCCTATGACCCTCTCGTTATGGCAGAGCTCATAACATTTGTTGAACACAACGATTCCGCGATGAAGCTTGTCGATCTCAAGAATCTGTACAGTCGGAGGTTGAAGCAAGTCGGTTCTGATTGGCTTAGTGAAGAAATACATTCCACTCGATTCAAAGAACATTTGTTGCAGAAATTGGGCGATGGCTGGGACGCCTTCACACAGGGTAGAGATGTGTTTATTTCAAGTAGGTTTCGAGTTGGCTCCTTGTTGTCCGAATCTTTAACTCGTATAGTGTCTGAGGAAGAGGCAAAAAAGATAGTTGATGTGGGTCTTCTTCTGCGTAAACACATACTCATATCTCAAGCTCCTTTCACGGGATCATTTTCATCTTATTGCTTGAGCGAGCCTGTACCCAACTCACTCCTGACTCTTCTTAGAGTTCTACTTGAGGGCACATGTAGTATACAGAACTTAGGCGATGATGAGACTGTTAATGCCAAGACTCGAGTGGCTTGTACTATTTCACAGATGTTGATCAGCAATTCAGCGAAACGCTCCGAACATGCACAAAATGTTCACCAGAGACGTGACAGAGAAACTCCAATGCCTCTTTATGTGGGTTTGAAGTTGCATGCCCATGATCGTATGAAAAATCTTATCAGAGATTTTCATCAAATGGGACTCTCTGTCTCTTATGATCGCGTAATGGATGTTCGCAGGAGTTTCGCGAGAGCTGTTTCACTGCGGTTCAAGAACGAAGGTGTTGTAGTCCCAGCTAACTGCAAACGTAATGTTTTCTCGATAGGAACCACTGATAACATTGATGTATCTGGTAGATCTGATATGCATGGTACGTCCATCACACTCATTGGTCAACTGAGCAGGGACAATGTGGGTACTGATCCCCCACCACTGAGTTTAGATGTTCCAGAAGACACACAAATTGAACTCCCAGACGACTATGCATTTGTTCCTTTCGTTGAAGACTTTGGTGGGGACATCAGGCTTGAATCTCCAGATGAATGTAATGTACGGCCCAATGAATATGCAGATTTGAACGTGGGAGAGAATGACTGGTTGTCTCATGTGTCACAGATCAGCAATAAAGGGAAGGTTGATGGCAGCTGGCAGCTTGATGAAGTCCCTGTGACCTTTTCAGGCTTCTTTTCAAAACATGAAGATCAAGACAATGTCAAACCTCGTGCAGTTATTGGGGTATTCCCTGTTTTCAGTGAGCAGAAAGCGGACTCACTCAGTATGCAGAAGCATGCTATGTATGTGGTCAGGGAAGCTACTGCTTTCGTAAACCCCGGCCAGATACCTGTCATTGAAGGTGACTGTCCGTTGTATGCCAGGCAGAAAAAATGTCAATGGCTGTTCCCAGAGGAGATAGGTGAGGATCGAATGGTGTGTATGATTGGATTCCTGCATCTTGAAATGTGCACCCAAGAAGCTGGTGGTAAGCTTATGGGTGGTTCTGGTTGGGAGCGAATGTTTCACCTCGCAAAGATATTCACACCCGGTGTAGCATCATCCCTACTTGGTGGGAAACATGTCAAGAGGACGCGACAGGCATATCTTCTCACTCTAGCTTGGCTTGAGATCCTCAGAAAGAATGCTTATGAGATTTACTGTCAGCAGACTGGGCCCCATGAGTCATTTGAAATGTGGGAACAGAGGATTCTTTCACAATCTCCAACTGCGCGCTATTGGGGTGAAATCGTTCGGAACTTTCTCTTGACAAGCTGTCAATTCGTTCGGAACCAACGAATCGGTAACTGGCCTGGTACACTGTGTTCTATCGATGAGTTGTGCAGTTACTTTTTTGCCCTAGGACATACAAATTATTGTCGGTGGGTCCCCGTATTTCTGAGAGACATGTCTCAGCTACCCAGGCGGCATCCTTCAATCCACAACAAATTCATGGAAGGCCATTTTGTGGTCCAGCGTAGTGAGAGGAAGTTCAGTATGATGGGTTTAGATCAGAGCCAAGAACATAGTATCCAACTACTCAAAGAAGACAGTGGTCCAAAAGGTCTCTATGGCCAGGCTGAAGAGAAAGTCGTTATTGAGCTTTCAAGGTCAGAAGTTCTGCGTGTTATAGATGAGTATGAATATGCAAGTTTCCACACAACATCATCAGATAACACGGAACACCCGGAAAGTTCGGTATCAGAGCAGAAAAAATTTCTGAATCAATTGAAATCTCTCCTCGATCTGGTGAATCAGGGACTCATTATCAACCCTTATGATGAAACTAGTGGTCAGCTGGTGACATTAGATACTGGTGAATATATGGACCCCGAAGTTAGTAAGAGTTTACGGTCATTACCCGAAAGGGGCAAGCATTTATATTCCACTTTCTTGAAGGAAAGGCTTGTGGAATGCACCGTACCCCTGAATGATGTTATTCCCAAGGCAAATATATATACCTTCCTTAACCCACCCCCAGCCAACCTGGACAAAGGCCGAGACAAACTCATGTCAAGTAAAGCAACTGCCGCAATAGTTACCCAGATGTTCGTTTCACTGCAAGCCCGGCCTGATTCAAACATGGATGAGTTTTTCATGCACGAGAATGCACGTGATCCGCCAGCATTATCCGATAGAGGTAAGCTACGGAGTGGGACAAAATCTCAAATTCTCAATTGTTTACCAGCTATTCCTGCACAAGGGAAGAATTCAGCAGCTAGACAAGCTTCAGTTGTCATCTTGGATATGCCTGCTGTAGTCCATGTAATCAAACCACAGAAAGCGGATCTGTTTGGAGAATATGCTCGATTGCAATTATTGCCATACATCGAATCTCTGATTAACACGAACACCACAAGGGTTGATGCGATCTATGACTGTTACCCCGAAGGCAGTTTGAAGAATCAGACGCGAGCAAAACGCCTCGGTGAGACAGCAGTTAGGTTGATACGGGTGTCCGAGAACGTCCCTTTACCTAAAGGGAAGAATTGGCAGGCATTCTTGAAAGTTAGTGAGAATAAAGACGAATTTTTCAAGTTCCTGTCTGCTGAACTGCTGAAATTAACATCAACATCCGAGTACCAGTTGTTAACGACATCAGGAGAATATGTACTATGCAATAAGGATGTTAGCTTATGTGACATATCTCCATCGAACCACGAGGAAGCAGACACGCGCATGATGCTTCATCTCAACCATGCAGTCTCACAAGGTCACAAAATAGCTTTTCTTCGCACGGTTGATTCTGATGTCGTCATTCTGTCTTTGCACCATTTCGCAACATTCCGTGACCTTGGACTCAGTGAGCTGTGGATTGGGTTTGGAATTGGAAAGGCATATAAAGATATGCCAATTCATGAGATAGCTTCACAACTTGGACCTGATTACTGTAAGGCCCTGACTTTCTTCCACGCCTTCACAGGTTGTGATGTAACATCCAGCATGCTCGGCATTGGGAAGAAGACAGGATGGAATGCATGGATGAATTTTCCCGCATCAACTGAAATGATGATAGAATTGACTGAGAATCCGCAAGTCTTTTCAGAGGATTCCCCTCATATGCAGCATATCGAAAAACTCACCATACAGATGTACAGTAACAGTTGTGTCAGTACACGTGTCAATGATGCGAGACGGCATATGTTCACACATGGCCTTAAGTCTATGGAAAACATCCCGCCCACCAAAGCAGCTCTGTATCAACATGTAAAAAGGGTAATTCTTGTGTCATCTTTCATTTGGCATCGTGCTCTGCAGAAACACTTATGTGTGCCAGACCCATCACAGTACGGATGGGAGTGGAATCCACGTCTCAATATTCTGGTCCCATTTTGGACTCACCTAGGAGACGCAAGTGCTGCATGTGCACTGATGCTCCACTGTAGTTGTGCCAAGGCCTGCAAGGGCAATTGCAAATGCTTGAAAGCTGGATTAAGGTGCACACCTTTGTGTAAGTGTGAAGGTGGCTGTTGTAACAATATTGAGTAGTATACTGTCATGTTAGGACCAGTCATCTCCTATTCTGGTATTTTTTTTTCCATTTTCGGCCAGTTAACACATGTCATGTTTCTAGTTGAGTTGATTTTGCTAACAAATGTTCATCCCATGTGGCTTGCTACATTGTCCGGGGTATAGGAATACAGTTTTAGATTTCGGAAAATAGTCTGTTATTTACTGCACAAGACGGTGTTAATTCATGCATAGCATGATACAATATCCCCAACTATTTTGCCTCTGTACAACAGTTGATACCTTCGTTCACCCGTGTGTTCATCTATGGTATCCTTGTCTTTCTCTGGCCATAGGCCACATGTGACTAGTCAGTTCCTACTCCATAGCAAATCAACTTGGAAATCCTTCATCTTGTAGCGCACTCATGTCTCAATGAATCCATACCTGAGTTGATCTAATAAATCTAACGTAAGGTATCAAATTGCCATACCGGATCATATTTCGATAAGTTATTCGCTAAAACATTTCGACCACTCATCGACATCAAAGGTCATGTTTTGGCTCCCAGTGGTGGCTATATCTCTATATCCCTGGTAAAGTAGCATACCATGAGGGATGGGCATTAAGTGTCGGCAACATTAATCCTGACTTGGAACACACCACATCTTAACTGGCCGAAAATGAAGAATACTACTTGTAGTCAAAAAATATTCCTGTACCTCGAATGACTGCAAACATACACTCACCCCTTCTAGTCCCATTTTGCCAATGTTCTATACTGGCAAGATAACATTGTATAATTAACAACGGGAACTAATGCATCCCGAGTTCATTCCAGCACTGCCCTTGCTGGCAGACGTGTCGCTATGGTGTTGAGATTGAACCAGAACTCCTCTAGAAATTTGATAGTTTTATTTTCTTAGAAAATAAATCTATCGAAAATGCCGGAAGTTGAGAATAGACTGTCACTTTAATTGGATTATCAAATGTCCAAGTATCCCCACTGCTGCATACTATCGAGTACCCTTGTTCATGTGTTGACAGGAATCTCTCATACCATGTTCATTTGACCATTGCATTCCCGAGAAACATTCAACACTAATTTATCTACGGACGGACGATCATACTGACAGTCAGACACACAGACGCACACATCGACGGAAATTCTGATCCCATTATCCATTAATCTTCCCCCCAACTTGTTCCAAGGGCTTCACTCCATCATTCACATCAATTACAGCACATGTATGGTGTTAGGTTTGGAGCTTCAGTTGTGCGATCGGCGAAAATAGCTTTTTTTCGATCCGCTTGGCGGCCATTTTGGATTTCGCTGCTAGTGGTGGCTAGAGGATGGTGCCAACTTGTAGCCGATCGATTTTGAAATCTCTGATGCCTACCCTTACATCATGCCAAATTTCAGGAAGGTATCACCAAGTGCACAATTCTAGCGAATTCCTCCCCCGCTACTAGGAACAACTGCAAAGCCACACTATTTAGCCTGTCAAAGTATAACAGAATTGTATAAAAATCTTCAGGCCTCTAAGAGTTAAGCTAAAGTGAAAACAAATTTGTTTTAGGTAAGAGCATTGTGTGAAACAGTAGCTTCTGGTATTCAGCCTCTACAGAACTTGAGTGTGATTCAGTACCTTAGTGATGATAGTGAAAAAAGAGCAGAATGGTGCCGACATTGGATAGACAAAGGGTTCACAGGTCAGTAATAATATCAATTTGTATTGACATACAGTTTAGAGCTGTCAAAAAATCACAAACTCACTTATGCCATTTTGTAAAGAGAAAAAGAGTTGCTAAGATTTGAACCCCTCTGACATTTGGCACCAGCCCCCTAGCAAAACTATACTGATATCCATACACCACTTGGAAACCGTCCTACCCAGGATCTATTGTCTGCCGAATGGTCAAGCCTTTAAATTCCCCAGAATAGCGATGGTAAATGCTGTGCCCAAATAATGTAATCATGCTCAAATTATGTGATGTTTAAAAGTTGTTTTCTAATTTTTGCAATGTTTCACCATATATAGTTTTGTGAAGTTTGCCTAATGCATACTTTTTATCCACCCACCTGCCGAATCAAAAAATGCAACAAAGTTCAGTGAAAATCAGTCTGCATTGACACTGTTGTATATGACACTGTCGATGTAGTTTGCTTTTCACTGGAAAACTCTGTTTGGGCATGTACTCAAAGCTTGAGATCTAATATATTTATATTGGTGATGTTTGCTACTGGTATTAACTCTTTGAACCCTGGTGGTATGATCCGTGTCAGTTCAATAGCGACAATTGGAAGAGTCCATATTCATTATTTGGGGGTAGACCAATTAATAATTTCAACGTGCAGATTCCAGGCTGCATGTCGAAAATATTGATTGATCTACCGGACACATTCACTTCATAGCCATCCTACTTAATGAAATTATGTTGTATCATGTTCCTGGGCTGGAAAAGTGGCCTCTCGGGTTTAAGGGGTTAGACGTCTGCAATTACATTCAAATAGGATTTTGAAAGAAAACCAGAAAAGTAAGAAACCTCCTGAAGTAAACTTTAGCTCAACCTGCTCAAGGATAAGAACCAAAAATAACAGTGTATACTGGGTGTCTATAACATGATGCCTTAAACTGTTATTCTGGGAGGAGGGGGATTTGAAAAGCATATAAAACAGCTGCTGAGATTGTTAACACTTTACCCAACGTAACGGCCAAAACCGGCCAGCGCTATTCTTAAAAATCGCCAATTAATTCTCATTATATTTTCATTTTTTGTCTCAAAAACATAGGTTATGACCCCTCATTGGAACGAGCTCGTCGAGCTCGTTCCAATGAGGGGTCATAACCTATGTTTTTGAGACAAAAAATGAAAAAGATTAGTTATTCAAGAAATTTTGTTTGCAAGTGTCGTCTGCTTTTCATGTTAGGTAAAGGGTTAAAATACTTGCAGTTTTTTGGCCCAAAATATAGTTGATTAGTATTTGCAGCTGTGCCCAAATTAGATTACTCCAAAGTCCTGCAAGTGGTACACAGGTTTCAGTGTAGCTTTGCTAGATGGTTGATGCTTAAGGTTTCTCTCTGGGCAGTAAAATGAATCCTGGCAATGCTATTGCAATAGGCATCCTTTCATTTTTGTTTTGATTCTGCAGCACTGAAACAAGAGACATACTGACTTCCAGTGTAGTGCTGTATCTAGAGTTAAGTGATATAGCTCATGTTTCCGGAGTCCATTCCAGAATACATGGTTTATTCCGCGCATGCGCAGACAACTCGGATTACCAATCTGGTTGTTTTCTTTGCAAACCGTCATTCTGGAATATCATTCCGAATCATTCTGAGTAAACCACCTCGCGAGCAGGTTTAGATGGTTTACCTTTTATTCCAGACATGCGCAGTTATCAACAAATAGTGGAAAATATTTCCCTGTTCGTTGTATTCTCCAAAAACGTTTGAGTGATCAAGACAATAACAAATATGTTAGGTACATGGAATTCAGCAAAATATTTAAACATAGCATACCCACAAATAATTGATGAAAATAAAGAGAAAGAACTATGGAGTCAATGAAACAACAGGCACGTTGACCCTGCCACCCCCAAATTGAATAAATGAATTTTTTGGACCCTGGAATTCATTTTTTTGTGAAGTGACCACTCTTGACCGCCCATAACTGACTCATTTATTTCCCCTTGACCCGAAACCCTGATTATTGTGACATAACATTACATCTGGATGTGGAATCCTAAAAAGATGAACGTCGAGGGGTGGTGGGGGGTGGGGGGGGGGGGGTGGAGTACAACCAACTTGGTTACAAGGTCCAAATCCTACAGATGCAAAAATTCTGAAAACTGAAGATCTGGAAACCTTTCTCCACCCCACCCCCACCAGTTAGAAATTTAAGGGATGTGACCACACCCCGCCCATTATAAAGCTCCAGCCAAGCTGTGTGAGTTTGCCTCCCCCACCTTCTCTCTGGTGAGATCAGATATTGTTACTGAACCTTAACAATGTGGCGGTGCATTCATGACCTTCTTGTTCACAGAAACTCTGTGGTGAGAGTGCACAGACAGGCTTTGCTGGTTCTCAGTATACTCATCACCAACAAATTGTGGACACCAAATACTGATTTTTTTTTTTAGATTCTCGCTCAAATAACGTCAACGAGCAGAGTTGTATGGACCCAATGGCGAGAACCTGTCCCCAATCTCCCGGCGTCCTGGCCAGTGGCGTAGCCAGGGTGGTGGGGGAGGGGAGGTGCTCTGGAGGCTCAGGTGAACCTAAATCTTTTGCAGCCCCCCCCCCCCCCCCCCCCGCCCTGTAAATAAAAAAGAAATATTGCCCCAAATGCTCTCCAATATAGGGCTACACAGGCTACAATTGCCTCATATTCGATCTTGGAGTATTAAATTTTGCAAAATATTCTCGGAGAAGGCCTTGTCCAAACTAGGCCCCTCTGGTCGTCACCCACCTCTTCCCACGTCCTTGTCCTAACTAGGGCCTCCGGTCGTTACCCCCCTCCTCCCACTTCCATGAAGGGAAGTGGGAGGAGGGGTAATGACGGGAGGGTGCTAGCTTGGACTAAGCAAGGACACCCGAAACCCCACAACATTACAAATATCATGGTATGCCCCCGCCCCCACAAAAAAATGGCTAGAAATGGCTAGCCCCCTCCCCCTCAATTATAGAATCCTGGCTATGCCCCTGAACAAATGGGAAATGAAAATAATAATAAAACTCAAGTGCTCTGTCCAGCGTTTCTTTGTAAATTTTCTGTTTCTTTTTAATCTGGTCATATTGACCTACCTATCCATGCTGTTTTATACAGATGCGGCACTGTGATGAGCTAAAACAGCATCCATGTTGTCATTGACAACATCATCAACAAAAATTGCGAGCGCCACTTCCTCAAATTCCATTCTGGTTTACATTTAAAGTGCAATTTGCTGTTTCCTCGCGATTACTATTCTGTATCTTCACTGCGCATGTCACACTATTCCATGTAATCTGGAATAGACTACGGAAACATAAGCATAGTTTCCTGTAATTATTACAAATCAAGTCATGCTTTCATACTCTCTGCAAATTATTATGGGGAGCTTACCACTTTGTCCATCCCTCTACCTGTCCATGTGTATGTCTTTTTGTCCCTTCTAACTTTGTTCAGGCCTGGAAATAAGTCAGGAAAGGTTGTTTGGGTTAGAAGGAGTTTATGTGAACAGTTCGTGATTGCATTTGACCCTTGACTGTTCCATTCCATCCCAATGTAGTTCTTCATTAATTAAATTTTTGGTGATTATTCCTATGATTAGTGTTTGCAATCTAATAATATTATTGTGTCTGTTGAAATACTGCCCACCTTGTGGAAAGTGACCAGACCCTAGTGGCCATACTGTAGGGTGTAGTCCTCTAAAATGAGCAACATGGAAATAAATGATTGGCTGGACTTGACTTTGTATTCATGCTGTGGTCATGCTTTGCCATCATGCAAGAATATGTTATCTTAACCCCCTGCACACTGATGTCGAAAAATCTAAAGTTATGGGTGCAAATTTTTCCCATAATGCAACTAGAAATTTAACCAATTCAATCTTGTTTGACAGAGCTCATTGAGCTCTGTCAAACAAGATTGAATTGGTTAAATTCTCAGTTGTATTATGGAAAAAAATGGCTACTTGAAATTTAGATATTTTGACATCAGAGTGAAGAGAGTTAAACACCAATAAATAAATAAATAAATGAATAAATTTCAAGCCGCGATCAAACTGATGGCCAGCTTCTTTTGGAAACTTTATGGTCCATCACTTGAAGGAGCTTTCCATGGCCAATGCTACTGATAAGTGTGAAGAAATCAATTCAATTAATTATTTAGATGATCATTTTGCATGTTGATTTTCAGGACTATCACATGCTATAGTTATAGTTATCTTCCTTAATATACCCGGTCACCTTCCATTCACCAATGTGAAAACAAGGCATCGATGTTACCATGCAAAATGGCTGAAGATTGGTTCTTTGGAATTATTACCACTTTAGTGGGCATTCTGTAGTGTATTAACAGAGTTAGTAGGGGTGGTAAAACGCAGTAATTCATGGCATCATGCAACTGGAAATGGGTGGCGGGCTGCTAATGAAAACAAAATTCATTAGCATGAAACTGTTGGGTGTCTGGCTTTATTAACTGCCCTCGAGGGCTGAATAACAGCCTTCAAGCTAATTAACGATCCTTGACTCAAATCGGTAATAAACCCTAGGGCTGTCATTCATTCCTCTCAGGCTGTTAATAAACTGCACCACCCTCCTATATTAACACTTTTAAAAAAATATCATTCAAGCTGAAAGTTTGTGCTGTTGAAATGACAAAGGTTCACCACATTTTTCAGTTCATAATTCTCAAATTGACGAACAACATAGGTATTATAGTATAAAACCTGGAGAATGATCGATCAGATTTATTTTTAGCTTAACTTGACATAGTCAAGATAAGCTATTGCCATCACGCGTGCAGAAGTCTGTTAGTCTGTGAGTCTGTGACGTCTGTTCACATTTTCCTTTAGCACGGGCTACACCCTGCAGTTCTTGTCTGATCGTCACGAAATTTCATATGCAGGTTTGGGGTCATGTCTAGATGAGAACGTCCCCTTTTGGTCGCGATCGGGCATTTGGTATGGCTGCCTGAGCCCAAAACCCGAAAACCATTAGCACAGTATACAGGTCATATTTATGAAGGGATTTCATTGCAACTTGGTAGGATACCTCTGTATAATGCCTAGATGGGAGCGTCCCCTTTTGGGCATGATCTATCAACCGTGATGGCTGCCCAAGCCTGAAACCCAAAAACTTTTAGCACAGTCTGCAGGACATGTTTAATGTGGAGGAATTTCATTGTAACTTGGTAGGATGACTCCTTATGATGTCTAGATGAGAATTTCCCCATTTGGGCATGATCTTCCAACTGTGATGACTGCCCGAGCCCAAAACCCGAAAACCTTTAGCACAGTCTACAGGTCATGTTTATTGAGGAATTTCATTGTAACTTGGTGGGTTGACTTCATACAATGTCTAGATGAGAAAGTTCTCTTTTGGATGTGATTGGGCAACTGAGACGGCTACAAGGGCCCGAAGCCCGAAAACCTTTAGTACAGTCTACAGGTCATATTTATGAAGGGATTTCATTGTAACTTGGTAGGATGACTCCAAATAATGTCTAGATGAGAACGTCCCATTTTGACCGCGATCATGCAGCCTTGATGGGTGCCCGAGCTCAAAAACCTTTGGCATAGGCAAAAGGTCATATTTATGGAAGGATTTCATTGTAACCTGTTAGGTTGACTCCATATAATGCCTAGATGATGACATCCCCTTTTGGTCGTGTTTGGTCAGTTCTGATAGCTTCAAGTGCCTGAAAACCTTGAGCACAGTCTACAGGTCATATTTATGAAGGGATTTCATTGTAACTTCTTAGGATCACTCCAGATGATGCCCAGATGAGATTGTCCCCTATGGTTGCGATCATTCAGCCATGATGGCTGCCCGAGCCCGAAGCCCGAAAAACCTTTAGCCCAGTCTACAGGTCATATTTATGAAGGGATTTCATTGTAACCTGGGAGGTTAACTTCATATAATGTCTAGATGAGAACGTCCCCTTTTGGACATGATTGGGCAACTGTGATGGCTAAAGGTGCCTGAAGCCCGAAAACCTTTAGCACAGTCTACAGGTCATATTTATGAAGGGATTTCATTGTAACTTGGTAGGATGACTCCAAATAATGTCTAGATGAGAACGTCCCATTTTGGTCGTGATCATTCAGCCTTGATGGGTGCCCGAGCCCAAAAACCTTTAGCATAGGCAAAAGGTTTTATTTATAGAAGGATTTCATTGTAACCTGTTAGGTTGACTCCATATAATGCTTAGATGATGACATCCCTTTTTGGTCGTGATTGGTCAACTGTGATGGCTACTGGTGCCCAAAGCCCAAAAACCTTGATCACAGTCTACAGGTCATATTTATGAAGGGATTTCATTCTAACTTCGCAGGATCACTCCAGATGATGCCCAGATGAGATTGTCCCCTTTGGTTGCGATCATTCAACCATGCTGGCTGCCCGAGCCCAAAGCCCAAAAACCTTTAGCACAGTCTACATGTCATATTTATGAAGGGATTTCATTGTAACTTGGTAGGTTGACTTCGTATAATGTCTAGATGAGAACGTCCCCTTTTGGACACGATTGGGCAACTGTGACGGCTTCAGGGGCCCAAAGCCCGAAAACCTTTAGAACAGTCTACAGGTCATAATTATGAAGGGATTTCATTGTAGCTTGGTAGGATGACTCCAAATAGTGTCCAGACGAGAATGTCCCCTTTTGGTCACGATCAGTCAACCTTGATGGCTGCCCGAGCCCAAAAACCTTTAGCATGTCTGTAGGTCGTATTTATGGAAGGATTTCATTGTAACTTGTTAGGTTGACTCCATATAATGCCTAGATAAGGACATCCCCTTTTGGTCGTGGTTGGTCAACTGTGATGGCTACAGGTGCCTGAAGCCCAAAAATCTTGAGCACAGTCTACAGGTCATATTTATGAAGGGATTTCATTGTAACTTCATAGGATCACTCCAGATGATGTCCAGATGAGAATGTCCCCTTTTGGTTGCGATCATTCAACCATGATGGCTGCCCAAGCCTAAAGCCCGAAAACCTTTAGCAAAGTCTTCAGATCATATTTATGAAGGGATTTCATTGTAACTTGGTAGGTTGACTTCCTGTAATGTCTAGATGAGAACACCATTAGGCAACTGTGTTGGCTACAGGGGCCCAAAGCCCGAAAATCTTTAGCACAGTCTACAGGTGATATTTATGAAGGGATTTCATTGTGCCTTGGTAGGACGACTCTAAATAATGTCTAGATGAGAACGTCCCCTTTTGGTCGCGATCATTCAGCCTTGCTGGCTGCCCGAACCCAAAACCCCAAAACCTTTAGCATAGTCTATTGGTCATATTTATGGAAGGACATCATTGTAACCAGTAAGTTTGACTCCATATAATGCCTAGATGATGACATCCCCTTTTGGTCGTGATTGGTCAGTTCTGATAGCTACAAGTGCCTGAAGCCTGAAAACCTTGAGCACAGTCTACAGGTCATATTTATGAAGGGATTTCATTGTAACTTCTTAGGATCACTCCAGATGATGCCCAGATGAGATTGTCCCCTTTTGGTTGCGATCATTCAACCATGATGGCTGCCAGAGCCCAAAGCCCAAAAACCTTTAGCACAGTCTACAAGTCATATTTATAAAGGGATTTCATTGGTAGGTTGACTTCATATAATGTCTAGATGAGAACGTCCCCTTTGGACGCAATTGGGAAACTGAAGGCTACAGGGGCCCAAAGCCTGAAAACCTTTAGCACAGTCTGCAGGTCATATTTATGAAGGGATTTTAATGTAACTTGATAGGATGACTCGTTTTGGAATGATTTCACTGTAACTTGGTAACTTTTGTTGATATACATTAACTGTGAGGGCCACATACATTGACTGTGAGGTCATATTAACCCACCCCTCAGCTCTTTAGTACAGTGTACACCTCATATTATTTTTATCATAAACATAGCATACAGGGAACAGAAATGAACATATTCCCAATTATCACAATTCTTGTCTTATTTCATAATCCTTTCATAAACATTGAACATTAGCCTTTTCATCAAACACAACACACAAGTTAAGCTACAGTGTCATTGACAGTTTCATTGATTAATTGTAGCGAACATGGATACAATTTTTATACGGGTTGATAGTTTGTGAACGATTTGGATAGTATGGACCTGGGAAGATCTAGACCCTGGGTGATTCGGACATTGGACCTTGGTCAAATCGGACAATGGATGAATCAGACCTTGCATGATTCAGACCTTGACCTTTATATCCAGAGGGCCAATTCATCCAATATTCAAATCGTCCTGTATATGTCTTCACCCCAGAAATTTCCCACAACTCAACAGTGCATGAGTTGTGATTCATTATTATGGTTAAAAATGGGAGCATGGTGGCTCAGTGGTAGACTGTTGGACTTCTATGTCAGAGGTCCCGAGTTCGATCCCCATCTGGGACGACCCACATTGTGTCCTTGGGCAAGACACTTTATCCCAGTTACCTACATAAGGGCACGATGACGTACTGCATGTTGATGGTGCACATGTTTTCAACTGCTGTAGCCCTGCTTGATCGGAGCTTGAATAGAGTTAGAATGTTGAGGAGCTGACAGTTGCTTGCAGATGTTCGGTGGTTCTCTCTGGGTACTCCGGCTTCCTCCACCCGTAATACTGTCACAGTCACGATTAGCCATTGTGCATAAGTATGTGACCTTAAACACCAATAAATATCTAAAAAAATATGGTTAAAAATAATATGAACCCTTTAATTTTGAAGTGAAATAAACTTCATTCCAATGATTTATCACAAAAAGTGATAAAATATAGATGGCAGGACAACTTAAGAAGACAGGTTTACGACCAATAAATTAGGTGTAACCTGTAAACAGGTTACAAAACAAATTTCTTATTTCCAGACCTGTTGTGCAGCCTGAACAAAATAATCAAATGGGCAGATCTTGTTCATACTTCACAGAATGCTTGCTCATGACTCAAGGGTATGTCCTGAACGTGACCCAAGGTCATTACCCCAGGTTATGTCAAAGGCAGTTTATCTGTTCTGACTTTGTCTGGTTCATAAAAAGTGATTTATAGGTCAGACCCTGTGCATTCTTCCCTTAATGCTTGCTTAACACTCAAGGATGTGCCATGACCTTCACCCAAGGTCATAACTCCAAGGTCAAGGCCATTTATCCATTGTAATTGTCTAGTCCATAAGAAATGATTGCTCATGACTCAAGGGTGTTTCATGACTATGACCCAAGGTCATACAGGGTCATACAGGGTTTCGCAAATTGCGAGAATGGTTGTTTCATTCCCGTGACGTTCTTGCAGATGCTTGTTTAGGAGACCCATTTACCATTCCTGCCAAAATATAAGTATTTTTTCATCAGATAAAATTTAATAAAATTAGATTAATTTCAGATCTGAAGCGATTAAAGAGTTTTCTAGATCGATTAATCGCATGGATTAACCTTGGTTAACTGACTAATCACTTTCCCTAATAGGTAGCTGAATAATTGCCGTACCGTTGATGATTTATGTAATTAAAACTTTACTCAACGTAAATTGGACAAAACTGGCCAGCGCCATATACAAAAATGTCCATTCAAATTTTATTATGTTTTCAATTTTTGTCTCAAAACATTGAACTCGTTCCAATGAGGGGTCATAAGCTATGTTTTTGAGACAAACATTGAAAATCTTTAGTAATTCAAGAATTTCTTGTGCAAGTATCTTGTCTGTTACCCGCATTTGGTGAAGGGTTGAGAATGATCATTTCCAGCTACTGATACAGTATAATGATCATGCAAGTGAACAAGTATGAGTATAATGATCATGCAAGTGAACAAGTATGTCAGCATGTAACTGGCATGCATTACTCCATCTCATATAATTGATGTGAGCCAGTGTGACAATGATTGCCTGTTTTGGAGCAAGTTTCTTCCTTTGTTAACCCATATAATATTGTAGTTCAAAAGTAACGGTTAACCGATTAATTACATTTTTTATCGATCAAGACGTTGATAATTGGTTAGTCGATTAATCGGTTAACCGTATCAGCTCTAATTAATATCTATAAACATGATTACTGCAATAGCCTTTGATGTGGTTGAACAATCTAACGATCTATGTATTCAAAGATAAATAAGCATAATTCATGTGATTAAGACACATGTTGGAAATGGGTCCCGCAAAAAAATAAATGGGTCCCGCAAAAAATATTTACAGCACCCAAAAATGGGTCCCGCAAAAAATAAATTTGCGAAACTCTGAATGAACTCCAATGTCAAGGTCACGGTTCTTTCTTCTGTCGTAACAATTTCTGGTCCATAAAAAAAGAGTTCAGTGTACTGATCTTGTTTATTCTTCACGCAGTCCATGCTCATCAATTGGTGTGTCATGACCTTGGCCCAAGATCACAACTCCAAGATCAAGTCAGTAAGGTCAATTAACAAACCATACTTGTCATTGCCATACAGAGTTTGTACCTTCCACAGGTATCCTTCTTTCAGGGCCACACCCCATAAAGTCAAGGGCATTTCTGGTCTTCTGAACCTAAGTTACTGATTAAAGTTGCTTGAACTGAATGATTGAAGGTTGAGGTTTTTTCAGCATCTGCATCATAACATGTTCAAGGGATTTTTTCCAAACAGTGGAACCCTTTACACAAAACAACCAGAAATGGCACTTGCACAAACTTTCCTTGAATAACTAAATATTCTAATTTTTTGTCTCAGAAATATAGCTTCTAGGCATGACCTCTCATTGGAATCAGCTGTTTATTGAATAGACTCTTTCCCAGTAAAAAATATTCAATTTAACAAGATTGTTCAATAAACTGGAATTTAGTCATTTTTTTGTCTATAAGTGATAAACTGTGCATTCATTCCATTATATTTGTTGTCCGAGTAATTCTTAGGTCGCAAGATTTCTTCTTCATTAAACCCCCTCCAAAGTGATATCAAAATGTCAAAATTTAAACTGCAATTTCTGTCAGTAATACAACTTGGAATTTAACCAATTCAATCTTGTTTGACAGAGCTCAGCAAGCTCTGTCAAACAAGATTGAATTGGTTAAATTCCTAGTTGAATTATGGGAAAAATTTACTGTTTGAAATTTCATTATTTTGACATCAGTGTGCAGTGAGTTAACATGCATTTACTCCTTAACCTATATGCAATTAACAGGTCAGATTTGTTCTAAAAGTTTAGTAAATACAGTGGGGCTTTCCTTGGGGAATGTGAGGGAAGTCTATTCCCCTGCCTTTGTCTGTGTGGGGACACCCTTTCCCTACAATTTCAAGATCTAGAATGGCTTCATCTTAACTCTCTGCACTCTGATGTCAAAATACCCAAGTTTTTGGCAGTGAATTTGTCCTACAATGTAATTGAGAATTTGACAACTTATATCTTGTTTGACAGAGCTAATTGAGCTCTGTCAAAAAAGATATAATTTGTCAATTTTTTCATGCAGCATGGCTGATATGGAGTCAATTATGAAAATTTTGAAATACTTTCAGAGTGCTAGGAGTTAATAAACATCCAACACAGCAAGAAGTCACTCGTCTTGCTTGCCACCTTAAATCCACTGATATGGCAAACGCAAACTATTTCCAACTCCTTAATTTCAGAAGCATCACTGGGTAAATGGTTTGGTGTTTTAAAGTTACATGCACATGACATAACACTTATGCTAACTGATATGTAATCAATTGGATTATTTTATTACCTAACACAGTTAACTGGCAGAGTACTGGAAGCCCATATTTGGGCTTCATTCTGAAGTGCAGGTACCATAACTGAAAGGCTTCATTATCTGTGGCTATACTTTATATTAACTTTGGAGTGAAATTATTTTGTCTTCAAAGATTTGCTTTGTTACAATTTATGGGCGAGTGCCTGCAGCACTCTCTCATAAATTGTAACAAGGCAAAAACTTGTGGATAAATTTTGATTGTTAAAAATAATTTACTACCCTACCAGTTAAGTGGGATCTTTTTTTCCACAAAGAAAGAAACATTTTTTCTTCACAGTCATTCACATTCAGTAAGTGGCCGATTATTTTCTTTTGCCAATTTTGTACCTCTTTGCTTTGTGATAATTTTAGCAAACAAATTCTGATGACCAAAACAACTCTTGCTATCTCTTGATGTACAAGTAAAACTCCATGCACACTGATATCAAAATACCAATATTTTGAGCGGTAAATTTTTTTAGTGATATCAAAATACCAATATTTTGAGCACTAAATTTTTTTCATAGTGCAACCAGAAATTTAAACAATTCACAATAGATTGAATTGGTTATATTCCAAGTTATGTAATTGGGAAAATTTGCAGAACAAAATTTAAATATTTCAACATCAGAGTGCAGGAGATTAAGATTTAAGAACTTTATATAGAAGGTGGTGGTGGTTAGGAAGGGCTTTGCACATTTGGTTTCTTGATTCAAATTTGGCGTAGGATTTTGAGTAGTTTTAAGTTTTTCTCACACATTTTGAATATTTTTTGTAGCTTTTTTGAAACATCAAAAATTCAAATCATTTTGAAGGAAACTGTTTTGCCTTTCTGTAGATCTCAAACCTGTGTATTTTTATACAACAACCAATGGCCCAGACCAGCTGGTACTAACTCAAAAATTAATCCAGGGCCAAACACAAATTTTGACCCCCAATCGCCAAAATTTACATGCAAAACCGAAAAATTGATGTCCTATCTGGTCTCCATACTTTTCAGATCTGCGTATGCGCAGTATCCAGGAAAACACCGAAATTGGCACAAACCATCATTCTTTGTTTGGCCCTACAGTCAGCAACAATGAACTGACATCTGTGCTTTTAAATCTCATTTTGAGGATGCCAGACACAAATCAGTGGTAAAATTGGTGGATCCAAGGACATAATTGGATGATGGACATGAACAACGGTGGTTAGGAATGTTCAGGGCTGTAACTTTATCATGTTTATCCAAATTATTTCATGTTTCCCAATTTCGGGACATGTTCCTGACTTCATCATTCTTGCTAATGATTTATCCATTGTTTGTTAAGTGTTCCTTCCCGATCCTTCCTTGAAGCCCTCCTGTTAAACTCTCAAGCTTTTTGGCTTATTTTTATTGAAATTTTTTATTAAATTTCTTGGGAGTTTAACGTGTATTACAGAATGTTTATTCTGTATATCCCCATGGTTACGTCCTCACCCTAGGGGTGTTGGGTCGTTTGGGTCATGCATCTTCTATCCGATGTATCGTTTTTTCTTCATCTGAAGATCTTGCTTTACATCTGGTAGCATTGAAATCTGTTACTGACTTTGGGCCTTTTTTATTCTGCGCCTGAGGTCTTGTTTCTGTTTTTTTCCTTGACGTTGTTTACATTGGAAACGTCCTTTAAATATACGTAGTTTCTACTTATTATTACTGTAGGATTGTTGTAAGATACATGTTTTAATTTTCCGGTAGTATAGCAATAATTTTTGGATTTTTGTCCACACTTAGGCTCTATCGGCATACCCTTGGGCTCTTCATGTTCCCTTTGGAACTTGGGCTTTTGTCAAAATTTTTTCGAAGGATTTTTTTAAATTAATTTTTCGATTTGTATTTTGATTGTTGATTATTATGTATCTTTATCATATATTTATTGTGGAGTTGGTGGGAGTCCAATCGACTTTGTTTGATTAATTATGAAAGCTTATTGCTCAGAATGCAAGGTGAGGAGGTCTTCCTCAGATTTACATGCTTGTTGCCTTGCTTGTACTCGATGTACTCCCACAAATTCTTGTCCTACATGTGTTGATTGGGATGACAAACGTTGGACGCGGGTGTCACTATATGTTGTTAGTGGTGAGAGGCCAGTGCCGGTCCTCTTGCCGCAGAGTCCTTCAAGTTTATCAGTTTCTTTTTCAGAGGAACAAGAACATGGTGATGGTTATGTGACACCTACCAAAAGTGTGCTACCATCGTCTTGCTGTGATGAGCAAACAGAGCTAGCGGCTAAGGTGCCCCTGAATATTAGGCAAAGGATAAAGCCACTGGCCAGTGGTTTTAATCCTTTGCCAGCAGCTAGCTTGACCAGTGAAGTGGTTACCCCATCCGCAGGATGCCGGGTATGTCCGTTGTGGTTGAAGGAAGTGTAGTGGGTTGAGCGAGCACCTTAAAATCTAAAAATGCTAACCCAGCAACAACAGAACTATGGAAGAAGCCAGCAAGTGTTTTGGGAAGCTCGGCGAGGTCTGAAAGGGCCGCAAGTGGGAGAGGTCTTTCTCTATCCCAGCAACATCTGGGGCCAGATGTTGTGAAGAACTTATGCGGGCAGGAGCATATGTCCATGCCTGCCGTTCGGGACGCTCCATCTAGATTGCAGCCGGCCTCAGCTACAGTCACGGACTCTTCCGATTCGAATATAAAGCACACATGACCGCATCCTAGCTACCCGACTTCGGATATCCAGCCTGCTGCGCGAAGAAGGGACCACTCTTTGCCCATGAAGTCGGACCATCCGGTAGCTAGGGAGACAAGGCCTCAATCATCGGGATGTTCGGAGAAGAGATCCATCCATCTCCGACACGCCGTCCCAGGAGCAGCAAGCGACTAAGATACAGAAGACTGCTGCTCCTCAGGCCTCGATGACAGACTTGCTGTCGCAGATTGCGCAGCTGATCGCAGCATCCCAGCAAGTGCAGGGCCAGCCTCCCTCAGACTCAGAACCAGAACTGTCGGACGGTGCTGGGTCGGTCCAGTCATCTGTTCATGCAGATGCAATGGACCGAGATTCGCAACTGATTCTCTCGGATGGTGAAAGGGACAAGGAAGGGGATTACTCTTCCCTTTCGGAACAGCACATGGTTTCGATGGATTCCATCCATCAATACTACCCTGAATTTGTTCTGCCGAATCAGAATCCTGAGACAAGAGAGAAACCGCTGGCGTCGTTGGACACAGACTTTGTACGGTCAAAGGAAGTTCTTTCTTTTCCGATTCAGTCTAGGCAGGTGTCGCAAGCCTTAAGCCATGTAGACGATGCCGTATTCAACCTCTCGAGTGCGAGGAAAAAGGCGGTTTCTTATCTACATAAACATACCGTTTCTTGGACCACATTCATTTAAAATGGTCAAAGATGTTCAGAGAGCTCCTCTGCGTTTGGATGAGCAGGCCGGGGATCTAGATGTATCCTTACCTGCATCATTCACTATTCGCTCAGACACAATTGAAACGGCATTTTCATCAAATAGAGCAAATTTGGATGCAATGTCCTATGCAGATCAGCTTACCAGAGCTATGGTGCAACATCTCAACGAGAAGGAATTTTGGGGGTGTTCGTACCTCTCTTAGAGTTCTTTCCAGAGCAATTATGTATACCATATAAAACTCCTCCCTAACAGTGGCTAATCTGGAGTTAATTAGACGTAATGCTGCTCTTGCGTCGTCATCACTTATAGATGACAAGATGAAAAGCTCTCTCCAGGTCGCTCCGGTCTCTGGACATACTATTTTTGACGACAAGCTTTTGTTAATCTATGAACAGGCTACTAAGAAAGCATCAAGTGCTCTGCTATTGAAGTCGGCGTCTGAACAATTCACTTCAGCAGACAAGAGTAAAGGAGGATGTACCAGATCTAAAACGTCAAAATGGAACTCCTCACGAGGGTACAAGAAACCCTCTTACATTTACTCTGAAGGTTGTCAATATAGCGACTCAGGAAAGGGGCGTAGGTCTGATTGGGACTATCGGTCAGACGCCCTTAGGACGACAGGACGAGGTTCTTCGTGGGGAGGATGCAGGTTCTTCTCCCGTAAGCCTTGCAGGTCATACAGGTGATGTTCAAGACCTCTATTGCTGGCTGGTTGACAGAAGTTTATCAAAGTTTGCGAGAAACTGGATAGCAGTCACGGAAGATCAGTGGGTGAGAAGTGTAGTCTCGGACGATCTACGGCTATCATTCCGAGCGAAACCCCCTCTAACAAAATGTCTGCGTTGGACAAATCTTCCATCGGATCCTTTTAAAAGAGAGTCTGTCCTAGTGGAGGTACAGGCTCTCTTATTAAAGGAAGCAATAGAGATCATCGAGAATCAAGATTCTCAGGATTTTTACAGTCACCTGTTCCTCGTACCGAAGCCAGACGTCTCGTTCCGACCGGTAATAGACTTGAGCTGGATAAACAAAATTCTATATGGAGACCATTTGGTCGGTAAGAATGAGCATTTGAGTGAACGACTATGTGGCAACCATAGATCTAAAGGATGTGTACTTTCATGTCCTGGTACATCCGGCATTCAGAAAGTACCTATGGCTCACCGTACAAGGGAAGGTTTAACAGTTCAGAACCATGTGATTTGGTCTGAACCTGGCCCCCCTGGGCATTCACTCGAATAATGAGCTTGGTAATGTCATACTTCCGAGCTCATTTGTCTGCGGTAACGTCGGCTTACTTGGACGACATTCAGCAGAGATACGGCAACAGAATTATTCTTCAGAATGATGTTCAGAGTCTGCTTCTATTACCCCGACGTCTCAGTTTCATCGTAAACGAGAAAAAGTCAGATTTAGCTCCGACCAAGTCGTTCATTCACTTGGGGATGAGCTTCAAGACTCACAACCATCTGGTTGGTATGCCGTTACCCAGAGCGAAATTAGTCAGTTGTTATGCTCGCTTTTGTCTACACCCAGATGCATTAACAGCGAGGGGATTCATACGACTGATGGGGCTGTGTGGAGCGGTTGCAGATCTTATTCCGATGGGCCATCTACGCACGCGTCCCCTCCAGATATTCTTTACTCAGAACTGTAGTGTGAAGACGCATTCTCTCGAAAACATTATTGTTTTAACGGACCTAGTAAAACAAAGTGTTCAGATTTGGGCAGATCTTCAGTGGTTAACTCAAGGAGTTCTTCTGCAACTGCCGGATCCAACCTTCACAATTATGATGGATGCGAGTCAGATGGGTTGGGGCACCACCCTAAGTCCCGCAGACTGAAGTGTCAGGGTCTTTGGGACCCTCGGTTCCTAGAGAAGCACATAAACATCAAAGAGATGATGTCAATATGGCTAGCTCTTCAACATTGGATTCACATAATAACAAACGTCCATGTTCAAATTTTGTCGGACAATTTGACAGTAGTAGCTTACATCAGGAACCAAGGCGGCACTCATTCAATTCCATTGATTCTCCTATACCTCATGAATCATCATGTTCATCTTTCTGTCCATCATATACCAGGTCATCTGAATGTACTAGCAGACTCGCTCCCTCGGAAAGGTCGCCTGTTGCCATCGGAGTGGACTCTCAACAAGTGAATATTCAGGCAGATTTGCTACCAGTGGAACCGTCCCATGATAGATCTGTTTGCGACACACCTGGAAATCAGTTACCGACATTCGTTTCGCCATGCCCAGATCATCAAGTGTAAGCAGTGGATGCTCTGTCAATCTCATGGGATGGAATGATAGGATATGCGTATCCTCCAACTCTGTTGATTCAGCAGATTCTGTTAAAGATCAAACAGTTTCGTTGCAAAATTCTGCTAGTAGCACCTCTGTCGTGACAGAAACCTTGGATCAATCTTCTCAGGTGTCTGTTATGGGACTTTCCCCGGAAGCTTCCTCCACGAGAGGACCTTCTTTATCAGTGGAAGTCACGCGCACTGCATCACAACCCGGAAGGTCTCAACCTTCACTTATTTCTGTTGTGCAGTCCTTCTTGCATGGAAAACAGTTTACAGGACGTGCTGTGGATGCAATTTCTAATTGCGGGAGATCCTCCTCTTCGATGAACTACGCAGCGAAGTGGAGGGTTTTCTTCCATTGGTGTTAGGATCAGTCGATAGTTGTTAATGATCCGTCCATACCAAATATTGCCAATTTCTTGGTCTACTTGTTTGACGATCTCAAACTGCAGCCCGTCACTGTTAAGGGCTATAGGTCTATATTATCAGACACTTACGCTCATCATGATAACTTGGCTATTGGATCAAATACTTCATTGTCCAAGCTGGTTAGAAATTTTTCTTTTAATTTGGCTTGGGTTCTGTTGAAGCTCACAAAATCTCTGTTTGAGCCATTGGACGTTGTAGAGGTCAAATTCTTGACCTATAAAACAGCTTTTCTCTTAGCCTTTGTATCTGCTAGAAGAGTCAGTGAACTTCATGCTTTATCTGTTGATGAATCTCACTACCGTAGTGTGGGTAATACCATTACCCTTACTACGGAAGTGGGATTTCTGGCTAAGAATCAGATTCCAGACAAGTGGCCTGAGCCTATTATCATTAAGGCTCTGCCATACTCGGATAACCATAGACCTTTGCTGTGTCCAGTCTGGGCTATGCGCATTTATAACGTCGATCAGATTTTATTAGAAAAGAAAGAAAATGTTTCTTTCTTTCATTGATTCCTAACGGAAGGGATATTTCTGTTCATTCAGTCGCTAGATGGATTCAGTTGGCAATATGCATTGCCTATGAAAATCTATCTCCACATCTACGTTCGGTTAATAAGATATCAGCACACGGGGTTAGAGCACTGTCCTCTTCTTGGGCTTATTCTAACAGAAAAGCCATTACTGATCTCATGAAGACTGCATACTCAACACAGCCCTCCTCATTTACCAAGTTTTACCTGCGAAATTTAGAGTCCATCTCCGTTGACCTTAGATCTTTAGGTACTCTTTCTGTTGCTCAGAATGTCGTCTATTAATGGTTAAATCTATAGTTATTTAGGCAGTCCCTTCCAGCACTGGCGCTGTTCCGCTGCCCTCTTCATTCTGAGGACATGTACCTCAGAACAAGGGGAAGGGGGGGGGGGGGTACGGTTTTTCCCTTATGATCATCTGGCTTTATAGTGAAAAGCAAGGGAAGACCTCCTCCGGTGTCAGTAGTCTCCTTAGTCGGTGCTGGTATGGTTTTAATGTGTAGCTCGGTGTGAAGCAATAACTATGTCTCATTTATGTACTGTTTTTAAAGTGTAGTTCACTGTGAAGCATTTGTATATGTCACATGTCAAACGGGCCTTAATATCATTATGCAATCCTCGGACACTTTTAAATGAGTATAAAGGGTCTCATTCTCTGGACTATCTTTATATATTGGTTTTCCTTCACCGAATTAGCATAACGGGTTATGCTGGCATTAAATGGAGAATTATATATTATGTAATACTCAATTACATTGTTGGTGTTATGGCTTTGTCTTTTCTCGTAAAGGAGAAAGACATATATAATTCCCATCTTCTCCAGTTCTCCTGTAGGAGATATCCTTTACTGAAGTAATTGAGAGATTGGATTTTCCTTTATGTCCTAGGCCTTCCAGCTTTTTTTACGATTCAGATAGTCTGGGCCATTGGTTGTTGTATAAAAATATTATAAATTTTAAGTAATTTGTATATTTTTTATACTTACCAATGGCCCAGACAGGGATGGCTCTCCCATGACTGGGCACTCATACCTCCCTGCAGTTTATAACATTTAACAGGCAGTCTGTAGAAAGAATGATGGTTGGCGCCAATTTCCGTGTCTTCCTGGATACTGTGCATGCACAGATCTGAAAAGTATGGAGGACCAGATAGGACATCAATTTTTCGGCTTTGCATGCAAATTTTGGGTATTGGGGGGCAAAATTTGTGTTTGGCCCTGGATTAATTTTGGAGTAAGCACCAGCTAGTCTGGGCCATTGTTAAGTATAAAAAATTAAAAAATATACAAATTACTTAAAATTTATAATTTTCAGTAATATGATTTACAGAAATGTATCAAAAATTAAAAGATTTAGCCTTTTGTTTTTCAGCATTTGAAAATCTGATTTCAAAAACAGCTGGTAAATATTGTGTAGGTGATGAGCTGACATTAGCCGACTTATTTCTGGTACCACAGATATATAATGCAAATAGGTAGGTCAATTGTTTCTCTCTGTAACTAAGAGTAACAAACCAGACTATGGACAATAGGTAGAATGAAGTAGCCATGACTAGATTTGATCAGAAATACTTGTTGAAATTCAAAGCTTGACTTAATACCTTGTCAACACATGCATCACATATCACATTAAATTTGCTGCCTTTTTTGATTATTTGAAGTATGATCTTGTCAGGTCATAAAACCAGGGTTCATACAAGTTATGGAAAGTCTTGGAAAACAGTAAATTGATTTTCCAGGCCCTGGAAAAGTATGGAAATTAGGGTGGGTTTTGGAAAAGTTATGGAAAATGAACAGATATTTGTAACATAGGTATTTCTCCTGTCTTATGTGACCGTTCAAAAAAAATAGGGCTCGCTTAAGAATCGTTACTTGAGTCATTGATATTTGGGGGCTTCTTAACCCTTAAAGGTCTGGTGGTTTGTAAACATTTTTGTCACACTTTGATAGAGTACATCTGGTGGTCATGCAGTTGTTTCTAGGCAAATCTTGGCTGCCTGTATAGGCAGCCAAGACTTGCCTAGAAACAACTGCCAAGGTACTTTGAATGTAACTTAAAAGATTACCTAAAGCCTCAATGTTCGAGCCTCAGTTGTAGAAATAGAATTATATATTGAACATTTAACCTTTGGGGATTATGGAAATTTGATGTTAGAGGTATGGAAAAAGTATGGAAAACCACATTAACTGGTCTGTTTGAACCCTGTAAAACTTTGTGGGGGCATGTTGAGGCTGTGTATAAAGGTGTACTGCCCATTGTTGGTGCACTTGCCTTCAACCACTGTTAACTCTGCTTGTGCCAGGTTACTAAGTTGAAGAGTCTGACAGTTCCTTACCACTACTCAGTGTTTCTCTCTAGGTACTTTTGTTCCTTCCACCAGTAAAAGTGGCCGACATGGTAAGACCCTGGCTCTTGAAAGTGTTGTTAAAACTCCAATACAAATACATCAAATACATCACACAAAATTCAATTTTAAAATGTGGTCATGACTGTTTCTAAAGTAGCGTACCTTCCTCTGTCCATAACCTAATTTAACTAAATGGAGCATGGCTTCATCAGTAGATATCCATTTCTATGTCCAAAGATTCTAGTTTGTCCAGTCGAATGCACCTGCATCAAAGCGAATCTTCTCTTCATGAAAATTAGAATGCAATAAGCTTACTGACATTTCTTTTAATGAAAAAATATATTGAGCACAAAATTCATCGAGACATCCTCTGAAAGTTCTGACAGCTCCACCCTTGTAGCATAAACCATGTTGGAGTTACGATAACATATATACATAGATACCAACAAACAACACTCATTGTATTATATATAGATGTAAATGAAGCTTCCAAATGAAGCTACTGCTATTATTATTTTTCTCGTTCACTGTTGATCAAACATAAGATGGAGTCATTACTGTACAAGATTAAGGTGAACAGCCTCGACTTCAGGCTTCTGGGTGTTAAAACGTTTGAATTCTTATTCAGTAGTCTTAAAGCTAAATGCATGTAGCTTGGAAAAGTCGCGAAAGCTGTCTAAAATATCATTGAAATGACCAGAAAAGGGTCCTTGAAAGTCTTGGCATTAACCTCATCCTTTAGACAATGAACCCTGCTATATTTTTTATTGGGATTTAATGACACTTTTGACAGCTAGGGTCACCTCGTGTCAGATAGTTTTACTGGTGGAGGAAGCTGGAGTACCTGGGAGGGAACCACCAAACAACTGACAGACTCCCAAACATACTAATTCTGAACAAGCAGGGTTAGCATTGGTTGATGACAAGTGTACCATCAACATACAGTATGCCTTTGTATACAGTGCTACTGTGCTCCCATGCCCTGCTATATTGAGATTGCATAAATTGTGATATGCACCAATAGTGTACTTATGTAGAAATGAATAGATGTAAATTCCAGGCGATTCAATAGTCCAAGTGGTACAGTACAGTCTGTTGTAAAAATGTTTTTAATTTGTGAATCGCTTCTCATGATTCATTTATTATACAATGAACTCTTTACCCACTAAATATATTAAAAATTATTTTTCATCAAATCTAGTCATGGCTGCTATATAGCAGCCGTGACTAGATTTGATGAAAAATTCATAAACAGTTGAGTTAAATGTAATCAGACTTTACATATAGTGACAAGAGATTTTCTGTCCTGAGCAGAAATATCTGCCAATAGTTTATAAGGAGTTAATGACCTATCTGTAAGATTCTGCTCCATAGTTTTCCAGGCATTTCCCAAAATGAAATGCCATACACTCTCTTCAAATGTGAATATTATTTAACTTAGTTATCTAACCCATAACATGTATTACATTTTCCTTATCCACTAAAACATAAAACACTATCTGACAAAGTAGAAATAAACAATCTGAATGTGGGTGAAATATTTTACTATCAAATGCAAGGCTTCAACTTTGAAAACTAAATGAAAAAATTCTGAAACCAGTCATTTTCAGCCACCAAGCAGCATCAAAAGCAGAATTTTTCCATTACCGCCACTTACCTCCCCATTATGCTTATCACCCCCTGTGTCTAAAGTGTTAAAAAAAATCATGTTTCTGTCTCATTAGCCTGACTGTTTACAGTGAGGTCTATAGTAATGACTTTTGTCCGTCCATCCGTCCGTCTGTCCATCTGTTAACATTTAGAGTTTTGGTTAAAGTTTGTGGTTAAAGTTTTTTACTGAAGGTTCAAGTGGAGTTTTTTTTCAGCTTACCGAAGGGAGCTTAACTTATCACTTGCCGTCGTCGTGAACATTATTCAAACGACTTCTCCTCTGAAACCACTGGTCCGATTTTCACGAAACTTCATGTGCATGTTCATTACTATATGGCAATTCAGGTTTGTTCAAATGAAATGGCCATGTCCCTTGGGGGCTCTGTATGGGGCATAACTCTGATAGCACCATATGAATTGTAGAAAAATTATTAAAAAATCTTCTCCTCCAGAACCAGTGGGCAGAATCATTTGATATCTGGTATACAGCATTATGGGGTGGATCTGATTCACGTTTGTTCAAATCGGCCCCCTGGATTAATATTTGGGGTCACTATAGAAGCTCGAATTTGAACTTATTGCATTTCAGGCAAATTTCTTAAAAAATCTTCTTCTCCAGATCCAGCAGGCAGAATCTTTTGATATTTGGTATGCAACATTGTGGTGTGGATCTGATTGAAGTTTGTTCAAATCGGCTCCCTGAGTTTATATTTGGGCTCACTATAGAAGCCCAAATTCGAACTTAGTGCATTTCAGGCAAATTTCTTAAAAAATCCTCTTCTCCAGATCGAGCAGCCAGAATCTTTTGATATTTGGCATGCAACATTGTGGGGTGGATCTGATTCAATTTTGTTCAAATCGGCCCCCTGGGTTTATATTTGGCTCAGTATAGAAGCTCGAATTCGGACTTAGTGCATTTCAGGCAAATTCTTCCAAAATCTTCTTTTCCAGATCCAGCAGGCAGAATCTTTTGATATTTGGTATGCAACATTGTGGGGTGGATCTGATTCAAGTTTGTTCAAATCGGCCCCCTGGGTTTATATTTGGGCTCAGTATAGAAGCTCGAATTCAAACTTAGTGCATTTCAGGCAAATGTCTTAAAAAATCTTCTTCTCCAGATCCAGCAGGCAGAATTTTTTGATATTTGGTATGCAACATTGTGGGGTGGATCTGATTCAAGTTTGTTCAAATTGGCCCCCTGGGTTTATATTTGGGCTCAGTATAGAAGCTCGAATTCGGACTTAGTGCATTTCAGGCAAATTTCTTAAAAAATCTTCTCCAGATCCAGCAGGCAGAATCTTTTGATATTTGGTATGCAACATTGTGGGGTGGATCTGATTCAAGTTTGTTCAAATCGGCCCCCTGGGTTTATATTTGGGCTCAGTATAGAAGCTCGAATTCGAACTTCGTGCATTTCAGGCAAATTCTTCAAAAATCTTCTTCTCCAGATCCAGCAGGCAGAATCTTTTGATATTTGGTATGCAACATTGTGGGGTGGATCTGATTCAAGTTTGTTCAAATCGGCCCCCTGGGTTTATATTTGGGCTCAGGAATTTCATTGCAACTTTATAGAATGCCTCTGTATAATGCCTAGATGAGAACGTCAACCGTGATGGCTGCCCAAGCCCGAAACCCAAAAAACTTTTAGCACAGTCTGCAGGTCATGTTTAATATGGACGGATTTCATTGTAACTTGATACGATGACTCCATATGATGTCTACATGGGAATTTCCCCATTTGGGCGTGATCTATCAACCATCACGACTGCCCGAGCCCAAAACCAGAAATCCTTTAGCACAGTCTGCAGGTCATATTTATGGAGGGATTTCATTGTAACTTGATATAGGTTGACTTCATAGAATGTCTACATGAGAAAGTCCCCTTTTGGACGTGATTGGGCAACTGTGACGTCTACAGATGCCCGAAGCCCAAAAACCTTCAGCACAGTCTACAGGTCATATTTATGAAGGGATTTCATTGTAACTTTGTAGGATCAATCCACATGATGCCCAGATGAGAATGTCCCCTTTTGGTTGCGATCATTCAACAATGATGGCAGCCAGAGCCCGAAAACCTTTAGCACAGTCTACACGTCATATTTATGGAGGGATTTCATTGTAACTTGATAGGTTGACTTCATATAATGTCTAGATGAGAACGTCCCCTTTTGGGCAACTGTGACGGCAACAGGGACCCGAAGCCTGAAAACCTTTAGCACAGTCTACAGGTCATATTTATGGAGGGATTTCATTGTAACTTGATAGGTTTACTTCATATAATGTCTAGATGAGAACATTCCCTTTTGGGCAACTGTGACGGCAACAGAGGCCCGAAGCCCGAAAACCTTTAGAATATTCCACAGGCCATAATTATGAAGGGATTTCATTGTAGCTTGGTAGGATGACTCCAAGTTTGTGGTTAAAAACCCAGACAAACACCCCCCCCCCCCCCTCCCCCCCCCCCCCCCCCCCCCCCCCCCCCCCCATTAGGCTTTTTTTTTCTTCTTTTCTCCGATATGCATTTTGAGCTATTTACAGTCACTACATGCGGAACCTTCTTTTAAACTTACGACCCGTTACGATTGTTATTTTATATTTTGGCAAATGACATTTCATGTAAATCCTTTTTCTGGTAGTTGTTCAGCTTTTCACTTTTGTTGGGTTACCATGATATAAATATTTTTATACTGTACCAATGACCCAGACTTAGCTGGTGCTAACTCTAACAAAACCAGGGCCAAACACAAATTTTGCCCCCCAATCCCCAAAATTTGCATCCAAAACAAAAAGAAATCATGTCCTAAAGGACCTCCATACTACGCCTCTACTGCGCATGCGCAGTGACGCAGTCGTCCCGAAATTGGCGCCAATTATCATTCTCTGTTTGGCCCTTCATCAGTCAACATCTCACTGATCTTTGTGCTTGTAAATCTCAGTTTAAAGGATGCCAGACACGTAATTTTTGGAGAAAATGTGATTCTAAGGAGGATAGAAGGAGGAGAGGAAAAAGAAGTGACAAAAAATAATCAGGGCTGTACTTAAAATTTTTTGATGAAATTATGTTAAGTTGCCTATTTTCGAGGCATGGGCCTCTTGTTGTCATTCTTGCTAATTGTTGCACTGCTTATTCAGTGTTTCCTCTCCCCTAGCCTTCTAAAGTCCCCCCTTGCAATTCTCCCATGCTTTTGGCATATTTTTGAGAAATTTCATTTCTAAAATTTCCTGGGAGAGTTGCTTGGTTACAGAATGTTTTCTGTTATTTTCCCCATAGTTACGTTTTCACCCATGGGTGTATAACGTTTGTGTTCTGCATCTTGCATCTGATGTTCTGCAGATTCTCCCCTGGGAGTCTCTGTTTTGCATCAGATAGAGTGTAATTGATGACTGATTCCGGGCCAGTTTTTTCAGTGCCTGGAGTCATGTTTTCTGGTGTTTTTACACTGTTTGTTTTCATTGGCAACAGCCTTTTTTGAGGGGGGCTGTTTGCCTTTGCTGTAGTTTATCTCACTATAAGATACATTTATATTATCCGAAAGTGTCTCATTAATTATTTAATGTAAATTTAAAATTTTTGACCACACTTTGCCATCGGATCCATCGGGGCTCAACGTTACTTTTCAGCAACTTGGGCTTCGCTGAAAAAATATTTTTTCAAAATTATTTTGTTTTGCAATTGTTTTTTTCATTTATTAATGGATCATGTTATTATGTATCTTTGTGTCAGGGGTTTTTGCGAGTAACTAGGACTTATTGTTGTTCTTTCACAATGAAGGGACGTTGTTCAAATTGTAATAGGAAGAAATCTTCCTCTGACTTTCATGATCATTGTATTAATTGTAGTCAGTGTTCTCGCATTAATCCCTGTCCTATATGTGAACATTGGGATGAGAAACATTGGAAACGTGTGTCATGATATGTTGTTTCTGGAGAAAGAGCGATGCCGGTTCTTTCTCCGCAAGGTCACTCTACTCTCTCAGTTTCTATTTCAGAGGAACCAGAACAGGGTGATGTTTCCATGTTATCTTCTTCAAGTGTGCGTCCGTCGTCACAAATGAATTCAGAGCTAGCGGCAAAAGTGCTCATGGAGATTAGACAAATGTCGTCCGCTAGCTCGCCCGGTGTAGCGTCCATTCACCGAATGGTTCGGCAGCCGGGTTCGTCCGATGCGGTCCAAGAGGAAATTTTGGGTGATGCGAGCACTATAAACATAATAGATGCACACCCAGTGACGGCGGATAGTAAGCGAGAACGGAGGAAGCCTTTTAGTCCGGTTCCTAGCTCGTCCAGGTCCAGCTGGGCCGCGAGCGAGAGAGGTCCCTCTCTCGTACAACAACATCTGGGACCAGATGTTGTGGTACAAAATGTGTCTTTAGCGGAGCATACGTCCGTCGCTCGGGACGCTCCGTTGTATAAGCAGTCCGGCGAGACTGTTAAGGCTTCCTCTTCTCGTCAGCGCACACGACCGCACCTTGGCTGCGTGACCGCCGATATATTACCAGCTTCGCCGATGAAGGATTCTTCGGCGACCAGGTCACACCATCCGGCAGCCAGGGATTCGAGACCGATGGACTCCGGACGTTCGCATAGGAAAAGTATGCGGGAGCCATCTGATGCGGAGCTGCCCTCGGCGAAGCAGCGAAAGACTGCGCCTCCGCAGGTCTCGACGCCGGACATTCTTGTGCAGATAGCACAGCTTATCGCAGCATCCCAGCAGCCGACAGAAACGGTGTCGGATCGAGAATTATCCGACGGTGCTGGGTCGGTACGCTCCGCCGAAGCATCGGGGGCGGACGACCGGGAACATCATGAGGTCCGACCGGATGGTGAAAGGGATACGGATGACTTGGAGCTATCCCTTTCGGAACAACATAAAGCTGCCGTGGACTTCATCCGGCACTTTCTCCCTCAAGTTGTTCCGTCGAGCCAGACTGCTGCGCTTCCGGACAAGAGAATTATAGCGTCATTGGACTCTGAATTTTTTGAGCGGTTCAGGGACATCGCTCCCGAGTTTCCGTCGCAGTCCAATAATGTTGCTAGAACATTTGAATTATTGAACGACGCTATATTTAAACTTGCTTCCAGGACGGGGAAAGCAGGTTTCTTGTCCGCTAATACTCTCAACCTGCCTTTCATTAATGCAAGGAATAAATTCGATATGGCAGGACAGGGTATACCGAGAGTTCCTCTGCGTATGGACGACGAGGCGGAAGACTTAGAGCTATCATTACCGTCGTCAGCTTCTATTCCAACCGCGGTGTTGGAGACAGCTATTGCGTCTAACAGAGCCAATTTAGATGCCTTATCTTACGCAGATCACCTTACTAAGGCGTTATCACTGCGCCTTCAAGGGGAAGAGTTTCAGGATATACAACCCTCTTTAAGACTTCTTTCAAGGGCAGTAGCTTATTCCACGTGTAACTCCGCCCTTTCAGTGGCAAATCTGGAGTTGGTTAGACGTGACGCAGCCCTAGCTAGATCCACACTAGTGGATTCTAAGGTGAAGAACTCTCTTAGAGTCGCTTCGGTCTCAGGAGAACTTCTCTTTGACGGCAAGCTTTCCGCTATTTATGATAAAATTAAAAAGAAAGCTAATGATTCTCTGTTGTTCAGATCTGCTCCTAAGAAGTCGGATACAGCAGACACGAATAAGACAGGCACTTCTGGGTCTAATGCGCCCAAGAGAGGTTCCTATAGAGGTTCCGGTGCGTCCTCTTGGTCTTATTCGAGAGACCGTCAGGATAGCGACTCTCGTTCGGGACGTCCTTCAGGCCGGGACAATCGGTCGGATGCCCCGAGGTCGACGAGGCGAGGTGCGGGTCGTGGAAGACATGGTTTCTCCTACCGCAGGCCTCGCAGGTCCAGGAGGTGATGGCTTAAACCTCTATCACGTTCCGGTTGGCGGAAGGTTGTCGAGCTTTTCACAAGAGTGGGCGTCGATTACGGACGACCCTTGGGTGAGAGGAGTGACTTCGGAAGGTCTAAAGATATCCTTCAAACGAAAGCTCCATTAACTCGAAGTACAAAGTGGACTCATCTTCCGTCAAATCCACAGAAAAGAGACGCTCTGTTATCAGAAGTGCAGTCTCTTTTAATGAAGAACGCGGTAGAGGTCGTAGAAAACCAGGAATCTCCGGGATTCTACAGCCATCTGTTTCTGGTTCCGAAACCAGACGGCTCGTTCCGTCCAGTCATAGATTTGGGCTGGATAAACAAGCTGATCGTCGCTCCGAAGTTTTATATGGAGACGATTCGATCGGTCAGAGCGAGTATTCGGGTGAACGATTATGCAACGAGCATAGATCTCAAAGATGCGTACTTTCACGTCATGGTACATCCGACATTCCGAAAGTATCTACGCTTCGCAGTCCTTGGAGTGGTGTATCAATTCCGGGCGATGTGCTTCGGATTGAATCTAGCACCCTGGGCTTTCACTCGGGTAATGAACTCGGTAATGATCTACTTCCGAGCTCATTCGTCTGCGGTAACGTCGGCCTACCCGGACGACATTCTTCAGAGGTACGGCAACGAGTTAACGCTTCAGAACGATGTTCAGAATCTTCTTCTATTGCTCCGACGTCTCGGTTTTATAGTAAACGAGAAGTCGGATCTGGTGCCGTCCAAGTCATTCACTCATCTGGGAATGAGCTTCGAGACGCACAACAATCTCGTTCGTCTGCCGTTAACCAGAGCGAAATTAGTCAGTTGTTACGCTCGCTATTGTCTGCACGCAGACAAAGTCACGGCGAGAGAATTTATGAGACTGATAGGTCTTTGCGGAGCCGCCGCGGATCTCATTCCGATGGGGCGGTTACGCACACGTCCTCTTCAAATTTTCCTGACTCAGAATTGGAGTGTGAAAATTCATTCGCTCGATGTAGACATTCTCTTGTCAGATCAAGTGAAACAAGAGATTCAGACTTGGGCAAACATTCAGTGGTTAACTCAAGGAGTTCCGCTGCAGTTGCCGGATCCGAGTTTTACCGTTATGACAGATGCCAGTCAAACAGGTTGGGGTGCATCATTAATCCCAACGGATTCGAGATGCCAGGGTCTTTGGGATCCGCAATTCCTGTGCAAGCACATAAACATCAAAGAAATGATGTCAATTTGGCTTGCGTTACGTCACTGGATGGACATTATTCACGATGCTCATGTCCAAATCCTATCCGACAATACGACAGTAGTGGCGTATATACGGAATCAGGGAGGCACTCATTCAGTTCCGTTGTTCAATCTAACAGAAAGAATCCTTCTGTTTGCGTTAGAACATCACGTTCTTCTTTCGGTCCGTCACATACCAGGTCGTCTGAATGTGCTAGCAGACTCCCTTTCACGAAAGGGTCGTTTGTTGCCGTCGGAGTGGACTCTCAACAAACAAGTATTCAATCAGATTTGCTACCAATGGGAACGGCCAATGATAGACTTATTTGCGACACATCTCAACAATCAGTTGCAGACGTATGTGTCTCCGTGTCCGGATCCAAGAGCATTTGCAGTAGACGCTCTGTCGATCCCTTGGGACGGAATGATAGGATATGCGTATCCTCCAGCGCCGTTAATTCAACAAGTATTGCTAAAGATAAAACAATCTCACTGCAAGATTCTATTGATAGCATCTCTGTCGCCACAGAGACCGTGGATAAATCTACTCAGGTGTCTGTTGTGGGACCTACCGCGGAAGCTTCCTCCACGGGAGGATCTTCTTTCGCAGGGGAAATCGCGCCAACTCCATCACAACCCGCAAGGTCTCAACCTTCACGTTTTTCCGTTGTGCGGTCCTTCTTGCATGGCAAGCACTTTACAGGACGAGCAGTGGACGCGATTTCTAACTGTAGGAGGACCTCCTCTTCGCTAAACTATGCGGCTAAGTGGAAGGTTTTTCGTCGTTGGTGTAGGGATCATTCTGTAGATATATTTGATCCCTCTATACCAGACATTGCAAACTTTCTAGTATACTTGTTTGACGAAATCAAACTGCAGCCTGTTACTATAAAGGGTTATAGATCTTTGTTATCTGATACCTATGCACATCATGATAGTTTACAAATTGGATCTAATGTCTCTTTATCGAAGTTGGTTAGAAACTTTTCGATAAATAGACCCAGAACTCTTAGATTAATTCCTAAGTGGAATTTAGCTTGGGTTCTCCTTAAATTGAAGGAAAAGCCATTTGAACCTCTTGGGACTGTAGATTTCAAATTCTTATCTTATAAGACAGCTTTTCTCTTAGCTTTCTCTTCTGCCAGAAGAGTGAGTGAGCTTCATGCACTATCGGTGGATGATTCTCATTATTGTAGTGTTGGGAACACTATCACCTTCACTACTAATGTGGGTTTTTTAGCTAAGAATCAGGCTCCTAATAAATATCCGGAACCTATTGTTATTAAGGCTCTTCCGTCTTCAGACGGGCGTAGGCCTTTACTCTGTCCTGTTAGAGCACTACGTATCTATAAACAGAGATCTCAGTTTATCAGAAAGGGACGGAAACGTTTCTTTCTGTCTTTGATGCCTAATAGAAAGGACATTTCAGTCCATTCTATTGCTAGGTGGATTCAGTTAACTATCCTTACTGCTTATGAAGATTTATCTTCTTCTCAGCAGTCTGTGCTTAAGATTTCTGCTCATGAAGTAAGAGCTCTTTCTACTTCCTGGGCTTATGCTAATAGTGTTGCTATTACAGATTTAATGAAGGCTGCTTATTGGTCTCAGCCATCCACATTTACGAATTTTTATCTCAGAAATATTGAGTCCATTTCTGGAGACCTGCATTGTTTAGGTCCGTTATCTGTTGCTCAGAATGTCGTCCACTAAACAGTTGCAACTATAGTTATGCAGGCTTTCTGTTCCGGCAGTGACTCCGTCCGGCTGCCCTCTTCGCTCTGGGCTATTTGACCCAGGGCAAGGGGAGGGGGGGGGGGGGGCGGGTGTTCCCTTAGGTCACCTGCTTTATAGTGAAAAGCAAGGGAATGCCTCCTCCAAGTCAGTATTTCTGAGTCGCTTCCGGGATGGTTTTAAAGTGTAATATTAATGTTTAAATTCATTCATGTCTTATTTTTAAAGTGTAGCTCGGTGTGAAGCATTTGTATATGTCAAGTGTCAAACGGGCTTTAATATACAATACTCGGACACTTTTAAATGACTATAAAGAGTCTCAATTCTCTGGACTACTTTATTTATTGGCTTGCTTTAAAAATAATTAGTATAAGGGTTATACTGGATGTTAATAGAGAACATGAATGTTATTGTGCTCAATTATTAAGGGTAGTGTATCTTTCTAATTTAGTATTAAATAAGAAAGATACATGTAAAGCCTAATACTCCTTTTCTCCTTAAGGGGTTACCTCTTTACTATATAGTTGAGCTTATTGGATTTTCCTCTATGTCCTAGGCCCTCCAGCCTGTTTACTATTCAGCTAAGTCTGGGTCATTGGTACAGTATAAAAATGTTAAAAAATTTATAGTAATTTATATATTTTTTATACTTACCAATGACCCAGATGGGGATGGCCCTCCCTGGAGTTGGGAACTCTTGCCTCCCCGCTGAGTACATAGCGCTGACCAGGCACTGCCAGTAAGAATGATAATTGGCGCCAATTTCGGGACGACTGCATCACTGCGCATGCGCAGTAGAGGCGTAGTATGGAGGTCCTTTAGGACATGATTTCTTTTTGTTTTGGATGCAAATTTTGGGGATTGGGGGGCAAAATTTGTGTTTGGCCCTGGTTTTGTTAGAGTTAGCACCAGCTAAGTCTGGGTCATTGGTAAGTATAAAAAATATATAAATTACTATAAATTTTTTAACATTCGTCATATTTTGTTTTTCACCAAAATCATCAGGCAAGTGGCAAGGAGCTCGCCAGAAAAAGGAATTAGGTGCGAAATAGGCACACGTGAGTAACTGCTCGCCTCTTATATCCACGTCTGCATAGCATCAGCCTAATGAAAGAAAACTTCTGATGGAACCCTGGGAAATGGAATATATCTGCAGTTTGACAGTGGGCTACAAGTTCTGCTTCACTGATTTGAGAGAACCCAATAACCAATGCCTCTAAAATGGGCAACATACTTTCAAATGATTGACTAATCTTGACTTTATAACTGTGTTGCATTTGCAGTACAGTGGAGCCCACTAAAGTGGATATCTTTCAGTTGAATAACCCTGTTAATTGAATATAACTCCAAACACCAACCATTTACCATACTTTTAGCACAAATTTGACCTGTTAATTGCATACAGGTAATAGAAAAAACTCTTGTTAATTGAATTCTTCTCCTGCGGGTAGCCTGGGAAGTGGAGCAATGTTTCTTTAGAAGTAATTAAGTTCTGCTTCACGGGTAAGATAGAATCTGGTAACCATTACCTGTGTTGGAAGTCCTCTTTAGTTGGCAGGACAGGTAAAAATGATTGTGCAAACTTGATTTCACATGTATGTTGTGTCCCCAAGGGAACCCTGGGAAGTGGAGCAGTGATTGTTTACTGTGGTAAAAAAGCTCTATTTTACTGGTAAAGTAGGACCAATGCCTGGGTGAAATACGGCCAAAACCAGCCAGTGGTATTCACAAAAATCACCATTTCATTTTCATTATCTTTTCATTTTTTGTCACAAAAACAGAGCTTATGATCCCTCTTTGGAATGAGCTCATTGAGCCCATTCCAGTGAGAGGGTCAGAACCTATGTTTTTGATACAAAAAATTTGAAAAAGTAGTTATTCAAGAATTTTGTTTGTAAGTGCCGTCTGCCTTTTTTGTTAGGTAAAGGGTTCCATAGTTATGCACCTGATTGTTCAGAAACTTTATTTGTTGGTTGGTTTCCACATTGTAACTTTACTTTCTTAGGCTGCACATTTTAATAAGTATTTTAGTTGTAATCAGATCTGTGCTTAAAAATACAGCCATGTCATGCACATGTATGCAGGCGATGTTCACTTGTACTCACTAACATTCAGAACACCATCATAGAATTTGCCAAGCGATTATAAACGAAACACCACACTTACATGTAGATCACTAAAAATACTTCTTAGTTGGATGAATACTGTGGTGATCAAAACCATGCCATGGCTTATAATTAACTAAAATATGCAATTATTTGATGTCTCCAGTGAATGTGCACCCCACCCCCACCCCCACCAGAACCCCCACCCCTGTGGGAACCCCAGGAAGTGGTGCAATGCTTGTTTACTGGGGTAAAGCCATGGTTAATTCATTTTGGGCTCAGTGTTATTCACATCATTTTGTTTCTTGCCTGAAATAATAACACATTTCTTTTTAGCTCACCTGACTGAAAGTCAGGGTGAGCTTTTCTTATCACTGTTCGTCTGTCGTCTGTCGTCCGTCGTCTGTCATCCGTCATCCGTCGTCCTGCGTGAAGGTGGTGTTTGAGCCTCTTTCTCCTAAACCACTGGCCACATTTTAATTAAATTTCATGTAAGTAGTGGTTATATAGGGGCATTTTGATTTTTAGGCAAATTAGGTTCCGGCTCATATTGAGCAGAGGTGTGGTGAAAAAATGGCCAAATTTTTTGAAAATCTTCTTCTAATGAACCACCAGTAGTAGGGACTTGATATGTGGTATACATAGTCCTTTTGAGGTTTAAAATCAAATTTGTTCAAGAGAAGTTTGTCGGCATTATTTGCCTTTGTTATGGGAGGGGCAAAAATTTTGGCCACGCCTAAAATTTCTATTTTCAGAACCATGAGGTCGATTTGAACCAAATTTGATATGAGATGATAATGGGTCATAAGTAGTTGATTGATGCCAAAAAAAATTTTCTCATTGCCCCGTGGGAACCTCGGGAGCTAAAAATAGGAAAAACCTTAAAACTGCCAAATCTCCAAAACTACACGGCACAGAGAATTCTTGTTTTGTATAAAGCTTACTTTTATCCAGTAGAATAGAATGGTTAAAAAAAAATTCCTATCGGTTTGATTACAAGGTACTTTTTTCAGGGCTTTGAAAAAGTGCTGAGTCAGCACTTTTTAACACTGTTGGCAATGGGAAAAACATTAAAAAATCTTCTCCAGATCCAGCAGGCAGAATCTTTTGATATTTGGTATGCAACATTGTAGGGTGGATCTGATTCAAGTTTGTTTAAATCGGCCACCTGGGTTCATATTTGGGCTCAGTATAGGAGTCCGATTTCGAACTTAGTGCATTTCAGGCAAATTTCTTAAAAAATCTTCTTCTCCAGATCCAGCAGGCAGAATCTTTTGATATTTGGTATGCAACATTGTGGGGTGGATCTGATTCAAGTTTGTTCAAATTGGCTCCCTGGATTCATATTTGGGCTCACTATAGAAGCCCGAATTCGAACTTAGTGCATTTCAGGCAAATTTCTTAAAAAATCTTCTTCTCCAGATCGAGCAGGCAGAATCTTTTGATATTTGGCATGCAACATTGTGGGGTGGATCTGATTCAAGTTTGTTCAAATCGGCCCCCTGGATTCATATTTGGGCTCGCTATAGAAGCCCGAATTCGAACTTAGTGCATTTCAGGCAAATTTCTTAAAAAATCTTCTTCTCCAGATTCAGCAGGCAGAATCTTTTGATATTTGATATGCAACATTGTGGGGTGGATCTGATTCAAGTTTGTTCAAATCGGCTCCCTAGATTCATATTTGGGCTCACTATAGAAGCTCGAATTCAAACTTAGTGCATTTCAGGCAAATTTCTTCAAAAATTTTCTTCTCCAGATCCAGCAGGCAGAATCTTTTGATATTGGGTATGCACCATGCTTAGGGGGATGAGATTAAAATTTGTTCAAGCCAAGTCCCTGGGTTCATATTTGGGCTCACTGTGGTAGCCCGAATTATAACTTAGTTCAAAATGAGGAATTTTCTTTAAAAATCTTCTTCAGATCCAGCAGTTGGAATGTTTTGATATTTGATATGCAGCATCCTTAGGGGGGTGAGATTCAAGTTTGTTCAAGCCATGTCCCTAGGTCCATATTTGGACTCACTGTGGGAGCTTGAATTGTAACTTAGTTCAAAATGAGGAATTTTCTTTAAAAATCTTCTTCAGATCCAGCAGTCAGAATGTTTTGATATTTGGTGTGCAGCATCCTTAGGAGGGGTGAGATTCAAGTTTGTTAAAGCCAAGTCCCTGGGTTCATATATGGGCTCCCTGTGGGAGCCTGAATTATAACTTAGTTCAATATGAGGAATATTCTTTAAAAATCTTATTTTTTTTTAGATCCACTGGTCAGAATCTTTGGATATTTGGTATAAGCTTTTCTTAGGAGGCGCAGATGCAACTTGTTGAAATCAATTCTCTGGGTTGATATTTAGGCTACCATGTCAGGTGAGCGCCCTCAGGCCCCTTGGGGCCTCTTGTTTATTATTGGCTCTGCAAATGGGTCACCTTCTTTATAGGGCCAGGAGAATACACCATTTCATATTTCTTCCTCATCCATTGAAATGCTAGATTATTGCCTCATTTTTGCCAGATTGCTACAGCAATCTGGCAATAATGAAGCAATAGTCTGGTGCTATTAATGGTATAATGTTGACTAATGGTACATTTTGTAAAAAGGCTGTTCTATATATAATCCTGGCCATTGAAAGTTCTACTATCTGCGAGTCAACTTACACATGCAAGGAAGCAGTGTGTAAGTGGAAAATGATAAAATATGTATCTTGTGGAAAGGGATATATTGCGCCATTTCCCTATGAGGATATATTTAATAATTAAAATAACCTCATTCTGCATTTTGGTCTGATAACCTGGAATAATGCTAAACTGAAAATTAACTAACCATGGCCTAAATAAATTTTGCTTTACTGATAAAATATGACCTGGAACCAGCATGTATGGTGGAAGTTCTCTCTCTAAAGTGTACAGTATAGGTATAAATGCCTTCTGGGTACCCCGGGAAGTGAAGCTGTACTTGTTTACTGTGGTAAACAAGCACTGTTTTACTGGTAAAATGGGATCCAATCACCAGTCCTTTGAATGGAAGTCCTCTAAAATAGACAACATTGGTATAAACGATTGACTAAGCTTGACTTTGTCTTCATGTTGCGGTTTTAATGAACCATTGTGTAGAAATATCTGACCTTACCTGGTTGCATGCTAAAAGCCACTATTAGGCCTTTCAAAAGCAATGAGGGTTCAAAAGCTAATATTTTCCTTGCTCATGTTTCATATCAGTCAAATGCATATAATATTTTATTTATATAAATTTGTTCTATTACAGATTACTGGAGAGTACCTGTGGGCATGGTGCCTGTGGGCACTCTCCAGTTATTTGCAATAGAATAAATTTGGAATAACAAATTCAGACCACCAAAAATAAACTAGCCCTCAACCAGTTAAATACCAATAAATAAATAGGTATAAACAATTGGCTAAACTTGTCTTCATACCTATGTTGCAGTCATGACTGATATGGCCATAGATGCTGAAAGTGACCTTGAACACCAATAAATAGTAACTGCACGCAATTGTCATAAAATAAAATATTAATCCACAGAGGTCTTGTGCCAATTCATTTTAGCAAAAATGCATTGGAAATAATTTTCGTGTGTTCCAATATGCTTTAAATTTTCAAAACATACATTTATAATCTATCGCTTGTCTTACAACTTCTCTTATTTCCAAAAGGGATTTACCCATTTCCTCTGCACATGCCGAGATGATGAAAACTAATATTTGTTAACAAGCCAGGAGATAAGCAATCTGTCATTTGCTGAATGAGGTCCCCAGAGGGTGAATTTGCTGATGGTATCCCATACAGCAGGCTATTTTATCTTCTAGATACCTCTTTCTGTTTGGGCTTGAGACCTTGATTCAGATTGAGGTTCACAGAGGATAAATTAGTGATGCTACCCTGCACACCAAATTCACCCTCTGGGAACCTTATTCTGCAGATGACAGTCGACTTATTTCCAGGCCTGTTTGTTAACTTTTTTGGTCTTATTCTGTGCAGAATCGATAATAGAATGTTAGGAGATATCCTTTTGTGGCTTTTCACTTGCAAGAACATTTGTGCTGAAAACAGCTGCTCTGATGTCACATCTCAACACTAGAATTAGGTGATTTGCCCTTTGATCATTTGAAAGTATTTTTATCACATGACTATTGTGAAGGTCAATGGAAAAGTCCATCTGATATTCTTCTATATGAGAACACGTGTAATTTGACCTGCAAGGATTTTCATTGGCTGAATTTTAAGCCTCATCACCTAATTAATATTCATATTGTACCACTCCATTGTTTACAAACAAAACATGTTGCGTGTACTTAACTATCGAGTGAAGGAAACTGTGAAAATAGATGGAAAAGGAGAAGGGGAAATTGTTAAGATCATTGATTCCACAAAAGGCTTGTTATACACTGTGAAAATAATAGGTATCGACTTTGAAGTGACTCTCTCGGCAGAACGTTTGAGCCCATTACACGATGAACGCTACCAGATGCTAGATTGCCAAGAAACTGTTGGCGTTGCTAAGCAAACGGACGCTACTCAACAGCATCATTTTGTTAATGTCAGCGGTGCAGATATAGATGGATTTGTTGAAAAAGAAACAAATAAAAACACTTTAAGCAAGACCTTTTATGATATGAAGTTAGTAAGAAATTTTCTTCAAAGCAATGATATAAATGAGCATCGTGAAATTCACAACATACCGCCCAGTGAACTGTGTGTTATTTTATGCAAATTTATCCTGTCAGTCAGAAAAACTGACGGCTCTGAATCAGAATATGAACCAAGCTCGTTGCGTGGATTTATTTCCAGTATTGACAGAAATTTAAAACGTTTTAATTATGGCCACACAATAGTTAGCAGTGTAGAATTTGTGAAAGTGAGAGACATATTGAAGGCCAAACAACGACAACTGAAACGAAGTGGCTTGGGCAATCGGGAAATGAAGGCGGAGCCAATAAGCAACAATGAAATTGACATTTTGTGGCAAAGTGGTCAACTGGGTTCTTCGACACCCGAATCTATAATAAACTCCTTGTGGTTTTTAAACACTATTCACTTTGGTTTACGGGGCTCAGATGAGCACCGTAAAATGTGTTGGGGGGATGGTAGTTTGCACAAGGACCCAAATGGCCAGGAATATTTACAGTTTATAGAAAGACAAACAAAAACTCGCCCTTGTGACAATGTGAGAGATGTTCGAAGTGTGCCACCCAGAATGTGGTGTAACTTTGATTTGCCAGAAAGGTGTCCCGTGAATATTTATAAAAAGTACTCTCTTTTAAGGCCCTCTGGTTACAGTGACAAAAGTGACCCTTTTTATATAGCAACACATACTAAACAAGATATTATGAATGTCGGTGATCAGTGGTTTAAAAGACAGCTGATTGGAATAAACAAACTTACCTCCATCATGAAGTGCATGGCAAAAGCAGCTGGTCTGTCATCGGTAAAGAAACTTACAAATCACAGTGCTCGCAAATATCTTGTTCAGAAACTTAGTGAAAATAACATCCCTGCTCATAGGATTATGCAAATCACAGGACACAAGAATATCCAGTCAATTAACAATTACAGCCATATCAATGAACAACAACACAGATTTCTCGTGTGTTATCTAACTCCAATCTTTAAACTGAAAATAGGCCTCAATATCCTAAATCCATGGACACAGATGTAGTTTATCAAAACCAGTCAATTTCTAACACAAATTCCATTGATCGAAACACACAATTTGTGGGTAGACTGCAGAATATGTTCACAGGCAACATTTATGGTGGGCACTTTGAAATACACATTCATAACCCAGAAACATCATCAGCCCAACCCGCTCAGAAACGTAGGCGCATCATTGTGTCCGACAGCGACTCGGATTAAAGTTTATAAAATATAGAAATTGCAAATCCCTTCTTTGGATTTGCTTCTCTTATTGTTGACAGTTGAATTATTAATGAGGGTTTTGTTGCAGTCTGTTTATTAAATGTCAACAAGACTGTTTGTTTTGAGAACTATTTTGTAAAGCGGAAGTATTGAACGCATTCAGTCAACATGGAGAAAGTAGGTTAATTTTCTTTTTCCATGTACGGGAACATAGACTCGTTAAAAATAAATCGGTTCAAGTTTGTGTGTGTCATGTGATAAAAAGAATCTGAAATTCGTTTCTCTTTGACATAAGATTTATGAAACTCGTTTCGACAATTTTATTTTAGCTTGCCATAAATCTTATATCAAAGAGAAACTCATTACAGATCGTCTATTTCTCAAATTTTCAAAGTGTAAGTTGACAAGTAGATAACTTTTATACCAAAAATTTTATTTCAAGTTCTAATCTTACAGCACACTGGTACTGAACTTTATGTTTTTTGTTGTTTTCATAAAATATATTTTTTCTTTCAGGTTTAAAGTTGCTATGGAAAAGTTTCCTGTAATATCTAGAATTGGTGCTGAACTTGCGTCTTTAGATGCATTCAAAGCAGCTCATCCTGATGCACAGCCAGATTGTCCAGACAAGTCTTAAGTTCAATTCCAACAGGTGAAATGTATCAGTGAAGGATCAAAGACTTCCATTTCTACAAATGAGACTTTTTGGATCTTCTTTTATTAATTTCTATCTACGCCAATTCATATTATCATTTTAAAATCTTATTATTGTAACTTAACAGTAAATCATTTGACAGTTGCCATTCAGCAGTGTGAAGATGTAGGCATAAGTCCAAAATCTGTTTTTTCACAACTTGGCATATGATATTTGCTCTTGACTTCAGCAAGATCTTTACTTTCTATGGAGATATGACATGAAGGCAGCACTGGGGAGAGGAAATTAGAGCCCCAGGATTAATTCTGTGACTAGCCTCCTTTCAAAAGTATCTGGATACCGATGCAGATGCCAAAGGAATGAGCAGTGATGGGGGGGGGGGCGGGGGGGGGGGGCTCTCCCCCCAAAGTTTTGAAATTAGCTATTAAATGGAGACTTCTGGTGGCTTTTGGGATAAAAAATCATGTTATTTTTTTGGCTGTCAAAATTACATTTCTAGCAGCATTTTTAGCGGCATGTTTCAAATTTGCAAGTTCATCAGTGAGTATCCAGTGACCAAAGTTTATATCTTTTGACTGCACAATTCTTGAAGTGATAACTTTATTACTTAAGTTAATTTATTACTTCAAGACTCATGCAGTCCAAAATTACAACTGTTGGTAAAGGTGCAGAGCTCCACTTATACATTCCCCTTCTTAACTGTTAGCACAGGAGTCAGAACCTTTGGGGGGAGCCCTTGTCAAAAAATGTCCTGAAAGCCCTTAATTTAATTTTCTGGTTTGGTATGTCCTTTGAAAGGACGTACCAAACCCAAAAAATGAAAATACAGTCTTTCAGGCCATGTTTGGACTGGGGAGGGGGGGGGGGGGGCGGGGCAGGCCTAACCCAAGAATCCTGAACCTCTGGGCCCCCCAAAGTTTGGACCCTGGGAGTACTACCCCAGGCCCCCACCCTCTCCCCAGCCCTGCATGAAGGATTTGTTGAAGAACAGTGAATTTTTCTTTCTCTGATTGGCTGAGAGGTACTATACTATTGCTGATAGTTTTACTTATGAAGGGTTTTAAAAATAAATGTGCCCTATTTCTGTGCACTATACACTTTCTAAAATTTGATTTTATTTAATTTTATTTGTTTTACAAGGATTGGCGAACAAGTTATGCAACTTATGTTAACGCCTCTCCTTGGCCCAATGGCGTAGGTGTATGGAATGACCTTCATAGCGGCTACTTCGTGGCCTTGCTCTTCTCGAATACTATGAAGGGATCTTTATCTCATTTCAATGAGGGGGTCACATGATATGGTTTTATTGAAAGTTTTTGAAAAATAATTACAGTAAGAAATTTTATTATCGTGTGCATTGGGTAAAGAGCTTTGGGATTTTTCCAGAATTCTGTTTCATTATTTCCATTTTCAAGAATGAAATTGCTTGTCTTGGGCAAGGTTCTTGACAATAGGTGGTGTACTTAGGATTGGAATCTTGATCGGTAGCAAGATTCTTCCTCAGTTTGTTCGGTATGCTATAATAATTATTGCATAGTTTATTATTCGAAAACAGTCAGTGGACCATTCTTCCTTGAGGACCACTATTTTAGCATAGTCAACTTCCAGGCATGCAATGTTTATAATATTTTCATGCAGTCTATGAATATCAAGAAAGAGTTTTATGTTCCCTGAAAAAATTTCGGCTTTGTCCACCTGTCCATCCATCTGTCCATCTGAAGCAAATGGTTTTGGGATGATAAATCTAGTTTGCTTTGATGTATGACCTTATAATTTTGCGACCTTACTACCTACGATGAAATGCAAGTCAAGATCGATTTTCACCATAATGGCATGTAACGTTACAGAGTTATACCTTTTGAAAAGTTGCAAAATGGTAAAATCAATGGTTTCCAGTTTGCTTTGATGTACAACCTGATAATTTTGCTGCATTTCTATATACCATGAGATGCAGGTCAAGTTCAATTTACAGCATTATGGGATTTACCATTCCCGAGTTATGCCCCTTGAAATGTGGCAAAATGGTAAAGTGAGAAAATATTTCTTTTGGTATCTTATTAAATGCTCAGGGCATGTATAATCAAACCTGCTTATACATTCACCCTAATTAAGCAGTGACCTGCCTTCAAAGGCCAGTTTAATCTCCTTCCCAAGGAGCTTTTAATACAGGTTTACTGTGTTCTTTTACCCTTGTCCTTACACACGTTTTTGTATTTTTTCTTTTACATGGCTTAAACCATGTTTGCCAGATAATGACATGAATTTGCCCGACTGTTCCTTTGCATGCTCACCTTTGCATATTGGCAAGCTAGTCATACAAGAAGAAGAACATAATTAGCCGTGATAATCGACATTGTTGTTGTAATAGCTATGGCTGACAAATAGGTTTTACCATGGCATTGCTGCAAACTAGCAAACATCTGTGACAGTTTTCTAACTATACAGAGATCTTTGAACATAATTGTTGGGCAATAATAGTTTGCCTAATTACTGCATGAATTTGGGGATGGGCAGTGACAGCCCCAAAATTTATGCCTCCGACTGTACTCAAAAACATGTTTGTATAATAGTGTTCTATTTGAAAAGTCCACATTTTCTTCTAGTCATTAGATGTATAATTGATTTGCAAGTACATGTACAGTGGAACCCTGTTAATTGAATAGCCAATTTGCCAATGAAAATTATTCAGTTAACAGGAGTATTCAATTAACAAGGATTGTGTCACTTTCCTGTATTGTAGAGATGAACTTCGCATTTATTCCATTATATCTTGTTTGACAGAGCTCCATGAGCTCTGTCAAACAAGATATAATAGATTAAATGCCTGATTTGGATGTACTGAGGCCAAATAGGCTATAAACAAAGGAAAACTGAAGAGTGTCATGGTAATTTCTCGACAGGTTACAAGATTTTTTATTCAATTAACAGGAGTTTACTCTATAACCTATGTTCAGTTAACAGGTCAAATTTGTACTGGAGATATGGTAAATGGTTTTGTGTTGGGAAACTATATTCAATTAACAGGGTTATTCAGTTAAGAGATATCCAATTAAAGTGGGCTCCACTGTACTACCATTTATTTGCTTGCAGTGAGTAAGTTTTTTTTCATTATCAAGACCTTAGGTGGTTAAGAATGTAGAACTTTTCTTATTTTTACTTGGTGCTGGAGCACTGCATTTCATTTCTTGAATTCTTTCAATTAGCTGATGAATGCATGTTTATCCTTCCTTTCTATTAACTGGGGAAAACATCAGTCCTTCGTTTTTCTTCTCTAAAAATTCTGAAAACGCTTATCAGAAAAAAAGGTTGCCTAAAACTGTTCCGGTAACATTTTTTTAAAGCTTGTCTTAATTTTCAATTTATACAGGCTTGCAGGTAACAGATTTCTTATATTAACAGTATTACCTGTGTGATATACACAGAATTTCCTGCATTTAATAAAAAGTTTTACCTTTGTGAGTCTTTGAAACTGAAACAGTGGGTTGTTGATCGTGGTCAGCTTGTTCTTTGCTTTTAAAACAGACTCAAGTCATCATTGACAGGGCTGTGAGCATAGGCAATGGAACCAGAGGATTCAGTGGGGTATTTCCAACTACCCTCCCCCTTCACCCAACTAAAATATTTGGTAACCAAATTTTTCAGGGTACACTGACATTATTTTGGGCATAGACTGCTGCCAAAATCATACAGAGCATGGCAAGTTCTTTCCATTTGTGGTATGGAAGTGACGTACTGTAGACAATATTGCCAAGAAATGTTTACAGGTAGAATGAACATCAAAATTAAAATTTTCCCAGATGAAAAATCAAAATCTTCAGAATTTTGGGCCTCCAGGACTCCTAGAGTCAGATTCTACCTCGTCCAAACAAAGATGATAATGCTGTAAGTTATCCTTTGGACATGCCACACTTAAAATTAAACTTATAGAGTCTGACCAACATTTGGACTGGATTCTGCCCATCAATAAATTTTTCAGGCAGATACCTCTTGCCATTCCCAAAGGTTTTCGCAACCCCTTCCGCCATGGGTGTGAGTCTCTATTATAAAGTATGGAACATGCTTACCAATGATGGCTTAACTTGACTCTATACTGGTAATACTGTCTACAACCATGGATGCTGAAAGTAACATTAAACACCAATATATAAATAAATATGACCAGTATTTCATCACCTGGTGAAATTTCAATTGAATTGTGTTGTAAATACATGGGTTATTAAAAAGTATGCAAATTACAGAGAATTTCCTTTAACCTTTTGGCTATGACAGGACTAAATATTTGAATAAGAGTTACCCTCTAGAATGGTGCAATCTCCAAAACTAAACATCTTTAAGAAAAAAATATTATTTTAAAAACATATGAAGCATTGTACTGAAATCTTACATCATTGCTGAATATTCCACAGAAAAAAGAGGGATAACTTTATGAGAGTGTGGGGGCGGGGGGTTGGGGGGGGGGGGCTGAAAAATACAGTTGACTATTGCTGTGTTTTGGATGGGAATTTCCTGAAAAAACATGTGTCTGTGACCGGTAGATTCCTTCCTGTCAATTTTTCCCTCTTACCAAGTATTTGTTGCGTGACCTCCAGTTTTGAGGAAAGGAAAAGTTGTTTGAATGGCTATATAATAACAAAGACATTGCGATGCTCAAATGAAAATGATGCAGTCATATTTTTTTCACACAAACTTTATAATTGTTGCCTATGGGAAAATATTTAATATCATTATACCTATATGTGCCTAAAGATTTTTACGGAAGTTTGATGCACTCTAACAGTTTACTACATCCTGTTCCTTTGCAGTTGATTCTAGGCATGTCTACATAGGCAGCCAAGACTTGCCCAGAAACAACTGCCAAGGTGCTTAGAATGTAACTTGCAAGTTAACCCAGAGATGACATGTTGGTGCATCTGTTGTGATGTAGTAAAAAGTGATCAAAGTTGATACAGTGGTGCCCACTTAATTAGATATCTGTTAACTGAATAACCCTGTTAATTGAATATAATTTCCCAACACAAAACCATTTACCATAGCATCAGTACAAATTTGACATGTTAATTGAATATAAGTTATCGAGTAAACTCCAGTTAATTGAATAAAAAACCCTGCAACCTGTCGAGAAATTACCCTGACTCTCCTCCAGTTTTCCTTTGTTTTTGAACTATTTGACCTCAGTACTTCCAATACAGGCATTTAATCTATTATGTCTCATGGAGCTCTGTCAAACAAGTTATAATAGAATAAATGCAAAGTTTATCTCTGGATTACAGGAAAGTAACACAATCTCTGTTAATTAAATACTCCTGTTAATTGAATAATTTTCATTGGAAAAGTGGCTATTCAATTAACAGGGTTCCACTGTATGAGGCCCTAAAGAGTTAACCACAATCCATTCAGTGAAAGACCCTGTTCAATGAGAATTTTATAAAGCTGCAAAATCATTTCCTTGCTTCAAATATAAAGGGGTGCATAGATTATTCTGAATCTCAAAGTGTTCCGAAAAGTTTATTTTTGTTATATATTTTATCTAAACCAAAGATATGACAGTTCATTGAAAATATTATTGGAATGAGAGAAATATTGTATTTCATATTTTATGCAGAAACCCAGTATACAAGAATAAAAGTGTTGATGATTTTTTTTTAAATGTTTGTTATTATATATATCATTTTGTCAGTTCAGTTATCTGAAAAGGAGACATATTGTATTGTCTGTTTTTTGTGGAGAGCCAATATACAAGAATAAAATAATAATGGTCTTTAAATGTTTATTATTATATCTTTCACCTGAATGTCTGGAAGCTACAGTAAGTCTTCTGGCATTTAGATCCCATGTATCTTCATGATTTTAACCATTCACTTAACAGCATGACTAACAGATGGTATTTATGGTATATGTTCCTAAATAACTGATCATTTTTAGTGCGCTGAAGAAAGCCCTGTAGTAAACACCTTGTCCGTCTCTCCATTCATCCAGCTATGCATCCATATTCCGTTTCTGGATAACAACTTGAGTTTACCCGAGTCAATTGTTATGAAACTTCACATGCATATAGCCTGTGGGGTTGTCAGATGTAGCTGTAAACTTTTGCAGGCCATGTCAAATTTGGCATTGCTGTTACTAAAAATAGATATTTGCACACACATTTATGTCCAGACTTGAGTTTCTCTGTTCTGAATGTTATGTAGCTTCACACACATTTTAGCTATAGGTGTTAGGTGTGCTGCATACTTTTCAGGTCATGAGGTCAAATTCGGAAGTCACTCTTAAAAAAAAATAGCCTTTTGTACATAAATTCGTTTCCAGATGATAACTTGCATTTGGGCTGATTGTCATATTGGCCATCTCATGGAGTTGCACTTGTTTTTATGTGGAATACTATTTGGTGTCTCTCATTGTAAACAAGACATCAGTGAACAATTTATTAAACCAGCTTTTGCTGATATTTCATTACTTGCAACTGAGTATTTTAACCCTTGGCCAGCTGATGCCAAAATACCAAAATTTTAAGCATTTTTTTTCCATAGTGCAACTGGGATTTTAACCAATTCAGTCATGTTTGATAGAGCTCAATGAGCAAACAAGATTGGATTGGTTAAATTCCTGGTTACATTACGGGAAAAAATTTTGTGCTTAATATTTTGATATTTGGACATCGGTGTCATGAGGGTTAATATATATTTGGCAATCTCATGACAGTTTCATTGCATTATGTTTTACTAATTACTGGTGGGATTGTAATATAATGAGACTTTTTATTCAAGATTATACTGATAATCTCCCTGTAGGAACCCTAGGAAGCAAGCCAGAAAATAAGCAGACTGTCATCTGCAAAATGAGGTCACCAGAGGGTGAATTTATTGATGCTACCCTGCACAGCAGGGTAGCATCAATAAATTTACCCCCTGTGAACCTCAATCTGAATCAGGTTCTCAAAACTGAACAGAAAGAGGTACCCAGAGGATAAATTGACCCCTGTATGGGATAGCATCATCAAATTCACCCTCTGGGGCCCTCAAATGTCAGACTGCTTATTTCAGGCCTGCTGGGAAGTGAAGCAGTACTTCTTTACTGTGTTAAATGTGATGTAATATCAGTTTCATTCACTAAATTCAAGTTTAATAATAATACAGAACACAACTCTGGTAGAGAATGTGGGAGAGGAATCAATGACCCTTGTGGAGTTTTTTCTGTGTTCATAAGCTCATTCATTGCATGTGAAATACAGAAAAAACTCAACCTCCGACCATTGATTCCAGTCCTGTGTACTCCTCCTTCATTGTGTTCTGTCTTCATAAACAGCTGATAGGATTAGGGCCTCTAAAGGGTGCACGGTGGCTCAGTTGGTAGAGGTGCAGGCTGCAAGCCGAGAGGTCCTTGGTTCAAATCCCACCTGCAGCAACCACGTTGTGTCCTTGGGCAAGACACTTCATCTCCATTGCCCGCGTGGGGGCACGGTGGTGTTGTGTACTAAAGCGTAGTGCACATCGATGGTGCACTTGTCTTCAACCAATGCTAACCCTGCACTTGTCTTCAACCAGTTGCTCGCCATTGCTCGTTGGTTCTCTCCGGGTACTCTGGCTTCCTCCACCCATAAAACTATCACGGTCATGATTAGCCATTGTGCATAAATATGTGACCTTAAACACCAATAAATAGGGCCTCTAAACAAAGAACAGGGCCCTCGATGTTAGTCAGCACACCACTGGATAGATGCTAAAAGTAACCTTGATCAATAATAAACAAACAGTAACAAATGGCATTGGAGGTTTTTACATCCCTGGCCATTATGTTTGAAAATGAATGTTTTCTATGCAGGCCTGAAAATAAGCAGTCTGACATTTGCAGAATGGGGTCCCCAGAGGGTGAATTTGATGATGCTATCCCACACAGTGGGCCAATTTATCCTGTGGGTACCTCTTTCTGTTTAGTTTTGAGACCCTGATTCAGATTGAGGTTCACAGAGGGTAAATGTAGTGATGCTATGCAGGGTAGCATCACTAAATTTACCCTCTGGGGACCTCATTTTGCAGATGACAGTCTGCTTATTTTCTGGCTTGTTTCCACGACTCTGATAGATAATTATCAGTTACATTTGGCGTGAATGAATCCAAGAGCTACAAGGTACAGCAGCATATTAGTGCCACACAATAATTTATACTAAGTTGTTATAAATAGATAGCCATATTGTTATAACAAGATAGTCCCTGTGGGAACCCCCAGACGTTGAGCAGTGCTTGATTAATGCAGTAAACATGTTTTGCTTTACTGGTAAAATAGGAGCTGGAACCAACTCTTTGTATGGAAGTCCTCTACAGTGGGCAGTATAGGTATATAAATGATTGGCTAAAACTTGACTTCACCCTTATGTTGCTGTCATGAGATAGCCAAAGATGCTGAAAGTGACTTAAAAGACCAATAAATATGTAAATAAATATATCAAGATGGCTGAGTTGTAATAACAAGCAGTGGTGGGCAAGCATAAGGTGCTGCTCTGGGCTAATCTTAGGTGCCGCCCTATCTCCATGGAGCTTTAAATATTTTTTGGTAGCTGATTTCATACAAACATTTGGATTTCATTTTGCCACCCCCAAGATATGCTGCTTGGGGTGGTTGCCACTCCCCATTACCTAGTGGGCAAAAACCCCTTTCCTTCCTGCCACATTGACCTGTCTCTACCCAACATTCTTTCCCATGTGCGACCCGACAAAGAAGCCTGATCTTCACCCATTTGACCCAGTATTCGACCAGGTCATCCAACCTCACCCCTCGACATGACCCCTCCACCCAATGGTCCACCCAGAGATCTTATCAGGAGGCCATGTGTGACCCATTATAAGGGAGAGAGTCGCCGGGCCCTACCACCGAAACAGTGACCTAACGTACCCTAGTGACCGTTCACCATGCGACCTCCCTATCTCAATTACACAACACCTCTATCTCCCAGGATAGACACCTGCCCTACAGAATGCCAATCCAACCACACGATCCAAGCATCTTAATACAGTGTGGTTCTACCCCTACCTACTCGGGACATGACTTTATATCCATGGTGCTGTAACAAATTAGCGATTGTGCAGGGCCTTAAACACAAATGAATAAATAAATAAATATTACCCCTACCACCTATTCCAATCAAACCAAGCCCAACTCTACCCAGAGTAGTGTTGTGTGCAACATGGTAGTTACTAATTTATAAAACCAGAAAGTGTGACTAACCCTGTGCATTGCATAGGGTAGTCACACTTTCTGGTTTTTTAAAAAAAAATCTTTATAACTGAGTAACTAACCCCGTGCGCTGTACAGCCTTATTGTAAATCTCATCTGTGCCAACTCTATACCCGATATGATGGTCCAAACCAGGCAGTACTATTCTCAAAAAGCGTTCATATTCAGCTTATGATCCCTTTTTGGAATGGATTACGGATTTTTTTTTTCTTTATGAATTCCAAAAATGAAAACATATTCTGATTTCAATTAATATCTTATTCGGAGCATATGATCACTAGGGTGGTATCCACTGTAACATGTATTCACTAGGATATGTAACAGTGAGGTAAGTGATGATTTGGATATGCAACCAGTCATATGCAACCACTAGAATATGGAAGAACCATATGTAATCAGTAGAATATGTAACCACTAGGATGGGTAACCACTATAACGTGTAACCACCAGGATAAGTAAAAACTAAATTTAACCACTATAATGGGTAACTGCTGTGTGTGACGACTAGGATATTTGCCCGCTAGTGTAGGTAATCACTGGGGTATGTAATCACTGAGGTGGTACCCACCGCTCCAATCACTATGCGACTCCTAGGATAGGTGACCGCTGGTATATGTAACCTGTAGGGTGGAATCCACAGGAAAGCCGTCTTGTTGCTATCTTGACAACTGAGCTATCTTGTTAAAACACCTTACTTATCATCTTGTTATAACAACTTACCTATCTTGGTATAACAACTTAAATATCCTGTTATAACAACTTGGTTATCTTGTTACAACAACTGAGTAATTATTGATACAGCTAATACGCTGAATGGGCCAATGTGTCAGTGACAAAAATCAAACGGAACTTGTATATGCCCGACAGAATGATTGGTGGAACTGCTTACTCCCTCTGTCCTTTTTACGTGCACCACCGTAAAATACGACCCCACCCCCACCCCCGAAACGATATTTACATGGTGTCAGTGATGATTTTCTTAAACCCGAAGATTTGCACTAGACTAACGTTTTTCATTCATCCAACCTCGATCTTTTTGTTCCACGAGTTAAATGACCGTTTTGTGCTTATAATACAGAATATAAAACTATTACCTCAAAGGAGGATTTTATAGGTTTATAACTCTCTTACACTCTTTAGTAATAGTCACCTTTTCAACCTGACCATCCCCCCCCCTCCCCCACCGAAAATCTCGCGGAGTGATGAGTGCTTGTTTACTGTGGTAAACAAGCTCTGTTTTATTGGTAAAATAGGGCCTGGTAACCAATGCCTGGCGTGAAGTCCTCTAAAATGAGCAAGTTTGGAAAACGATTGGCTGGATTTGACTTTATAGCCATGTTTCATGTCGCGATTAGCCATTATGCAGAAACATGTGGCCTTAAATACCAATAAATAAATTCAACCCGATATGCAAAGGTTGTTGCGTGAAGAAAAAAATGGCAGCATACGACCAGATGACTAAATAAACAAAAAAAAACGGTAGTTGTTGATCAGTAATAATTTAATTCTACAGCTCTGCAGAGATATGGGTGACTCAGGATCTCCTCCGTTAGATAAACAGCAGCAGAAGTTTCTTGCTCGGGGTCACTTGAGGTGTAGAGGCAATCCGAACAGATTATGAAGGAATCAAACCGTGCACTCGAATAATCCTACAAGCTGTCGGGAAAGTCGGAATTAAGACCCAGGTGAAGGTATGAGGAGCTTGAGGTTAGATCTCATTTGAAGGATTTCTTCATTGTCCTCATAGCCTCATACGCCAGAGTCGAAGACTAACCTAACACTACAGTACGACCGTCGTAAGTGGCCACTTCCACGGGTGGCCAATATTTCCATACACGCTGTAATATTAGATTCCAAACACTGATTACAGGAATATTGATTAAAAAATTAATTAATGGAGCACCGGGTACAACCCGGTGCTTCATTAATTAAAATTTTTCCGATTTTTATTACCTTGTAAACGTGGACTTCACTGCCCATGCGTGGATTACAACCAGTCCATGGCGACTTTACTGTAGTGGGCTATAGCAGTATTCGAATTACCATTCAATTCCCAGAGGAGTATATGAGGAATGCTTGGTCATACCTGAATTTTCCGGATTTTTATTACCTTGTAAACGCATGAGTGGACATCACTGCCCACAGGTGGATTACAACCAGTCCACGGCGACTGCACTGTAGTTGGTTATAGCAGTATGTTCAATTACCATTCAATACCCAGAGGAGTATATGAAGGATGCTTGATCACACCTGAATATACTCAAATACCTGGATGAGACCATGGGGCCATGAGGAAATCCATGACTGAGGTGTCATCGATCATCTCTCATATCCTCATCGGGGTATTCAAAGGTCATTGGACATACTGATATTGCCTTATATTGTTAGGCCGGTCTTCGACTTTATCGTATGAGGCAGACCGTGAGGGTCATGGGAAAAATCCTCAATGAGGTCTAACCTAAAGTCCCTCATATTCTCATCTGGGGCTCTGGGTATTTAAGGACTGAAGACTGTGGAGGTCTGGGGACTAGTGGGGACTTTTGGAGTATACCTTTTGGAGGATATTGGCCCATGTCTTCTACTGCTTCTTTCTCTACCCCACTACATGTCTTCTACCTTCTACCTCCTGTTTCTCCTCTCCACCCCACTTGCTATCACCGACGACTACTAAGCTCCTATGGCTACAATTGCCCCCAATCACTACTATTAGCTCTACGGTTACAGTGCAGCCCAATCTTATATCGCTTTGCTAATGCCCCACCACTATTAACCTACTATTTACTAAGCGGCCAAGTACTGTCTGTAACCCTTACTAATGCAACGACCTATCCGCCAAATGCTTTTCGCCAGCTGCTACTAATGCTGACTTCACTTGCCTCTTCTATTGAATGCACTATGAACACCATTAGCAGATTCACTGAATGGGTTTTTAGTCCGACGGACAGCAAAAATTCCGACAGACATGGCCATGGGAGGGTGCAAGCCCCTACCAGCACCCACTAGTATCGGTCTCGCGCAGGCCGTATATCCACGTCCGTTACGCTAGTTAAGGGGTTTAACCGCAATATTCTCACCATCTATTTCGTCAACGTTAATATCATGAAATTATCCGAAATATTTGATATTCCTGGAAATAAAAATCGGCCATCGTGTCTGAGTGGATATTTTGCCAAAAATGTAGATGTTCAATAAACCCAGGACAGGCACACACAGCGATAACAGAAAATTTCAAAGTCCTAATGGTTCTGTGTTGTTTGGATGGTGCAGTGTTAGCGAGTTTGCCATACAATCTCGAGGTTCTGAGTTCGATTCTTCTGGCGTCCAACGAAAAATTGTTTTAACAACAATTAAAGTTTTATTATTAAACATCACCCAAAGTAAAGAAAACGTCTTCAGGGCAGAATATTTGATTCACTGATTTATTATGATGCGATATATATATACTACTCAAAGTATACCAAGCACCAAGTACATCCAACTACCTGTTTTACGTTTTAGTTGAAATATTGTAATGAAAAGTGTATATATTTTTTATGTAATTATATCTTTAATGATTTAAGTACAGAAATTAAGATTTTATTTGTGTTTGACATTATTTTTTAGCTTTTGAATACGATAGCCATGGAAAGTGGATATTATTGGTAAAAGAGGAAATTTTTCAATATGCCAAAAAGTTGACGGAGCGAACTGGTATGGGTTCAATATCGAGTATGATACCAATTACTGTTAATTACAGCTTGACAACGCCTTCTCATGCTCCCAATCAGGTTCCTGATGGTCCTTTGTGGGATGTTGTTCCATTTTTGGACCAGTATGGCACCAAGCTCCTGGACACTTCTTGGCTGAACAGGACGGGCTGCAATTGCAAGCTACAACTCATTCCAGACATGTTCGATTGGATTGAGGTCAGGGGATCTTGCTGGCCAGTCCATACGCTCAATCCCCTCCCTCTGTCGGTACTCCCCGACAACATGAACAACATGAGGACGGGTATTATCGTCCATCAGAATGAATCTATCACCCATTTCACCTGCATACAATCTGACGTGGACATCCAGGATTTCATCAATATACCGTTGTGCAGTCAATGTACCACGTTCAAGGACACAGAGCTCTGTATGTCCGTCCAAGCTGATACCACCTCAGACCATGATTGACCCTCTACCATAGCGGTCATGCTCAGCATGTTGACTGCATGGAATCGCTCCCCTGGTCTTTTCCATGCCCTAGAACGCCTATCTGTGTGGTCTAGGCAGTACCTTGACTCATCTGTAAAAAGGACAGGTCGCCAATCTTCTCTGGTCCATCCAACGTGGTCCATGGCCCATTCATATCGTGCCTGGCGGTGGTTCTGGGACAGCGGAATGCGAATACATGGTGTTCTCGATCGGAGATCACCTTCGTGCAACCTTGCCCGGATAGTCTGCGTCGACACATTTGCCCCGGATGCATTATGAAGGTCATAGCGAAGCTGGGTTGCTGTGGCAAAGCGGTTTCTACGGGCCTGAATGATCAAAAACCGGTCTTCAGCTGCAGATGTTGCCCTGTCTTGCCGTCTTACTGGTGTGCCATACTGCTGAAATCTTGCCCAGGCTCTGGTGATGGACACCAAGGGCTTCACCAACCTGACGATGGGTAGCCCCTTGCTCCTGCATCCCTACAGCCCGCCACATTTCTGCTTCAGACAAATGTCTTCTTACATTTACATTCGCCATATTCAATCATTAAATCACAGGGGTTTGTGTTGAAATGATGATTGAATACCCTACATATGTCATGTACATGTAGACATTACACGAAAACATCATGAAAATCAAGGGGTACATGCTTTCCATGACTGTCACGAAAAGTCTGCCTGTCAAGGGAGCTAATTCAAACACTGGGGACCATCTCAATACATTCCTCAATCATATCCACCAAAAATATCGCAAATATGTCACAAGCAAATTTCACAATGATGTGCCAAATATTTGGTGCTTAGCAAACTTTGAGTAGTATATAATAGTATCATTCATTGTGGGCGTGATAAATAACCTTTTTAACCCTTTACCTAACGTAACGGCCAAAACCGGCCAGCGCTATTCTCAAAAATCGCCAATTAATTTTCATTATTTTTTTCATTTTTTGTCTCAAAAACATAGGTTATGATCCCTCGTTGGAACGAGCTCGACGAGCTCGTTCCAACGAGGGGTCATAACCTATGTTTTTGAGACAAAAAAATGAAAAAAATTAGTTATTCAAGAATTATTTTTGCAAGTGTCGTCTGCTTTTCAGGTTAGGTAAAGGGTTAATGAGATAACAGAACACGGTTTCGTGCGTTTCCGTGGTCAAGAGAAAAACAGCAGGTGTTGGTGTTCGAATGGTCATGGGCTCAATCCCCACTGGCAGCATTTTACAAAGACGGAAATGAAAACTTGCGCAGTCATATTCCATGAGTTTCTAAAACCTTTAAAAATTACATTTAAAAATGAAGAAACCGTTTATTATCGAGAACAAAATACTTGAAGGTTTGTAAATTGTGTATGTGCCACGTATCCGAACAGCTGAAAAAACAAAACAAAACAGAGAAATGATTTTAAAAAAACGTTCAAGCCTCCAAACCAAGCTTAAGTCCCCACAAACGATTCTTCTCACTCCTCTGTCTGTATCCTTTGATAATAAAGTAGACAAAATATGAAGAAAGAACACAATAAACCCAAGGAACACCCCAAAACGCCCAAAATCAAAGAACAAATATTCATATAGGCCTCCTTTAATGTCTACGCAAATGGACGAATCCATTTGTGTAGGGATGTTAAGTTATTATATTAGACATGATCTCCGTGGTAATCAATTATTGCTGCCTCCCTATAAAATCTTTATCTGGTAACGTAAAGAAGAGTGAAAGTAATACATTCACACCAACTGTCGTTTCAATTTGATGGCAGAAATATAATCTGCATTTTAGTCCACCCTATTGGGACATTCCATGTCAAATTCAGTGCAAAAAGTTCGACTGAGTGCAAAAAGGTCAATATTTTTCTCATTTGTACGGACGCCCTGGAGGGACATGTTTTGTTACTAGACATTACTTACTTGTTATTATAAATAACAAATAAGTAATAACAAATAAGTAATAACAAGTAAGTCATAACAAATAAGTAATAAAAATTGCAGCCTGCCCATAGTAGGGAGGGTGATCGGGCACTTATTCCTTATTTGTTATTACAAATAACAAATAACAAATAAGTAATAACAAATAAGTATTAACAAGTAAGTAATAACAAATACGTAATATAACAAGTAAGTAATAACAAACAAGCACTAACAAATAACAAATAAGTAATAACAAATAACAATTAAGTAACAACAAATAACAAATAGGTAATAACAAATAAGTAATAACAAATAACAAATAACAAGTAAGTAATAACAAATAAGAAATAACAAATAAGTAATAACAAATAAGAAATAACAAATAAGTAATAACAAATAACAAATAAGTAATAAGAAATAACAAATAAATAACAAGTAAGTAATAACAAATAAGTAATAACAAATAACAAGTAATAACAAATAAGTAATAACAAGCAACAAATAACAAATAAGTAATAACAAATAAGTAATAATAAATAAGTAATAACAAATAAGTAATAACAAATAATTAATAACAAAAAAGTAATAACCAATAAGTAATAAAAATTGCAGCCTGCCCATAGTAGGGAGGGTGATCGGGCACTTATTCCTTATTTGTTATTACAAATAACAAATAAGTAATAACAAGTAATTACAAATACGTAATAACAAGTAAGTAATAACAAATAAGTAATAACAAATAAGTAATAACAAATAACAATTAAGTAATAACAAATAACAAATAAGTAATAACAAATAACAAATAAGTAATAACAAATAACAAGTAAGTAATAACAAATAACAAATAAGTAATAACAAATAACAAATAAATAACAAGTAATAACAAATAAGTAATAACAAATAACAAATAACAAATAAGTAATAACAAATAACAAATAAGTAATAACAAATAACAAATAAATAACAAGTAATAACAAATAAGTAATAACAAATAAGAAATAGCAAATAAGTAATAACAAATAAGTATTAACAAGTAAGTAATAACAAATACGCAATAACAAGTAAGTGATAACAAATAAGTAATAACAAATAACAAATAAGTAATAACAAATAACAATGAAGTAATAACAAATAACAAATAAGTAATAACAAATAACAAATAAGTAATAACAAATAAGTAATAACAAATAAGAAATAACAAATAAGTAATAACAAATAAGAAATAACAAATAAGTAATAACAAATAAGTAATAACAAATAACAAATAAATAACAAGTAAGTAATAACAAATAAGTAATAACAAATAAGAAATAACAAATCAGTAATAACAAACAACAAATAAGTAATAACAAATAAGTAATATTAACAAGTAACAAATAACAAATAAGTAATAACAAATAAGTAATAACAAATAAGTAATAACAAATAAGTAATATTATTTATTTGTTATTTGTTATTACATATTTGTTGTTTCTTACTTGTTATTTGTTATTACTTATTTGTTATTTACTTACTTGTGATTTGTTATTACTTATTTGTTATTACTTATTACTTATTTGTTATTACTTACCTGTTATTACTTACTTGTTATTACTTATTTGTTATTACTTACTTGTTATTTGTTATTACTTATTTGTTATTACTTACTTGTTATTTGTTATTACTTATTTGTTATTACTTATTTGTTATAACTTATTTGTTATTACTTGCTTGTTATTACTTATTTGTTATTACTTACTTGTTATTTGTTATTTCTTCTTTTTTTAATTACTTACTTGTTATTTGTTGTTTGTTATTACTTGTATAGAGATGCGAGAACTTTGCAAAAAATCCCTTTTCCCTCCTCCCACTGATATGAAATTACTTGGCAACGCGCCCACGTTCAGCAAAGTAAATTAAACTTGGTTCCAGCCGGCATATAAAATATTGATTGCCTCGATGGTCGAGTGGTAGAATGCAATGTGTGTGTTATTTAGAAAAATGAGAGTTCGATCCCCGCAAGATCAAATCTCTTTCTACTTTATGATCAGCAAAATGTTTTTAGTTGTGTTGTTGCAAACGTACTAACAGGAGTGCAATCGACAAAAAAGGTTGAAAAATCTTATTTTTCTCGAATTTTAACGTAAATTATCACTGCCAAAAACTGGACAAGTGACAATCCTAATGAGATGAAGAGAATGTTTTTCATCGCATAATTGTTGCGTCTCATGGTTTGGGGGTATTTCGTTTGGCTTGAAACTCGAAGGTCACGAGATCAATTCCCCGAAGCGGCTTTACAAATATTGGAGGAAAAACAAACTCATGAAAACGAATTCGGTTTGTTCTGAACCATTTGTTAAGTTTAAAAAGATAAAAAAAAACAAGTTTCGGAGGTTAATTGTCTTCCTTCAAAAATATATTTCGAATATTCTGATTTATATGTATCCACAGACCAGAAAAAAATGGCCAGAGCAACATTCACTGCCAAAACAATCTAATGGCATAAATACACCCAAATTGCCCCTATCCAGCCTTCATCCTTTCAAATCGACCAAATTATCAAATTTCCCTATATATATATAATTACAGATTGTAAAATGGAATGACAATTTAATAGTATTTACTTTAAATACATGTATATTGGTTTCAAAATCTATTAATCCTTATTAGGAAAAACAAAATTTCACATTGAAACGACCCTATTTGGATTATTCCATTTCAAAATAGGTTTACACACAGCCTCGCTTTGAATTCACAATGACTTTGAAATGTCTGAATAACCTTCAAATGACATTCAAATGACCTTCAAATGGCCAAAAAATTGCTTGCAAAACGGCAATTTGAACATTTCGTTTTATAATGGACTCAACCGAGGGGTGTTTTCTATGGCATTTGACTTGGGTTCGCCCAATAGGGTGGTTTGAAGAGTGTTTTACGCATATCATATGAAACTGTTGGTCGAGTCCACGTCTTTTGTCTTTTCTGTTATAAACTCGCCCAGCAGGGTGGACAGACCTGAAATTACAGGTTTAACCTGATCACCCTCTTTTGAAATGGACTAACCCTGTATATTGATTTTGGTGTGGCATTTTCTTTCCAATAGGCGAATTTAATTTTATGTGGGGAAAATAAATAAACAAATAAAATAATGAGATATGATGACATTGTGGAACTTGAGGGAAATGTTTATGTTTTTTAGACTTTGTTATGAAACGTGGAAGTTATTCTTATTATTTTCTTCTCTTTATCAGTCAGATTTTGGTTTGAATATTCGAAAGACCTTGTTCAATTCAAACCATTATGAAGTTGGTTTTGTTTTTGTAAATTTTCTATTTACTTTTAATTTTTCTGGAGTGCAACAAGGGTTTTAAAAGTTGGTGGTTTGATTTGGCAAAGTAGCCTTTTTCTTTTCAGTTAAATGTTTCGATCGGGAATTGATCCCGGATTCTTCTTCCTTGACACCCAACTAAGTTACCACTAGACAAAGGAATCACATCAACAAGAAGGAGTTAAATAATATTCTGATGTTTGCTTAAGAACTGTGTACGGAACTTGAATTTTTTTTTCGTGCAAAGATCATTTAATTAACAAAGCAACAACAGTTTTACTCCAGATTTCATTTTTCTGTCCCGTTAGTAGTTTCCAATAAGCGCGTAAAACATGTTGATCACCAAAACGCAAATTCGATGTAACAAAATTCGAACTCTCAATCTTCAGATCACAAAACGTCTGTGTTACCACAGCGCCATTCGGTCAGCGATAATCAAGCTTGTTATCCGATCTCAACTCTGGATCAAGTTTGACCATACAAACCCTCTTTCAAAATGAACTAACCCAAAATAAAGACTTCAGTGTGGAACTTTCTCATTTCAATGGACGAGTTTGATTTTCAATGCGAATAAATAAATAAATGAAATAAAGACAAATGCCCAATTGTGATGCCACTGTGGAGCTTGATGGAGGGGTGAGAGGGGTGGGGGAGGGGGTTAGTGTTTTTGGGGGACGTGGAAGTTTGTTGTTAGGCATATATAGCCTATAGGTTAGATTGTTCGAATTTCTTTGTTTAGTCACATGCCTCGGCGAGAAATTGAAACCGGGTCCTTCTCTAAAAACAACCAAATTTACCTCGACAGCCAGGAATCGTATCAACCAGACAGCCTTGAAGACCATTTTCTAGTTTCCACCCGGTAGCATATCCATACACTACGCGGGTTATTTAGAACACAAATAGCGGAAAAATTGTTTTTTCACGTTTATATATTGATGTTTCAATCTTTTGTGGGCAAACCACTGTAGCATGTATGGGAAGAGACCATTTTCCCGTGTTCTCGCCGATTTTTTTACATTTTTTTTTTCTCTTAAATGAGCCCAATTTCAAGCAAGTCACCTGACTGACTCGTCATTTCGCGTTTTCACGGGTAATAATAATAATAATTCGACCTTCCATTGATTTGTGGCGGTCCTTTAACGAGGAGGCCTACATTAACCCAATGCCTCCTCCACTCTTCCTCCTTATCTTCCAGCATTCAGTCAAATGCTGTTTCATAATTTCCCCATTGGCGCCTTCTCGGTCTCCCCAACTGCAAAAGTTCCCCTTCTCCATTATCATTCCTCATCAAATTATCCATTACTCCCGTCGTTTTCCATCTGTTCACGGGGGAGAAGCTTGAACCAAGCGGTCTGATGGGTGGCAGCTACTGTCGTCTTTTGATAGGAACCAAAGTACCAAGTAGATCTATTGGATATGATTGAGTATTACCGTGAAGTATGCTCTGTGGTGGGGGAGGGCAGAGGAATTTTGTTTGCCCAGCCATACCATAGTCATTGGAACTGCTGTGAAATATAACCTTATTTGACCAATATAAGCCTGTTCTGACAAAAATATTCCTTTCTTACAAATGAAACCATATAAGAAAGGTACATTTTTGTCAGAAAAGGCTTATATTGGTCAAATAAGGTTATTCTTTCTTTCTTTCTTTCTCCCCCAGGCGATTGTCGTGTAGGAATATAATCAAGATGAGAGGGCAGAGTTCAAAGCAAAGACGTTTTGGGAGGGTTGCGTCAAATACCCCCTCGCCCCCCCCCCCCCCCCAAAAAAAAATAGAAGCCTGCTCCGAGAAAGTACCCAGACGGCACACATCATTTATACAAAAGACCACAGTACACCATGGTATTGTCCCAAAATACACTTACTTACTTAACCTCTTCGTGTGTGGGTGACACATAAGACAGATAAATGCACCCCACTGTTGTTTGTCTGATGCAATCCTCCCCAGCACCCCAGGGGTTTTCCCATTTCCTTTGCCTTGTTTTCTACTGTCCTTCTCCAAATTTCTTTGCGTCGTCCCCTTCATCGTTTCCCATCATCCATTGTCCATCTCAGCAAAGTGCGGGCGATATTGATCATATCCTTCCTTGTCACATGACCCTGCCACAAGAAAGAGCATTTGAGATATTATGTAGCCCCATCGAACCCCACTGACGATGTTGAAACCGCCTGTCAGTTTGATGGCATGGATGATACTTCATGAGAATTTTGTGTAAATGGTCTGACGATGGTGGTGACAGATTTTTCAGAGGAGCCACGGGCTGAGAGGCCATAGGCTTTCTCTGTCTTTACTATCAAAGGTCCTCTCGAAGTCGACGGAATTGATGTGCACCTACTGTCCTGTAATGTTCCTTAGTGTGAAGATATGCCAGATATATCCAGTTCCAGATCTAAAATCAGCTTGTTCTCTTCTCAGTTTTGAGTTTCACTCAGTCTCATGTCCGTGATCTTACAGAAAACGTTACTTGGTACTGATAGTAATGTGATGCCCCTCCGTTTCGAACACTCGGTCTTGTCCTTTTCTTAGGTAACTTTACAATGAATGTCTTCCAACATCTCTTCTGCATTCCAGAACTCGTGAAAGACTTGATGTAACCACTCCGTGGTAACTTGTCAGCCTTCAAAAACCCAACAGCGATCCTGTCAATCCCAGGTGCATTATTGTTCTTTAATATTTTTATTGCATTTTTTGTATTCCTTCCTTTGTGAAGACGTGCCGTCAATATCTAGATCACCACAGTTGGTTGGGTTACAATGTTGCCTGATCTGGTGGATCTGGCCTGTATATATATGGTATATCATGACATTTTAAGACATTACATGATGTCACATGGTACTTTTTAAAAGGGCGACACGGTTAGATAGAGCTAACACCTACCGGCAAACCAAATTTTAAGCCAGACCACTACTTAACTGGTTGAGTGCTACATTGTTTTTTGTGGTCTGAATTTGTTCATCAAAAGTTGTTTTATCACAAATTATTGAAGAGTGCCCACAGGCACTCTTCAATAATTTGTGATAAAACAAATTTATATAAACAAAATATTATTTGGGTTGGACTGAATATGAAACATGAGCAAGGAAAATGTTAGCTTTTGCACTGGTACCCTCATTTTTTTTAAAGCCCTGATAGTGGCTTTTAGCACTCAACCAGTTAAACTCGCGTTAAGTTTCCAGAAATCCGGCATCGACTGAGAATCAACGATGTTGATATGAAAAAAAAAAATAATATGAGGTGGCTATCTCCTCATTACAATGGAAATGCAAATGTTCTAACCCGCAAAATCCCCCAACTGTCATGAAACGAAACATCGTGGAAGCCAAATGGGTAAAATTTCAGACCATTAGACAAGCACAGCTCGGCAAGCATGTGAGGAACACCACAAACAAATTCGGGGCAGTTTGCAGTGAATGGTCTGGGGCCCTAATATGTTTCCGATCCACTGCAGATCACTATCTGAAGAGCGAACCTACTAGAGTCGACTGTATTCGCCTTCCTACCCAAACCTGCCCCAACACCCAAATAACTCGACAAAATAAAAATACAAACATGACCAGCAAGCGAAGAGGAATACGGTACGTGGAGAGTGTATTATCACTAAATCACCCACAGAGTGGAGATTCCACCCAAACAATAATTGCAAATTTGTTGCAAATCATAACAATCAAAAGCAAAGTTCCAGCCAATGGACCTCCGGGTTAAAACCGGAGGTCCATTGGCTGAAACATTGCTTACGTTTTTTGTCCATATATAGTGATTTTGAAAGTGATACTTTGGGTGATTACTTCACTCCATGGGTGATTTAGTTACAATCCACTCTCCACGTACTGTATGTGTCTCCATCGCAGTTAACTTTCCTCCATGAGTGATTCTGCTTGATTAGACTATGGTGCTTTCCCTACCTGAACATAGCCTCTCCAAACACAACAACGCAAACAGGATCGACTACACTTACAGGAAATCGAAACAGTTGCTATGCGACCCGAAGCAAAATGCCGCCCTTCCGTACGTACAACACTGGGGTGACACGAAGATCAATTCGATGAGCAAAGGCCCATCTAAGATACTAACGTCAAAATAACAACCTCAAGAAGACTTCAATCAAACCTAGCTATTGATGGAGAGAAAAGTCATAAACAAAACACCAGTCAAGGACTGAATCAAGGTTCTAGACCAGGACAGAAGGTTGGGCACAGAACAAAGAACTCCAGTATCAAGACTACGACCACAAAGAGGCTTTTGACCTTTACTGCTTGGGCGCAGTGCAAGTGATGCGATAGACTAATAGCCAACAATTTAGCATCTCAATTTGGAATTTTGACAACACAAAGACAAGTGGGGTCCAAAGTGAAACAGTCAACTACTGAATACAAACAATTTATACCAACAACAACAACTACAACCACTACAACAACCACTATACCAACCACAACAATGAGTATAATAAATACCGAATACTACTCACGACAAGAAGTCTCCGAATTGTATGCCTAGCTGTTTATAAGTATTATTTGATTATCTATACAACTGGAACTTAATTAAGCACCCTCTGTTTTTTGGCAGTGGTGTCAGTAGAAACTATCATTACTTTTATGCTACCTTTCAGATAGCCAAAAGTGATTGTTTTCGGAAAGAATGGTCTATTGACAAATGAAAGACAACACAATGATAAAAATATGCAGTATTTTAATGGCGCTAATTACACATATCTGTTACTAATGTTTTTGATGGAAAAATGTTCTCTCGACAAGTGTAGTGCTGGAATAGTCCATGATGAAACAATGCAGGTAATTACTGACAAAAAATGTAACTTATGATCTCCAGAACACAATTGCAGTGTCTGATGTCAGTAGCGAGTGTATTCACCACGTGCCCGGATGACAGCCTGAACCCTCCTCCTAATGCTACAAGAGAGCCTTCTGATGCGATACAGAGCCAATTGCTGCCACTCCTCATGCAATGCAGCTTCCAAATCGGCCACATTCTGTACAGGCGGATCCCTTGCTTGCACACGACGTCCAAGAAAGTCCCAGATGTGTTCTAAGGGATTCAAATCAGGGCTCATTACAGGCCAATTTAGTGTTGTAAAAGCGTTGTTCTGAAGGAATGCTCTCACAGCATGGGGACGATGTGGCCTTGCATTGTCGTCCAGGAATACAGGGCGGTTGCCAACTGGTGGTTGTCAAAATGAGGCACGACAACCGGATTGAGAATGTCCCAGATGTACTGATGACCATTAAGATTCCCACGTACAGTCTCCATATCAAGTTTACAATCACGAGAGAGGCATCCCCAGATCATTACTGACGTTCCACCATAAGGAACAGAATGTCTGGTGTTCTTGGGCACGTAAGCAGTATTTCTATGCTTCCAGACTTTTATGCGACCATCTGTGACGTAAAGCAGGAAGCTACTTTCGCCTGACCAATGGACTCTCCTCCACGTCATGAGATTTCAATGTTTTCTTGCCATACACCACTCCAAACCTCGATTTTGTTGCTGATCGGACAGAGCTGGACGCTTGATGACCATTCTGGGCCTCATACCCCGTGCTTTGAGACAGTTTCGGACAGTTCTGTTGCACAAACGCCTGTTGGGGAGCCAAAGGCGTTTCAAAACCCCACTTGAAGCAAAGGGTTCACGCCTAACGAGGCGTGCCAGACTCCGATCTTCCCGAGGAGAAGTCTTTTGTGGTTGACCAGGCCTTGGTTGGTCCTTAACATCGTTGGTTTGTTTATTTCTTCGGACAAGTCTGCTGATGACAGATTGACTATAGCCAAGTTACCTTCTAATAGCTTTGAATGACACGCCTGTTGCATGCATGCTAACTATTTGCCATCTTAGTGCCTCTGACAGTCTCCTCCTTGCCATGTCAACATTTATGGATAAAAGAAGTGACAAATTTTCTTGTTTTATACCCAGATATTGCATGTGGATGATAGTGTTTTTGTGACATTCGTGGGATGAGGGGATTCTTATCAACCAGAAACATCATGTTTCACTGGATGAAATGTAATGCAAGACATAGCATTCATTAAAACATAATAATCAGTAACAGCAACTTCACTGTCATGAAACATTTCAGGGGGTGCTTAATTAAGTTCCGGGTGTATAGTTTTATTTCAAGAGAGTTTATTATATATTTACTTCACGTGTTTTGGGGTGCTAATATCGAGTGAAGCAAGTAGGTTTGGGCCATAGATTTTCGAGAATTTTAAATGATTTGCTTTTTATTTGCATTTTTTACGTGTGTCTAAGGTGTTTTTGTCATTGCATGAAATGAAATGAAATAAAATGTAATGTTTATTGCAGTATTCCAAAATCAGGACCATAAAAATATAATTGTTGCGCTCAAAATCAAAATAGTAGGTTCACAATTTTGGCATCTGTTATGGATGATCCGATGAGAGAATATTAGGTTTTTGGTATACTGCGGGGAAGCGACATCGCCGAAGTGGCTGTCTTCCTGTCGCCCTCTGTTGAGACCGATTTTCGCAGCAGAGTTTCTTAAGCACAAATTAAAACACATTTAGAAGGGTCATTATCGTAAGTCACCAGTTACTGATAATGAGAAAGATGAGGTATCAGAGTTGAGTATTTCGGGGTTTAATCTGTTGAAGAAGGCCAAGAGAACCGAGAATTCAATAAGTACACACAATAACACCTGTCAAGCCTTCACGTAGCACGTTAAGGCCTGACAAGTGTCATTCTCGGTTACAGGTATTGTTCTCACGATTTCTTTTTAAAAGTTGGTCTGTTTTCTTAACTGTTGGGTCTACTTCGTTCCACATCCTCGGGAAATTGAGCGGGAAGGTCAGATGAAAATTTTGTTCTTGGGTTTTAGCAAATGGAGCTTCCCAGACTGTCTAGTCACTCTAGTGCTCATTCCCATTGGATGTGCATAATAACAGAAAAAATTCTCGAAAGGCGATTGTAATCTATAGTTATACAAATCATGCATAAACAAAAGAGCCTGAAGTTTATAAAGGTCGTTAAATGTTAAAATACCGAATGGGGGCGCGATGGCGTTGCGGTAACCGTTTTTCGTCAGATCACCGAAGTTAAGCAACGTCGAGCCCGGTTAGTCATCAGATGGGCGACCGTCTGAGCGATCGATTCGGACTCCTGCGTTGTGTCCTTGGGCAAGTCACTTAACCCCGATTGTCCACATGGGGGCTCGATGGCGCCGTGTACTAAGGCGTACTGCACGTCGATGGTGCGCATGTCTTCAACCAATCTAACCCTGCCTGTGCTGCAGTGCGGAGTTACGATGTTGGGGAGCTGGCAGCTGCTCGTCGTTGTTCGGTGGTTCTCTCCGGTACTCCGGCTTCCTCCACCCGTAAAACTGCCAGGGTCATGATTAGCCATTGTGCATAAGTATGTGACCTTAAACACCAATAAATAAATAAATAAATAAATAAATAAGTAAATAAATAAATAAATAAAATACCGAATCATTATATACTTGGTCTTTGAAGCATTAAGAAAGAGTTTAATTGCAGCACACAATTCTTGAATTTTAGAGAGTTTGGAATTTATATTGTTATGGATTGTATCAGATTGCTTCCTGTGTGGAATGCTGTGGTGTCATCTACAAAGGACAGAATATCCAAGCTCGTGCTGTTTGAGATGTCATTTGTATACAAGAGAAATAGTATGGGGCCCAGAATAGATCCTTGTAGTACACCTGTAGAAATTTTCCGTGGATCTTATTCTGATTTCATAAACTGTACATTCGTCATGAAAGGTAACTCTGAAGCTAGCGATTGGGGAGGCCCCGAATTCCATAAAAACTCGGCTTGTTTACAAGAATGTTGTGGTCAAAAGTATCAAATGCTTTTGAAAAGTCTAAAAGTAATGCAAGGTGGTGTCTTTTGTCACTTTATCATTCATAAGTGCTACATCATTGAGGAGGTGAGGAATTGGGTGCATAGTTGAATGCGACTTTCGAAAGAAAGCCAAATTGCAACGTGTGCAGAATGGAACACCGTTTCAAGATAGTCCGAAAGTCTCACGTAGATAATTTTTTCGAGGATCTTGGCAAACGCGGGCAAGATACTTGTGGGCCGATAATTAGTGAAAACATGTTTGTCACCGGATTTATAGATGGATACGACTTTTGCAGTTTTCATCTTATCTGGAACAACACCGCACGCAAAAGAAAGAGTAATGATGAGAGTTTGTTGGATCAGCCATTTATGTTATAATTTTCTAAAGCAATTTTGATGTTAGGTTATGGCAGTCTTTACTTATTTTTGATGTGAACGAGTTAACGGCGAAAATCACTTCCTGTCTGTTTGTAGGTTGAATAAAAGAATTTCTATTGTTTTGACTGTTAGTTCAATATTCTGAGTATTGGCGAGGAGTAAAAGGTACTTAGTCGTTTAGCTGTTTTCCAATTCCACCGAGGAATGAATTAAATCTACTGACAATTTCTTTTGAATCCTCAGAGTCAATTTTGATATCTCTATCAAAACGTTGGGGGTTGGTGGAGCGCACTGCTGATTTTTGTTTATGGCCATACGTGAGATATCCCACAACTTTTTAAAGTTGGGTTTGTTGAGAATTAACACACTGTCATAATAGTTAGCTTTTGAGATAGGTAATAATTTATTATAAAGTTTACAATAGCTTTTATATCTACCGGAGTTCTGGATCGTCGGGCCTTTCAGAGTTTTTTTCGCGTAGATGCCATTTTTGTCAAGTTGGGATTGTAGAAGTCCTGTGGACGTCCCGGTCATTTCGTTACCTGCATATCTTTTAGGGGAAAAGCTTCTGCGAAGTTTTTTGTTGAAACAGGATAGGAAGGCATCGTATGCTGAAACTGACAACCACTGTTCATAGTCTCTCTAAAATCACAACTGTGCGAGAGTTGTGCATGTTTTCCCGTTTGAATGATCGCTAACTTTCTCAAGCATTTTGGGATATTTTAGAGACTGGGGAATTTTGTAACATAAAAGGTTGCTAAATGATCACTGATATCAATAATTATTTTCCCTGCAGGGTTGTTGCTACAAGTGTTGCAGAATATATGGTCTGTTAAAGTTGCTGAAGTTTCTGGGACTCGTGTAGGTTTTGTAATCACTGGCATGAAGCCCGAGCTAAACATTAAATCTACAAACTAGTTTAGTTTGCTTTAGTATGGATTCCAAAATTAAGAAGATTAATATTAAAATCACCCATTTCGCATGCTTGCTTGTTTTCCCTATTCAAGTTATAGCTTCTGTACAATCCGCCAGAGTGATAGTACAACAAATCAAGATCGACCTTCAGTGCAGTATTTGAACTGTAAATAATGCAAGTCATACTCTTTGTTTTGGAAGTTGTCTCTATAAACAGCGATTCAAAAACATGAGGTACAAAGATAGATATGTCTTCTCTGAGGTGATAATGAATACTCTCTTTTATTACTAGTCCAACATCCCTTCTACCGTCATCGTTAGCTGGTCGACATCTAGTAATACACGGATGGTAACCATCCAGTTTCACGAACAGTAATTCTTTGATAGCTTCCGGATAATGATAGTCACATGGATGATCTTCGATCAGAAAGGGTGAATTTGAAGGGTTTTTATTATTTGACATAACGTTGTTATAGGTCGTTGTAAAACGGTATGCATTTTCACCCTGAGCCTCATCAAACTTTATTAAGTTAAATGGAGAAATTGCTCTATTAAAAGCTTTCGACCAAAGGCCTTAATCAGTTTTGCTTGCTTCAGAAAATACAACACACAAGGTTGAATGCTAATTTCAAATAGATTGAAATGAATTCACACTAAATTGTGAAATTTGCTTTCAACCGAGTATGTATTATTTTCTGAAGCTAGGAAAACTGATGTCGGCCTTTGGCCGAAAGCTTTTAATAGCGCAATTTCTCTATTTAATACTTTGGTCCTTTTATCTGGACCTTATGGAACAGATTTATTATGTTATCCATGATCAAATAAATTCACACTGCGTTTTATAACATGGATCGTAAGTGTTCAACGGGTGTCCAGACGGAGGTAAATATGGTTAGTCGAGGGGTCCAAGGGTTGGGGATGACTCATTGTGTGCCGGTGAAGGAGGCAGATGCTTGCAGGCAGTATAACACGAGGTATGGTGGTAGTTGGCCAATGGATAGCAGTGGAGTTTGTGGGAATATCTTGCAGTTGTTAGAGAAGTGTGTTGAGGCGGAAAATTGCGAAGCTTAAGGGAAGACTGGGCAGGGTTAGTATAGATGGGTGACCCGACGAAAGTTACTTACGATGGTGAGGTGGGGGTGGTTGGAAGGTGGCCGTGGATTCAAAGAGGAAACCGGAGAGGGAGGAACCGTGGAACGCTTGGTATGATAGATGCAAGTGAGGAGGGGGGGGGGGGGCAGTAGGAAAATTCGGAGAGTAGAGCCAGGTCAGAACTTGGTAGAGACAGGAGGTCAGGGCCAGCGTACGGCTACTAAAAGGTGTTTGGAAAATAGGTTCAGTGTTTTAGATTCCGATGCATCTAAGAGAGAAGATGGGGAGGGGGTAAGAGAGAGAAGGTTGTTACTGGTGTTGATAGGGAAGATGGGGGAAGGAGGACGGTGAATAGACAGAAGAGTTCGGATGCCAATCAAACAATTTAAGTTGCAGGTGATATAGGGGCCAATGAGAGAAGTAGGAAGGAGAATAAAAGAAAGTTAGTTGTAGCAGGGAGTAGCGTTGAACCGGAATTGACAAGATGGTTTGTAGTCTTGACAGCTCAAATCGGACAGTATTGCGCTTCCCTGGGGCGAAGGTATGGGATTTAAGGGGCAGGGTGGACGGTATTCTGGCGGGGTCAGGATCGGATCCGGTAGTGGTGGTTCATGTGGGGTCCAACATCAGATAGAGGAAATGGGTAAGACTGGTGCAAACGTACAGGGATTTAGTCAGTAAACTGCTCAGTAGGAATGCAAAGGTAGTGATATAGGTGATTCTTCCTGTTCTAGGGGGTGGTGTTCAGCGAATTTCGAGGATTATGGCGTTGAATTAGGAGTTGGAGGACTTATGTGTTGAGTTGAGAATACTCTTTATTGATCACTGGGACACATTTTGGAGTAAAGGATGATTGTATGGGCAAGACGGACTGCATCTCAGCAGGGCGAGAACACAAGTGGGCGAAAACATTCTACGGGTAGCAGAGCCTTTTTTGGAAATGGGATGGGAGGTCAGAGGCAATAGCAAGTGAGGGGACACACATCGTGAGGACAAGAGGGAGGAAAGGGTAGGAGAATACCGAGGTTATCGTCCGAAAATAAAAGATACGATCAATGGGGGAGTAAAGAAACCCCGTTACTCTGCAAGCATGATACGGCAACATCCAGGGTTTCTACAGGAAAGTGAGATAGCTACATTGATCGAGGAGGGGGGGGGGGGGGACCATGATGCCATGGGCTTAGCCGAAACGTGGTTAAGATATGATGGACGGGTAGACCAAGTAAGTGGGTGCATGCGGACAAACTGAAGGTCAGAAAAGGGAGATTAGGCAATGAGTATTTAAAACCGTAGTTGATCACAGATCTGGCAGATGTGAGTACCTCGGCTGAGGTATCTAAAGAAATTGTGTGAGTACAACTAAATCTAAAAAAAATCCAAGTGTTGATCTTGTTATTGTGTACTGGGCAGTGAAGGGGAGCAAACCTGAGTAAAATGACTCAATATACTCAACACTGAGGTCCAACATCACGAATTTAGAAAACAGGATACTCGGTATATTTCTGATGGAGGCCTTTATTTGTTTATTTATTGGTGTTTAAGGTCACATATTTTTGCACAATGGCTAATCATGACCACAACATGAGTATCAACTCAAGACCAGGGGTGAGCGTTAATAAGCCATGTTGCCCATTTTATAGAGGATTTGCACCTAAGCACTGGTGACTGGATCCTATTTTACCAGTAAAACAGAGCCTGTTTACCGCAGCGAAAACAGACACTGCTTCACTTCCCGGGGTTCCCGCGGGGAGATGGGGGCCTTTAATGGACACACATGTGATAAGGAAGAAGGCATACAAGGCGAGGTAAGAAAATCAGCAGGAATGGGAGGAAGCTGTTGGACCTCACAAATGAGCTTGGTCTGAAAATTCTGTACAGGGATTCGATATATGAGGGGAAATAGACCTGGGAGAAGAACGACAGAAGAACGATAATCGACTATATTCTCACAGACACCGATTTATGAAGGGAGGTGATAGAGGTAGAAGTGGACGATGGGGGTAAAAGGGAGTTGGATAGTGATCACAGAATGACCACAGTACGATCAGGGGCAAAAATCCAACAAGAAGCAAAATAAGCTTTAATGAGATTTGGGAACTCAGAAAGGATGCTGACTGGGTGCTATTTGAAGAAAAATTGAATCAAAGTTTGAGAATGTACACAGGGAGGCCAATATTCGGGAAACGGCAGATGGCATAGTTGTCAGTCTCACGGAGGCGGGGAAGGAAAGTATAGGGAAGATTAGGGTGGCAATACGGGAACTTTGGTACAGATTGAATGACAAATTGAAATGAAAGTGTCAATGACACTGTAGCTCAACTTGACAAACTTGAACTTGGTAAGTTATAAATGAAATGGCAAAATTGAAGATCATTGGGACCAATGTCAGTTTTTTTGCCAGTGGCAACATTTTTTGACAGAAACCGAAGAAAATCGATAGCTCCCATCTAGAGGCCTCCCCAAACAAGCATGCCAGGTTTCAAAGCAATCCGATCATAAATGTGCCCTGTAGGGTGTACAAAAGGGAAATATTGTGCTCTGACTAGACTAAATTCTAAGAACGTTGGCCGTGGCAACATTTTTTGACGGAAATGGAAGAAAATCGATAGCTCCCATCTAGAGGTCACCGTAAAGAAGCATACCAGGTTTCAAAGCAATCTAATCATAAATGAGCCCTGTAGGGTGAACCAAAGGGAAATATTGTGGTCTGACTAAACTAAGTTCTAAGAATGTTGGCTGCGGCAACATTTTTTGATGGAAATTGACGAAAATCGATAGTTCCCATCTAGAGGTCACCCCAAACAAGCATGAAAGGTTTCAAAGCAATCCGATCATAAATGTACCCTGTGGGGTGTGCCAAAGGGAAATACTGAGTCTTCTGACTAAACTAAGTTCTAAGAACGTTGGCCGCGGCAACATTTTTTGACAGAAATTGAAGAAAATCGATAGCTCCCATCTAGAGGTCACCCCAAACAAGCATACCAGGTTTCAAAGCAATCTGATCATAAATGGGCCCTGTAGGGTGTGCCAAAGGGAAATATTGAGGTCTGACTGAACTAAGTTCTACGAACGTTGGCCGTGGCAACATTTTTTGCCAGAAATTAAAGAAAATCGATAGCTCCCATCTAGAGGTCACCCTAAATAAGCATACCAGGTTTCAAAGCAATCAAATCATAAATGTGCCCTGTAGGGTGTGCCAAAGGGAAATATTGTGGTTTGACTAAACTAAGTTCTAAGAACGTTGGCCGCGGCAACATTTTTTGACAGAAATTGAAGAAAATCGATAGCTCCCATCTAGAGGTCACCCCAAACAAGCATGCCAGGTTTCAAAGCAATCCGATCATAAATGTACCCTGTAGGGTGTGCCAAAGGGAAAGATTGAGTCTTCTGACTAAACGAAGTTCTAAGAGCGTTGGCCGCGGCAACATTTTTTGACAGAAATTGAAGAAAATCGATAGCTCCCATCTAGAGGTCTCCCCAAACAAGCATACCAGGTTTCAAAGCAATCTGATCGTAAATGTACCCTGTAGGGTGTGCCAAAGGGAAATATTGAGGTCTGACTAAACTAAGTTCTACGAACGTTGGCTGTGGCAACATTTTTTACCGGAAATTGAAGAAAATCGATAGCTCCCATCTAGAGGTCACCCTAAATAAGCGTATCAGGTTTCAAAGCAATCAAATCATAAATGTGCCCTGTAGGGTGTGCCAAAGGGACCGACGGACGAGAAGTGATGGCAATAGCTCAGCTTGACTTTGTCAAGCTGAGCTAAAAAAAGCTTTAAAGGCAGAAAAGTCAAATGTGCTTCAAACAGGAGTAGAAAACTCAAGGAGTGGAAAGTAACGAACCAGGGTAACAAAAGAAGAATACCAACAAGTGCGAAATAAAGTAGAGATTAAAGATGATAACTGGAGGGTGTGGAACTGTAATCTTCTTGAGACAATAAGAATGAAGGGGATCGAGTTCTAAGGAATTTTGGAAACGTGCGAATAAAAGTAATAAAGGAAGTAATTCACATATGAACCTAGGAACTCAACTTGAACAAACTCCAGTCTGAGCGCTTTCCTTCCACAACCAGGATGCTATATACCAAATTTGAAAGCATTCTGACTGGTGGATCTGAAGGAGAAGATTTCAAAGAAATTTTCTCATACTGCGCTAAGTTGAAATTCTGGCTACCATAGGGAGCCCAAATATTACTGCAGGGATCCAAGTTGAACAAACTTGAATCTCACCACCCTAGAGATGTTGTTTACCAAATACATAAGGTGGATCTGGAGAAGATGGTTTTTGAAGAAATTCCCTCATATTGCTCTAAGTTAAAATTAGGCTCCTATAGGGAGGGGAGCCCTAACATTAACTCAGGGACTTTATTTGAAAAAAACTTTGAATATGCCCCCCCCCCCCCCCCCGCCCCCTAGAGATGTTGTATACCAAATATCAAAATATTCTAAGAGATGGTTCTGGAAAAGACTTTTAAAGAAATTCCCTCATATAGCACTAAATTAAAATTCGGGCTCCCATAGGGAGCACAAATATTGACCCAAGGATCCAATTTGAACAAACTTGAATCTGACCCACCTATAGATGTTGTATACCAATTATAAAAGGGTTCTAATTGGTGAATCTAAAGAAGATTGTTTTTAAAGAAATTCCCGCTTATTGCACCAAGTTAAAATTTGGGCTCACATAGGAAGCCCAAATATGAACCCAGGGACTCGATTTGAACAAATTTGAATCTGACCCCCCCCCCCCCCCCCCCCCCCCGAAATGTTGTATACCAAATCTGAAAGCCTTCTGACTGGTGGATTTGAATTAGATTTTTCAAGAAATTTCCTCATATTGCACTAAGTCAAAATATAAGCTATCATAGGGAGCCCAAATATTAAGCCAGGAAGTCGATTTGGACAAACTTGAATCTCATCCCCCTAGAGATGTTGTATATCAAATATGAAAGGATTCTCAATGGTGGATCTGAAGAAGATTTTAAAGGAATTTCCTCAAACTGCACCAAGTTAAACTTTGGGCTCCAACAGAGCTCAAATATTAACCCAGGGACCCGAATTGAACAAACTTGAATATGACCCACCTAAAGATGCTGCATACCAAATATTAATGGATTCTGACTGGTGGATATGAAAAAGAAGATTTTTAAAAAACATTCCCCATATTGCCCAAAGTTAAAAATTTTGGCTCCTCCATTGAGCCCAAATATAAACCAAGGGACTTTATTTTAACACTCTTGTATCTGACCCCCCTATGGATGCTGTATACCAATTATCAAAAGATTCTAATCAGTGATTCTGGATAATTTTGTTTTTTAATTTTTGCAAATATGCTGACTCAGCATTTTTTTTTTATGTCCCACCTCCCCCCATGGAACACCCAGACACAACTGATGGCAATTTTTTTTTACCATTCAATTGTACTGGTCCAAAGAATGCTGCATACCAAATAACAGCTCAATGTTCTGTGTAATTTGGGGAATATGAGCATTTGAAAATATTTCTATTTTTAGCTCCTGGTGTTCCAACAGGCGCTTGAGGAAATTTTTTGGCATGAATCAAGTACTTATGACTCTATAAAACCACATATCAAATTTGGTTCAAATCGGACCATCAGTTCAGAAAATAAAAAGTTCGGGAGGGACCAAAAATCTTGCCCCTCCCATTACAAAGGTAAATATTGATCCACAAACTTGTTTTGAACAAATTTGATTCTACACCTCAAAAGGAAGCTTCAAACCAGATATCAAGTTATTGTACCCACTGGTTCATGAGAAAAAGATTTTTGAAGAATTTTGGAGCATTTTCCCCCATCCCCTATCTATGGGGCTGGGCACACTGGTTTGAACAAAAACAAAATGCGATGTCAGAACAAACAACCACCTCAAATTTAACTAAATTTGGGTCAGCGATTTAGGAGCAGCATGTGCAAACACCATGTTCGTGGACGATGGATGGTGAGTGATTGCTGTAGCTCATCCTGACTTTCAGTCAGGTGAGCTAAAAAGCACTACTTCACTTCCCTGGGTTTCCATGGGGAATAGAATCCTTTAGTTTTATTTTCTAGGTGGGTACTCTAACCCATCTAATAATAGTGATGGCTGGATAATAGGGATGTCCCACACAGGCCTGAAAATAAGCAGTCTGACATTTGCAGAATGAGGTCCCCAGAGGGTGAATTTGATGATGCTATCCTATACAGTGGGCCAATTTATCCTCTGGGTACCTCTTTCTGTTTAGTTTTCAAACCCTGATTCAGATTGAAGTTCACGGAGGGTAAATTTAGTGATGCTACCCTGCTAAGCAGGGTAGCATCACTAAATTCACCCTCTGGAAACCTCATTTTGCAGATGTCAGTCTGCTTATTTTCTGGCTTGGTCCCGCATTTTCGGTTAAAAGTAGTAATAATAGTGATGTGTTTTTCACTCTCTGTCTCGTTTACAAATAACAGTGATGGCCAAAATTATTCTTCAGGATTAATAATAGTGACATCACTATTATTAGGCAGGAATTTGCTGCTGTCCTCATTTTCAAATCATGTGGGATACAGAGGATGAGGGCTAACAGATGTCATGAATCAACAAGCCTCTACAGCAAATCAAAATTTCCACTTGAATGAATTGAATACCCAATCGAAAAAGAGGGATATTTGCAATTTAAATGGAATCATTTGATGCCTCTGCTTCCTAAGAAATTTGAGATAAATGACTTCAGAGGGATTCCAATATCCCAAAGACTCGACTCAACAAATTTTACAGATGCGATCACAATTCTTCAATACCCGAAGGCTTTGTAACAAGTATCTCTATGTGGTGCAGAATTAGTTGAAAAGATCCTGTGGAAAGAAAATTGCAACTCCCATCTTCATAAGCTTCTGTTGGATGGAAGATACCCTGAATACTCAAATATATTTCATATTTTCTACATTTTTTTTTCTCTTAAAAGAAAATTGTATGTTTATCCCATTCTGATACATCACAAGTTTTATTGCCGACTGAACCATCAAAGAAGTACATAATATTTTTACTGTTTGCTTTAACTCTTTACTCAAAGCACACAATGTCAAAATTTATTATTTTTATTATTATTTTTTTCAAATTTTTCATAAATTTTCAACAAAATCATATCATGTGACCCCCTCATTGGAAAAAGAATCATTCCAATGAGGGGGTCACATGATATGGTTTTGATGAAATTCTTGTTTTCGAATGGCTCATGTTGTAAATTACATGGACGGAAATGGCCGATTCGTTAGGTAAATGGTTAATGAGAGTAAGAAGCGAGTAGCTATGAGCATGTGCTGTGCGTCATTCAAAAATGGGTGCATCAGTCATTAAAAAAGATTTGATATTGACAATTTGAAAATGAATTGAATTGGAAACCTGACCTGTGAATTTGAATAAAATTTTGAATATTTTCAGGGCCCTTCAATGGTATTATTAGTGAGGAAAACATGAATATCCCCTTTGGCTACCAAAAAGTGTTTTTTAAGGGTCTTGAAAACTAAGGTTTAGAACTTAAATAAGCTTTCATAGGCTATAAACCACCATTTTTAACCGTTTACAATACGAATGCATGGGATGTCATGAAGGTGCTCAACTTCAGAAAAATCACAGTCTGAATTTTAAAAATTTGCAAATTTCATCCTCCAGTTTTTTGAGATCCCATACAGAAAATTAGCAGACAAACTGTTATTGTTAGTTTTATGCTTACTTAATTTTGTCATTGAAGGACTTTTTTGTGTGTTTAATGACACTTTCGACAGCCAGGGATCACCTCGTGCCGGACAGTTTTACAGGTGGAAGAAGCTTGAGTACCCAGAGAGAACCACCAAGCAACTTTCAGACTTCCAAGCATACTAACTCTTCACAAGCAGGATTAGTATTGGTTGAAGACAAGTGCACCATTCATGTGCAGTATGCGTTATCAGACAGTGTCACTGTGCCCCATTGTGGGAAATCGGGATCAAGTGTCTTGCCCAAGTACACAACACTGCTACCCTTGGTGGAGATCAAGCTGTGTACCTTTCAGTCCAATTCCATAAGCATTGAGCCACCGTGCTTGAAGGATAAGATAGAGGTAGTGTCACCTGACAAACTGATAATGGAAAACTCCTGTGTGTAAAACATTCTAATACTGACACCATTTTGTTAACCCTTTACCTGGTGCAAGTCAGGACAATCCAAAAAGTAGTTTCCCCTCAGGCTATTTAAAAAAAAATTCTTGTTTCTCGTCATTAAAAGTCTGTTTCGTCACTCCCATTTTACCCCAGAAATCTCTTCAATGATACTATTTTACACTTGAAGAGCTCGCTAAACAAGACATAGTTGATAACATTTCCACTGATATATTTATTTATTGGAGTTTAAGGTCACATATTTTGCACAATGGCTAATCGTGACCACAACATTGGTTAACAGACACAATAGTGTGAGAAACTAAATTAATAATTCCAACTATTTTCTGGACTGTTGTTTCTCTTAACCCGCTGAGTATTTTCAAGATATTTTTCATCAAATCTGGTCATGGCTGCTATGAAGCAGCAATGACTAGACTTGATGAACAATTCATATATATGTGGTTAAACCAACGAACGTATATTAATACACAACTTACTCAAGAAGTAGAGATAATATTAAAAGATAATTATATCCAATATGTGAGGGGTGAGCTAAATAATAAATCAAAATGTAATGTGTACAAGCACATTTTTGAAAATTATGAATTGCAGCCATATTTAACGTTAAATATTCCTAAAACTCTTCGAAGCCATTTAACTAAAATGAGAATCTCCTCTCACAAGTTAAATATCGAAGTTGGACGGTATGCCGGCGTTAATAGAGATGCTAGGCTCTGCAGTCTTTGTGATGGTCATAAAATCAAAGAAGAGTTCCACTTCATTTTGGAGTGTAGAGCATTTAGGGACGTAAGGAAGAATTTTATTAAACCCTATTATAGACTGAGGTCAAATATGCTTAAATTCTGTCAGTTAGTTGGAGCTAGCAGTAGATTTGTATTAATTAAACTAGCAAGATATATTCAAATAGCATTAAAATTAAGGGATGAGTTGATGTAATGTCATAGCAGTGCTTCTCTGGAGCATGCCTCTCAGCAGCCATGACCCACACATACTCTGAGGATAATGACATTTTCTAAAACGTAGATAAATGGAAGTGAGGACATCGGGATTGGGATCCCATCGATTGACAAATTTGCTGATTGCTGGGTATCTCCACTGGGCACAACGCAGCTATTTTTGGCTGCGATGTGCTGGATGGAGAGACTCAGCTGTCAGCTGTCAGGTGATAAGCCTGAATTATGAGTCATGGGCATTAAAAAAGGCTCAAGTCCGCATGGGGACGTGGGTTGGAGACATTTGGTATCTCGATATGTTTCGTTTTGCGACTTAATGTTTCGAGCCCGGAAATGATATTCTGATAGTTTTGTTTTTCGAAAACCTGCTTCAGAAAGTGTAACCTGTTGACTGTCGAGTTTCTCCTCTGTGCGCATCTCAGTTATTTTTTGTGTCAACAGTTAAGTACGAATTATGAATGTTTTCGACTTGAATCCCTTATGACGAAAACTGAGTATTGATCAGCTGCAATCGTTATGCTGCGTGATCAATCTTTCTGGTGTGAGTGGTCTTCAGATATACGTAACTCTTACCCAGCGCGGATAGTAGACAAAAATTCTTGAATGATTAAACATATTCACTTTTTGTCCCAGAAACAGCCTTTGACCCCTTATTGGAGCGAGCTTGTTAAGCTTGTTTAGTGAGGCTATGTTTTTGACAAGAGGGTGTGAATGTGATAAATCTTGAATAGCATTTTTCATTAGCGTCTTCGTCTTTCGCCGTTACCCCGGGTCGCTGGGCAAGGGATTCACAAAAACTTGAAATCTAGCGCACAATATATTCATGTTGATTGTTTTTGTTTCCCATCAATGGGCCAAAAGGCCCACGATGTATATGTTCATCGTTAATTAATTTGGTGAATAAAGAATATATATAAATTTAACTCAAGAAATCAATGGTGAAAAAATCTATTCAACTTACATGGTAAAAAATTTGATTAAATATGCCTAAACTATATTTATTTTAGTGGCAGGAAAAATCCTGACCTGGCAGGAATGTCCGCCACCAGCATGCAAAGAGTTAAGGATTAACAAACAAAAAAAAAAAAAAAGAAGAAAATAAAAAAATCTCTGCCCTCCTTCCCTCATCATAAAACTGAGAGAAGATTACCAGGTAAACAAGAACATTCTTTAATAGGCCTAATAACTCGTTTTTTAAAATATTTTTACTTCAAAAACATAGTTTGTGATGCCCTCATTGGAACAAGCTTGATGATTACATTACCAAGTCCAATAATTAAAAACAAAAATTAATGTAATAAGACAAAAATCTTTATTGTATTCACAGCACCAAAATAAAGAGATTTTTCAAAAGAATGAAAGTACACAACTTTAATGCTGCATTTAATGCAGTGATAAGTGAAGATAAAACAAAAGACAAAAATCAAAATTACTGTCAAATCTATTCTAGTGAATCAGAGGCTACTACCACTAGTTTAACTCTTAACTGGTAGAGTGCTGGAATCCCATAGGTGGGCTTTATTCTGAAGTGCTGACACCATAATTTAAATGCTTCATATTCTGTGGATGTGCTTCATATTATCTTTGAAGTGATATTATTTTATCTGTTAAGATTTGCCTTGTACAATTTATGGGAGAGTGCCAACTGGCACTCTCCCATAAATTGTAACAAGGCAAAGATGCACAAAGAGATTTTATGACATTGACAATTTCTAATAATTAAACCTCTTTTACCAAGTGTTGTCTGCATGCCATGTTAAAAGGGTTATGCCCCAAAAAATCTCCAACTACGTAATTTGAGATTTTCTCAAGTGCTGGAACTCACAATGTGTCAGCACTGGCAAAACCCTTGTTGTTTGGTTTTACTGGAATACTTTGGTTATCAGATTCACAGATGTCAAAAAACCAAGGCCTGATTATTGTAAAATTGTTACAAATGTTAATGGAATAGTTTTCACATTGCTGAACCATGTTTAAAGAAACAGTGGAACCCTGTTAATTGAATAGCCACTGTGCTAATGAAAATTATTCAATTAACAGGAGTATTTAATTAACAGGAGTGTGTCACTTTCCTGTATTCTAGAGATAAACTTAGCATTTATTGTATTATATCTTGTTTGACAGAGCTCCATGAGCTCTGTCAAACAAGATGTAATAGATTACATACCTGTATTGGATGTACTCAGGCAATAGGTCTATAAACAAAGGGAAACTGGGAAGAGTCAGGGGTAATTTCTTGAAAGGTTACAAGATTTTTATTTTTATTCAATTAACAGTTTACTGCAACACCTATACTCAATTAACAGGTCCAATTTTTCCTTGAGGTATGGTAAATGGTTTTGTGTTGGGAAATGTTATTCAATCAACAGGGTTATTCAGTTAAGAGATATCCAGTTAAGTGGGCTCCACTGTATCAAACAAATTTCTATAGCAAAATTTATACTCGAAATGTGCACCCATTGCATTCACAAAACTTCAAGACTCTGTAACTCTTCTGACTGAAAGTCCAGTTCTAGTATAAAAAGATAAATATTTCTTAAGTTTCACACTGAAAGTCCAGTTCTAGTATAAAAAGATAAATATTTCTTAACTGGTAGAGTGCTGGAAGCCCATATTTGGGCTTTATTCCGAGTGCAGATACAACTTAGAGGCTCCATATTCTGTGGATGTGCTTCATATTATTTCTAAAGTGAAATTATTTAGCCTGTCCGGATCTGCCTTGTTGCAATTTATGGGAGAGTGCCCATAGGCACTCTCCCATAAATTGTTGCAAGACAAAGACATATGAACAAATTTTGATGACCAAAAATTATTTAGCCCTCTACCAGTTAAGCTTCACATTGAAAGTCCAGTTCTAGTATAAAAAGATAAATATTTCTTCAGTTTCATTGGTAAATGCTATGAATCTAATTATCACATTAACTCAATTCATTGCGATTGAAATTACAAATCATGTGAGTACGCCTATCTCAACTTTTGTAATTTATAAATGATTTATCTTATGCAGTTTCTTCTTTGATCAACTGTGGAATGGTTGTTGAGGCCACAGGTGGAGTAAATCTGAAAAGGCATCTGGCAGCTTTTGTCAAGAATCCTCGTTTCCTGACCCACACCTACATCAAGACAGGCACAGACTTGAACACTGTGTCTCCGAGAGTCTAGGGAGGGGATACAGAGGTGCTCTTGAGAAACAAAATTTTAGAAGGCACCAAACAAAAAAAGTTTATGTTTTCTGAAACTTTTTAAATAACATGTACAAGGATTCAGACTTTATACAATACTAAGAATGCAAACAACAGCAGTCCAGGAAATGAGATGGGTACGAGTGCAATTGCTCCCGTCAGCACCCATGTTTTCTACTTTCTGGGAGCTAAGAAATGCACTTGTTAAAAAATGTTGTGGAGCACTAATATACTGTGAGGGCATATAAATGTATGTTGTTTTAAGAAAGCAATACTCTGTGGCCAGTGGCAAGTTACTGTCATAATTCAGCAATTCCTTATACATTTAACCCCTTTGAAACCGAGCGGCCATTTTTCTGGCCAGGAATATGGTACGTCATAACGTCATTAAATAGGATGGCTGTTCAGTAAATATGTGGGGTAGACCAATCAATATTTTCAACGTACAGCCTCGTGGCTGCACCCTGAAAATATTGATTGGTCTACCCCAAATAATGAATATGGACTCTTCTTAACTGCTGCCATTGAACTGGCATGGAAGATACCACAAGAGTTCAAAGGGTTAAGGTTTCTGGTGACAGTATTCCCTTGAAAATTCATATACTAACATTTTATAGGTGCAATTTACTCCTGTCTCTGATTTCACGGGAGCTTAAAACTGCACTCATCAATTATGATCATTTCCAGCACTGCTACAGGTGGTTTATCCAGGAAACCTATTAGTCAGTATAACATTTATTTATTATAGCTCAGGCTTTATCATGGTGAAATACAAGTATAACAGATTGATAGCTATGAATGAGATATAACACGAGGATGGTGTATGGGGGACTTGAATTGACGACCCTTGGTGGAGTTTTTCCTGTACATGTATTTCATGAGAACCGAAGATGCATGTTAAATACAGGAAAAACTCCACCAAGAGTTGGTGATTTCTGTTTCATATACTCTACCCTTGTGTGTTCTATATTTATATCAGAATTAAACTTGAATTCAGTGAATAAAGTTGATATTTTTCTTGAAAAATATCACCTTTGACAGTCTAACTTAGTTGCTTGACACTGTTTTGTGCTGAAGAATTTCATTCATGTCATAACATCACGTTAAATCAGATGTGTCATTACATGATGTTCTTATGCATAATCCAGATTTCATGTGTGGTGTATCTAGAACATTTCCCAATGTCTGTATTGTATCACATGACACTGAATACGCATGGTACTTAGGGTATAATGGCCATGGCTTGCAACTTGTATTTGTTCTTGCCTTTGCAGTTTGAATAAATCGTGAAAGTTTGGCTGGAAGGAATTAGATGAATCAAAAGTTGAATCATAAATGTACTTAACTGGTAGAGTGCTGAATTATTTTTAGTCATCAAAATTTGTTCACAAGTCTTTGCCATGTTACAATTTATGGGAGAGTGCCTATAGGCACTCTCCCATAAATTGTAACAAGGAAAATCCATATGGACCAAATAATTTAGATTCAAAGATAATATGAAGGACATTCACTTAATTTGAAGCCCTTGAGTTGCAGTACCTACACTCTGAAGTAAAGCCCAAATATGGGCTTCCAGCACTCTATCAGTTAAATAACTAAAATGTCTTCTCTTGTTTTCTCCAAATCATTCACTTTAGTGAGGGACCATAAGCTGTGTTGCATAAAAAAAGTTTAACCCTTAAAGGCCTATTTCCGACTTTTACAACTTCAGAACTGGTGCCCTTAACATGCCATCATGAGTACCGGGTAGGTCCTGTTGACAAGGGACAAATTACATAGGCAGTGGTTTCTAGTCAAGGCTTGCTTGCCTGTTAAGGCAACCAAGACTTGACTAGAAATCATTGTTCAGCCATTGGGAGTGCACAGGCTGTGGTCAGGTGTGAATTCAGGACAATTGTCCAGTCCCTTAAGGGTTAAGACTTTATGAAATCCAGATAGGAGACATTTGCAAAAAGATGATCAAATAGCTACAAATTTCCCATTTTTTGGCCAAAAAACATAGCTTATTACCCACACAGGAACAAACTAAATGGTCTCATTCCAATGAGGGATCATAAGCTATGTTTTTGAGTAGTGTGAATAGCACTGGCCAGTTTTCTTTATTATAATGGGGAAAGGGTTAAAGTAACAAACTTTGTGAGGCGACTGTTTTGTAGAGTACTAGGGGTATATATCCAATTTGTTACTAAAATGTCAAAGTTTTCACCAGAAAAAAAGACATTTTTATTTTTTGCGAGGAATGTTTCTCAAAATCCTGTTAGAGGAATAGTCAAAAGAGGATGAATGTTTTAAAGAAAAAAAATGAGAAACTGAAACTTTTGCTATCATGAAAAAAAAAGTTATGTAAGACTTCGCCCTTTATTTGAGTAAATAGTTAACAAGACAAAAATACAACAAAATAAAAATAATAAAATATTTCAGTGCCAGGGTCCATATTTGGAATTATCTTGAACATGCTTATTCATTTATTTAAAAAAGAATTCTCCTCAAAACCATATCATGTGACCCCACATTGGAATGAGCTTGGTGAGCTAGTTCTAATGAGGGGTCACATGATATGCTTTTTCTGAAGTTTTTTGAAATATTTATTTTTTACAATTGCTTTATTTAAAAATTAAAGGGCAGATGTGGCGAATTCGTTAGGTAAAGGGCTAAGCACAGCTTCAGAATACAGTATTGTGATCACAAAAGTGGTCACAACACACTTTTATGAGTGAGTTGAGACTTCAGAAACAAAATATTGCGAAACTAGATTTTATCAAGAAAAACGAATGTAAGAAGCATCAGAGATTTATTGTTCTAGCATTTTGAGTTCTTTTTTTTTGCACAAGTGAGATTTTACAGTGTTATGAGGAGAAAGCAGACACAGAATTTTGATCAGATCATCACCCAGTCACGATCCGGGGCCAATACTATAAAACTTTTACAATTGTATTTTCTAGAATTATACTTTCTAGTTATGACTTTAAATGGGTTAAAATGAACCATTAGCATTTTCAAAGATCTGGCAATTTGCCAGTTGGCAAACTGCCATTTCTTTTAAAATGCTAATGATTAATTTAATCACTTATATTAATAGGTAGAATATAAGTTATTGTGATGAACTGATGGTAACATGGTCTGGGGTTTGTGGCTTGGAGCTTATGTTCAACCGAGATGCGAAGCATCAATGTTGAACATACGCTCTGAACCACAAACCTCAGACCATGTTACTGTCAACTCATCACAAAAACGTTTATGTTCTAATAAGACACTACCCATAGTCTTATTAGACCAAAACCTACATCGTGAAACACAAGAGGCTTATTTACTAAACTTGTGATTGTTGAAAGTTGCCTCGTTCAAGGCAACTTTTAACGATCACAGGTTTAGTAAATAAACCTCTCGTGTACCCCATGACGGCACTGGATAAATAATCAATAAACCAGATAAACTCATTCATCTTAGTTCAAATCATAAATCGATTTGTAATTTAAATGACACTTCATTCAGAACATCATCTGCTGCGTGTGTAAAAAAATCTAGAAAAGTTAAAAAATTTATAGTAATTTATATATTTTTTATACTTACCAATGACCCAGACTTAGCTGGTGCTAACTCCACAAAAACCAGGGCCAAACACAAATTTTGCCCCCCAATCCCCAAAATTTGCATCCAAAACAAAAAGAAATCATGTCCTAAAGGACCTCCATAGTACGACTCTACTGCGCATGCGCAGTGACGCAGTCGTCCCGAAATTGGCGCCAAATATCATTCTTACTGGCAGTGCCTGGTCAGCGCTATGTACTCAGCGGGGAGGCAAGAGTTCCCAACTCAGGGAGGGCCATCCCCGTCTGGGTCATTGGTAAGTATAAAAAATATATAAATTACTATAAATTTTTTAACATTTTTATACTGTACCAATGACCCAGACTTAGCTGAATAGTAAACAGGCTGGAGGGCCTAGGACATAGAGGAAAATCCAATAAGCTCAATTATAAAATAAAGAGGTAACCCCTTAAGGAGAAAAGGAGTATTAGGCTTTACATGTATCTTTCTTATTTAATATTTAAATTAGAAAGATACACTACCCTTAATAATTGAGCACAATAACATTCATGTTCTCTATTAATATCCAGTATAACCTTTATACTAATTATTTTTAAAACAAGCCAATAAATAAAGTAGTCCAGAGAATTGAGACTCTTTATAATCATTTAAAAGTGTCCGAGTATTGTATATTAAAGCCCGTTTGACACTTGACATATACAAATGCTTCACACCGAGCTACACTTTAAAAATAAGACGTGAATGAAATTAAACATTAATATTACACTTTAAAACCATCCCGGAAGCGACTCAGAAATACTGTCTTGGAGGAGGCATTCCCTTGCTTTTCACTATAAAGCAGGTGACCTAAGGGAACACCCGCCCCCCCCCCTTCCCCTTGCCCTGGGTCAAATAGCCCAGAGCGAAGAGGGCAGCCGGACGGAGTCACTGCCGGAACAGAAAGCCTGCATAACTATAGTTGCAACTGTTTAGTGGACGACATTCTGAGCAACAGATAACGGACCTAAACAATGCAGGTCTCCAGAAATGGACTCAATATTTCTGAGATAAAAATTAGTAAATGTGGATGGCTGAGACCAATAAGCAGCCTTCATTAAATCTGTAATAGCAACACTATTAGCATAAGCCCAGGAAGTAGAAAGAGCTCTTACTTCATGAGCAGAAATCTTAAGCACAGACTGCTGAGAAGAAGATAAATCTTCATACGCAGTACGGATAGTTAACTGAATCCATCTAGCAATAGAATGGACTGAAATGTCCTTTCTATTAGGCATCAAAGACAGAAAGAAACGTTTCCGTCCCTTTCTGATGAACTGAGATCTCTGTTTATAGATACGTAGTGCTCTAACAGGACAGAGTAAAGGCCTACGCCCGTCTGAAGACGGAAGAGCCTTAATAACAATAGGTTCCGGATATTTATTAGGAGCCTGATTCTTAGCTAAAAAACCGACGTTAGTAGTGAAGGTGATAGTGTTCCCAACACTACGATAATGAGAATCATCCACCGATAGTGCATGAAGCTCACTGACTCTTCTGGCAGAAGAGAAAGCTAAGAGAAAAGCTGTCTTATAAGATAAGAATTTGAAATCTACTGTCCCAAGAGGTTCAAATGGCTTTTCCTTCAATTTAAGGAGAACCCAAGCTAAATTCCACTTAGGAATTAATCTAAGAGTTCTGGGTCTATTTATCGAAAAGTTTCTAACCAATTTCGATAAAGAGACATTAGATCCAATTTGTAAACTATCATGATGTGCATAGGTATCAGATAACATAGATCTATAACCCTTTATAGTAACCGGTTGCAGTTTGATTTCGTCAAACAAGTATACTAGAAAGTTAGCAATGTCTGGTATAGAGGGATCAAATATATCAACAGAATGATCCCTACACCAACGACGTAAAACCTTCCACTTAGCCGCATAGTTTAGCGAAGAGGAGGTCCTCCTACAGTTAGAAATCGCGTCCACTGCTCGTCCTGTAAAGTGCTTGCCATGCAAGAAGGACCGCACAACGGAAAAACGTGAAGGTTGAGACCTTGCGGGTTGTGATGCAGTTGGCGCGATTTCCCCTGCCAAAGAAGATCCTCTCGTGGAGGGAGCTTCCGCGGTAGGTCCCACAACAGACACCTGAGTAGATTTATCCACGGTCTCTGTGGCGACAGAGATGCTACCAACAGAATCTTGCATTGAGATTGTTTTATCTTTAGCAATACTTGTTGAATTAACGGCGCTGGAGGATACGCATATCCTATCATTCCGTCCCAAGGGATCGATAGAGCGTCTACAGCAAATGCTCTTGGATCCGGACACGGGGACACATACGTCTGCAACTGATTGTTGAGATGTGTCGCAAATAAGTCTATCATTGGCCGTTCCCATTGGTAGCAAATCTGATTGAATACTTGTTTGTTGAGAGTCCACTCCGACGGCAACAAGCGCCCCTTTCGAGAAAGGGAGTCTGCTAGCACATTCAGACGACCCGGTATGTGACGGACCGAAAGAAGAACGTGATGTTCCAACGCAAACAGAAGGATTCTTTCCGTTAGATTGAACAACGGAACTGAATGAGTGCCTCCCTGATTCCGTATATACGCCACTACTGTCGTATTGTCGGATAGGATTTGGACATGAGCATCGTGAATAATGTCCATCCAGTGACGTAACGCAAGCCAAATTGACATCATTTCCTTGATGTTTATGTGCTTGCACAGGAATTGCGGATCCCAAAGACCCTGGCATCTCGAATCCGTTGGGATTAATGATGCACCCCAACCTGTTTGACTGGCATCCGTCATAATGGTAAAACTCGGATCCGGCAACTGCAGCGGAACTCCTTGAGTTAACCACTGAATGTTTGCCCAAGTCTGAATCTCTTGTTTCACTTGATCTGACAAGAGAACGTCTACATCGAGCGAATGAATTTTCACACTCCAATTCTGAGTCAAGAAAATTTGAAGAGGCCGTGTGCGTAGCCGTCCCATCGGAATGAGATCCGCAGCGGCTCCGCACAGACCTATCAGTCTCATAAATTCTCTCGCTGTGACTTTGTCTGTATTTAGACAATAGCGAGCGTAACAACTGACTAATTTCGCTCTGGTTAACGGCAGACGAACGAGATTGTTGTGCGTCTCGAAGCTCATTCCCAGATGAGTGAATGACTTGGACGGCACCAGATCCGACTTCTCCTCGTTTACTATGAAACCGAGACGTCGGAGCAATAGAAGAAGATTCTGAACATCGTTCTGAAGCGTTAACTCGTTGCCGTACCTCTGAAGAATGTCGTCCAGGTAGGCCGACGTTACCGCAGACGAATGAGCTCGGAAGTAAATCATTACCGAGTTCATTACTCGAGTGAAAGCCCAGGGTGCTAGATTCAATCCGAAGCACATGGCCCGGAACTGATACACCACTCCTAGGACTGCGAAGCGTAGATACTTTCGGAATGTCGGATGTACCATGACGTGAAAGTACGCATCTTTGAGATCTATGCTCGTTGCATAATCGTTCACCCGAATACTCGCTCTGACCGATCGAATCGTCTCCATATAAAACTTCGGAGCGATGATCAGCTTGTTTATCCAGCTCAAATCTATGACTGGACGGAACGAGCCGTCTGGTTTCGGAACCAGAAACAGATGGCTGTAGAATCCCAGCGATTCCTGGTTTTCTACGACCTCTACCGCGTTCTTCATTAAAAGAGACTGCACCTCTGATAGCAGAGCGTCTCTTTTCTGAGGGTTTGACGGAAGATGAGTCCACTTTGCACTTCGAGTTAATGGAGGCTTTCGTTTGAAGGATATCTTTAGACCTTCCGAAGTCACTCCTCTCACCCAAGGGTCGTCCGTAATCGACGCCCACTCTTGAGAAAAACTCGACAACCTTCCGCCAACCGGAACGCGATAGAGGTTTGAGCCATCACCTCCTGGATCTGCGAGGCCTGCGGTAGGAGAAACCACGTCTTCCACGACCCGCACCTCGCCTCGTCGACCTCGGGGCGTCCGACCGATTGTCCCGGCCTGAAGGACGTCCCGAACGAGAGTCGCTATCCTGACGGTCTCTCGAATAAGAGCTAGAGGACGCACCGGAACCTCTATAGGAACCTCTCTTGGGCGGATAAGACCCAGAAGTGCCCGCCTTATTCGTGTCTGCTGAATCCGACCTTTTAGGAGCGGATCTAAACAACAGAGAATCACTAGCTTTCTTTTTAATATTATCATAAATAGCGGAAAGCTTGCCGTCAAAGAGAAGATCTCCTGAGACCGAAGCGACTCTAAGAGAGTTCTTCACCTTAGAATCCACTAGTGTGGATGTAGACAGGGCTGCGTCACGTCTAACCAACTCCAGATTAGCCACTGAAAGGGCGGAGTTACACGTGGAATAAGCTACTGCCCTTGAAAGAAGTCTTAAGGAGGATTGTATATCCTGAAACTCTTCCCCTTGAAGACACAGTGAAAACGCCTTCGTAAGGTGATCTGCGTAAGATAAGGCATCTAAATTGGCTCTGTTAGACGCAATAGCTGTTTCCAACACTGCGGTTGGAATAGAAGCTGACGACGGTAATGATAGCTCTAAGTCTTCCGCCTCGTCGTCCATACGCAGAGGAACTCTCGGTATACCCTGACCTGCCGTGTCGAATTTATTCCTTGCATTAATGAAAGGCAGGTTGAGAGTATTTGCGGACAAGAAGCCTGCTTTCCCTGTCCTGGAAGCAAGTTTAAAAATAGCGTCGTTCAATAATTCAAATGTTCTTGCAACATTATTGGACTGCGACGGAAACTCGGGAGCGATGTCCCTGAACCGCTCGAAAAAATCAGAGTCCAATGACGCTATAATTCTCCTGTCCGGAAGCGCAGCAGTCTGGCCCGACGGAACAACTTGAGGAAGAAAGTGCCGGATGAAGTCTACGGCAGCTTTGTGTTGTTCCGAAAGGGATAGCTCCAATTCATCCGTATCCCTTTCACCATCCGGTCGGACCTCCCGATGTTCCCGGTCGTCCGCCCCCGATGCTTCGGCGGAGCGTACCGACCCAGCGCCGTCGGATAATTCTCGATCCGACACCGTCTCTGTCGGCTGCTGGGATGCTGCGATAAGCTGTGCTATCTGCACTAGAATGTCCGACGTCGAGACCTGCGGAGGAGCGGTCTTTCGCTGCTTTGCCGAGGGCAGCTCCGCATCAGATGGCTCCCGCATACTTTTCCTATGCGAACGTCCGGAGTCCATCGGTCTCGAGTCCCTGGCTGCCGGATGGTGTGACCTGGTCGCCGAATAATCCTTCATCGGCGAAGCTGGCAAGATATCGGAGGTCACGCAGCCAAGGTGCGGTCGTGTGCGCCGGCGAGAAGAGGAAGCCTTAACAGTCTCTGCGGACTGCTTATACAACGGAGCGTCCCGAGCGACGGACGTATGCTCCGCTAAAGACACATTTTGTACCACAACATCTGGTCCCAGATGTTGTTGTACGAGAGAGGGGCCTCTCTCGCTCGCGGCCCGGCTGGACCTGGACGAGCTAGGAACCGGACTAAAAGGCTTCCTCCGTTCTCGTTCACTATCCGCCGTCACTGGGTGTGCATCTATTATTTTTATAGTGCTCGCATCACCCAAAATTTCCTCTTGGACCGCATCGGACGAACCCGGCTGCCGAACCATTCGGTGAATGGACGCTACACCGGGCGAGCTAGCGGACGACATTTGTCTAATCTCCATGAGCACTTTTGCCGCTAGCTCTGTATTTAATTGTGACGACGGACGCACACTTGAAGAAGATAACATGGAAACATCACCCTGTTCTGGTTCCTCTGAAATAGAAACTGAGAGAGTAGAGTGACCTTGTGGAGAAAGAGCCGGAATCGCTCTTTCTCCAGAAACAACATATCGTGACACACGTTTCCAATGTTTCTCATCCCAATGTTCACATACAGGACAGGGATTAATGCGAGAACACTGACTACAATTTATGCAATAATCATGAAAGTCAGAGGAAGATTTCTTCCTATTACAATTTGAACAAGTTCCTTTCATTGTGAAGGAACAACAATAAGTCCTAGTTACTCGCAAAAACCCCTGACACAAAGATACATAATAACATGATCCATTAATAAATGAAAAAACAATTGCAAAACAAAATAATTTTGAAAAAATATTTTTTCAGAGAAGCCCAAGTTGCTGAAAAGTAACGTTGAGCCCCGATGGATCCGATGGCAAAGTGTGGTCAAAAATTTTAAAATTATATAAAATAATTAATGAGACACTTTCGGATAATATAAATGTATCTTATAATGAGATAAACTACCTCAAAGGCAAACAGCCCCCCTCAAAAAAGGCTGTTGCCAATGAAAACAAACAGTGTAAACACAGAAGAAAACATGACTCCAGGCACTGAAAAAACTGGCCCGGAATCAGTCCTCAATTACACTCTATCTGATGCAAAACAGAGACTCCCAGGGGAGAATCTGCAGAACATCAGATGGAAGATGCAGAACACAAACGTTATACACCCATGGGTGAAAACGTAACTATGGGGAAAATAACAGAAAACATTCTGTAACCAAGCAACTCTCCCAGGGAAATTTTAGAAATGAAACTTCTCAAAAATATGCCAAAAGCATGGGAGAATTGCAAGGGGGGACTTTAGAAGGTTAGGGGAGAGGAAACACTGAATAAGCAGTGCAACAATTAGCAAGAATGACAACAAGAGGCGTTTGCCTCGAAAATAGGCAACTTAACATAATTTTAACAAAAAATTTTAAGTACAGCCCTGATTATTTTTTGCCACTTCTTTTTTCCTCTCCTCCTTCTATCCTCCTTAGAATCACATTTTCTCCAAGAATTACGTGTCTGGCATCCTTTAAACTGAGATTTACAAGCACAAAGATCAGTGAGATGTTGACTGATGAAGGGTCAAACAGAGAATGATATTTGGCGCCAATTTCGGGACGACTGCGTCACTGCGCATGCGCAGTAGAGTCGTACTATGGAGGTCCTTTAGGACATGATTTCTTTTTGTTTTGGATGCAAATTTTGGGGATTGGGGGGCAAAATTTGTGTTTGGCCCTGGTTTTTGTGGAGTTAGCACCAGCTAAGTCTGGGTCATTGGTACAGTATAAAAATATGAAGTGGCTTGCTAGTCATTCCGTTGATGAAGCAATTACGAAACAGGCGATGTCATTTTAAATATTTTGCATGGTGACGCCAGACGGTAACATTTGCTACTGGAACCGTAAATATAAAAGAAACTACACCAACTCTCATCCAATCAGAGGGTGAGAATTTTACTCTAATTGGAACATAATATAATTCTATAATTGTAAACGTTTTATAATATTGGCTCCTAGTTGAAATTTTCTATCTGCTTTTGTAATCACTGTACTGTACTACATTGTTCAGTGTGATGGAAGTATATTATCACTACAACACCCAAAGAGAGGAAATTCCAGTCTACTAAGGCCAAACAAAGGAGCTCTTCTGTTTCTCAGACCATTTTTTTTATAAAAATAAAAGCAGGCAGGCAGGTGTTTTTTTTACATTTTTGTAATTATTATTTCCTTACCTTCAGAGGTTCAGATATTTAGCCTGTTTTATGTTTTAGGCGCACTGATGTCAAAATATTGAAATTTCAAGCAACACTTTTTTCCCATAATGCAACTAGGAATTTAACCAATTCTGTCTTGTTTGACAGAACTCAGTGAGTTCTGTCAAAATAGACAAAACTGGTTAAATTCTTAGTTACATTATGAAAAACTTTGCTTCTTGAAATTTTGATATTAGTGTGTAGAGGAATCATCTATATACAAATAATAACATGGACAGTGGTGTATTTTATCCAATTTTTAACCTGGTAACTTGGGGAATTCATCTGACATAAACCAATTAATTTTTATTTTTTTATGTTGGCATTCAGAATAAAAAGAGCCCATGCAGCAACCAGAGTGACCATGTGGGAGGTCTTGAGAAACAGGACTTTAACTTTTTTAGACCCAACAATAACCATCAAGTTCTATTGAAAAGTTTATGCGTAGGTCCACTGGCTTAATCCTTTTGTATTTATGCTTTTCAATAAACATTAATTACTTTTTGACAGGCAACATCATTCTGTGGTTGTTCTGTTCTATTTGAAAAAAAAAACAAGCCAACAAAATTGGCTTTTTCAGTTACAAAGACTTCACCACTCTCACAGATTTAAGGAGCTTGAAATTTAGTCAATTTCAGAATTTGGCCTTTAAGAGCTAAGGATAGCTATTGCTATTTTTTCCTTTAACGGAATAAATTGAATAACCAATGAAAAAGTAGCTCAGTGGAAGAGAATTTCTCTGTAAATGCTGAAGAGACACCTGGCACTGAAACAGTTGATAAAATAAATAAACAAACAATAATCAAGTTCTAAGTGGTGTTGAAGCTTTTCCTGTCTTCTTCAAGTAATGATAGTTTGGTAGAATCTTACACAAAAAATCTATCTGTAGTGTTTGTGCCTGAAAGAAGAAAAATGAAAATTAACCCTTTACCCAACATAATGGCCAAAACTGTCCAGCACTATTCACAAAAATCACCATTAATTTTTATTATATTTTCACATTTTGTCTCTAAAACATTTCTTATGACCCATCGTTGGAATGAGCTCATTCCAATGAGGGGTCATAAGCCATATTTTTGAAGCAAAAAATGAAAAAAATTTACTCAAGAATTTTATTTGCAAGTGTCGTCTGCCTTTCTTGTTAAGTAAAGGGTTAACAAAAATGAAAGTGTCAATGACACTGTAGCTCAACTTGTCAAGACATGTACATGTATAGTATGTGACACAGCAATGACAAACATCTAGGTAATGACCTGATAACAAAGGTACATATAAAGTATTGTAACGATCTGTACATAAATACTGACCGTAGCCTGTAACAAATGTATAGGTAAAGTATTGTAAAGGTGGGTGACAGTCAGATGCTAAACTAGAAAAGAAATCTTTGAGTCCCAGAGTGGGTCTGACTGAACCCCAAAATATTTGTTCTCACAGCACAGTGATAACAAAGGCACCCCAAAATACACTCATTCCTGTCCCAGGGTGAAAACAAAGGTACCCAAGAAGTTTCGTGAAGATCAGTTCATAAATACGAGCTGTATAGAAGATGTAACAAAAAACTGATTGGACCTAATTTTGGTACGAAATGGCCACTGGCAGCCATCTCGAATTTTGGACCGCACTCAGAAACACTTGTTCTTGTCCCAAGGTGATAGCAAAGGTACCCAAGAAGTTGTCGTGAAGATCGGCTGATAAATACAGCCTCTAGCCCGAACCGTATTGACATGTGCACTTACAGTGTATAAGTAGCACTAAATAAATCAAAATTCATCTAAGTTGCATAATTTCTGCACGAGAAAAAAACCCGTACTGTTATGTGATGTATTCCATTTTACTAAACATTCATACAAAAATTTATTCAAATCAGAACTTTCATACAGAAGTTCTGTACAAAAGACTGATTGCACTAATTTTGGGACAAAATGGCTGCTGGTGGCCATCTTGAATTTCGGACCACACCTGAAAACACTCGTTCTCATCCCACGGTGATAACAAAGGTACCCAGGAAGTTTCGTAAAGATCGGTTCATAAATACGGCCTCTAGCCTGAGCCGTTTAGAAGTTGTGTACAAAAAACTGATTAGACCTAATTTCAGTACAAAATGGCCACTGGCAGCCATCTTGAATTTTGGACCACACTCAGAAACACTCGTTCTCGTCCCAAGGTGATAACAGAGGTACCCAAGAAGTTTCGAGAAGATCGGTTGATAAATACAGCCTGAGCTGTATTAACATGTGTACTTACTGTGTGTAAGTAGCACTGAAAAAATCAAAGTTCATCTAATTTGCATAATTTCTGCACGAGAAAAAAACCTGTATTATATGTGATGTATCCCATGGTACTAAACATTCACACAAAAATTTTTTTCAAATCAGCGCTTTCATATGGAAGTTCTGTGCAAAAATCTGATTGCACCTAATTTTGTACAAAATGGCTGCCATCGGCCATCTTGAATTTCGGACCGCACCCCAAAACACTCGTTCTCGTCCCACAGTGATACCAAAGGTACCCAAGAAGTTTAGTAAAGATCGGTTTATAAATACGGCCCCTAGCCCGAGCCGTATTGGCATTTGCACTTACAGTGCTGAAAGTAACACTAAATACATCAAAGTTAGTCTAATTTGCATAATTTACGTACGAGAAAAAAACCCGTATTATATGTGATGTATCCCATGGTACTAAACATTCATTCAAAAAATTATTCAAATCAGCATTTTCATATGGATGTTCTGCGCAAAAATCTGATTTCACCTAAGTCTGTACAAAATGGCCGCCAGCAGCCAACTTGAATTTCGGATCGAGCCCCAAAACACTTGTTTTCGTCCCACGGTCATAACAAAGGTACCCAAGAAGTTTCGTAAAGATCGGTTCATAAATACGGCCACTAGCCCGAGCCGTATTGAATTGTTGATGGACAGACGGACGACTGGCCATGGCATAAGCTCAAATTTGGCTTCACCAAAGTTGAGCTAAAAAGCAAGCATGGAAAGGGCATGCAGTTCTTTTCATTACTTGCAACTGTCAGACATGAAAAAAAAGACCTGGCCTGTACAGACTAGAAGTACGAAGATAGCCCTTTCCAAAAGTGTGTTATATATCAATATTTTCTTCCCAAACTGAAAGAACATTTTATTTTATAAGAAATTTAAAATGGAACAAGATCCATAACAGTTAGCAAAAAACTCAAACAGAAAGTAGTTCAAAGAGCTTGTGATGTAAAGATAAGCTACCTTAATTTCAGGCGAGCTGTGGGTGAAAGTGAAAGAAATGCTTGTTCACCCAGTTTGTATAGGCCTGCTATTCCATCAATTTATCAAGTGTATATCAAAAAGTACCCGTTCAAACTAAAACAAGAGCAACGCAAAGCATTGCACATGCCTCTCGAGTGCATGTTGAGTGAGTGAAGAGTGAATCTGAGTTTTGGCAATAAGGGATCTGGACAATTATCGGAATGAAACTTCCACTTCCCCATTATCAATACATCACCAGAGATAAGATTGATCAGTGAAGGTATTCTGAAGTTAATTGATGGAAATCAAAATCAAGATGGTTACCATTGTGGCCATACTGGATATCGAATCTGGAAATTATCGAAAGGAACATTCCAGTACCCATCCTCAACACAATATCAAGAAGGCATTTTTGTGTTACTTTACGGAAACCAAAATCAAAGTGAACATGAAATCAAGACAGTTATCAAAAGGAACATTCCACTACTTATCCTCAACATACCACCAAGATATAAGACTAATCAGTGAAGACATTCTTGAGTTAATTGACTGAAACCAAAATCAAGATGGTTGCCATGGTGGCCATATTGGATTTTGAATTCGGACAATTATCAAAGGAACCTTCCACTACCCATCCTCAATGCATCATCAAGAGATGTGACTGTTCAGTGAAGGCTTTTTAAGTTAACCCTCAATACAATACCAAGAGATGAGAATACCTGAAGGCAATTTGGGTGAGTTTGATGGAAACCAAAATCAAGATGGCTGACATGGCCAAAAACAATATGGCTGTCATGACAGCCAAACTGAATTTGGAATCTGGACGATTATAGACAGGAAGCTTCCACTACACACCCTCAATACATCACCATGATATGAGACTGATCAGTGAAGATATTCTTGAATTAATTGATGCAAACCAAAATCAAAATTGTCACCATGGTGGCCACCCTGAACACTATACCAAGTGTGGAGAATGATCAGTGAAGGTGTTTTTAAGTTAACTGATGGAAACCAAAATTGTACAGATGGACCACGTAATTCCACATCTCATTAGAGACTGTGGGTGTCATAAAAAAACCCACTCATCCAAGAGAAAAAAAACAAACTATTTTTGTATATCAAGAAATAACAAGTATAATGATTGTGCCTGACTTCTGTTTATGAGAGGGTGAGTGGAGAGACATATCGTCACCTTGTGCCAGAGAGTTTTATGGGTGGAGGAAGCCAGAGTGTCCAGAGAGAACCAACGGGCATCTGTCAGACTCCCCAATGTACTAACACTGCACAAGCAGGGTTAGCATTGGTTGAAAACGAGTGTACGAACAACATACAGCTGAGACTGTGGACCGTTTGGTTTAATGTTATATGCTGTAACCACTAAGCCACCATGCTCCCATACATTGGTGTTTAACAACACTTTCAACAGACTGGATAAAGGAAGCTGAATTAAAATGAAGCCCATGTAACACACAGCAAAACGAATGCCACTAATCTTCAGACATGTTTTGGCCTAAAAATCAAGGAACCTGAAAAATGATACATGTATTTTATCACAATTATGTTTAAGTACAAAATTTTCTGTCAAAGTTGAGCTCAAGTTTCTAAGGCCAAATCTGGACGAGGGCCCCGAAAGTTAAAAAATTTATAGTAATTTATATATTTTTTATAATTACCAATGACCCAGACTTAGCTGGTGCTAACTCTAAAATATTTAGGGCCAAACACAAATTTTACCCCCAATCCCCAAAATTTGCATCTAAAACTGAAAATTACATGTCCTATATGGTCCTCCATACTTTTACTCCACTGCGCATGCGCAGTGTCAAGGAGGTCTCGAAATTGGCGCAATTATCATTCTTACAACCAGTGCCTGGTAAGCATTATGTACTCAGCAGGGAGGTATGAGTTCCCAACTCATGGGAGGGCCATCCCCGTCTGGGTCATTGGTAAGTATAAAAAAAATATAAATTACTATAAATTTTTTAACATTTTTATACTGTACCAATGACCCAGACTTAGCTGAATAGTAAAAAGGTTGGAGGGCCTAGGACATAAAGAAAATCCAATAGACTCAACTACATATACAGAAATATCCCCTCAAGGAGAAAGGAGAAATAGGCTTTACATGTATCTTTCTATTTGCATCAAAACGAGAAAGACACAACACCATTCTGTACTTGAGCACAATAACATCAATGATCTCTATTAACCTCCAGTATAACCCGTTATGCTAATTATTTTTAAAGGAAAGCTAATAAATAAAGGAAGTCCAGAGAAATGAGACTCTTTATACTCATTAAAAGTGTCCGAGGATTGTATATTAACGCCCGTATGACATGTGACATATACAAATGCTTCACACCGAGCTACACTTTAAAAATATTACATGGATGAGTAAACATTAGCTTTACACTTTAAAATCATCCCGATACCAACTGGAATTACTGACTCCAGGGGAGGTATTCCTTTGCTTATCACTATAAAGCAGGTGACCTAAGGGAACACCTGCCCCCACCCTTCCCCTTGCCCTGGATCAAATACTCCAGAGCGAAGAGGGCAGCAGGACAGAGTCACTGCTGGAACCAAAAGCCAACACAACTATAGTTGCAACTGTTTAGTGGACGACATTCTGAGCAACAGATAACGGACATAAACAATGCAGATCTCCAGAAATGGACTCAATATTTCTAAGGAACAAATTTGTGAAAGTGAAAGGCTGAAACCAATATGCAGCCCTCACTATATCTGTAATAGCAACACTATTAGCGTAAGCCCATGATGTAGAAAGAACTCTTACTTCATGAGCTGAAATCTAAAGCACAGACTGCTGAGTTGAAGATATTATCATAAGCAGTACTGATAGTTAATTGAATCCATCTAGTCATAGAATGGACCGAAATGTGGAGGAAGCTTCATGGCATGTCCCACAACAGACACCTGAGTAGATTAATCCACGGTCTTTGTGGAGATAGAGATGCTACCCACAGAATTTTGCATTGAGATTATTAACTTGAGCAATATCTGCTGAATCAACGGCGCTGGAGGATACGCATATCCTATTATTCCGTCTCACGAGATCAATAGAGCGTTTACTGCAAACGCTCGAGGATCCGAACATGATGACACATAAGTCTGCAACTGATTGTTGAGATGCATTGCAAATAAGTCCATCATTGGCCGCTCTCATTGGTAGCAAATCTGATTGAATACTCGTTTGTTGAAAGTCCATTCTGACGGCAACAAGCGGCACCTCCGTGAAAGGGAGTCCGCTAATACATTCAGACGACCCGGAATATGACGGACCAATAGGAGAACTTGATGTTCTAGTACAAACAGAAGAATTCATTCCGTTAACTTGAATAACAGAATGGAATGAGTACCTCCCTGGTTCCGAAAATACGCTAATACCGTTGAATTGTCGGACAGAATTTGCACGTGAGCATTCTGAATAACGTTCATCCAATGACGTAGCAAGCCAAAATGACATCAATTCTTGATGTTTCTGTGCTTGATTAGGAACTACGGATCCCAAAGACCCTGGCACTTCAAATCCGTTGGGCTCAATGTTGCGTCCCAACCTGTTTGACTGGCATCCGTCAAAACTGTAAAACTCGGATCCGGCAATTGCAGTGGAACTTCCCGAGTTAACCACTGAATATCTACCCAAGTCTGAATCTATTATTCACTTGATGTGACAAGAGGATGTCCGTATCGAGCGAAAGAATCTTCACCCTCCAATTCTGGGTCAGAAGAAATTGGAGAGGACAAGTGCGTAGCTGCCCCATTGGAATAAAATCGCGGCAGCTCCGCACAAACCTATCAGTCTCCTGAGATCTCTCGCTGAAACCTTGTCTGAGTGAAGACAATAGCGAGCATAACAACTGATTAAATCGCTCTGGTTAACGGCAGACAAACGAGAAGGTTGTGCATCTCGAAGCTCATCCACCGGTGGGTGAATGACTTGGATGATACCAGATCTGACTTCTCCTTGTTTACTTATGAAACGGAGACGACAGAGCAATAGAAGCAGATTCTGCACACCGTTCTGAAGTGTTAACTCATTGCCGTACCTCTGAAGAATGTTGTCCAGGTAGGCCGACGTTATCGCAGATGAATGAGCTTGGAAATGAGTCATTACCGAGTTCATTATTCGAGTGAAAGCCCAGGGGGCTAGATTCAGACCGAAGTACATTGCTCGGAGCTGATACACGACTCCTATGATGAGGAAGGGAAGATACTTTCTGAATGCCTGATGTACCATGACGTGAAAGTACGCATCTTGAGATCTATGCATGTAGCATAGTCGTACACCCGAATACTCGCTCAGACCGATCGGATGGTCTCCATATAGAAACTTTATCCAGCTCAGATTTATGAGTGGACGGAATGAGCCGTCTGGTTTTGGAACCAGAAAAGGATGGCTGTAGAAACCTGGAAATTCCTGGATTTCTACGATCTCTATTGTGATCATTCCAGAAGAGACTGGACTTCTGATGGAAGCGAGCCTCTTTCCTGCGAACTTGACGGAAGCTGAGTCCATCTTGGACTTCGAGATAACGGAGGTTTTCATTTGAAGGACAATATAGTCCTTCCGAAATCACACCTCGAATCCAAGGGACGTCCGTAATCTACTCCCAATTGAGAAACTCGACAGTCTTCCGCTCACTGGTACACGATAGAAGTTAATACCATTACCTCCTGGTCCTGCGAGGCTTGCGGAAAGAGAAACCATGTCCTCCACGGCCCGCACCTCGCCCCGTCGACCTAGGGGCCCCTACCTGAGTCGCTACCCTGACGGTCTCTAGAGTAAGACCTAGAGGACGCATAGGAACCTCTATAGGAACTTCCCTTGGACGTATTCGCCCCAGAAGTGCCTGTCCTACTTTTCTCCGCTGAATCTGACTCTATGGAAGCGGATTTGAATAGCAGAGAGTCTGAAGCTTTCTTAGTTATCTGATCACAGATTGCGGAAAGCTTGCCGTCGAAGAGAAACTCTCCGGGAACTGGAGCGACTCTGAGAGAGTTTTTCACCTAACTATCCACACGCGTGGATGTAGCCAGGGCCACGTCACGTCTAACCAACTCCATATCGCCACTAAATGGGTGGAGTTACACGTGAGGCCCTTGAAAGAACTCTTAAGGAGGTTGTACATCCTGGAATTCTTTTTCCTTTGAGACGTAATGATAACGCTCTGGTAAGGTGATCTGCGTACGATGATGCGTCTAAGCTAACCCTGCTAGACGATATTGTTGTTTCCAACATCGTGGTTGGAATAGACATTGACGACGGCATAGACAATACTAGGTCTTTGGCCTGGCCGTCTAGATGCAGAGAAACTCTCGGAATGCTCTGTCCTGCCGTTTCGAAATTATTCCTTGAATTGATGAAAGGCAGATGTAGAGCATTTGCCAATAAGAAACAGGACTTGCCCGTTTAGGTAGCAAGTTATATATAGCATCATTCAATAGTTCAAATGTCTGTGAGACATTTCTGGACTATGTCGGAAACTGAGGGACGATGTCCCTAAACCGATTAAGAATTCTGAGTCCAGTAGCGCTATCAGACTCTAATCCGGCAACGCAGCATTTTTTGGTCCGGAGGAACAACGTCAGATGATAATGTCGGATGTACTCTACGGCAATTATGTTGTTCCAAAAAGGAAAAATACAACTCCTCCGTATCCCTTTTGCCATCCTGTCGGACCACTTGTAATTCTTGGTCGTCCGTGCCTGAACCTGCAGCGGAACGTACCAACCCAGCTTCCTCGGATAATTCCTGATCTGACAGAGTTACTGTCGGTTGCTGGGATGCTGTGATAATTTGTGCTATCTACAATAGCATGTCCATCACGGAGGCCTGTGGAGCTGCGGTCTTACAGGATTTAGCCGCTGGAAGCTCCTTGGACATTGTCTCCTGCATACTTCTTATATGCGAACGTCCGGAGTATAAAAGCCTCGCATACTTGGCTACCGGATGGCGTGACCTGGTCGCCGTAGAATCCCTGGCCGGCGATGTTGGATGAATATCACTGGTCACGTAGCCAAGGTGCAGTTGCGTGTGCTGCCGTGAGGATGAGGAAGCCGAAAGAGCAGTCTCTCAGGACTGTCTATATAACGGAGCGTCCCGAGCGGTGGACGTATGCTCCGACTGAGGAATGTTTTGTACTACAACATCTGGGCCCAGTTGTTGTAGTACGAGAGAGGGACCTCTCTAGCTCACAGCCCAGATGGACCTGGACGGGCGAGGAACCGGACTAATAGGCTTCCTCCATACCATCCTCGTATCCGTCGTCACTGGGTGTGCACACTGTATTTTATAGTGCTCGCATCACCCAAATCTCCTTCCTGGACCACAACGGATGAACCAGGGTGCTGAGCCATTCAGTGAATGGTCGCGACACCGGGTGAGCTAGCGGACGCCAAAGCCATCGATCCTACTAGGGAACTCCAGGCAATTGACGTACCTACATGAGCACTTTGCTGCTAACTCTTCATTTGACTGTGACGACGGAAACACACTTTACGAAGACATCACGGTAACAACACCTTGTTCATGCTACTCAATGAGACCTGTGGAGCTGCGGACCTACGTCAATATCTGCTGGAAGCTCCAGGGACGTTCATTCCTGCATTTATATAATATGCGAATGTCCCAACTGGAAAGGCCTCGTGTTCTTGGCTAGCAGATGGAGTGACCTGGTAGACGTGTATTCCTTGGTTGGCGGAGCAGGAGCACCAGGGACGTTCAATCCTGCATTTATATAATATGCAAACGTCCCCTGGAAATCTGTGGTCACGAAGCCAAGGTGCGGTCGTGTGTGTTGACGTGAGGATGAGGAAGCCAATATAACAGCCGCGTTGGACTGTCTATGCGACAGAGCGTCCCGCACAGGAGGAGTAGACGTAAACTCTGACTAACGAACAAACATACAACAACATTGCAGCGCAAATGTTGATGTAAGAGAGAGGGGGCCTCTCTCGCTCGCGGTCCTGGTGGACCTGGATGAGCTAGCTACCGGATTGACAGGCTTCCTCCGTACTATCCTTGGATCCGTCATTGCTGGGTGTGCACATTTGATGTTTTATAGTGCTCGCATCACCCAATCTGCTTCCCTGGACCGCAACGGACGAACCCGGATGCCGATCCATTCGACACCGGGCGGACTAGTGGGCGATCAATGCCTTCGATCCAACTAGGGAACTCCCAGCAATTGTCGTAATACCTTGAGCACTTCCCGCTAGCCCTAATATTGCAATGACAGAGACACACTTGTTGAAGACATCATGGAAACATCACTCTGAATTCTAAAAAAGAGACTGATAAAGTAGAGTGACCCTGCAGAGAGAGGACCGGAATGGACCCCTCACCGCTAACAAAATACCGTGACACACGTCTCCAACGTTGTTATTCCAATCAACACACACTGAGCAAGAAGTAGTGCGAATATACTGACTATAAGAAACACAATGAACCTGAGAATTAGAGGAAGATATCCTCGCATTACAATTTGAACAATATTTTTTCATCAAGAAAAAATATAGACAGTCATAATACTCGCACTAACCCTTAAAGTAAAGATACAAATATAATATAATCCATTATAACATTTCGAAAGAAAATAATTTCAAAAAAAAAATTTTTTTGAAAAATTTTTCAAAAGAGCCCAAGTTCCCAGTGGGAACAATGAGCCCAAATGGATCCCAAAAAAGCCTAAGTGTGGACAAAAATTTTAAAACCATTTCAAATGAAAGTGTCAATGACACTGTAGCTCAACTTGTCAAGACAAAGACATGTACATGTATAGTATGTGACACAGCAATGACAAACATCTAGGTAATGACCTGATAAAAAAGGTACATATAAAGTGTTGTAACGGTCTGTACATAAATACTGACCGTTGCCTGTAACAAATGTATAGGTAAAGTATTGTAAAGGTGGGTGACAGTCAGATGCTAAACTAGAAAAAAATCTTTGAGTCCCAGAGTGGGTCTGACTGAACCTCAAAATATTTGTTCTCATAGCACAGTGATAACAAAGGCACCCCAAAACACACTCATTCCTGTCCCAAGGTGAAAACAAAGGTACTCAAGAAGTTTCGTGAAGATCAGTTCACAAATATGAGCTGTGTAGAAGTTGTGACAAAAAACTGATTGGACCTAATTTCGGTACAAAATGGCCACTGGCAGCCATCTTGAATTTTGGACCGCACCCAGAAACACTCATTCTCGTCCCAAGGTGATAAAGGTACCCAAGAAGTTTTGTGAAGATCGGTTCATAAATACAGCCTCTAGCCCGAGCCGTATTGACATGTGCACTTACAGTGTATAAGTAGCACTGAATAAATCAAAGTTCATCTAATTTGCATAATTTCTGCACGAGAAAAAAACCTGTACTATATGTGATGTATTCCATGTTACTAAACATTCATACAAAAATTTATTCAAATCAGAACTTTCATACAGAAGTTCTGTACAAAAGACTGATTGCACTAATTTTGGTACAAAATGGCTGCTGGTGGCCATGTTGAATTTCGGACCACACCCAAAAACACTCGTTCTCATCCCACGGTGATAACAAAGGTACCCAAGAAGTTTTGTAATGATCGGTTCATAAATACGGCCTCTAGTCTGAGCCGTATAGAAGTTGTGTACAAAAAACTGATTAGACCTAATTTCGGTACAAAATGGCCATTGGCAGCCATCTTGAATTTTGGACCACACCCAGAAACACTCGTTCCCGTCCCAAGGTGATAACAAAGGTACCCAAGACGTTTCGTGAAGATCGGTTCATAAATACATACTCTAGCCCGAGCCGTATTGACATGTGTACTTACAGTGTGTAAGTAGCACTGAAAAAATCAAAGTTCATCTAATTTGCATAATTTTTGCACGAGAAAAAAACCCGTATTGTATGTGATGTATCCCATGGTACTAAACATTCACACAAAAAATTATTCAAATCAGCGCTTTCATATGGAAGTTCTGTGCAAAAATCTGACTGCACCAAATTTTGTACAAAATGGCTGCCATCGGCCATCTTGAATTTCGGACCGGACCCAAAAACACCCGTTCTCTTCCAACGGTGATAACAAAGGTACCCAAGGAGTTTCGTAAAGATCGGTTCATAAATACGTCCTCTAGCCCGAGCCGTATTGGCATTTGCACTTACAGTGCTGAAAGTAACACCAAAAAACATCAAAGTTAGTCTAATTTGCATAATTTACACACGAGAAAAAAACCTGTATTATATGTGATGTATCCCATGGTACTAAACATTCATACAAAAAATTATTCAAATCAGAGCTTTCATATGGAAGTTCTGTACAAAAACCTGATTTTTGCATCATCGGTACAAAATGGCCGCTGGCAGCCATCTTGAATTTCGGACCACACCTAAAAACACTCGTTCCCGTCCCAGGGTCATAACAAAGGTACACAAGAAGTTTCGTAAAGATCGGTTCATAAATACGACCTCTAGCCCGAGCCATAGCCAATTGTTGACATACGGACGACGGGCCATGACAATAGCTCAAATTTGACTTCGTCAAAGTTGAGCTAAAAATTAATGTAACACTTACGGACAATATTAATGTATCTTGCCATGAACTGAACTAACAGAGGACAAGTAATCACTATCAGAAGTAACAGTTGTCAACACAAACAAAAAGTGTACACAACCGGAAACACGACTCCAGGCACTGATAAACGCGGAACGAAATCAGTTACCAATTTAATCACTCTCTGATGCAAAACAGAGACTTCCAGAGAAGAAACTGCAGAACACCCAAGGGTGAGGATGTAAACATGGGGAAAAACAGAATATTATTCTGTTACCAAGCCAAAACTCCCAAGAAATTTTAGTAATGAACATTACAAAAAATATGCCAAAAGCATGGGAGAATAGCTAGGGGGAATAAAGGAAAGGGAGAGAGGAAACACTGATCAAACAATGGAACATTTATAGCAAGAATGACCACAACAGGGTCATGCCTCGAAAATAGGTAACAAGAAAATAATTTAAAAAAAAAATTATAAGTTACTGCCCTGAACATTTCCTTCCACTGTTTCTTCCTCTCCTCCTTCTATTTCCTCCTTATATCCACCATTTCTCTCAAAATTATGTGTCTGGCGTCATTTAAACTGAGATTTACAAGCACAAATATCAGTCAGTTGTAACTGAATTGAGGGCCAAACAAAGAATGATAATTGTGCCAATTTCGAGACCTCCTTGACACTGCACATGCGCAGTGGAGTAAAAGTATGGAGGACCATATAGGACATGTATTTTGGGGATGGGGGGGGGGGGGGTAAAATTTGTGTTTGGCCCTAAATATTTTAGGGTTAGCACCAGCTAAGTCTGGGTCATTGGTACAGTATAAAAATATAGGCTGAATTTGGTGCCATTTGACCTACTGGAGGAAAAATACAAATGTGTGGGCTTGTGTTTTAATAAAATGATCGCCTGTTAAAAATATCTGCAACTTAAAATAGCAATGCTGAATTGAAAGAAATGTTGAGAATCGATAACCACAGACAGTATTACCGTTTGTATGTCAAGTTGTCAATGTAGTGAATTGTCAATGTCAGTGGATTATTACCAAACAATTGTCAACAACACACCCGACCCCTAATTTACCCTGTGAATAAAACGCACAGTAATTTCCAGAAAATATACTGAATTTGTCTGAAAGTTTGGAACACTCGAACCGGGCCGTATTTCTTTAGAAACGAAAGTACCAAGTTTTTCGTTTTTTTGCCGTCTTTTTTTCTTCGACGTATTTGCAGCATCTGCAGCTACCTGTCACTTACAAAGTTCATATTTGCACGTTTTCTTGTCAATTTGATCAAAATATGCGGCCCACAGGATTATAGATTTACGATCCACCTTGATGATGTGACTTTCTGTCAATTTTGCAGAAAAGTTAAAAAATTTATAGTAATTTATATATTTTTTATACTTACCAATGACCCAGACATAGCTGGTGCAAATTCTCAAAAATCTAGTGCCAAACACAAATTTTGCCCCCCAATCCCCAAAATTTGCATCTAAAACCGAAAAAATCATGTCCTAAATGGTCCTCCATACTTTTCCTCCACTGCGCATGCGCAGTGTCAAGGAGGTCTCGAAATTGGCGCCAATTATCATTCTTACAAGCAGTGCCTGGTCAGCGCTATGTACTCAGCGGGGAGGTATGAGTTCCCAACTCCTGGGAGGGCCATCCCCATCTGGGTCATTGGTAGTATAAAAAATATATAAATTACTATAAATTTTTTAACATTTTTATACTGTACCAATGACCCAGACATAGCTGAATAGTAAAAAGGCTGGAGGGCCTAGGACATAGAGGAAAATCCAATAAGCTCAACTATATATAATAGAGTCATCCCCTCGAGGAGAAAAGGAGTATTAGGCTTTACATGTATCTTTCTTTTTTATGATAAATTAGAAAGACACAACACCCTCCATAATTGAGCATAATAACATTCATGTTCTCTATTAACATCCAGTATAACCCTTTATACTAATTATTTTTAAAGTAAGCCAATAAATAAAGTTAGTCCAGAGAATTGAGACTCTTTATACTCTTTAAAAGTGTCTGAGGATTGTATATTAACGCCCGTTTGACACGTGACATATACAAATGCTTCACACCGAGCTGCACTTTAAAAATATGACATGAATGACTTTTAAACATTAACTTTACACTTTAAAACCATCCTGGTAACGACTCAGAATTACTGACTCCGGAGGAGGTATCCCCTTGCTCTTCACTATAAAGCAAGTGACCTAAGGGAACAGCCTCCCCCCCCCCCCCCCCCCCCATTCCCCTTGCCCTGGGTCAAATAGCCCAGAACGAAGAGGGCAGCAGGACGGAGTCACTGCCGGAACAGAAAGCCTGCATAACTATAGTTGCAACTGTTTAGTGGACGACATTCTGAGCAACAGATAACGGACCTAAACAATGCAGGTCTCCAGAAATGGACTCAATATTTCTGAGATAAAAATTTGTGAATGTGGATTAGTCCGGTCGCCAGGTCATGGATGCGTGTTTTGTCGTATAAAGTTTTTTTCTCAATGGATTCTGAAAATTAAGGTATCTGACATCAACATTCAATCGGCTGACCATCTGTCAGCCATGAGCAATTTTTTTTGTAGAGCCCCAAAATTTATACCCCACCCCAAATTTCAGTAAAATACCACTTTTTACTCCGATGTCATTAGATCTCACAAAAATGCGACAGAATCTTCACAATGAGATGCCAATAGCCGAAGGGTTCCAAACACATCACTTAACCATTAACTTCTCCAGAAAAAATCCGAAATGGCAGCCAATATGGTGGCCGGAAGTAGCAAATTTATGGATTTTTACCATTTTTTTCGAAATAATCTGCTTTTAGTGCCCAATGACTGTCCAAGATTCATTCCTCGCGCATATAAATGATGCAAATTGATAGCTCCATGATATTTGATGACAATCAGGGGTATCAATGGTGTATATGAACGGGAAAATGATTATCAAATCTATGAAGTGAAAAAGTCATCAAAATAAGATTTCCTGCCATATAATACAAGAAGTCACAAAAATTGTTAGAAAACTCGGCTTGTGGTTCGTAGACTTGGAGATGTCTCCCCAATTTAGTTCTCAACCTCGATTTATATCATTTACGCATTGGATTCACTATAAAATACCCGTATTTCCACCAAAATGACGCCGAAAGTAGTAAAATTGTGGATTTTGATATTTTGTGCGAATGAAGTCTATACCAGTATGCCCCGGCTGCCAACATACATTTTGCTGGACATAAAAACTATGCAAAATTATACTGCAATGATATTAACTACATTTTGAGGAATAATGGAAACAAATGAGCAGGAGAAAAACCGATATCGTAGACTATGGAGTGAAAAAAATGTCAAATCTGGATTTCAACCTAATACCAGAAATCCCAAATATGGTCACACAGCCAGCCTGATGAGATGCAGAGTGAGAGATGTTTTATCTACTAAGTATTCAATCTGGAATTTATCAAGAAAAGATCAACATGGTCACCGATATCCTCATCCTCACGGTCCATCTGGATCATTAGACTGATTCACCGTGACATCAATTGCTGAAACTGTTTGTTCATTGCAACATTCAATTGTTGCATTACACGCACAGAATATTGTGCATGCCAAGTGAGAGGAATAGCATCCACACCTGCTAGTTTTGCAAGGATGTTTGCTGGAACAGGAACAACGTACCATACGCAAAACAGAGTCAGGGGCCACCGGTATACCACTTGGTAGAGTTAAGGGTGATAACGTTTTCGAGACTTCATTTCTGACGAATCCGAACTCCCTAGGATCAAGATCTGGTGGAGCTGGGTCTAAGGCATGTTTCCACGTGCATACCTGAAGATAGGCACGTTTTACATTCTCTGTGAATGCTTCGGTTGTTGGGGGCAAGGTACATAAAGGAGGAACTTTTGTGGCACCCTTCTTGCCTATTCGCGATTCTGACATGGTGCCCATATCCTTGCAACCATAGCATGAAGATATGAATCGTGTAGCTTGATGAAGTACTTCCGACCAAGGGGCATTGACACAACCAACGGACTTTCAACATACAACCTTTTCCAATTCCAAAACAACCACCAACAGTGTCGCAGCCAGAGATAACATGGGTGGCAAGCAAGTTTGGTATGATACTTCTATGTTCTTCAACGGTCGCTGCAATATCAACAACTGACTTCCCCTTTGTTGGGGATTCCATGAACATACTACATGACAGGTTTTGTTCGAGATAGTGATGTAGAAGCAATGTGTATACATCTGTGTCGTCTGCAAGAACTATGACATTGTCGTGGTCATCAGCAGCTCTGATTGCTTGCTGAACGATTATGTTATCTGCTTCTTCGTGCATAGTTTCCATGTCATGCCTCTCAATAACTATACCTCTATCGATTTCAATGGGTGAAGCGTCCTGGCCAGTAACAAATAGCGCATGTTGTTGAGTGTTATCAACAGCAAACTGTGTGTCACATCTGAAATGATCAACAATAATGCTTATCAACTGTTTCTTATTTTCAGTTACCGTGAGAACCAATTTCTGAGAAGGTAATGGTGACGTTGTGGTCAACGTGAATTTCCGACAACAAGCTTCACCACTTCTTTTTGCCCTAGTCGTACATTTAGTACTTAATTCATTGTATCTGTCAAACACAAGATATGTATCTCCAACCAATAACCGACGCTTTACATGCTCTTGAAATCGCTGGACAAAATCGTTCACGTTCGGGTGACATAATTTATTGGGAGCAGGCCAATGGGGTATCCAAAGAAGTGCACACCCGTCTATAATAGTGCACGTTGACACATTGATATCAGACTCGGACATGTCGGTGTTTGGAATCATAACTGCGGTATCAGACTTCATGACCGATTTAGATTTGGATATCCGCATGTCACCATTGTCATTGAAAAGAGCTGTTGGAATGGGTGATAACTCGTATGAGAGTATATCATTTATACTAATTTCCCTGGAGCTGGCTTGAAGTCCCATCACCCGAGAGTAAATCAGATTGCTGTCACATGTTTTGTGCTTGCCCAACTTGACTGACTTTTTCATAACTGCCATTGTTTCAACGGGCCTTGATATAGTACAATAGAACCCACTCAGGAGTTTCTTCTCGAAATCAGTCAACGTCTGTCTACCAAGTGTTACAGCCATGTCCAAGTTCACAGTGCGATTAGCATGCTGACCACTGACAATATTGACTATCTCATCCGGGTGTTGCTTGGGTTCAAGGGGGTGTATGATTGTCGCGAGTTTGTTTCTAAGTCCCTCACGATCAGTGCAATCAGCAGCAATTTTCGCAGTCATCTCCTCTGTGTTCATGCACTGCTTGATTTGCGATGTCTGATTCCCTAACCTCCGCGAGACCATTCAAAAGTTGACCACAATTGTGAAGGCTTAATGCCCACACTTTCAGAGTTTCTGGTTTTAATGTGATGCCAATGATGCCAGACTTACCATGGTCATAATGCATGAAAGTGGATTCGATATACATATCGCTCCAAATGCCATTCCAAATGCCATCAACATGTCTCATCACATGTGATCCCTTCAGAAATTGTGTCAACACTTCTTGTGGAAGTCGTTCCATGTCCCTCAGATAATACAAGCCATATCTAGCATAGTTGACATGGCCAGATGCAAAGAAGTAAGGGAGCATTTGTTTTACAGTTGCCAAATGCAAGGGCCAGTCCCCTTCCCTCTCAGCCCTTACGTACTTCATCATTATAAGAACTGGTCTTATGAAGCAGTCCACCCAAACCTTGCAAGTCCTGCTCTGGTCTGATATTTCACTCAATGTGTCAATGAAATCTTCCGGGCAGACAACATCATCTCTACTGACTATATCTCTAAGCAGCTCTTCTGCCAACAACCGAAATGCGTGAATATTTTGATGAACTTCTTCCCGCTTAGCATTTTGGCTACTCCGCCGAACACAGACTCAAGAATTTCAGATAAACCCGTGTTCTCCATCAAGTTGCCAATAGCAACAAGAAAACTCATTAACATATGCATGCCTCCCAACCTCGGAATCAATGTTCCGAAGTGATCGTGATTTGACCACAGAACATCCAACGCTACCTCATATAGCTGTTGATCAGCAGTGAATAAAGTATATTTCTGCCCAGTCAACTCAGTTAGACGCATTGCATCTAACATGGCGGTTGAAATTGTATCTGGATCAGCCGGTGGCATGTCAATCAATGGTAAGTACACAGCCTTCGTCTCTGGTTGAGGGGATTGCCCACTTTGTCGGGATGACCTGGTGTTGTAGCCATTGAACTCAGGACAGTTAGGTTTCGTTACAATATCCTTCAAAAATTCAAGGTCATTCTCCAACGCCCTTCGTTCTACCATGACCATGCGAACGAATACTTGGAGTTGAGGTACTTCTTTGCGGATTAAGCAATGAGGGACTTCTGGCTTCTTTGGTACATCGAACGTTGACTTTTCAGTGTTGTGATCAACTGGTTTAGCCATGTCGAGTTTAGTGACTCTCGGTATCATTGGAGAGGGAGAATCTCTCTTCGTGCTAGGTTGCGACATCAAAACTGCCAACGAGTGTGTGCTGAGCTTGCCGTTTTGTGAAGATATATCGGCATCGAAGTTATCAACAACAAACTGTGTCAACCCATCTTCCGAAGTAGTGATTGTGGTCAGGTTGTTACTCTTTGAGGCCAGTATGGCTGCCGATTTTTTAAACCGTAACAACTCATCATACGTGCATGTTACTCCAAAGTCGTTCAAGGACTTGACCAATTCCTTTGAATCGCGGAGTAATACAGCTAAACTAATTTGCAATGGTGTAGGGACACCTTTGATGGCAGAAGTTATCATATTACCTATCATAAGTGCCGTAAGTGTGTTGTCAAGTTTTGGAGATAAGCTACCAAGAAAGTCTATTACAGTTTGACTTGAATACTCGAAAAGGGTGGTCTTATCTAAAGTTGACTTGTAATTGTTCCCATCTAGTTCAATGTTTTCGACATCCTTAGAAATTTCTGTGCAAAGAGTCTTCATGGCCACGGGGACATCATTTTTGAAATCACTATCAATTCTCAGGAGCGAACCCACTCGAGATCTGATTGCAATTATTGTAGCGATTGACGGTGAGCTGAGGAGCAATAATTCTTCGTTGAAGAAATTTGCCAATTGGAGACAAGCAGCCTCCGAGACAGACTCTCTCCGCCATTTTCAACATAGATTCCATGCAATTCAACAGAACTCCAACTGAGAGAGTTGTCTTTCTTCATAAAATCTAAAACAGCTTGCAGGGGTGGTTCGATATCGGGTGGAGCAACTGATAATGCTGCCGATCTTTTGCTTGCAACGACTGATCTTTCTCCCATGAACGACTGACGACAATCAGAATGGTAGCGAGCGTCAGCTGCGTGCAAATCACTAACAGCCTGATTGACTCTAATGCGGACTTCAATGGACCAATTGTCACTACGGTCATCGCACTTCTGAAGAATTTCCGCTTTCGGTGTGGAGGTACCTTGTTTAATGTGTGTCGGAAGACATAAGCTGGTCTCCATCTAGAGGGATTCTTTTTATCTTTCTCAACTTTACATTCGCGCCCACAAAATAAGCAATCAACCAAGAAGTTGAAAGTGCTGACGTCTGAACGTCTGGTGATTTTCTTAGGAGGTGGTCCGTCGTGAACTTCCTCATTTGCACCACGCTTTTGCTTAGATCGTGCCACGTTTCGTGGGTCTATGTATTTACCGATACATTGTCTATGAGCATCGAGCGTGATATCATTGTCGGCCTCGAACCTCGGACGCAAATCAAGACATAGACCGTCGCCATAGATCTCACTATTCGCAATGACCTTCCGTATTCTTGTAGCCAATACTTTGACAAAGCGTTTCTCGCTCGAATCAGAGCACTTATAAATATTTGAAAAATAGCACCTTTGAGACATAATATTCTGACAATTTACTGTCAAGCTTCAAAGAACAAATTAACCGGGGAACTTCACTCGGCCAAAAACGGGTTACAATGTCAACAATAAAGAAACAATAAACGAATTGAATAATTTCAATTGAACAAAATGTGAATAAAAGTGGTAATCTATTATTAATTTCAGCCAGTAAGCACGATCAAAACTGATACGAAAACCCAACAATGAATGGAAGCGAAAGTACGTCTTCACACGTTGAGTGATCAGATATCACTGATTTGAATGTGGTGGATTTTTGAACATCCTTACTCGCTTAGTATCTCAGGTGTAGTAAAGAGCACTGTTTGCTGCGAACAACGCTCTTTATTCGCGTTGTTCAGGAATTTACTGCCTGAGACATCGTAAGAACACCTATCCCGAGTAGTGTGTATGTGATTCCATGACAAAACTCGATCCTCTGTCCGTAACTATTATATATATGACCGTTGGTACAGCTACCAGAAATGTATTGAAATTTTAGCCTCCGTCTGGTTATAGTGTCATTCGGTGAAAGTGCTATATCGATCGAAGTATTCAACACAAGGTGCCCATTTTGGTATCATCATGAGCACAAAAGGATGCTCCATGATGGCAGAGCATGACCTGGCACAATTAAGATACAATTTGTTTCACAGAATAAACGATTTATGGTGCAATGGAGAAAAAAAGTTACAATTTCGACATGACGATCCGACACGGCGGCCATATTGGATTTTTGTGTGTTGATATAATTTTGAATTCTGGAGTATATGATACTACAAACCATGCCAAGTGTACAAATAGTAAGGTTTACCGATAAATTTCATGTTAGTAATGAGAATTTACAGAATATTCAAATGTTAAAAAATTTATAGTAATTTATATATTTTTTATACTTACCAATGACCCAGACATAGCTGGTGCTAACTCTTAAAATATAGGGCCAAACACAAATTTTGCCCCCCCAATCCCCAAAATTTGCATCTAAAACTAAAGAAAACATGTCCTGAAAGGCCCTCCACACTTTGCCCCTACTGCGCATGCACAGTGTCAAGGACGTTCCGAAATTGGCGCCATTAATCATTCTAATAACCAGTGCCTGGTAAGCGCTATGTACTCAGCGGGGAGGCAAGAGTTCCCAACTCCTGGGAGGGCCATCCCCGTCTGGGTCATTGGTAAGTATAAAAAATATATAAATTACTATAAATTTTTTAACATTTTTATACTGTACCAATGACCCAGACATAGCTGAATAGTAAAAAGGCTGGAGGGCCAAGGACATAGAGCAAAATGGAATACGCTCAAGAAAATAAAATAGAGTCATCCCCTGTAGGGAAAAAGAAGTAATAGGCCTTACATGTATCTTTCTTATTTATGATAAATTAGAAAGATACAACCCCTTCCAAAATTGAGCTTCATACATCCATGTACTCTATTAATATCCAATATAATCCTTATACTAATAATTTTTAAAGTAAGCCAATAAATAAAGTAAGTCTAGAGAATAGAGACTCTTATACTCCTAAAAGTGTCTGAGGATTGCATAATCATGTCCGTTGACATATGCAATATTCAAAAGCTATACTTTAAAAACTAAGACTTGAATGAATTTTAAAAACCTAAACTTCTCACTAAACAACCATCCCAATAACAGCTCAGAATTACTAACTCCGGAGGAGGTATCCCCTTGTTTTCATAGTAAAACAGGTGACCCAAGGGAACACCCTCCCCCCCCCCCCCTTTTTCTTGCCCTGGGTCAAATAGCCCAGAGCGAAGAGGGCAGCCGAACAGAGACACTGCCGAAACAGACAGCCTACCTAGCTATAGTTGCAACTGTTAAGTAATGACATTCTGAGCAGTAGATAATAGACCTAACAAAAGAGGCCTCCAGAAATGGACTCGATATTTCTGAGATAAAATTCATGAATGTGGATGGCTGAGCGCAATGAGCGGCCTTCAAAAATCTATAATAGCGACACTATTAATGTAAGCCCAAGAAGTAGAAGAACTCTTACTTCATGAGCCGAAATCTTAAGCACAACTGCTAAGTCAATGATATACCATAAGCAGTACCGATAGTTAATAGAATCCATTAACAATAAAATGGAGCGTAACGTCCTTCTACAAGACATCAAAGACAGAAGAAGCTTACGCCCATAGTAATAAACAGATATCTGTTTATAAATACATAAACTGTACCCAGAAAGAGTAAAGGCCTATGCCCATACGAAGACGGAAGGACCTTAAAATAATAGGTTCCGGATAATAGGAGCCTAACTCTTATGCAACAATCCAACCTAAATAGTAACGGAAGTATTGATTCCTAAACTATGAAAGTGAAAATCATGCATCGATAGAGCATGAAACTCACTGACTCTACAGTAAAAGAGAAACCAACAGAATTACTGTCTAAAAGGTCAGAATTTGAAAACTACTGTTTCCAGAGGCTCAAATTATTACTTAGCTAAATAAGAACCGAAGTTAAAATCCGTATAGGAATTTAATCTAAAGATTCTAAGTCTATTTATCAAAAAGTTACTAACTGACTTAGATAAAGAGACAAAAGACTCAATTGTAAACTATCGTAGAGTGCATAGGTATGAGGTAGCATAAACCTATAACCTAAATAATAACAGGCTGCAGTAGATCTTGTGAAACAAGTATACTAAAAAATAGCAATGAGTAGTATAGAGGGATCAACAATATGAACATAATGATCCCTACACCACGACGGAAGAGCCTCCACTTTAGCCGCATAGAATAGCGAAGAAGAGGATCTCCTATAGTAAGAAATCGCGTCCAAAGCTCGTCCAGTACAGTGCTTACAATGCAATACGGACCACACAACGGAATACATGAAGGTTGCGACCTTGCTGGTTGTGATAAAGATGACATGATTTACCCAGTGAAAAAGATCCTCACATAGAGGAAGATTTCACGTTAAGACCCACAGTAGACAAGAGAGTAAATTACTCGTGATCTCTGTGAAGATAGAGATGCTATCAACAGAAAAGTATTGTGGTTGTTTATCTTAGCAATACCTGCTAAAACAACAGCGCCGGAGGATACGCGTATCCTATCATTCCGTCCTATAGATCAATAGAGCGTTAACAATATTAGCTCAGAGATCTGGACAAGCCAACACATACGTCTGCAATAGATTAGCAAGCTGTGTCATAAATAAATCATCATTGGGTGCTCCCATAGATAGCAAATCTGATTGAATACTTGTTTGTTGAGAGTCCATTCTGACAGCAACAAGCGACCCGTAAGAGAACGGGAGTCCGATAAAACAATCAGACGACCCGGAATATGACGGACCAAAACTGAACTTGGTGTACTATAACCAACAGATGGATTCTTCCATTAAATTGAATAACGGAAACTAAAGAGTGCCTCCCTGGTTCTGGAGATACGCCACTACTGTCGAATTAAAGGACAGGAATTTGGGCATGCGTTTCTGAATAATGTTCATGCAATGACATAAAGCAAGCCTAAAAAACATTATTCCGCGGAAGAAAACTGATTGCTAAAAGACTGCGGAACCCAAAGACCCTGGCACTTCGAATCCGTAGGGATCAGTATTATATCCCAATCTGTTTGACTGGAAACCGTCATAACAGCCACACTCGGGTCCGGCAACTGCGGCGGCACTCTCTGAGTCAACCACCGAATGTTTGCCCCAGTCTGAATCTCTTGTAACACTAGATAGACAAGAGAACGTGTAAATCGAGCAATTCATGGATTGCCGAAAAGTTGCCGTCGAAGAGAAGCTCCTCCGAGAACGAAGCGACTCTGAGAGAGTTCTTAACCTTACTATCCACGCGTGTGGATGTAGCTAGGGCTGCGTCACGTCTAACTAACTCCAATCAGCCACTGAAGGGCGGAGTTATACGTGAACAAACTACTGCCCTCAAAAGAAATTACATTGAGAATAATATCCCGTAAATCTTTTCTTGAAGACGTAATGATAACGCCTCAGTAAGGCGGATTACGTATAATAAAGCGTCTAAGTTAAGTCTACTATACATAATGTCGTTCCCAACATTGAAATTGGAAAAGACATAAACGGCGAAAAAGAATATATGCAGTCTTTAATCACACCGTCTAGACGCATATGAACTCTCGGTATGCCCTGCTCTGCCAAAATAAACTATTTGTATAAATGATAAAATGGCAGAAATGAGCAACGCGGACAAGAAACTAAACTATCATGCTTAGTAGCAGGCTTGTATATATATATATATAGCATCGAAAAATAAAACACATGTTGTAATGACAATATTGGACTGCGTCGGTAAGTCAGGGACAATGTCCCTGAACCGATCGAAAAATCCGAGTCCAATGACGCTATAAGTCTCTTATCCAAGATCGCAGCAATGAAGTCCGAAATAATAATCACTGGAAGATAATGCCAGAAGATATGAAAGGCATCTTCCGATACTACTAAAGGGAAAACTCGAAATCTTTTGAATCCCTTTCGCCATCCTGTCGGACCCTATAAAGCGTTCGGTCGTCCGTACCTGATGCAACCGCGGACCGCACCGACCCAGCGCCATCGGATAATTCCTGATTCGACCGAGAAACTATCAATTGCTGGGATGCTGCGAAACAACTGTGCTAACTCGGATAGCACGTCCGTCACTGAGGCCTGAGGAGAAGCGGTCTTACGATGCATTGCCGCTGGAAGCTCCGTGATCGTTACCCCGTGCATACTACCAATATGCGAGCGAACGGAGTGTATAGGCCTTGTGTCCCTTGGCTACCGGATGGCGCGACCTATTCGCCGTGGAATCACTGAATGCCGAAACTGATCGGATACTCGAGGTCACGTAGCCAATGTGCGGTCGTGTGCCCTGCTGTGAGGATGAGGAAGCATTAAAGACAGTCTCTGGGACTGTCAATATAACGGAGCGTCCTGACCAACGGACATATGCTCCGAATGTAAAATATCTGAACCACAACATGCGGTCCCCTATGTTGTTGGGTGAGAGAGGGACCTCTCTCGCTCACAGCCCGGACGGACCTGGACAAGCCAGGAACCGGACTAACAGGCTTCCTCCGATCTGTCCTCAATCTGCCGTCACTGGGTGAGTACTAAAGTAATTAAAGTGCTCGCATCACCCAAATCTCCTTCCTAGACCGCAACGGACGAACCCGGCAGCCGAACCATTCGATGAATGTACGCTACACTGGGTGAGCTAGCGAATGTCACTCCGTAGGCGATAGACATATTCCATGAGCACTTATTGCCGCTAACTCTTCATTAACTATGACGACAGAGGCACACTTTTGAAAGACATCTCCATAACTCTTCGAACAAGAAACCAGAAATGCTTGGTTAGCAAGCATAAAATAATAATATATATAGCGTCGTTCAATAATTCGAAAGTTTGTGTGACATTATTGGACTATGTCGGAACTGAGGGACGATGTCCCTGAACCGAACCAAAAATTTCTAAGTCCACCGACGCTATCAGTTTCTTATCCGGCATCGCAGCATTCTGGCCCGACGAAAGAAGCTGTAGAAGACCAAGTCAGATGACATACACAACAGCATATGTTGTTCCGAAAGGGAAAGCTCGAAATCCTCCGAATCCCTTTCGGTATCCCGTCGGACCGGATGAAACTTTCGGACGTCCGTACCCGCTTCCGCGGAGCGTCCCAACCCAGCATCGTCGGATAAAATATATGCGACAGATTCAGTTGATGCTGGGATGCTGCGATAAACTGTGCTAATAAGGAAAGCACGTCCGTTCCCGAGGCCTGTGCAGTAGCGACTTACGATGCATTGCCGCCGGAAGCTCCGTGTACGTTGACTCCCGCACACTTCCTATGCGAACGTCCGGAGTCTGCAGGCCTCGTGTCCCTGGCTACCGGATGGTGTGACCTGGTCGCCAAAGAATCCTTGATCGGCGAAGCTGGTAATATATCGGCGGTCACGCAGCCAAGGTGCGGTCGTGTGCGCTGACGAGAAGAGGAAGCCTTAGCAGTCTCAGCGGACTGCCTATACAACGGAGCGTCCCGAGCGACGGACGTATGCTCCGCTTGCGACACATTTAGTACCACAACATCTGGGGCCAGATGTTGTTGAACGAGAGAGGGGCCTCTCTCGCTTGCCGTCCGGATGGACCGGAACGAGCTATGAACCGGACTAAAAGGCTTCCTGCGTTCTCCCTCCGATCCGCCGTCACTGGGTGTGCATTAGGTTAATTTATAGTGCTCGCATCACCCCAAAATTCCTTCTAGACCGCAACGGACGAACCCGGCTGCCGAACCATTCGGTGAATGGACGCTACACCGGGCGAGCTAGCGGACGTCAAAGGCCGTCGAACCTACTAGGGTCCTCTTAGGCAATTGGCGTATTTACATGAGCACTTTTCCGCTAGCCCTTCATTAATTGTGACGACGGAGGCACACTGTTGGAAGACATCACAGATACATCACCCTAATCTTGATCGTCTGAAATAGAAATTGATAAAGTAGAGTGACCCTGCGGGGAAAGGACCGGAGTGTCCAAATCCCCAACAACATACCGTGACATACGCTTCCCATATTGTCATCGAAATCATACGATACAGAAAAGGAGTTAATGCGAGTACACTGACCACATATAGAATGATAATAAAGTCAGAGGAAGACTTCCTCTTAAAACAATTGATCAATATCCTTTCAATGTGAAAAGAAAACAAGTCCTGGTACTCGCACTAACCCCTGGCAACCAAAATACATAATAATAATATGATCCATTAATATAGAAAAAATAATTGAAATCAAAATATTTTGAAAAAATATTTTTTCAGAACAGCCCAAGTTTCTGAAAAGTAACGTTGAGCCCCAATGGATCCCAAGCCTAAGTGTGGACAAAAATTTTAAAAATATTTTAAACAATTTATTCAACACTTACGAACAATAATAATGTATCTAGTTATGATTAAAATAACATCAAGATATTATTTTTTAGAAATCCCCCCCTCACACAGAGGGCTGTTGTAAATGTAAACAATGAGTGTAAAAACACTAAAATAAGACTCCAGGCACCCAGGCCCGAAATCAGTTACCAAAAATACACTATCTGATGCAAAACAGAGACTTCCAGGGAAGAAACTGCAGAACATCAGATGGTAGATGCAGAACACAACGCCAAACCACCCGTAGGTGAAGACGTAAACATGGGGAAAGAACAGAATTCATTCTGTTATTCAGCTAAAACTCCCAAGAAAATTTAGTAATAATAATTACAAAAACTATGCCAAAAGCATGGGAGAATAGCAAGGGGGAACTTAAAGGACAGGGAGAGAGGAAAACACTTAAAAAACAGTGTAACTAAATAATCAGAATGACAACAAAATGGCTGCTGCCTTGAAAATAGGTAACTTAACATAATTTCATTAAAAAATTTTAAGTTACAGCCCTGATAATATTCTGTCACACATTCTTTTCCTCTCCTCCTTCTCTATCCTCCTTAGAATCACCATTTCACTAATATTTATGTGTCTGGCATCATTTAAACTGAGATTTATAAGCACAAAGATCAGTCAGATGTTAACTGATGAAGGGCCAAACTTAGAATGATTAATGGCGCCAATTTCGGAACGTCCTTGACACTGCGCATGCGCAGTAGGGGCAAAGTGTGGAGGGCCTTTCAGGACATGTTTTCTTTAGTTTTAGATGCAAATTTTGGGGATTGGGGGGCAAAATTTGTGTTTGGCCCTATATTTTAAGAGTTAGCACCAGCTATGTCTGGGTCATTGGTACAGTATAAAAATATAGGTGTTTTCACATTTGGTATCAAATTCGGGGTAGGGTATATACCTTTTCAAGACTCTATAAAAAAAATTGCTTAAGGCTGACAGATGGTCAGCTGATTGAATATTGTTCTCAAATGTCTAAATTTGCAAAATCCATCGAGAAATAAACTTTATACGCCAAAACAAGCATTCGTGATTTTCGGGGGTTTGGCGACCAGACTAGATGGCTGAGACCAATATGCAGCCTTCATTAAATCTGTAATAGCAACACTATTTGCGTAAGCCCAAGATGTAGAAAGAGCTCTTACTTCATGAGCCGAAATCTTAAGCACAGACTGCTGAGTTGAAGATAGATTATCATAAGCAGTATGGATAGTTAATTGAATCCATCTAGCAATAGAATGGACCGTAATGTCCTTTCTATTAGGCATCAGAGACAGAAAGAAGCGTTTTCGTCCCTTTCTGATAAACTGAGATCTTCGTTTATAAATACGTAAAGCTCTAACCGGACAGAGTAAAGGCCTATGCCCGTCTGAAGACGGAAGGGCCTTAATAACAATAGGTTCCGGATATTTATTAGGAGCCTGATTCTTAGCCAAAAATCCAACATTAGTAGTAAAGGTAATAGTGTTCCCGACACTACGATAGTGAGAATCGTCCACAGATAGTGCATGAAGCTCACTGACTCTTCTAGCAGAAGAGAAAGCTAAGAGAAATGCTGTCTTATAAGACAAGAATTTGAAATCTACTGTCTCAAGATGCTCAAATGGCTTTTCTTTTAGTTTAAGAAGAACCCAAGCTAAATTCCATTTAGGAATTAATCTAAGAGTTCTAGGTCTATTTATCGAGAAGTTTCTAACTAATTTAGATAAAGAGACATTAGATCCAATTTGTAAACTATCATGGTGTGCATAGGTATCAGATAACATAGACCTATAACCTTTAATAGTAACAGGCTGCAGTTTGATCTCGTCAAACAAGTATACTAGAAAGTTTGCAATGTCTGATATGGAGGGATCAAAAATATCAACAGAATGATCCCTACACCAACGACGAAAGACCTTTCACTTAGCCGCATAGTTTAGCGAAGAGGAGGTCCTCCTACAGTTAGAAATCGCGTCCACTGCTCGTCCTGTAAAATGCTTGCTGTGCAAGAAGGACTGCACAACGGAAATACGTGAAGGTAGAGACCTTGCGGGTTGTGATGTAGTTGACGCGATTTCCCCTGCGAAAGAAGATCCTCTCGTGGAGGAAGTTTTCGCAGTAAGTCCCTCAGCAGACACCTGAGTAGATTTATCCACGGTCTCTGTGGAGACAGAGATGCTACCAATAGAATTTTGCATTGAGATTGTTTTATCTTTAGCAATATCTGCTGAATCAACGGCGCTGGAGGATACGCATATCCTATCATTCCGTCCCACGAGATCGATAGAGCGTCTACTGCATATGCTCGGGGATCCGGACATGGAGACACATACGTCTGCAACTGATTGTTGAGTTGTGTCGCAAATAAGTCTATCATTGGCCGCTCCCATTGGTAGCAAATCTGATTGAATACCTGTTTGCTGAGAGTCCATTCTGACGGCAACAAGCGACCCTTCCGTGAAAGGGAGTCTGCTAATACATTCAGACGACGGACCGAAAGTAGAACTTGGTGTTCTAGAACAAACAGAAGGATTCTTTCCGTTAAATTGAATAACGGAATGGAATGAGTGCCTCCCTGGTTCCGAATATACGCTACTACTGTCGTATTGTCGGACAGGATTTGGACATGTGCTTTCTGAATAATGTTTATCCAGTGACGTAGTGCAAGCCAAATTGACATCATTTCCTTGATGTTTATGTGCTTGCCTAGGAACTGCGGATCCCAAAGACCCTGGCACTTCGAATCCGTTGGGATCAATGTTGCACCCCAACCTGTTTGACTGGCATCCGTCATAATCGTAAAACTCGGATCCAGCAACTGCAGTGGGACTCCCTGAGTCAACCACTGAATGTTTGCCCAAGTCTGAATCTCTTGTTTCACTTGATTTGACAAGAGAATGTCTATATCGAGCGAATGAATCTTTACACTCGAATTTTGAGTCAAGAAAATTTGGAGAGGACGAGTGCGTAACCGCCCCATCGGAATGAGATCCGCAGCGGCTCCGCACAGACCTATCAGTCTCATGAACTCTCTCGCTGTGACTTTGTCTGAGTGAAGACAATAGCGAGCGTAACAACTGATTAATTTCGCTCTGGTTAACAGCAGACGAACGAGATTGTTGTGCGTCTTGAAGCTCATTCCCAGATGAGTGAATGACTTGGACGGCACCAGATCCGACTTCTCGTTTATTATAAAACCGAGACGTCGGAGTAATAGAAGCAGATTCTGCACATCGTTCTGAAGCGTTAACTCATTGCCGTACCTCTGAAGAATGTCGTCCAGGTAGGCCGACGTTACCGCAGACGAATGAGCTCGGAAATATATCATTACCGAGTTCATTATTCGAGTGAAAGCCCAGGGCGCTAGGTTCAAACCGAAGCACATCGCTTGGAACTGATATACAACTCCTAGGACTGCAAAGCGTAGATACTTTCTGAATGTCGGATGTACCATGACGTGAAAGTACGCATCCTTGAGATCTATGCTTGTAGCATAGTCGTTCACCCGAATACTCGCTCGGACTGATCGAATTGTCTCCATATAGAACTTCGGAGCGACGATCAGCTTGTTTATCCAGCTCAGATCTATGACTGGACGGAACGAGCCATCTGGTTTCGGAACCAGAAACAGATGGCTGTAGAAACCCGGTGATTCCTGGTCTTCTACGACCTCTACCGCGTTCTTCTTCAGAAGAGACTGTACTTCTGATAAAAGAGCATCTCTTTTCTGCGGATTCGACGGAAGCTGAGTCCATTTTGGACTTCGAGTTAATGGAGGCTTTCGTTTGAAGGATATTCTTAGTCCTTCCAAAATTACCCCTCGAACGTAATTGACGCCCACTCGTTTATAAAACTCGATAATCTTCCGCCTACCGGAACACGATAGAGGTTCAAACCATCACCTCCTGGACCTGCGAGGCTTGCGGAAGGAGAAACTACGTCCTCCATGACGCGAACCTCGCCCCATCGACCTAGGGACGTCTGACCGGTAATCTCGGCCAGAAGAACATCCCCCACGAGAGTCACTGCCTTGATGGTCTCTAGAATAAGACCTAGAGGGCGCATAGGAACCTCTATAGGAACTTCTCTTGGGTGTACTTGTCCCAGAAGTGCCTGTCTTACTCTTTTCTGCTGTATCCGGCTTTTTGGAAGCGGATTTGAAAAGCAGAGAATCTGAAGCTTTCTTAGTTATCTTATGATAGATTGCTGAAAGCTTGCCGTCAAAGAGAAGCTCCCCGGAGACCGAAGCGACTCTGAGAGAGTTCTTCACCTTACCATCCACACGCGTGGATGTAGATAGGGCTGCGTCACGTCTAACCAACTCCAGGTTTGCCACTGAAAGGGCAGAGTTATACGTGGAATAAGCTACTGCCCTTGAAAGAAGTCTTAATGAGGATTGTATATCCTGGAATTCTTTCCCTTGAAGACGTAATGATAACGTCTTAGTAAGGTGATCTGCATATGATAAGGCTTCTAAGTTAACTCTGTTAGACATTATTGTCGTTTCCAACGTCGTGGTTGGAATTGACATAGACGACAGTATAGACAATTCCAAGTCTTCAGCCTCGTCGTCTAGATGCAGAGGAACTCTCGGTATGTCCTGTCCTGCCGTTTTGAATTTATTCCTTGAATTGATGAAAGGCAGATTTAGGGCATTTGCGGATAAGAAACAGGACTTGCCCGTTTTGGTAGCAAGCATATAAATAGCGTCGTTCAATAATTCAAATGTTCTTGTGACCTTATTGGACTGTGTCGGAAACTCAGGGACGATGTCCCTGAATCGATCAAAAAATTCTGTGTCCAATGACGCTATCAGTCTCTTATCCAACATCGCAGCATTCTGGTCCGACGGAACAACCTCTGGAAGGTAATGCCGGATAAAATCTATGGCAGCTTTATGTTGTTCCGAAAGGGAAAGCTCCAAATCCTCCGAATCCCTTTCGCCATCCTGTCGGACCCTATGAAGTTCTCGGTCGTCCGTACCCGATGCTTCGGCGGAGCGTACCGACCCAGCGTCGTCGGATAATTCCTGATCCGACAGAGATTCTGTCGTTTGCTGGGATGCTGCGATAAGTTGTGCTATTTGGGATAGCACGTCCGTCACTGAGGCCTGTGGAGTAGCGGTCTTATGTTGCTTTGCCGCTTGAAGCTCCATGTACATTGACTCCTGCATACTTCTTTTATGCGAACGTCCGTAGTCTACAGGCCTCGTGTCCCTGGCTACCGGATGGCGTGACCTGGTCGCCGTGGAATCCCTGATCGGCGAAGCTGGCTGGATATCCGTGGTCATGTAGCCAAGGTGCGGTCATGTGCGCTGCCGTGAGGATGAGGAAGCCTTATCGACAGTCTCTCCGGACTGTCTACATAACGGAGCGTCCCGAGCGGCGGACGTATGCTCCAAATGCAAAAAGTTTTGTACCACAACATCTGGTCCCAGATGTTGTTGTACGAGAGAGGGACCTCTCTCGCTCGCAGCCCGGATGGACCTGGACGAGCTAGGAACCGGACTAATAGGCTTCCTCCGTTCTCTCCTCTGATCCGTCGTCACTGGGTGTGCACTTTGTCTTATTATAGTGCTCGCATCACCCAAATCTCCTTCCTGGACCGCAACGGACGAACCCGGCTGCCGAGCCATTCGATGAATGGTCGCTACACCGGGCGAGCTAGCAGACGCCAATGCCGTCGATCCTACTAGGGACCTCTTAGGCAACTGACGTATTTCCATGAGCACTTTTGTTGCTAGCTCTTCATTTAACTGTGACGACGGAGACACACTTTTGGAAGACATCACGGAAACATCACCCTGTTCTTGTTTCTCTGAAATAGAGATTGATAACCTAGAGTGACCCTACGGAGAAAGGACCGGCATGGCCTTCTCCCCGGAAACAACATACCGTGACACACGTTTCCAATGTTTGTCATCCCAATTGACACATACTGAACAGGAGTTAGTATGAGTACACTGACTACAATTAATACAATGATTATGAAAGTCAGAGGAAGATTTCCTCTTATTACAATTTGAACAATATCCTTTCATTGTGAAAAGAACACAAAAAGTCCTAGTACTCGCACCAACCCCTGAAAACAAAGATACATAATAACATGATCCATTAATATAGAAAAAATAATTGAAATCAAAAAAATTTTTTGAAAAAATATTTTTTCAGAAAAGCCCAAGTTTCTGAAAGTAATGTTGAGCCCCAATGGATCCCAAAAAGCCTAAGTGTGGACAAAATTTTTTAAAATATTACAGAAAAATGAATGCAACACTTACGTATAATAATAATGTATCTTGTTATGATTAAGCTAATACAAAGACAAGAAAATCCCTCTCAACAGAAACCGTTGTCAATGTAAACAAGAAGTGTATAAACACCAGAAACATGACTCCAGGCACTGATAACCATGGCCCGAAATCAGTTACCAATAACACACTATCTGATGCAAAACAGAGACTTCCAGGGAAGAAACTGCAGAACATCAGATGGTAGATGCAGAACACTACGCCTAAACACCCATGGGTGAGGACGTAAACATGGGGAAAAGAACAGAATTCATTCTGTTACCCAGCTAAAACTCCCAAGAAATTTTAGTAATAATATTACAGAAAATATGCCAAAAGCATGGGAGAATGGGGACTTAAAGGAAAGGGAGAGAGGAAACACTGAACAAGCAGTGTAACTTTATAGCAAGAATGACAACAACAGGCCCATGCCTCGAAATTAGGCAACATAACATAATTTCGTAAAAATTTTTCAAATTACAGCCCTGATTATTTCCTGCCACTCGTTTTTCCTCTCCTCCTTCTATTTCCTCTTTAGATCCACCATTTCTCTAATATTTATGTGTCTGGCATCATTTAAACGGAGATTTACAAGCACAAATATCAGTCAGATGTGAACTGATGAAGGGCCAAACAAAGAATGATAATTGGCGCCAATTTCGAGACCTCCTTGACACTGCGCATGCGCAGTGAAGGAAAAGTATGGAGGACCATTTAGGACATGATTTTTTCAGTTTTAGATGCAAATTTTGGGGATTGGGGGGCAAAATTTGTGTTTGGCCCTAGATTTTTGAGAATTAGCACCAGCTATGTCTGGGTCATTGGTACAGTATAAAAATATATAAATACCGAAATAAACAGTATTTTGATTTGGTTTCAGTATGGTTTTTGGTATCCCTGTAATACCAAAACTGTACTGAAAAGTTGGTATACCACACAGCACTACTGAATATATACTCAAGTTATCATCAGGAAAGAATAAAATCTATTATTTTTCACAAAGTCAAGGTGAATAACATTTGAACATAGAATGCGAATATAGCCAAATGTGAACTTGACCTGTATTTTGTCATTACAGACATGTAAAAGTTTAAATAAATATTTGAATGCATTCTCAAGTTATCATCCGCAAACCAAGAGGGGTTAATGGGATGAATTGTTCGTGTGCATAAAATCACTCAAAATCCTTCAAAACTCATTTTAAAGTAAAACTAAATTTACTCAATGGCCCAGCATCCCCCCTCGACAAAACACCCCCAAGGGCCTCATACTATCTGATGGACCCTATTTGAACAAACATTAATCTTAACCACTTACATATACAGCTTTCTAAATATGACTCATCACTTGTAGGCAAATTCATTTAAACAAATGAAAGTGTCAATGACACTGTAGCTTAACTTGACTGTGTGTTGTGTTTGATGAAAAGGATAATATTCAATGTTTATGAAAGGATTAAACAATATGACAAGAATTGTGATAATTGAGAATATGTTATTTTCTGTTCCCTGTATGCTATGTTTTCAATAAAAATAATTTGAGGTGCAGACGGTTCTAAAGAATTGAGGGGTGGGTTAATGTGGCCCTCATAGTTAAGGTATGTCAACCAAAGTTACCAAGTTACAGTGAAATTATTCCAAAACGAGTCATCCTATCAAGTTACAATGAAATCCCTTCATAAATGTAACTCGTAGACTTTGCTAAAGGAATCTTGGTCACATGACGGCTCGGCAGTCACAGTCAACCGAACATGACCAAAATAGGACAGTCTCATCTAGATATCATACCAAGTTATCCTACCAAGTTACAATTAAATCCCTTTATAAAAAGAACCTGTAGACAGTACTAAATGAATCCAGGTCGTGTGACCAGGTGGTGGTAACATCCGACTGATTGTGACTAAAATAGGAAAGTCTCATCTAGACATCATATTGAGTTATTCTTCCAAGTTACTATGAAATCACCTCATAAATATGAACTGTAGACTGTGTTAAACAAATCTCGGTCACATGCCTGTAAGGCCATTACGGTCGACCAATCACGGCCAAAATACGACATTCTCATATAGACATTATACGGAGTCATCCTAACAATATACAATGAAATCTCTTCATAAAGACTACTTGTAGACTGTGCTAAAGGTGTTCGGGTTTTGAGCTCGGGCAGCCATCACGGTTGACCGTTCGCGACCAAAAGGGGACTTTCTCATCCAGACATGACCTCAAACCTGCATATGAAATTTCGTGACGATTGGAGAATTGCGGGGTGAAGCCTGTGTTAAAGGAAAATGTGAACTGACTCACAGACTAACAGACTTCCGCATGCGTGATGGTAATAGCTTATCTTGACTTGTCAAGTTATGCAAAAAAAGAATAGTAAAGTCCTTCGACATAAAAATGAATAGTAAAGTCTCTAGACACAAAAACTTTTCAACTTGATGTCAGGAGCTTGAACTTCAAAGTGCAATCAGATTTGGAAATAACCCATGGATGATTGGTCAGGTCACGTGGGGGTTACTTCGATGTAAAATATGTGAACAAACTACTGGTTACAACAAAATAATACAACATAAATTTAATTCCTATTTAGAAATGATTTCCAGTGAGATCTGACAATCTTTCAGGACTAACTTGATGCAAGGGTTGAACACTGCATCTACATATGATTTGAGGCATAACTTTTACGGGTTAACAGAATTTCTTCCAAAATAAATAGCAACAACTAATGCATCAGGCCTGGCATTTTCAGGTGAGTGATTTATTCGCTCGGCTACTGCTCGCCTTAAAAAAATTAATGAGGGCGAAAATTAGCCTCCCTGGTCTTAGAAGATAATCCACATCTTTTCAGATCTCTGTGTTAGTGGTCTGTATAAGATGGCCACCCCCCCCCCCCCCCCTTCCCCATGCCTCCAGGCCATGCGAGGGGAGCAATTTTCAGCCCTCCTGCATTGATAAGAATGCCAGGCCTGATGCATGATCTCGCTAAGTTGAGATCACATGCTAGATGTTGCTATTTATTTTGGCGGAAATTCTGTTAAGTTGTAAACAGCATGGCTGGCATAGTAAACACAGAAAACACAACACTTTTTTCATAGGTTACCATCATGTTATTTTGTGTAACCTGCTAAAGGATTTCCTTGTATACTTTATATTTCTAGGCCTGTACAATGATATACTATTCAAAAAAATGTAGGGGATATACAAACTGATGTTGATATTTTCGGAAAATGGTATTGGATATACATGATTGGACACATCAATATGTTACCAAGTTCAGTGTGGATCATGACTGTCACTGGCCCACGAAAACTTCGTGCAGGTTTTTCGCACGAGAGTCGCGTTAATGTCTGTGGGGTACACTTTGAAATTTTAATTTGTACTGGATGTTCTTTTTCGGACGTCTCATTGTTCTTTTCTTGGTATAAACTCGTTCATCAATAGTTTCTGGTCGAAACGTAACTTTTGCGGTATGCGAAGACTAACACGTGACGAATGGTTACACGCCGTTGGCATGTTGGAAGCTGGCAACCGACAGACTGCAGTTGCTCAAATTCGCAACGTTACTCAATTGGTGATTAGCAAGTTGTAGTGACACTACCATCAGACAGGCAATGTTGATGTCAGACGTCGGTCAGGTCGTCCAAGGGCGACAACTGCTAACCAGGATCATTTCATCTGAACCAAAGCATTACGTAACCACCATCAAAGTGCCTCAGAAGTTAAAAAATTTATAGTAATTTATATATTTTTTATACTTACCAATGACCCAGACTTAGCTGGTGCTAACTCTAACAAAACCAGGGCCAAACACAAATTTTGCCCCCCAATCCCCAAAATTTGCATCCAAAACAAAAAGAAATCATGTCCTAAAGGACCTCATTACTACGCCTCTACTGCGCATGCGCAGTGACGCAGACGTCCCGAAATTGGCGCCAATTATCATTCTTACTGGCAGTGCCTGGTCAGCGCTATGTACTCAGCGGGGAGGCAAGAGTTCCCAACTCCTGGGAGGGCCATCCCTGTCTGGGTCATTGGTAAGTATAAAAAATATATAAATTACTATAAATTTTTTAACATTTTTATACTGTACCAATGACCCAGACTTAGCTGAATAGTAAACAGGCTGGAGGGCCTAGGACATAGAGGAAAATCCAATAAGCTCAACTATATAATAAAGAGATAACCCCTTAAGGAGAAAAGGAGTATTAGGCTTTACATGTATCTTTCTTATTTAATATTAAATTAGAAAGATACAATACCCTTAATAATTGAGCACCATAATATTCATGTTCTCTATTAACATCCAGTATATCCCTTATACTAATTATTTTTAAAGTAAGCCAATAAATAAAGTAGTCCAGAGAATTGAGACTCTTTATAGTCATTTAAAAGTGTCAGAGTATTGTATATTAAAGCCCGTTTGACACTTGACATATACAAATGCTTCACACCGAGCTACACTTAAAAAATAAGACATGAATGAATTTTAATATTAATATTACACTTTAAAACCATCCCGGAAGCGACTCAGAAATACTGACTTGGAGGAGGCATTCCCTTGCTTTTCACTATAAAGCAGGTGACCTAAGGGAACACCCCCCCCCCCCCCCCCTTCCCCTTGCCCTGGGTCAAATAGCCCAGAGCGAAGAGGGCAGCTGGACGGAGTCACTGCTGGAACAGGAAGCCTGCATAACTATAGTTGCAACTGTTTAGTGGACGACATTCTGAGCAACAGATAACGGACCTAAACAATGCAGGTCTCCAGAAATGGACTCAATATTTCTGAGATAAAAATTCGTGAATGTGGATGGCTGAGACCAATAAGCAGCCTTCATTAAATCTGTAATAGCAACACTATTAGCATAAGCCCAAGAAGTAGCAAGAGCTCTTACTTCATGAGCGGAAATCTTAAGCACAGACTGCTGAGAAGAAGATAAACTCTCATAAGCAGTACGGATAGTTAATTGAATCCATCTAGCAATAGAATGGACCGAAATGTCCTTTCTATTAGGCATCAAAGACAGAAAGAAACGTTTTCGTCCCTTTCTGATGAATTGAGATCTCTGTTTATAGATACGTAACGCTCTAACAGGACAGAGTAAAGGCCTACGCCCGTCTGAAGACGGAAGAGCCTTAATAACAATAGGTTCCGGATATTTATTAGGAGCCTGATTCTTAGCTAAAAAACCCACATTAGTAGTGAAGGTGATAGTGTTCCCAACACTACGATAATGAGAATCATCCACCGATAGTGCATGAAGCTCACTGACTCTTCTAGCAGAAGAGAAAGCTAAGAGAAAAGCTGTCTTATAAGATAAGAATTTGAAATCTACTGTCCCAAGAGGTTCAAATGGCTTTTCCTTCAATTTAAGAAGAACCCAAGCTAAATTCCACTTAGGAATTAATCTAAGAGTTCTGGGTCTATTTATCGAAAAGTTTCTAACCAACTTCGATAAAGAGACATTAGATCCAATTTGTAAACTATCATGATGTGCATAGGTATCAGATAACATAGATCTATAACCCTTTATAGTAACAGGCTGCAGTTTGATTTCGTCAAACAAGTATACTAGAAAGTTTGCAATGTCTGGTATAGAGGGATCGAATATATCTACAGAATGATCCCTACACCAACGACGAAAAACCTTCCACTTAGCCGCATAGTTTAGCGAAGAGGAGGTCCTCCTACAGTTAGAAATCGCGTCCACTGCTCGTCCTGTAAAGTGCTTGCCATGCAAGAAGGACCGCACAACTGAAAAACGTGAAGGTTGAGACCTTGCGGGTTGTGATGGAGTTGGCGCGATTTCCCCTGCGAAAGAAGATCCTCCTGTGGAGGAAGCTTCCGCGGTAGGTCCCACAACAGACACCTGAGTAGATTTATCCACGGTCTCTGTGGCGACAGAGATGCTACCAACAGAATCTTGCATTGAGATTGTTTTATCTTTAGCAATACTTGTTGAATTAACGGCGCTGGAGGATACGCATATCCTATCATTCCGTCCCAAGGGATCGACAGAGCGTCTACTGCAAATGCTCTTGAATCCGGACACGGAGACACATACGTCTGCAACTGATTGTTGAGATGTGTCGCAAATAAGTCTATCATTGGCCGTTCCCATTGGTAGCAAATCTGATTGAATACTTGTTTGTTGAGAGTCCACTCCGACGGCAACAAGCGACCCTTTCGTGAAAGGGAGTCTGCTAGCACATTCAGACGACCCGGTATGTGACGGACCGAAAGAAGAACGTGATGTTCTAACGCAAACAGAAGGATTCTTTCCGTTAGATTGAACAACGGAACTGAATGAGTGCCTCCCTGATTCCGTATATACGCCACTACTGTCGTATTGTCGGATAGGATTTGGACATGAGCATCGTGAATAATGTCCATCCAGTGACGTAACGCAAGCCAAATTGACATCATTTCCTTGATGTTTATGTGCTTGCACAGGAATTGCGGATCCCAAAGACCCTGGCATCTCGAATCTGTTGGGATTAATGATGCACCCCAACCTGTTTGACTGGCATCCGTCATAACGGTAAAACTCGGATCCGGCAACTGCAGCGGAACTCCTTGAGTTAACCACTGAATGTTTGCCCAAGTCTGAATCTCTTGTTTCACTTGATCTGACAAGAGAACGTCTACATCGAGCGAATGAATTTTCACACTCCAATTCTGAGTCAGGAAAATTTGAAGAGGACGTGTGCGTAACCACCCAATCGGAATGAGATCCACGGCGGCTCCGCACAGACCTATCAGTCTCATAAATTCTCTCGCCGTGACTTTGTCTGCGTGCAGACAATAGCGAGCGTAACAACTGACTAATTTCGCTCTGGTTAACGGCAGACGAACGAGATTGTTGTGCGTCTCGAAGCTCATTCCCAGATGAGTGAATGACTTGGACGGCACCAGATCCGACTTCTCCTCGTTTACTATAAAACCGAGACGTCGGAGCAATAGAAGAAGATTCTGAACATCGTTCTGAAGCGTTAACTCGTTGCCGTACCTCTGAAGAATGTCGTCCAGGTAGGCCGACGTTACCGCAGACGAATGAGCTCGGAAGTAGATCATTACCGAGTTCATTACCCGAGTGAAAGCCCAGGGTGCTAGATTCAATCCGAAGCACATCGCCCGGAATTGATACACCACTCCTAGGACTGCGAAGCGTAGATACTTTCGGAATGTCGGATGTACCATGACGTGAAAGTACGCATTTTTGAGATCTATGCTCGTTGCATAATCGTTCACCCGAATACTCGCTCTGACCGATCGAATCGTCTCCATATAAAACTTCGGAGCGATGATCAGCTTGTTTTTCCAGCTCAAATCTATGACTGGACGGAACGAGCCGTCTGGTTTCGGAACCAGAAACAGATGGCTGTAGAATCCCGGAGATTCCTGGTTTTCTACGACCTCTACCGCGTTCTTCATTAAAAGAGACTGCACCTCTGATAACAGAGCGTCTCTTTTCTGCGGATTTGACGGAAGATGAGTCCACTTTGGACTTCGAGTTAATGGAGGCTTTCGTTTGAAGGATATCTTTAGACCTTCCGAAGTCACTCCTCTCACCCAAGGGTCGTCCGTAATCGACGCCCATTCTTGTGAAAAGCTCGACAACCTTCCGCCAACCGGAACGCGATAGAGGTTTAAGCCATCACCTCCTGGACCTGCGAGGCCTGCGGTAGGAGAAACCACGTCTTCCACGACCCGCACCTCGCCCCGTCGACCTCGGGGCGTCCGACCGATTGTCCCGGCCTGAAGGACGTCCCGAACGAGAGTCGCTATCCTGACGGTCTCTCGAATAAGACCAAGAGGACGCACCGGAACCTCTATAGGAACCTCTCTTGGGCGCATTAGACCCAGAAGTGCCTGTCTTATTCGTGTCTGCTGTATCCGACTTCTTAGGAGCAGATTTGAACAACAGAGAATCCTTAGCTTTCTTTGTAATTTTATCATAAATAGCGGAAAGCTTGCCGTCAAAGAGAAGTTCTCCTGAGACCGAAGCGACTCTAAGAGAGTTCTTCACCTTAGAATCCACTAGTGTGGATGTAGCTAGGGCTGCGTCACGTCTAACCAACTCCAGATTTGCCACTGAAAGGGCGGAGTTACACGTGGAATAAGCTGCTGCCCTTGAAAGAAGTCTTAAAGAGGATTGTATATCCTGAAACTCTTTCCCCTGAAGGCGCAGTGATAACGCCTTAGTAAGGTGATCTGCGTAAGATAAGGCATCTAAATTGGCTCTGTTAGACGCAATAGCTGTTTCCAACACCGCGGTTGGAATAGAAGCTGACGACGGTAATGATAGCTCTAAGTCTTCCGCCTCGTCGTCCATACGCAGAGGAACTCTCGGTATACCCTGTCCTGCCGTATCGAATTTATTCCTTGCATTAATGAAAGGCAGGTTGAGAGTATTAGCGGACAAGAAACCTGCTTTCCCCGTCCTGGAAGCAAGTTTAAATATAGCGTCGTTCAATAATTCAAATGTTCTTGCAACATTATTGGACTGCGACGGAAACTCGGGAGCGATGTCCCTGAACCGCTCAAAAAATTCAGAGTCCAATGACGCTATAATTCTCTTGTCCGGAAGCGCAGCAGTCTGGCCCGACGGAACAACTTGAGGGAGAAAGTGCCGGATGAAGTCCACGGCAGCTTTATGTTGTTCCGAAAGGGATAGCTCCAAGTCATCCGTATCCCTTTCACCATCCGGTCGGACCTCATGATGTTCCCGGTCGTCCGCCCCCGATGCTTCGGCAGAGCGTACCGACCCAGCACCGTCGGATAATTCTCGATCCGACACCATTTCTGTCGGCTGCTGGGATGCTGCGATAAGCTGTGCTATCTGCACAAGAATGTCCGGCGTCGAGACCTGCGGAGGCGCAGTCTTTCGCTGCTTCGCCGAGGGCAGCTCCGCATCAGATGGCTCCCGCATACTTTTCCTATGCGAACGTCCGTAGTCCATCGGTCTCGAATCCCTGGCTGCCGGATGGTGTGACCTGGTTGCCGAAGAATCCTTGATCGGCGAAGCTGGTAATATATCGGCGGTCACGCAGCCAAGGTGCGGTCGTGTGCGCTGACGAGAAGAGGAAGCCTTAACAGTCTCTGCGGACTAATTATACAACGGAGCGTCCCGAGCGACGGACGTATGCTCCGCTAAAGACACATTTTGTACCACAACATCTGGTCCCAGATGTTGTTGTACGAGAGAGGGGCCTCTCTCGCTCGCGGCCCGGCTGGACCTGGACGAGCTAGGAACCGGACTCAAAGGCTTCCTCCGTTCTCGCTTACTATCCGCCGTCACTGGGTGTGCATCTATTATGTTTATAGTGCTCGCATCACCCAAAATTTCCTCTTGGACCGCATCGGACGAACCCGGCTGCCGAACCATTCGGTGAATGGACGCTACACCGGGCGAGCTAGCGGACGACATTTGTCTAATCTCCATGAGCACTTTTGCCGCTAGCTCTGAATTCATTTGTGACGACGGACGCACACTTGAAGAAGATAACATGGAAACATCACCCTGTTCTGGTTCCTCTGAAATAGAAACTGAGAGAGTAGAGTGACCTTGCGGAGAAAGAGCCGGCATCGCTCTTTCTCCAGAAACAACATATCGTGACACACGTTTCCAATGTTTCTCATCCCAATGTTCACATATAGGACAGGGATTAATGCGAGAACACTGACTACAATTAATACAATGATCATGAAAGTCAGAGGAAGATTTCTTCCTATTACAATTTGAACAACGTCCCTTCATTGTGAAAGAACAACAATAAGTCCTAGTTACTCGCAAAAACCCCTGACACAAAGATACATAATAACATGATCCATTAATAAATGAAAAAACAATTGCAAAACAAAATAATTTTGAAAAAATATTTTTTCAGCGAAGCCCAAGTTGCTGAAAAGTAACGTTGAGCCCCGATGGATCTGATGGCAAAGTGTGGTCAAAAATTTTAAATTTATATTAAATAATTAATGAGACACTTTCGGATAATATAAATGTATCTTATAGTGAGATAAACTACAGCAAAGGCAAACAGCCCCCCTCAAAAAAGGCTGTTGCCAATGAAAACAAACAGTGTAAAAACACCAGAAAACATGACTCCAGGCACTGAAAAAACTGGCCCGGAATCAGTCATCAATTACACTCTATCTGATGCAAAACAGAGACTCCCAGGGGAGAATCTGTAGAACATCAGATGGAAGATGCAGAACACAAACGTTATACACCCATGGGTGAAAACGTAACTATGGGGAAAATAACGGAAAACATTCTGTAACCAAGCAACTCTCCCAGGAAATTTTAGAAATGAAATTTCTCAAAAATATGCCAAAAGCATGGGAGAATTGCAAGGGGGGACTTTAGAAGGCTAGGGGAGAGGAAACACTGAATAAGCAGTGCAACAATTAGCAAGAATGACAACAAGAGGCCCATGCCTCGAATATAGGCAACTTAACATAATTTCATCAAAAATTTTTAAGTACAGCCCTGATTATTTTTTGTCACTTCTTTTTCCTCTCCTCCTTCTATCCTCCTTAGAATCACATTTTCTCCAAAAATTACGTGTCTGGCATCCTTTAAACTGAGATTTACAAGCACAAAGATCAGTGAGATGTTGACTGATGAAGGGCCAAACAGAGAATGATAATTGGCGCCAATTTCGGGACGTCTGCGTCACTGCGCATGCGCAGTAGAGGCGTAGTATGGAGGTCCTTTAGGACATGATTTCTTTTTGTTTTGGATGCAAATTTTGGGGATTGGGAGGCAAAATTTGTGTTTGGCCCTGGTTTTGTTAAGAGTTAGCACCAGCTAAGTCTGGGTCATTGGTACAGTATAAAAATATAGGCAACTTAACATAATTTCATCAAAAAATTTTAAGTACAGCCCTGATTATTTTTTGTCACTTCTTTTTCCTCTCCTCCTTCTATATCCTCCTTAGAATCACCATTTCTCCAAAAATTACGTGTCTGGCATCCTTAAAACTGAGATTTACAAGCACAAAGATCAGTGAGATGTTGACTGATGAAGGGCCAAACAGAGAATGATAATTGGCGCCAATTTCGGGACGTCTGCGTCACTGCGCATGCGCAGTAGAGGCGTAGTATGGAGGTCCTTTAGGACATGATTTCTTTTTGTTTTGGATGCAAATTTTGGGGATTGGGGGGCAAAATTTGTGTTTGGCCCTGGTTTTGTTAGAGTTAGCACCAGCTAAGTCTGGGTCATTGGTACAGTATAAAAATATTGGACAGCAGCTGCACCGAGTGACAGATGTGCGAGTCAGTGGTCAGACTATCTGAAATCGCCTACACAGCTGGAATTTGTATGCTTGACGACCTCGAATAATGCCACATTTGACTGAACGTCACATCGCAGCAAGGCATAATTGGTGAGGAGCACGACAGCGCTGGGACAATCGTCGGTGGAGCAAGGTCATGTTTTCCGATGAATCGAGGTTCACTCTCGACTTCCACGACAGGCAAAACAGAGTGTGGTGGGGGCAGAACGAATGATACCATGACGTAACCGTTAGGCAGCACAATTGTTTTGGTGGTGGATCGGCTATGGTGTGGGGAGACATAACCATGACAAACAGAACAGCATTGCATGTCAACATGTTAGCAGCTCATGTGGTGCCATTTGCACGACGTCACGACTGTAAATTCATTTTCCAAGATGACAATGCAAGAGCACACATGGCCCATGTCTCTACAGAGTTCCTCCAGGAGAGGAACATCACTACACTGCCTTGGCCAGCACTAAGTCCAAACCTTTCACCAATCAAGCATGTTTGGGATATGCTTGGCAGGCGCCTACGACAATGCCAACAGCCCCTACCAATGTCCAGGAACTCGCCACTGCATTGCAGGAAGAATGGAATAACATCAGTCAAGCTGATATTGGACGTATGGCGAGGAGTATGCCATGTCGGATCCACGCTTGTCTAGCGAACCGAGGAGGATTTACAAGGTATTGAGGTCTTGGACTGAATGTGGTAAATTCTCTGACTGACCGTCCATGTCTTCTATAGTTCAGTGAGTGGAATGTGTCCTTGTCAGACACCCAACTATCGCTGAAATCATTCACCAGATGTCACAGTGCAATGCCTCAACTGTCTTTTTGATGAAAATATAAATATATTTCTTCATATATCTCACTTTTATCAAATATCCCCTACTTTTTTTTAATAGTATAGTATGGTATGGGCAGAAAATAAAATTCAATAATTTTACATTTGAGAAAGACATGCCAGTTCTTTTGGTTATTGAGAACTTACTGGAGGTTTTTCTCTTTGTAACCGCCTCTGACATTTTTCAGCATATATAACTGTGTTTTCTTGTAATATCTCGTCACCATCAATAGAACATTTAGCACCCACAATGCAACCAGTGGTCAGTTCAACGTTCCTACCAACATGAGCTGAAAAAATTTAAGAATGAAAATTGCTGAATGCTTACATTCATGTCTCAAGGCATCGAAATTATTTCTGAGCTCAGAAAATGTGTTCAACATAAAAATATTACTGCAGCAAAGAGTCACACCAGGAGCCACCATGTGTGGGGCTGGGAACTTTAGCCCTCTTACTTTTGGTGTCAACAAAGTTCAGAATATTTGAAAATAGAAAACAAATGAGTTTGGGCAATGCTCATATTGCAATTCTAGCTGATGTGTTAAAACATTAAAGTGCTTGTTATAATACCTGTCATCTATAATACTTAATTTTCGAGTTGGAGATTATCCAAATTAACACTTAACCAACAGAGTATTTGAAAAATATTTTTCATCAAATCAAGTCATGGATGCTTTGAAGCAGCCATGATTAGATTTGATGAAAAAATTCCTGACAATTTAACTTGAGAAATTATTGACCAAACAGTGGATTTAATTTAGAGTGGAAATTTTGGTTAACAATGTCCAAATTGTACTTGTTTTAATAACATGAGATTTCCTGTCCTCAGCAGGAATATCTGCCAGCAGCATATAAGGAGTTAATGTTACCTGGAGAGTAGGAGCAATGACTACCCTAATAGCATGTCAGATTACACAATGTGGGCCTATTGTGCAATCTTAGTGATTTTAGGGAATTTGTGGATAACAGACACTGGGTCTTTACCAGTAGGGCACTAACACTCTAAAATCATCCAGATCAGGGCTGGGAGGAGTTAAAATATTTTAACTGAGTTAGAAAACTTAGATGTGAGTCTTCCATGGAAGACGTGTATCGCCTGCACTATATTTTAATATTTCAGACAGAATTCTAAGTGGAAAAGGGGCATAACTCTGGAAAAAATACAGCGGATCCAAAAATAAAATAGGAGATGCACAATGCCATTATGTGATAAAGAAGCACTGAAAGTTTCATCAAAATCCATTCATAGGTTAAAGAGGAGTGGCGGATAAGAGAAAGTGTGACGCGGACGACGACGCGGACAACGCAAGACAAAAGTAATCCCTATATGTCGCTCCCCACTTCGTGGGGCAGGCGACACAGAAATTAACACGTTAATAACACGAGCCTTCAAAGCAATTAAATTCGGAGATTAAATCGTCCACGCGCGACGATGACAGTGTTTTCGCGCCAAAGTTTTATTTGTAGATGACAAAATAACCTATTACTCAAAAATCTAAATGGAATCGACCAGCGCGGTCATCCAGTTCCAGTCAGTCGTGCCATACACTTGCTGGGAGATTTGATTCAGCATCTTCAATCTCGTTCATCATAATAAGTATAAGTAATATTTCAAGTTTTCAACGATAGCGAGTCTCGTGTGGCCAACTGAACATGCCTCCTACGTTGTGGATATGGAAGCACCTAACGAAGTTAGAAGACGGTAAAGATGAGTGTAACAACTTCCATAAGAAAATGTCGATGAAAGGGGGTACAACTACTCTCAAGTACCATTTAGAGAAGACTCATGGAATGAGATGCCCAACAGGTGAGACTCCATCTAAAATTACATTGAAACTCCTGCCTTCCTTCTCTCGGTCATCGGCCACGGAAACCAGAGCTCCTGAGCTTGAGGGGGAGTCTCAATCAGCTTCTAGTACCACACACACGACAACCGGTACAGAGCTTGTCATAGATGTGGACGCTTCCTGTCGAGATGCTTCAGGTCGGGTAGTCAGTGGGAGTAGCATCAAGCAAAAGGGGGCTATGTCAATAGCTGCACAAGGACTGTCCGTCCTAACAGAATGGGTGTCTGTTTAAAAAAAACGACCCTGTTAAGCAGGCCAAGCATCAGAACTCACGAAACTGGCAGTGGGCTGTGTTGTGAAAGACCTTCAGCCACTTTCATTCTGCGAAGATGAAGGGATGCGCACATGGTTGCTCTTCATGGAACCAAATTACCAACCCCCAACTCATAGAACGATGCGGGAACACTTGATGAAAATATACGACGTCAATCGAAAGCGTTTGATGTCAGAGTTGAAATGTATGGAAGTTAGCATTACTGTTGATGGGTGGACCAACACACAGATGGCACATTTCATAAGCGGAGACTGGAAAATGAAATGTCATAATTTAGACAGTCCCAATATCGACGGTCGTCATACTAGTGAAAATGTAGCACAAGTTATAGATGCAACCATACAAGACTGGGAAATGGAGTGTTTCATGTGTGTTCATGACACAGCTGCAAATATGAACAAAAGTCTGCGTCTTAGTAAATGTGTGAAATATGACTTCGGATGTTTAGCACATATCCTGCAATTGGCAACAAACAATGCATTGAAAGAGAGTGATGGAGGTGAAGTGATAGAGTTGATTGACAGAGTTCGTGAACTGATACTGGCACAGAGAACACATTGGAACTTAGGGGACAATTTGTCAATGTTGCATTGATTCGCATTAATTCATGACCCATTCTGTGTCGCATTTCGATACATTTTGAGTGTAGAAGACAGTCACATAAGAATTAAATACAACATTTTGAATAATGAGAAGATGTGTATGCCAATTTTTCCACAATGTAGCTGAATGTAGTTTTTCAGTCACAATATTAATATCTTGAAGTGAATATAACCAAAATAGCATACAAGTTTTTGCATTGAAAATTTCATGTGCAATTGCACTCCTAAGCAATCTGAGGAGGGCAATTGTTTTGCACTCCAAAATTTTCTAGATTGCCAAGCCTGAGGACATGTATTGTCTATTTTATTCTTTGAGCCACTGTTAGCAAATACAGTCTGCCTTCAATCCACTATTGATTTTTGATGAGAGTTATCAGGTGCGCTCCAGACTGGACACAACAGCAGATGTCAAACACACATCCCGATGCAAGGTCTAAACCAACTAATAGCTCCAGCTGGGAGTAATTCTTCACCCCAACTGTATTGTACTGGACTAAGGGCAGTTCAATGCCAATGGTCTGTGTGTGAGTGTGCTGTTGTTTTGCTGTTGATTTGTCGATTCTTGATAGTGTTTTGTTGCTTTCCTTATGGCAGAGAAGCTACAGATGCAAAGCAAACCAAACAACCAGCAGTCACCATTGCAGACTAAACTGGCATAATTACAATGCATAAAGTCTTCCAAAGAATTTAAAATATTACTGCAGCCAAAGAGTCTGGCCACAATGAGACACCAAGAGCCACAGTGGGTGGGGCTGGGGGAACTTTAGGCCCCTCATTTTGGTGTCAACAAAGTTCAGAATATTTGAAAATAATAAACAAATGAGTTTCAACAATGCTAATATTGTAATCTTAGCTGATGTGTTTTTATACACATAATTGCTTTTTATTCTACCCATCATCCATAATACTTAATTTTGAGTCGGCAATTATCCAAATTGATGTTGGCTGCAGAGACGGAGAAGTGAATACCTCAATAGCATGTCAGATTACACAATGTAGGCTTAATGCCCTAAAATTGCCCAGATCGCCTTGTTAGGTCGCCATTCTTTACAACTGCACTTTATATATGCAGTTCACAGCTTTTGTTTCATTCTATTTTCGACATACATGTAAGCCATTATGTAATGAGTAGTTTGGCACCATTTTCTCTTGTTTCGGTTTTCTTCCTCATTACCCCTTATCCCCTATGAATATGACAATTTGTTTCTCAAATGAATGAATGGATGAGGGGGAGTAACAAAATGTCATAGATTTGACAGTCTTTTACAACAAATCAATACCATATAGATTGTAGTTGAAAAGTTTTTAAAAATTTGATTCACATTTTAAAAAAAAAAAATTGGAACACTTAAGGCTATAAAAAAAATTCTTGTTTCTCAGGCATCTCACATGCCAATGAAAATCTGCCTCATCACTTTTTATTTTACCTGGAAATTTCTCTGTGTTGATACTAATTTGCACTTGGAGCACTGAAATTTCAATCAACTATATCTTGTCAAACAAGATATAGCTGATTAAATTTCCAACTGCATTATGGGAAATTAGCACTGCTGAAACATTTCTTTTTTCACTTAATCATGTGCCGAGTTAAATTCCTAATACCAGCTGCATTCTGGACTGTTTTTTGGATGAACAAAAAAAAAAGAAGCCTCCCTCCCTCCCTCACACTAAATTGAGAAAAACTGCCCAAGAAACAAGAATTTTTTATTACAGGCCTTATTGTCTACATTATGTTTTGCTACTGGATCTTTTTCTCTTTGAGACTGTTTAGACAGTGCTGAAATCTCAACTTTTCTAAATCCATAAGATGCGTGTCTCAAATGAAGTTCACATGTCATCCCTGGCATGCACAAATTTCTGAAGCAACAATTTTGCAAATATGAAATAAAGCCTCGAGTAATAAAAATGATAATAATAATAATTCTTTGGCCTTTCACTGATTTGTCATGGCCCTCTAATGAGGAGGCCTACATCAATCCCATCCACCACCAGGGTTTTCCTCCCCATTCTCAATCCTAGTCTCCCAGCATTCAGTCACAAACTGTTTCATAATTCCTTCAGTGGTTCTTGTTGATCTCTCCGACTATAACATTGACCCTTTCCCTCATGTCATTCCTCATCCACTTGTCTCACATGTTTTCACCCCATTTTTCCACTAGTTTTTCAAGTTGTATTGCACTGCTAGGAAAATATTTTGGGAATTCTCAAATACAATGTTCCAGGATCTCTGTTACTCCTAAGTTGCACAATTGGCATGCTTCTTCCATGGCTTTCCTGATATTCCCATTCACATTATTTATTTATTTATTTATTGGTGTTGAAGGTCACATACTTATGCACAATGGCTAATCGTGACCGTGACCACTCAAGCAGGGTTACAGCGGTTAAAGACATATGCACCATCGATGTGCAGTACGCCTTAGTACACAGCATCATCACGCACCCATGTAGGCAACCGGAATAAAGTGCCTTGCCCAAGGACACAACGCAGGTCGTCCCGGACGATTTCCCCATTCAACAAAGACTTGGCTCTCACTTTGAACAACAATGATCCCCCCCCAAAATCCATCTAGGTACTCCTCAAAAGTTGGCATATCATTTTTATATAACCCAATAAACCCATCTAAAGAACTCTAGGCCCTAACTCCAGCTCGCCAGTTTCTATTGCAATCCTCAAGCACCCTTCCCTTGCTACATCTACTCCCCTGCTTCAGCCCCATCTTCTAGATATTCAGTCTCGATAGCTATACAGTAATTCTCCGCTAGCTCCTTCAAGCGCCATTGTGCTGTGTACTCTTTATAAAAGGTGAATGTCATATATTCTTTTTAACACTGCTATCAGTATTCAAATTCAAATACCGTGCTGCTCTAATTTCTATATCATGCTTTGCACTTAGAAGCAAATTGAACTACAGTGGAAACTACTTAATTGGATATCTCTTAACTGAATAATCCTGTTAACTGAATACAATTTCCCAACACAAAACCATTTATCATATCTCCAGTACAAATTTGACCTGCTAATTGAATATAGGTTATAGAGTAAACTCCTGTTAACTGAATAACAAATCTTGTAACCTCTTGAGAAATTATCTGGTCTCTCCCCAGTTTTTCTTTGTTTATAGACCTATTTGGCCTCAGTACATCCAACACAGGCATTTAATCTATTATATCTTATTTGACAGAGCTCATGGAGCTCTGTCAAACAAGATATAATAGAATAAATGCTAAGTTTAACTCTAGAATACAGGAAAATGACACAATCCCTGTTAACTGAATACTCCAGTTAACTGAATAATTTTCATTGGCAAAGTGGCTATTCAATTAACAGGGTTTCACTGTACTTGTAAAACTGAGATATATTTATTTATTTATTGATGTTTAAGGTCACATATTTATGCACAATGGCTAATCATGACCGTGACAGTTTTACGGGTGGAGGAAGCCGGAGTACCCGGAGAGAACCACCGAGCAACGACGAGCAGCTGCCAGCTCCCTAACATCGTAACTCCGCACTGCAGCACAGGCAGGGTTAGATTGGTTGAAGACATGCGTACCATCGACGTGCAGTACGCCTTAGTACACGGCGTCATCGTGCTCCCACATGGGCAATGGTGGTGAAGTGTCTTGCCCAGGGACACAACGCGGTTGCCGCAGGTGGGATTCGAACCGAGGACCTCTCGGCTTGCAGCCTGCACCTCAACCTACTGAGCCACCGCACCCCCGTAAAACTGAGATAAAGCATTCATGTGGGAGAATGGGAATTGAGGCAAAATGTTACAAAATGAGATGGGATCAAAGAAAAAATTACCCAGACCAAGGTGGAGAGAGTTAGAAATACCAATATAATTAAATGAGTAAATTTTGTTCTCTCAGTCTTGTTTTCAACTCTGTCAAACCAGATATAATAGAATATGCGCTAAAATCATCACTGGCATATACGAAAATGAAATGACATGATTTCTTTCAATGTTCATAAATAAATATTTCAAGTCACAACTGTTTTGCATAATTCAACTAGGGATTTAACCAATTAAATCTTGTTTGACAGTGCTAATTGAGCCTGTCAAACAATACTGAATTGGTTAAATTCCCTGTTGCATTAACAACAGTGTAAAGTGAGTTAATGGGGTTCTGCTTTTTCGTCTTTAAGACAACCAAGACCAAGATCACAGTCCACCAGTCTAATTCTAAAAGAAATCTGATGCTGTTATGGGCCGTTTGTTTACCCAGTTTTTTGTGAAAATTTGTGTGTGACTGTTGTTGTAATGTGATCTGCCGTTACTTACAAGGATACACTGGCACTCTTTCCTGCCCCATTTCTTGATATTCCAATGAATAAGTAATTAATTCCCCTTGAAAACATCAAGATATTAATATAATTTGTTGAACTACCTGGCACAATAATAAAATAAAGACTGTGGCAAGTTTTCATTCCTGATTGTATTGGCATCAAAATGCGAACAAATCAAGTCTCGATTGAGCAATATTTCTAGCTTTGATTCACAAAAAATTAATCTTTATGAAATTTTTCAGATTCAATCATCCGGACTATATCAGTTGGCAGGAAAACCAAACCATACATTTACTTTTCCAAACAACTTAGATACTTCAGACAAGTGAATCTAAGCACAGGCGATAACCTATTTGGAGACTTTTCTGGCTCCAGTACATAACAGTGTCAAATTTCTTACAGAATTAGACTGGTGGCTCAAGAGCATAAACAAGACCTGAACACAAAGTTAACTCCTTACCTAACAAATTAGCCGAATCAGCACACAAAATTTTCAAATTTCGTAGCTGAAAATTTTTTTTTGTTTGAAAACATTCAATAAAACCATATCATGAGACCCCTCATTGGAACGAGCTCATCAAGCTCGTTTCAATGAGGGGGGTCATGATATGGTGTCCTTGAAATGTTTTGAAAATATTTAAAAAATTAAAATAATAAATTTTTATATTCTGTGTGTTCTGTAAAGGGTTAATCACCTGCAAGTTTACCCCAAATGCTGCATTTCATCACAACCCTTTCTCATAAAGTATCAAAAAATCTATTATCAGACAAGAAAAAATTAATTTTTAAAACTTTGTTTTCTAAAACACATGTATTTATATATTTATTTATTGGTGTTTAAGGTCACATATTTCTGCACAATGGCTAATCATGACCACAACAGTTTTATGGGTGGTGGAAACCAGAGTACTCAGAGAGAACCACCAAGCAATGGTGAGCAACTGTCAGCTCCCCAACATACTAACTCCACAAAAGCAGGGTTAGCATTGGTTGAAGACAGGTGCACCATCGACGTGCAGTATGCCCAAGTATACAATGCCAACGTGCCCCCACATTGGCAATGGCGGTGAAGTGTCTTGCCAAAGAACACATCGCAGTTGCCACAGGTGGGATTCAAACTGAGGACCTCTTGGCTTGCTGCCTGCACCTCTACCTACTGAGCCACCATGCCTCCAAAAAACATGCATGTAGCTACAATTTTAACTTTGATGACACACATCCAACTTTAGTCTACAAAACAAATTATTCTGTCTTACCTTTTGCTTCTACAATATTATGGTCGCCAACTTTCATAGACTCTATACCTAGTTATCATCAAGGAAACAACTGTTAAACAAATGAAACTAAATTTTCACTTTCAGCTCAAAACTGAATTTTTTCCACAAGATAATTACCAGTAATTTGTGACAAACAATTCCATGACTTCCAAACAGAGTTTGGACTAAAATAACACACATAGGAGTTTCCAATTCTGTAATATCAGGAGCAAAGAGTTGGAAGTAATTTTGTCAAATTAGCACTGTCCTGAAACACAGCTTTGGTTGCCTGTCAGGTCAAGAACTCTGTATAAGATCTTACTACTTACCTAGAAACGTGTTAATGAAATGACCCCATCCTATATCCCCAGAATACTGCCACTCCATAAAATAGGTTGAGTGCTAAATTATTTTTCAAAGGTGATTTGAAAAATGATAAATTTAAAATAATTTGTATATTGTTTATACTTACCAATGGCCCAGACATAGCTGGTGCCAACTCGATAAAATCCAGGGCCAAACACAAATTTTGAACCCCCCAAACCCCAAAATTTGAATACAAAACTGAAAAAATAAAGTCCTATCTGGTCCTCCATACTTTTGTTTACTGTGCATGTGTGGTAACCAGGAAGGTACCGGAATTGGCACCAAGCAGCATTCTTTCTATAGTGCCTGCTAAATGTTATAATCAGCCGGGAGGTATGAGTGCCCACTCATGGGAGGGCCATCCCTGTCTGGGCCATTGGTAAGTATAAAAAATATACAAATTACTTTAAATTTATCATATTTTTATACTACAACCAATGGCCCAGACTTAGCTGAATAGTAAAAAGGCTGGAGGGCCTAGGACTTAGAGGAAAATCCAATCTCTCAAGTACTTCGATAAAGAATAGCTCCTACAGTAGAATAGGAGAAGACAGAGGAATTACATATCTCCTTCCCTTAAAAAAAAAGAGAATCACATAACACCAACAATGTAACTGATAATTACATAATTTCTCCATTTAATGCCAGCATAACCCCTTATGCTAATTCGGTGAAGGAAACCAATTATAAAGCTAGTCCAGAGAATGAGACACTTTATACTCATTTAAAAGTGTCCGAGGATTGTATAGAAATGCTTGTTTGAGACGTGACATATACAAATGCTTCACGGCATCAGTGCTCGAGCAGGCTGCCTAAGACATCTTCTAGATGTAAGATTAATGGACGACATACTGAGCAACAGAAAGAGGACCTAAAGACCTAAGGTCACCAGAGATAGACTCTCAATTTCTAAGGTAAAACTTGGTAAATGAAGAGGGCCTTGGCCCGTAGGCAGCCTTCATAAGATCAGTTAATGGCTATACTGTTAGAATAAGCCCAAGAAGCAGACAGTGCTCTAACCTCATGCACTGAAATCTTGCTGACAGAACGTTGATCTAAATATAGACTTTCACAGGCAATACGTATTGCCAGCTGAATCCATCTAGCGATAGAATGAACAGATATATCCTTTCTGTTAGGAATCAGGGAAAGAAAGAATCTTTTTCTTCCCTTTCTAATAAAACTCGATCGACGTTTATAAATGTGCATTGCTCTAACTGGACACAGCAAAGGTCTATGGTTGCCTGAGGACAGTAAAGCCTTAATAATAATAGGCTCTGGCCGCTTAATCGGAATCTGATTCTTAGCCAAGAATCCCACTTCCGTAGTGAGGGTAACAGTATTACCCACACTACGGTAATGGGAATCATCAACAGATAATGTATCAAGGTCACTCACTTCGTCAAACAAGTAGACCAGGAAATTGGCAATCTGAGGAATGGATGGATCATAAATGTCTACAGACCGGTCCGTACACCAACGGAAGAAAACCTTCCACTTCGCTGCATAATTCAACGAAGAGGGGGCCCTCCTACAGTTAGAAATTGCATCCACTGCTCGTCCTGTTAAATGTTTTCCGTGCAAGAAGGACCGCACAGTGGAAATACATGAAGGTTGAGACCTTCCGGGTTGTGATGCAGTGGGCGGGACTTCCCCTGATATAGAAGGTCCTTTCGAGGAGGAAGCTTCCGGGGAATGTCCCATAAGACACCTGAGAAGATTGCTCCAAGGTTTCTGTGTCGACAGAGGTGCTACAAGCAGGATTTTGCAGTGAGACTGTTTGATTTTTAACAGAATCTGCTGAATCAACAGAGCAGGAGGATATGCATATCCTACCATTCCATCCCATGAGATCGATAAAGCGTCTACTGCATACGCTTGATGATCTAAGCATGGTGACATGAACGTCGGTAATATATTGTTCAGGTGTGTCGCAAAAAGATCTATCATGTGGCGATCCCACTGGTAGCAGATCTAACTGAATACTCGCTTGTTGAGAATCTACTCTGATGGTAACAGGCGACCTTTTCGAGAGAGTAAGTCTGCTAGTACGTTCAGACAACCCAGTAAAAGACGAACTGAGAGATGAACATTATGACTCAGAGCGAATAGGAGAATCTTCTCCGTTAATTCGCATAACGGACACGAATGAGTGCCTCCATGGTTCCTGAGATAAGCCACTACAGTCGAGTTGTCCAACAGAATCTTAACATGGACGTTCACTACTTGAGCAATCCAATGTTGTAGTGCTAGCCAGATAGACTCTAGGAACTGAGGGTGCCAAAGACCATGACACTTCAAGTCTGCAGGACTTAGGAACGTACCCCGGCCCGTCAAACTCATATTCGTCATAATCGTGAAGACCGGATCCGGCAGTTGAAGCAGAACTCCCTGAGTCAGCCACTGGAGATCTGCTCAAATCTAAACCTTTTGTTTTACGAGGTCCGATAAAACAATCTGGGTTCCGAGCAAATGTGTCTTCACACTCCAGTACTGAGTAAAGAAAATCTGGAGGGGACGTGTGCGCAGCGACCCATCAGAATAAGATCAGCAGCCGCTCCGCACAGCCCCATCAACTCCCTCGCAGTCACTGTGAGAAAGTTTAGACAAAAGCAAGCATAACAATTGAGTAATTTTGCTCTAGGTAATGGCAGACGGACCAGATTGTTGCGAGTCTCGAAGCTCATTCCCAAGTGAATGAAGGACTTGGATGGAGCTAGATCCAACTTTTTCTCATTTACTATGAAACCGAGATGCCGGAACAACTGAAGCAGACCCTAAACATCGTTCTGAAGAATAATTCTGTCGCCGTATCTCTGAAGAATGTCATCCAAGTAAGCCGACATTACCACTACCGAATGAGCTCAGAAGTATGACATTACCAAGTTCATTATCTGAGTGAAAGCCCAAGGAGCCAGGTTCAGACCAAAGCACATCGCTCTGAACTGATAAACCTCTCCTTGCACAGCAAAATGCAGGTACTTTCTGAATGCCAGATGTACCAGGGCATGAAAGTATGCATCCTTTAGATTTATGCTTGCCGCATAGTCGTCCACCCGAATGTTCACTCATACCGACCGAATGGTTCCATATAGAACTTGGGAGCTATGATCAATTTGTTTATCCAGCTCAAGTCTATTACTGGTCGGAACGAGCTTTCTGGCTTCGGTACGAGAAACAGGCGACTGTAAAAACCTGGAGAATTTTGATTCTCGATGACCTCTATTGCTTTCTTCGATAGAAAAGCCTGTGCTTCCGCAAGGAGACTCTCTTTGGAAGAATTCGCCCAACGCAGACTTCTTGTAAGTGGGGCTTTGCTCAGAATGATAGCCGCAGGCCTGCCAAGACCACATTTCTTACCACTGATTTTGCGTAATTTCCATCCATTTTTTTTCGAAGTTGATAACCTTCCACCAACAGGAAAGCAACAGAGCATCACCTGTATGACTTGCGAGGCTTGCGGGAGGAGAAACTACGTCCTCCCCGCAAAGAACCTTGTCCCGTCAGCCTAGGGGCGTCTGACTTATAGTCTTTATAAGACTTGTGCCCCTTTTCCGAGTTGCTATATTGACAACATCTGGAGTAACTGTAAGAGGGTTTCCTAGACCTCATGAGGAGCTCCCTTTGATGACTGGGAAATGGAACAACCTCGCCTACTCCCACCAGCAGATGCATGTTGCTGAGACGCTGATCTCAGTAGTAGTGCGCTGGAAGCTTTTTTGGTAGCCTGTTCATAGACTAATGTAAGCCTGTCATCAAACAGTGTGTGTCTGGAGACCGGCGCGACTCAGAGAGAGCTTTTCACCCTGTCATCGATAGTTGATGATGCCGCAAGGGCTGCATCACGTCTAACCAACTCCAAATTTGCAACTGAAAGGGCGGAGTGGTATGTGGCATACATGACTGCCCTGGAAAGAACTTTTAGCGAGGAAATAAAATCCTCAAAATTCCTTTCCATTTAGATGCTGCGCCAGAGCCCTGGTGATATGATCTACGCAGGACATAGCACCCAGAATCGCTCTATTAGATGAGATAGAATATTCCATCACATCCAAGCATAAATTGAATGATGTAGACAAGGATATATCCAAATCCCCAGCCTGCTCATCCAGATGCAGAGGAGCTCTCTAAACATCTTCTTCAACCGTATTAAAATAATGTGCTGATTGAAGATGCAGATAAGAAACCGCCTTTCTTTTTCGAATTGCTAGGTTCAATATGGCATCATTAATTTGGCTGAAGGCCTCCGACACTTCTCAAGATAGTCCTGGGAAGGAAAGAACATCATCTTTCCTTCGCATGACATCTCTGTCTAGAGACGACAGCGGTTTCTGCCTAGCAGACGCAGCTTGCTGATCAGGTGGAACAAGGTCAGGATAATATTGATGAATGAAATTCATAGCTACCATATGTTGTTCCGAAAGGAAAGGGTAATCCTCCTCCTTCTCCCTTTCACCATCCGACTGATTCAGCTGAGAATTTCGGTCAACAGCATCTGAATGTACATCTTCACCATCAGAGTCTGTGGAAGGCTGCACTTGAACTTGCTGGGAAGCTGCGATGAGCTGCAAAATCTGCAACAGAAAGTCCGTTACAGAGGCTTGAGGAGCAGCAGTCTTGTTTTTTCGCCGCTTGATGCTCCTGAGATGGAGATCCGGACAGAGATCTTTTCTTGGATGCTCACTGAATGAAGCCTCGGATCATTAGCTACCAGATGAGCCAACTTCACGGGCGAAGACTGGGAACGTCTTCGCACAGCTGCCTGGATATTCGAAGTCGGGTAGCTAGTGAGCAGTCGTGTGTGCTTATCTGAACCTGACGAAGAAGTTGTAACTGTAGCCGACCCCGGTTGCAGTTTAGACGGAGCGTCCCAAGCAGCGAGTGTGGACGTTAGCTCCGACTCAGTCAAGTTTCTCACAACAACATTTGGCCCCATATTTTGCTGGGTTAGAGAAGGCTCTCCTGCTCGCGGTCTATCAGACCTCGCAGAGCTTCCCAAAGAGAAACTTGCAGGCTTCTTCCCTTTTGCCGTCGTCGCTGGGGTTAGCTTTAGTTTTTGAGGTGCTCGCTCTACCCAATTCTACACTTCCCTCGACAGCAACAGACTTACCCAGTGTCCCAGCTCCCACTAATGGGGTAACCGTTTCACCGGTCGCGCTAGCTGCTTGCAAAGGTTTAAGAGCACTAACTAGAGGTCTTATCCCTTGCTTAATATTCATGAGCACCTTTGCAGCTAGCTCTTTGCTCATCAGAGCACGACAATGGTAGCACATTATGGTAGCCCCAGTCCTCAATCATGTGAAGTTTCAAAACATTTTGACTTTGTAGTTTTAGAGGGAAGATTTTTGCAAAATCCATCAGTCAGAATCAGAGAATGTCTCTGGTGGCCATATTTTCCATCCAATGGGAACAGAAAGAGGATTGTTTGTAGAGGGCCTCCTATAGATCATTCCTGCAAAATTTGGTTCACGTCGGCTCAGTAGTTCCAGACAAGAAGATGAAAATGTGATTTCCCATAGAGTTTCTATAGTACCTACAAGAGGCCCCAGGGGGCCTGAGGGCGCTCACCTGACATGGTAGCCTAAACATCAACCCAGAGAATTGATTTCAACAAGTTGCATCTGCTTCTCCTAAGAAAAGCTTATACCAAATATGCAAAGATTCTGACCAGTGGATCTTAAAATGAAAGTGTCAATGACACTGTAGCACAACTTGTCAAGACATGAACATGTACAGTATGTGACACAGCAATGACAAACATCTAGGTAATGACCTGATAACAAAGGTACATATAAAGTATTGTAACGGCCTGTACATCAATACTGACTGTAGCCTGTAACAAATGTATAGGTAAAGTATTGTAAAGGTGGGTGACAGTCAGATGCTAAACTAGAAAAGAAATCTTTGAGTCCAAGAGTGGGTCTGACTGAACCCAAAAATATTTGTTCTCATAGCACAGTGATAACAAAGGCACCCCAAAACACACTCATTCCTGTCCCAAGGTGAAAACAAAGGTACCCAAGAAGTTTCGTGAAGATCATTTCATAAATACGAGCTGTATAGAAGTTGTGACAAAAAACTGATTGGACCTAATTTCGGTACAAAATGGCCACTGGCAGCCAGCTTGAATTTTGGACTGCACTCAGACACTCGTTCTCATCCCAAGGTGATAGCAGAAGTGCCCAAGAAATTTCGTGAAGATCGGTTGATAAATACAGCCTCTAGCTCGAGCCGTATTGACATGTGTACTTACTGTGTGTAAGTAGCAATGAAAAATTCAAAGTTCATCTAATTTGCATAATTTCTGCACGAGAAACAACCCGTATTATATGTGATGTATCCCATGGTACTAAACATTCACACAAACAATTATTCAAATCAGAGCTTTCATGTGGAAGTTCTGCGCAAAAATCTGATTGCCCCTAATTTTGAAGAAAATGGCTACCAGCGGCCATCTTGAATTTCGGACCGCACCCAAAAACACTCGTTCTCGTCCCACGGTGATACCAAAGGTACCCAAGAAGTTTCGTAAAGATCGGTTCATAAATGCGGCCTCTAGCCCGAGCCGTATTGGCATTTGCACTGACAGTGCTGAAAGTAACACTAAATACATCAAAGTTAGTCTAATTTGCATAATTTATGTACGAGAAAAAAACCCGTATTATATGTGATGTATCCCATGGTACTAAACATTCATACAAAAAATTATTCAAATCAGCACTTTCATATGGAAGTTCTGTGCAAAAAACAGATTTCTGCATCGTCGGTACAAATTGGCGGCTGGCAGCCATCTTGAATTTTGGACCGGACCCCAAAACACTCGTTCTCGTTCCACGGTCATAACAAAGGTACCCAAGAAGTTTCGTAAAGATCGGTTCATAAATACGGCCTCTAGCCCGAGCCGTATTGAATTGTTGACGGACAGATGGACGACTGGCCATGGCATAAGCTCAAATTTGGCTTCGCATGATTTTGTTCATTAATAATTGTTTTGTTATAATTTATTGTAGAGTGCCAACTGGCACGCTACAATGAATTATAACCAAAAAAGTTTTATATAAATTTATTTCTTCTACTGCTGAGCAAACAAGATATTGCATACAGTATAAAGCCACTAAAGTGGCTTCCAGCACTTTTCAATAGAGCCATGATAGTGGATTCCGGCACTTAACCAGTTAATTGCAATCATCAGACAAGCTCCAAATACAGTACATTGGCCAATAAAAAAATTCTTGCCTCTCGGGCACCTCCCTCATCAAAGAAAATCTGCCTTATTACCCCCTTTTAACCCCAAATCGTTTCTATGATACTCTGATACTATTTTTTATTATTTGCTAAACGATAGATTATCGAAAAAATTGTGGAAAGATAGAAATCATTTCCCCCACTGTGAAGATATAGAAATTTTCACTTTCACGGTATCAATCAAAATGATGGTTTTCAAAGCATCACTTCAAGGTGAATACAAGTCAAATTATCACTGGAAATGATCAGTTTGTTCTGAAAACATATAATGAAAAGAAAATCTATTGTTTTGTGTGGATCCTAATCATTTCCAGCAATAATTCAACATGTATTCACCTTAAGTTGATGCATGAATCCTGCAAGCTGAATCAAATCGCAAGGCGCTACCTGTTCTGTGTATCGATCAAATTACTTCCACGTATCTATGAGCATCAGCTGTCAAACACAGCCCGATTTTATCAACATACTGACCTACCTTAGCAATTGAAGAGAATTCATTATCATTAGTCCAGTAAAGGTTAGGTTTGGGTTAAGGGGGCATCCAACCTAACTTTGGTCAAATTTCAGGTAATTTTCTCCAAAGCCCCAAAAAGGCCACCAAGGAATAACCCCAATAAATTATATACCCATTTTGGGGGTAATGAAACATAGATCATGTGGAAACTTAATATTTACCATGGAAGTGTTATCATGTGGTAGAAAGCACTGCCTGAATGTCTGCTATGATATAGGTAAGAAACTAGAGTTTGTACAATAAAATATCTTAAACTTACTGAGTAGTTATATTCTGCAATCCTTCTAGTACAGAAATGTTTTTCTCATTCTTGCAAGAAACGGACAGTAAGACTAATTGTAATTTAGTATGTCTAAATTTCACAACAGCTGCCATTTTCTTGTGTTTGTTTACCTTTTATGATATTCACCAAGGGTCAAATCCACACAGTCCACAAGAACAGGTATGGAGTCATGAGAGAGAGCAATGTAAAATGATGATTAATTAATTAATTCATAGGTGTTTAAGGCACATACATCTGCACAATGGCTAATCATGACCATAACATGGAGATAAAGTCAAGGTCAGTCAAAGGTTTATAACCCATGTTGCCTATTTTAGAGGATTTGCACCCCAAGCATTAGTGACTGGGTCCTATTTTACCAGTGAAATACAGCTTGTTTACCAGAGTAAACAAGCACTGCTTCACTTCCCAGGGGTCCCATGGGGGTAAAATGATGATGCCCAATGTGGCCTTTGCCAGTCTGCAGTGACCACACCCCCAGCATTTTGTGCCATTTTGAATGAGATTTGTGTCAAATTCGAAAAAAAGAAGAGATTGATACACCAAAATTGGAAAATTACCTAACCTCATTTGGTATTATCTGCGACCATTTCTGGTGTTGCATGAGCAATGACAGCTGCCAAGAGTAAAATGTGAATGCTCAAGCATGGCCAAAACAACAAAAATGACCTGCCCTGCATGCAAAAGACTTGCATCAATCGGCTCCATTAAGTTAGAAAGCATGGATTCCAATTCATTTGGTATGCTTCATTTATTTTGAAACTATCACCCGTCTGTAGTTCCTGTTTGGGGAGGCTTGACTGTTGCTTATACATGACATTCAAGAATATTAATAACTGATCTGTATACCGATAACTGGCTGAATAAACAATAGGAGGAGGTGAATTACATAACCAACACCAACAAGAGCAGCAGAAAGAAAAGCAAGGAGGGCAGAGAACAATAGAGAAACCTGTAATGAAGATAGAGAGAAGGCACATGAAAAGAACAAGGCTGAGCGAAACACAAACCCGATAAAAACAAATTTAACGAGGGTGCACAACAGCCTAAGCAGCAACGAGAGGGTCTAAAGAATAAAGGTCCTCGGATTGCTGCTGTAGGTGGCAGATATAAAAGGAGAAGGTAGAAGCATTCCTCCAGTAAGCCGCATTCATGACTTCCCGGAGCGAAACAGAATTGGCAAACGCCCAGGATGTAGAAATGGCACAAACCTCATGAGCATTAAACCAGCACAAAACAAGATCCGAAGCAGACAAGCGGGCATAAGCCAGCTTGATTGCAAGACAGATCCACCTGGAAATAGAATGGGAAGAGATAGACTGCCTCTTAGGAATAAGAGACAGAAAGAATCTCTTCTGCACCCCCTCCTAATGAACTGAGTGCGATTAATGTAAGTCTTGATCGCACGAACAGGACAAAGAAGAGGTCTCCGGCCATCGACAGCAGGGAGAGCGTTAAAGCAGATGGGAGGAGGTACCGAATCAGGAAGTTGATTCTTAGCCATAAAAGAGCAATCAGTAGTGAAGGTGACACTGTTAGCCTCATTTCTGAAGAAAGCAGAATCAACAGATAGTGCATGAAGCTCACGGACACGTCGAGCAGAAGCAAACGCTAGAAGGAAAACCGTCTTATAGGTGAGAAAACGCATATCGGTCTCAGATAAAGGCTCGAATGGCGCCCCCCACCAAACAGTGCAACACCCATGCCAAGTTCCACTTGGGTGTTAGACGCAAAACTCGAGGCCTCTTCAAAGAAAAGTGCCAAATGAGTTTGGAGAGAAAAAGATTACGACCGATGCACCGCTTTCTCACATAAGAGAAAGTATCAGACAGCATAGACCGATAGCCCTTAATCGTAATAAGCTGGAGGCCCTTGGAGTCAAAAAGGTATACCAGAAAATCCACAATTTGAGCGATTGACGGATCACGGTAATCCACCTTGTGATCTGTACACAGCGGCAGAAAACCTTCCACTTCGCAGCATAATTCATGCCAGTGGAATGTTGCCGCGATGCAGAAATGCACTCCACTGTTCATCTCGAAAAACCTCTACGTCGGAGACAGGACCTGATAAAAGAGAGGCGTGAAGGAACAGGCTCGCCAGGTTGTTGTGATACTTCTGGAATGACCCTGGGAAAGAAGATCATGACGTAGAGGTAGACGAATCGGCCGATCTGCCAACAGAGGCCGCAGCAGATTGATCCACACCCTCTGCAGAGACAGAGGTGCGGTCAGAATGAACCTGCAACTGCAAGCATGAATCTTCGCCAATACTTGAGGAAGAATCGGTGCAGGAGGGAAGGCATAGCCGATCCAACCTGTCCAGTCCAGAGACAGAGCGTCTACCGCAAATGCCAGAGGATCTGGACAAGGGGAGACAAAGGTCTCTACCTGATGATTCAAGCGAGTGGCGAAAAGGTCGACCAGAGGACGACCCCACCACTCGTAAATCGCCTGAAACACCGGCCGATGTAGCATCCATTCGGTTGGAAGGACACTGTCGCATCGGGACAGGGAGTCTGCTAGGACGTCGAGACCCCCGGGAATGTGTCGAATGGACACCCGAGCGTTTACATCCCATGCCAACAGAAGAATATCCCGAGATAGCTGATACATGGGAATCGAATGTGTGCCTCCTTGATTCCATATGTAGGCCACTACTGTCGAATTGTCCGAAAGAAGTAGGACAATATGGTCCGACAGGTGAGGAATCCAAAGCCGAAAACTCAACAGAAGAGCAAGGAGCTCCTTCTGGTTGATATGAAGGCCCACCTGCTTGCTGTCCCACTCGCCGTGAGTGGACAGACCGAGAGGATTCAAGGTCGCACCCCAGCCCCGATCGCTGGCATCTGCAGTAAGGATGCGATCGGCCAAAGGAAGATCCAATGGAACACCCTGTGTCAGCCAGGGAACATCGGCCCAAGGGTGGAGGTGACAAGGCAGGGACCGAGGAATAGGAAGTTCCAGTTCCAGCGGATCTACATTTGGACGCCAATGATCCAACAGGAAGTGTTGGAGAGGTCGGACAACAAGCGACCGAACGGAATGAGATCTGTCACCGAACCCCAAAGGCCCAGCATCCGAAGAAAAGACCTGGCCGAGACCGAGGAAGATTGAAGCAGGTTCCGAGTCAAGGCAGAAAGAATTGCAGCCCGAGCATTGGGGACCTACACCACATTGTGAAGAGTGTTGAAATCTATCCCCAAATGACGAAATTGCTGAGAAGGAAGGAGATCTGACTTCTCACTATTGACTCTGAAACCCAGCGACGCTAGTAGGAAAAGAAACTGCCGGACATCTGACTCCAGAACAGCAGCATCGTGGTGCCGTTGGAGGATGTCATCCAGGCAGGCTGACAAAGTCACAGCTGACTGAGTACGGTTTCAAACCAAACAGGACAGCTCTGAATTGATAGACTCGATCCCGAAACGAGAACAGAAGGTATTTCTGTGACGCCATATGAATGGGTACATGGAAATAGGCATCCTTCAGGTCAATACTGGCAGCAAAGTCGCCCTGATGAACTGAACGTTGAACTGACCAGAAAGTCTCCATACTGAAACGAGGTGCTATAATGTACTCGTTCAGGATACTCAGATCGATGACAGGACAAAACTGGCCGTTTTTCTTTGGCACCAAGAAAAGTCTCAAGTAAAACCCCAGTGAAAGGGTGTTCCTGACCACCTTGATCGCACCTTTGGAGAGGAGATTGTCGATCTCCTACACCAGAAGGTCCCGACGCAGAGAATCGGAAGGGACCCAAGTCGGGAGGGGCACCCGAGATAAACTGGGGTGCCGATGGAAGGGCAGTCACAGACCTGATTGTATGACGTCGAGGACCGAAGTGTCCAACGTTATCTCTGTCCAACGGTCGTAAAACAGCGACAGCCTTTCCCCGACTGGAGGCGAATCGAGGTGAGGACCTTCACTTGCAGCCTCGACAAGGCCCCCGAGAGGAGAAACCACCACCTCGGGAAGTGACAGAGTCCTGAGACTTTCCTGCCTGAAGTTCCCAGCAAGACTGGCCGCATCGGCGCTTCTTCTGAGCAGACGGAACCTAAGGCGTAGCCGAAGGCGTAGCTGATGTTACCGACGAGGCAGACGTAGCAGGATGCTTGGCGGGCCTGCAACGACCACCAACCATAGCAGCAGGTTGGTCCAGCTGTTGTAGCAAAAGTGGGTCCTTCGAATGACGAAGAACCTGGCCACGGATAGCTTCCACGGAACCATGGAACAACTGAGGTCCAACCAAAGAGGCAGACCTCAGAACAGCACGCTACTCAGAAGGAAGGGATGGAGAAGAATCCAACACCGCATCCTGGTGTGCCAGCTCCAAATTAGCCGTGTTACAGGCGTGAGCGTGTGTCAAGTTCATGAGAGCCTGTGACAAAACGCGAAAAGGCACCCGAGCATCATCAAACTCCCCTAGTGGAAAATATTCAGCCAAGGCAGCAACGACATGGTCCGCGAGAGATAACATACCCAGCATCTCTCGGGACAAGCCCACCATAGACTCAACTACCGACATTGTGAGAACTGCCGACTTAGGCTTAGTTAACCCAAGGGAAGAAGAATCCTCATCCATAGTAGTCATCCCTTGGAAGACAGGTGGACAGACGGAATCAGAAACACGAAACAGTGATTGAGGCAGAAAGGCATCAGCTCTAGAAAAGAAAGAACCCTCGAGGGCCTTAGAATGCATTTTGGCGTCCAAGCCCTCGAAGGACTCAACAACCTGAGCCGATTGCAGAGAATGCAAAGCCCCAGAGCTAGAAGGCTCAACAGGGTTACGGCGCTCCACACAGGATCGGCGGCCGCAGATGGATGGTCTGAAGGTTGAATGTCCGGCAATAAGCTAAAGACAAAACCAAAGTCTGCCCCAAGACTGACAGAGGGAGAGGGGGGGGGGGAGGGGCAGGGGGGGGGGCATCTTCAAGAAAATCATCATGCTCTGTTGTAGAAGAGATGTAGCCTAACTCGGTCTGACCAGCAGAAACCTCCTGTGAATACTGTGCAGTATCCAAAGGGCCAGGCGAGACATCTCGGCAACCGACCAAAGGAGGTTGTGCCTCAGGAGGCACAGGGAAGCCAACTTGAGGGTTGCTAGAAAGCAATCGGGTGAGCGCCAAAACAGCCTGACACAGGTCACCCTGAGAATCTGTCACAGCAGCATCGCCCGACGGAGTGTCCTCCCAATGGACCCTTCTGGTAGAAGAACCCAAATCCTCAGAAGGGACCGATGCCGAACGTCAATCGGCAGACAGATTAGGGAGACGGTGAGAAGACACCAGAGGATAGTCCCAATAGTGATGCCCAGGGGCAATCACTGACCTCTGCGGAACAGAAGGCCCTGCCTGCAAATCCTCTAAAGAGACCGATGGCATACGTCGATCGGAAGCTGGACCCTGGGACACGGTGAGAAGACACCGGAGAATTGTCCCAAGAATGACAGGAACCTGCCATTGGCCTCTGCGCGGCAGAAGGCCCCAACTGCCCATCCTCTGACACCGATGGCAAGCATCGATCGACAGCCAGACTTGGAACACAGTGAGGAATCACCGGAGGAAGGTTCCGAGAGTGACAGCTAACTGGGGCTGTCACTGACCTCTGCTAACAGCAGGCCCTGGATGCCAATGTCCCAGCCCCATCCTGCTAGTCGGCACACTAGCAGGGGAAGGAGGAACAATAAACTATTCGCTCGAGGGGCGAGGAATCACTGCCGAAGCGACTGAACGGCTCAACCGACTAGGAGCAAACCTAGCCAGATGAGACGGAGTAGACAGCAAAACCCGCACAGCTTCGCCACAAAGCCAGGGGAGGCGGAGAGCTCATAAACACACCAGCAGATCCAGTCTCGGACCCCCGAGACTGTACACCACCCCCAGAAGAGATGGAAGAGCCACCATCATACAGAATAGGATCTGTAGTAACAACTTCCTCAGCAACTGTCGACGGTGGAGGCAAATCGGAGAGTGTCACCGAGCCGACCTCGGAGAAGCTCTTGGCGAAAACAGATGCCTCAAGAGTGACATCAGAAGACAAAGAGACCACGGTCTCCACGTCAGGTATCACCGCACTTACACCGCCAACAGTTGCAGAGGAACTCGCCTCAGAAAAAGACAGATCAGCATCCTGTGTGACAGAGTCACCACGTGCACTAACAGAAATATCTGATAAGGCATGGCTACCCTTACCCCGAGAACGAGGGGTTCTAGCTCTAGACAGAACCACCTTGTTTACAGAAGCCCAGAATTTTGAGGACCAAACCCCACAAATACCACATGATTGGGCCTGAGTACAATTGTTGCAAGTGACATATGTGGAATGAGAGTCGTCCACATGTTTCACCTGCAAGCAAGAGGTACAAGGAATAGTCTTAGGCATAATATGAATATGATATATGAAATCAAGCTTCCCGCCAACGGAAAACAGAACAATGGTTGTGTTCACACGTGGGGGAAAAACAAGACGAAGTGTGAAAAAGCAAGCAAAAATTATAAAAAAATATCATCAAACAGTGAATAATTTAGAAGCTTGAAAAGGATACAATCTACTTGCACATAATCAGATTAAGATAGCATATACAAATAAGTTGTTCATGAAGAAAACAGCTAAAAAGTTAAAAAATTTATAGTAATTTATATATTTTTTATACTTACCAATGACCCAGACTTAGCTGGTGCTAACTCTAACAAAACCAGGGCCAAACACAAATTTTGCCCCCCAATCCCCAAAATTTGCACCCAAAACAAAAAGAAATCATGTCCTAAAGGACCTCCATACTACGCCTCTACTGCGCATGCGCAGTGACGTAGACGTCCCGAAATTGGCGCCAATTATCATTCTTACTGGCAGTGCCTGGTCAGCGCTATGTACTCAGCGGGGAGGCAAGAGTTCCCAGCTCCAGGGAGGGCCATCCCCGTCTGGGTCATTGGTAAGTATAAAAAATAAATTACTATAAATTTTTTAACATTTTTATACTGTACCAATGACCCAGACTTAGCTGAATAGTAAACAGGCTGGAGGGCCTAGGACATAGAGGAAAATCCAATAAGCTCAACTATATAGTAAGAGGTAACCCCTTAAGAAGAAAAGGAGTATTAGGCTTTACATGTATCTTTCTTATTTAATATTAAATTAGAAAGATACACTACCCTTAATAATTGAGCACAATAACATTCATGTTCTCTATTAACATCCAGTATAACCCTTATACTAATTATTTTTAAAGCAAGCCAATAAATAAAGTAGTCCAGAGAATTGAGACTCTTTATAGTCATTTAAAAGTGTCCGAGTATTGTATATTAAAGCCCATTTGACACTTGACATATACAAATGCTTCACACCGAGCTACACTTTAAAAATAAGACATGAATGAATTTAAACATAAATATTACACTTTAAAACCATCCCGGAAGCGACTCAGAAATACTGACTTGGAGGAGGCATTCCCTTGCTTTTCACTATAAAGCAGGTGACCTAAGGGAACACCCGCCCCCCCCCCCCCCCCCTCCCCTTGGTCAAATAGCCCAGAGCGAAGAGGGCAGCCGGACGGAGTCACTGCCGGAACAGAAAGCCTGCATAACTATAGTTGCAACTGTTTAGTGGACGACATTCTGAGCAACAGATAACGGACCTAAACAATGCAGGTCTCCAGAAATGGACTCAATATTTCTGAGATAAAAATTCGTGAATGTGGATGGCTGAGACCAATATGCAGCCTTCATTAAATCTGTAATAGCAACACTATTAGCATAAGCCCAGGAAGTAGAAAGAGCTCTTACTTCATGAGCAGAAATCTTAAGCACAGACTGCTGAGAAGAAGATAAATCTTCATAAGCAGTACGGATAGTTAACTGAATCCATCTAGCAATAGAATGGACTGAAATATCCTTTCTATTAGGCATCAAAGACAGAAAGAAACGTTTCCGTCCCTTTCTGATAAACTGAGATCTCTGTTTATAGATACGTAATGCTCTAACAGGACAGAGTAAAGGCCTACGCCCGTCTGAAGACGGAAGAGCCTTAATAACAATAGGTTCCGGATATTTATTAGGAGCCTGATTCTTAGCTAAAAAAACCCATGTTAGTAGTGAAGGTGATAGTATTCCCAACACTACGATAATGAGAATCATCCACCGAAAGTGCATGAAGCTCACTGACTCTTCTAGCAGAAGAGAAAGCTAAGAGAAAAGCTGTCTTATAAGATAAGAATTTGAAATCTACTGTCCCAAGAGGTTCAAATGGCTTTTCCTTCAATTTAAGAAGAACCCAAGCTAAATTCCACTTAGGAATTAATCTAAGAGTTCTGGGTCTATTTATCGAAAAGTTTCTAACCAACTTCGATAAAGAGACATTAGATCCAATTTGTAAACTATCATGATGTGCATAGGTATCAGATAACATAGATCTATAACCCTTTATAGTAACAGGCTGCAGTTTGATTTCGTCAAACAAGTATACTAGAAAGTTTGCAATGTCTGGTATAGAGGGATCGAATATATCTACAGAATGATCCCTACACCAACGACGAAAAACCTTCCACTTAGCCGCATAGTTTAGCGAAGAGGAGGTCCTCCTACAGTTAGAAATCGCGTCCACTGCTCGTCCTGTAAAGTGCTTGCCATGCAAGAAGGACCGCACAACGGAAAAACGTGAAGGTTGAGACCTTGCGGGTTGTGATGGAGTTGGCGCGATTTCCCCTGCGAAAGAAGATCCTCCCGTGGAGGAAGCTTCCGCGGTAGGTCCCACAACAGACACCTGAGTAGATTTATCCACGGTCTCTGTGGCGACAGAGATGCTACCAACAGAATCTTGCATTGAGATTGTTTTATCTTTAGCAATACTTGTTGAATTAACGGCGCTGGAGGATACGCATATCCTATCATTCCGTCCCAAGGGATCGACAGAGCGTCTACTGCAAATGCTCTTGGATCCGGACACGGAGACACATACGTCTGCAACTGATTGTTGAGATGTGTCGCAAATAAGTCTATCATTGGCCGTTCCCATTGGTAGCAAATCTGATTGAATACTTGTTTGTTGAGAGTCCACTCCGACGGCAACAAGCGACCCTTTCGTGAAAGGGAGTCTGCTAGCACATTCAGACGACCCGGTATGTGACGGACCGAAAGAAGAACGTGATGTTCTAACGCAAACAGAAGGATTCTTTCCGTTAGATTGAACAACGGAACTGAATGAGTGCCTCCCTGATTCCGTATATACGCCACTACTGTCGTATTGTCGGATAGGATTTGGACATGAGCATCGTGAATAATGTCCATCCAGTGACGTAACGCAAGCCAAATTGACATCATTTCCTTGATGTTTATGTGCTTGCACATGAATTGCGGATCCCAAAGACCCTGGCATCTCGAATCCGTTGGGATTAATGATGCACCCCAACCTGTTTGACTGGCATCCGTCATAACGGTAAAACTCGGATCCGGCAACTGCAGCGGAACTCCCTGAGTTAACCACTGAATGTTTGCCCAAGTCTGAATCTCTTGTTTCACTTGATCTGACAAGAGAACGTCTACATCGAGCGAATGAATTTTCACACTCCAATTCTGAGTCAGGAAAATTTGAAGAGGACGTGTGCGTAACCGCCCCATCGGAATGAGATCCGCGGCGGCTCCGCACAGACCTATCAGTCTCATAAATTCTCTCGCCGTGACTTTGTCTGCGTGCAGACAATAGCGAGCGTAACAACTGACTAATTTCGCTCTGGTTAACGGCAGACGAACGAGATTGTTGTGCGTCTCGAAGCTCATTCCCAGATGAGTGAATGACCTGGACGGCACCAGATCCGACTTCTCCTCGTTTACTATAAAACCGAGACGTCGGAGCAATAGAAGAAGATTCTGAACATCGTTCTGAAGCGTTAACTCGTTGCCGTATCTCTGAAGAATGTCGTCCAGGTAGGCCGACGTTACCGCAGACGAATGAGCTCGGAAGTAGATCATTACCGAGTTCATTACCCGAGTGAAAGCCCAGGGTGCTAGATTCAATCCGAAGCACATCGCCCGGAATTGATACACCACTCCTAGGACAGCGAAGCGTAGATACTTTCGGAATGTCGGATGTACCATGCCGTGAAAGTACGCATCTTTGAGATCTATGCTCGTTGCATAATCGTTCACCCGAATACTCGCTCTGACCGATCGAATCGTCTCCATATAAAACTTCGGAGCGACGATCAGCTTGTTTATCCAGCTCAAATCTATGACTGGACGGAACGAGCCGTCTGGTTTCAGAACCAGAAACAGATGGCTGCAGAATCCCGGAGATTCCTGGTTTTCTACGACCTCTACCGCGTTCTTCATTAAAAGAGACTGCACCTCTGATAACAGAGCGTCTCTTTTCTGCGGATTTGACGGAAGATGAGTCCACTTTGGACTTCGAGTTAATGGAGGCTTTCGTTTGAAGGATATCTTTAGACCTTCCGAAGTCACTCCTCTCACCCAAGGGTCGTCCGTAATCGACGCCCATTCTTGTGAAAAGCTCGACAACCTTCCGCCAACCGGAACGCGATAGAGGTTTAAGCCATCACCTCCTGGACCTGCGAGGCCTGCGGTAGGAGAAACCACGTCTTCCACGACCCGCACCTCGCCCCGTCGACCTCGGGGCGTCCGACCGATTGTCCCGGCCTGAAGGACGTCCCGAACGAGAGTCGCTATCCTGACAGTCTCTCGAATAAGACCAAGAGGACGCACCGGAACCTCTATAGGAACCTCTCTTGGGCGCATTAGACCCAGAAGTGCCTGTCTTATTCGTGTCTGCTGTATCCGACTTCTTAGGAGCAGATTTGAACAACAGAGAATCCTTAGCTTTCTTTGTAATTTTATCATAAATAGCGGAAAGCTTGCCGTCAAAGAGAAGTTCTCCTGAGACCGAAGCGACTCTAAGAGAGTTCTTCACCTTAGAATCCACTAATGTGGATGTAGCTAGGGCTGCGTCACGTCTAACCAACTCCAGATTTGCCACTGAAAGGGCGGAGTTACACGTGGAATAAGCTACTGCCCTTGAAAGAAGTCTTAAAGAGGATTGTATATCCTGAAACTCTTTCCCCTGAAGGCGCAGTGATAACGCCTTAGTAAGGTGATCTGCGTAAGATAAGGCATCTAAATTGGCTCTGTTAGACGCAATAGCTGTTTCCAACACCGCGGTTGGAATAGAAGCTGACGACGGTAATGATAGCTCTAAGTCTTCCGCCTCGTCGTCCATACGCAGAGGAACTCTCGGTATACCCTGTCCTGCCATATCGAATTTATTCCTTGCATTAATGAAAGGCAGGTTGAGAGTATTAGCGGACAAGAAACCTGCTTTCCCCGTCCTGGAAGCAAGTTTAAATATAGCGTCGTTCAATAATTCAAATGTTCTTGCAACATTATTGGACTGCGACGGAAACTCGGGAGCGATGTCCCTGAACCGCTCAAAAAATTCAGAGTCCAATGACGCTATAATTCTCTTGTCCGGAAGCGCAGCAGTCTGGCTCGACGAAACAACTTGAGGGAGAAAGTGCCGGATGAAGTCCACGGCAGCTTTATGTTGTTCCGAAAGGGATAGCTCCAAGTCATCCGTATCCCTTTCACCATCCGGTCGGACCTCATGATGTTCCCGGTCGTCCGCCCCCGATGCTTCGGCGGAGCGTACCGACCCAGCGCCGTCGGATAATTCTCGATCCGACACCGTTTCTGTCGGTTGCTGGGATGCTGCGATAAGCTGTGCTATCTGCACAAGAATGTCCGGCGTCGAGACCTGCGGAGGCGCAGTCTTTCGCTGCTTCGCCGAGGGCAGCTCCGCATCAGATGGCTCCCGCATACTTTTCCTATGCGAACGTCCGGAGTCCATCGGTCTCGAATCCCTGGCTGCCGGATGGTGTGGCCTGGTCGCCGAAGAATCCTTGATCGGCGAAGCTGGTAATATATCGGCGGTCACGCAGCCAAGGTGCGGTCGTGTGCGCTGACGAGAAGAGGAAGCCTTAACAGTCTCTGCGGACTGCTTATACAACGGAGCGTCCCGAGCGACGGACGTATGCTCCGCTAAAGACACATTTTGTACCACAACATCTGGTCCCAGATGTTGTTGTACGAGAGAGGGGCCTCTCTCGCTCGCAGCCCGGCTGGACCTGGACGAGCTAGGAACCGGACTCAAAGGCTTCCTCCGTTCTCGCTTACTATCCGCCGTCACTGGGTGTGCATCTATTATGTTTATAGTGCTCGCATCACCCAACATTTCCTTTTGGACCGCATCGCTACACCGGGCGAGCTAGCGGACGACATTTGTCTAATCTCAATGAGCACTTTTGCCGCTAGCTCTGAATTCATTTGTGACGACGGACGCACACTTGAAGAAGATAACATGGAAACATCACCCTGTTCTGGTTCCTCTGAAATAGAAACTGAGAGAGTAGAGTGACCTTGCGGAGAAAGAGCCGGAATTGCTCTTTCTCCAGAAACAACATATCGTGACACACGTTTCCAATGTTTCTCATCCCAATGTTCACATATAGGACAGGGATTAATGCGAGAACACTGACTACAATTAATACAATGATCATGAAAGTCCGAGGAAGATTTCTTCCTATTACAATTTGAACAACGTCCCTTCATTGTGAAAGAACAACAATAAGTCCTAGTTACTCGCAAAAACCCCTGACACAAGGATACATAATAACATGATCCATTAATAAATGAAAAAACAATTGCAAAACAAAATAATTTTGAAAAAATATTTTTTCAGCGAAGCCCAAGTTGCTGAAAAGTAACGTTGAGCCCCGATGGATCCGATGGCAAAGTGTGGTCAAAAATTTTAAATTTATATTAAATAATTAATGAGACACTTTCGGATAATACAAATGTATCTTATAGTGAGATAAACTAGATTCAATTGCAAACTATCATGGTGTGCATAGGTATCAGATAACATAGACCTATAACCTTTAATAGTAACAGGCTGCAGTTGATCTCGTCAAACAAGTATACTAGAAAGTTTGCAATGTCTGGTATGGAGGGATCAAAAATATCAACAAAATGATCCCTACACCCATGACGAAAGACCTTCCACTTAACTGCATAGTATAGCGAAGAGGAGGTCCTCCTACAGTTAGAAATTGCGTCCACTGCTCATCCTGTACAATGCTTGCCGTGCAAGAAGGACCGCACAACGGAATACGTGAAGGTTGAGACCTTGCGGGTTGTGATGAAGTTGACACGATTTCCCCAGCGAAAGAAGATCCTCTCGTGGAGGAAGTTTTCACGGTAAGTCCCACAGCAGACACCTGAGTAGATTTATCCACGGTCTCTGTGGAGACAGAGATGCTACCAACAGAATTGTATTGAGACTGTTTATCTTGAGCAATATTTGCTGAATCAACAGCACTGGAGGATACGCATATCCTATCCTTCCGTCCCACGAGATCGATAGAGCTTCTACTGCATATGCTCGGGGATCCAGACATGGTGACACATATGTCTGCAATTGATTGTTGAGTTGTGTCACAAATAAGTCTATCATTGGCCGCTCCCATTGGTAGCAAATCTGATTGAATACCTGTTTGTTGAGAGTCCATTCTGACGGCAACAAGCGACCCTTCCGTGAAAGGGAGTCTACTAATACATTCAGACGACCCGGAATATGACGGACCGAAAGCAGAACTTGGTGTTCTAGAACAACAGAAGGATTCTTTCCGTTAAAGTGAATAACGGAACGGAATGAGTGCCTCCCTGGTTCCGGATATACGCAACTGCTGTCGTATTGTCGGACAGGATTTGGATATGCGCTTTCTGAATAATGTTCATCCAATGACATAGTGCAAGCCAAACTGACATCATTTCTTGGATGTTTATGTGCTTGCCTAGAAACTGCGGAAACCAAAGACCCTGGCACTTCGAATCCGTTGGGATCAATGTTGTACCCCAACCTGTTTGATTGGTATCCGTCATAATCATAAAACTCGGATCCGGCAACTGCAGTGGAAGTCCCTGAGACAACCACTGAATGTCTGCCCAAGTCTGAATCTCTTGTTACACTTGATTGACAAGAGAACGTCTATATCAAGCAATTCATAGATTGCCGAAAGGTTGCCGTCGAAGAGAAGCTTCTCCGAGACCGAAGCGACTCTGAGAGAGTTCTTCACCTTACTATCCACGTGCGTGGATGTAGCTAGGGCTGCGTCACGTCTAACCAACTCCAGGTTTGCCACTGAAGGGCGGAGTTATACGTGAAAAAGCTACTGCCCTTGAAAGAAATCTCATTGAGGATCATATCCTGGAATTCTTTCCCTTGAAGACGTAATGATAACGCCTTAGTAAGGTGGTCTGCGTATGATAAAGCGTCAAAGTTAAGACTGTTAGACATTATTGTCGTTTCCAATGTCGTGGTTGGAATTGACATAGACGGCGATATAGACAATTACAAGTCTTCAGCCTCGTCGTCTAGCCGCAGAGGAACTCTCGGTATGCCCTGTCCTGCCGTTACAAATTTATTCCTTGAATTGATGAAAGGCAGATTTAGAGCATTTGCGGAGAAGAAACCAGGCCTTGCCTGTTTTGGTAGCAAGCTTATATATAGCGTCGTTCTATAATTCGAATGTTCTTGTGACATTATTGGACTGTGTCGGCAACTCAGGGACGATGTCCCTGAACCGATCAAAAATAAATTCTGTGTCCAATGACGCTATTAGTTTCTTATCCCACATCGCAGCATTCTAGTCCGATGGAACAACCTCTGGAAGATAATGCCGGAAGAAATCTATGGCAGCTTCTGTTGTTCCGAAAGGGAAAGCTCGAAATCCTCCGAATCCCTTTCGCCATCCTGTCGGACTCTATGAAGAGCTTGGTCGCCCGTACCTGATGCTTCAGCGGAGCGTACCGACGCAGCGTCGTCGGATTATTCCTGATCCGACAGAGATTCTGTCGTTTACTGGGATGCTGCGATAAGTTGTGCTATTTTGGATAGCACGTCCATCACTGAGGCCTGTGGAGAAGCGGTCTTACGTTGCTTTGCCACTGGAAGCTACGTGTACATTGACCCGTGCATACTTCTATTATGCGAGTGTCCGGAGTCTACAGGCCTCGCGCATCAATAATTCAAACGTTCTTGGGACATTATTGGACTGTGTCGGAAACTCAGGGACGATGTCCCTAAACCGATCAAAAAATTCTGTGTCCAATGACGCTATCAGTCTCTTATCCGGCATCGCAGCATTCTGGTCCGACGGAACAACCTCTGGAAGATAATGCCGGATAAAACCTACGGCAGCTTTATGTTGTTCCGAAAGGGAAAACTCCAGATCCTCTGAATCCCTTTCGCCATCCTGTCGGACCATATGAAGTTCTTGGTCGTCCGTACCTGATGCTTCAGCGGAGCGTACCGACCCAGCGTCGTCGGATAATTCCTGATCCGACAGAGATTCTGTCGTCTGCTGGGATGCTGCGATAAGTTGTGCTATTTGTGATAGCATGTCCGTCACTGAGGCCTGTGGAGCAGCGGTCTTACGTTGCTTTGCCGCTGGAAGCTCCCTGGACGTTGACTCCTGCATACTTCTTTTATGCGAACGTCCAGAGTCTACAGGCCTCGTGTCCCTGGCTACCGGATGGCGTGACCTGTTCGCCGTGGAATCCCTGATTGGCAAAGCTGGCTGGATATCCGTGGTCACATAGCCAAGGTGCGGTCGTGTGCGCTGCCGTGAGGATGAGGAAGCCTTATCGACAGTCTCTCGGACTGTCTATATAACGGGCATCCCGAGCGGCGGACGTATGCTCCGAATGCAAAACGTTTTGTACCACAACATCTGGTCCCAGAAGTTGTCGTACGAGAGAGGGACCTCTCTCGCTCGCAGCCCGGATGGACCTGGACGAGCTAGGAACCGGACTAATAGGCTTCCTCCGATCTCTCCTCTGATCCGTCGTCACTGGGTGTGCACTTTTGTCTAATTATAGTGCTCGCATCACCCAAATCTCCTTCCTGGACCGCAACGGACAAACCCCGCTGCCGAACCATTCGATGAATGGACGCTACACCGGGCGAGCTAGCGGATGTCAACGCCGTCGATCCAACTAGGGACCTCTTAGGCGATTGACATATTTCCATGAGCACTTACTGCCGCTAGCTCTTCATTTAACTATGACGACAGAGGCACACTTGAAAGACATCACGGTAACTTTTGCGAACAAGAAACCAGACTTGCTTGTTTAATAGCAAGCATATAAATATATATAGCGTCGTTCAATAATTTGAAAGTTCCTGTGACATTATTGGACTGTGTCGGAAACTGAGGGATGATGTCCCTGAACCGATCAAAAAATTCTTGTGTCCACCGACGATATCAGTCTCTTATCCGGCATCGCAGCATTCTGGTCCGACGAAACAAATTCTAGAAGATAAAGCCGGATGACATGTACAGCAGCTTATGTTGTTCCGAAAGGAAAAGCTCGAAATCCTCCGAATCCCTTTCGCCATCCTGTCGGACCCTATGAAGTTTTCGGACGTCCGTACCTGATGCTTCAGCGGAGCGTACCGACCCAGCGTCGTCGGATATTACATGATGCGACAGAGATTCTGTCGTTGCTGGGATGCTGCGATAAGTTGTGCTATGTGGGATAGCACGTCCGTCACTGAGGCCTGTGGAGCAGCGGTCTTACGATGCTTGCTGCTGGAAGCTCCGTGTATGTTGACTCCTGCATACTTTTCTTATGCGAACGTCCGGAGTCTACAGGCCTCGTGTCCCTGGCTACCGGATGGCGTGACCTGGTCGTCGTGGATTCTCTGATTGGCGAAGTTGGCTGGATATCCGAGGTCACGTAGCCAAGGTGCGGTCGTGTGTGCTGCCATGAGGATGAGGAAGCCTTATTGACAGTCTCTCCGGACTGTCTATATAACGGAGCATCCCGAGCGGCGGACGTATGCTCCGAATGCGAAACATTTTGTACCACAACATCTGGGGCCAGATGTTGTTGTACGAGAGACGGGCCTCTCTCGCTTGCAGCCCGGATGGACCTGGACGAGCTAGGAACCGGACTAATAGGCTTCCTCCGTTCTCTCCTCTGATCCGCAGTCACTGGGTGTGCACTTGGTTGATTTATAGTGCTCGCATCACCCAAAACTCCTTTCTGGACCGCAACGGACGAACCCGGCTGCCGAACCATTCGATGAATGGATGCTACACCGGGCGAGCTAGCGGACGTCAAAGGCCGTCGATCCTACTAGGGACCTCTTAGGCAATTGACGTATTTCCATGAGCACTTTGCCGCTAGCTCTTCATTAATTGTGACGACGGAGGCACACTTTTGGAAGACATCACGGCTACATCACCCTGTTCTTGATCGTCTGAAATAGAGATTGATAAACTAGAGTGACCCTGCGGAGAAAGGACCAGCATGGCCATTTCCCCGCTAACATACCGTGACACACGCTTCCCATGTTGTCATCGAAATTAACACATACTGAACAGGAGTTAGTGCGAGTACACTGACTACATTTATACAATAATTATGAAAGTCAGAGGAAGATTTCCTCTTATTACAATTGAACAATATCCTTTCACTGTAAAAAGAATACAAAGTCCTAGTACTCGCACCAACCCCTGAAAACAAAAATACATAATAACATGATCCATTAACATAGAAAAAATAATTGAAATCAAAAAAAAAAATTTTTTGAAAAAATATTTTTTCAGAAAAGCCCAAGTTTCTGAAAAGTAACGTTGAGCCCCAATGGATCCCAAGCCTAAGTGTGGATAAAATTTTTTAAAATATTTTAAAAAATTAATGCAACACTTACGAATAATAATAATGTATCCAGTTATGATTAAACTAACACAAAGACAAGAAATCCCCCTCCACAGAGGCTGTTGTCAATGTAAACAAGAAGTGTAAAAACACCAGAAACATGACTCCAGGCACTGATAACCCTGGCCCGAAATCAGTTACCAATAATACACTATCTGATGCAAAACAGAGACTTCCAGGGAAGAAACTGCAGAACATCAGATGGTAGATGCAGAACACTACGCCTAAACACCCATGGGTGAGAACGTAAACATGGGGAAAAGAACAGAATTCATTCTGTTATCCAGCTAAAACTCCCAAGAAATTTTAGTAATAATATTACAGAAAATATGCCAAAAGCATGGGAGAATAGCAAGGGGGGACTTAAAGGAAAGGGAGAGAGGAAAACACTGAACAAGCAGTGTAACTTTATAGCAAGAATGACCACAACAGGCCCTCGAAAATAGGTAACTTAACATAATTTCATTAAAAAATTTAAAGTTACAGCCCTGATTATTTTCTGTCACTCATTTTTCCTCTCCTCCTTCTATTTCCTCCTTAGATCCACCATTTCTCTAAAATTTATGTGTCTAGCATCATTTAAACTGAGATTTACAAGCACAAAGATCAGTCAGATGTGAACTGATGAAGTGCCAAACAAAGAATGATAAATGGCGCCAATTCCGGGACCTCCTTGACACTGCGCATGAGCAGTAGAGGTGAAGTATGGAGGGCCATTCAGGACATGATTTCTTTGGTTTTAGATGCAAATTTTGGGGATTGGGGGGCAAAATTTGTGTTTGGCCCTAGATTTTTAAGAGTTAGCACCAGCTATGTCTGGGTCATTGGTACAGATAAAAATATCTGTTTCTCAGGCCCTCCCGCATGGTCTTTTTGGCTGTCACATGCTCTCTTTTTATAACCTATCCAAACTTAAAAAACCAAAATCGAATTGATTATGTCTGATATTTTACCCAAGTTAATAAAATTGTCCCTTGAGTGCAAGAAGGCTTAGCAATGCTTTAGCATTGCAAAGCCTTCTTGCACTCAAGGGACGTAATACACCACCACCCATGCTATTAAGTAGATTATGGGGCCTAAAACATAAAACAAACCAAGAACATGAACTTTTTAATGGCAAAGAAATAATTACAAAAATAAATGAAAGTGTCAATGACACTGTAGCTCAACTTGACAAACTTGAACTTGGTAAGTTATAAATGAAATGGCAAAATTGAAGATCATTGGTACCAATGTCATTTTTTTGGCCAGTGGCAACATTTTTTGACAGAAACCGAAGAAAATCGATAGCTCCCATCTAGAGGCCTCCCCAAACAAGCATGCCAGGTTTCAAAGTCCTGTAGGGTGAGCCAAAGGGAAATATTGAGTCTTCTGACTAAACTAAGTTCTAAGAACGTTGGCCGTGGCAAAATTTTTTGCCGGAAATTGAAGAAAATCAATAGCTCCCATCTAGAGGTCTCCCCAAACAAGCATACCAGGTTTCAAAGCAATCTGATCATAAATGGGCCCTGTAGGGTGTGCCAAAGGGAAATATTGAGGTCTGACTAAACTAAGTTCTACGAACATTGGCCGTGGCAACATTTTTTGCCAGAAATTGAAGAAAATCGATAGCTCCCATCTAGAGGTCACCCTAAATAAGCATACCAGGTTTCAAAGTAATCAAATCATAAATGTGCCCTGTAGGGTGTGCCAAAGGGAAATATTGTGGTTTGACTAAACTATGTTATAAGAATGTTGGCCGCGGCAACATTTTTTGACGGAAATTGAAGAAAATCGATAGCGCCAATCTAGAGGTCACCCCAAACAAGCATGCTAGGTTTCAAAGCAATCCGATCATAAATGTACCCTGTAGGGTGTGCCAAAGGGAAATATTGAGTCTTCTGACTAAACTAAGTTCTAAGAACATTGGCCGCGACAACATTTTTTGACAGAAATTGAAGAAAATCGATAGCTCCCATCTAGAGGTCTCCCCAAATAAGAATGCCAGGTTTCAAAGCAATCTGATCATAAATGTGCCCTGTAGGGTGTGCCAAAGGGAAATATTGAGGTCTGACTAAACTAAGTTCTACGAACGTTGGCCGTGGCAACATTTTTTGCCAGAAATTGAAGAAAATCGATAGCTCCCATCTAGAGGTCACCCTAAATAAGCATACCACATTTCAAAGCAATCAAATCATAAATGTGCCCTGTAGGGTGTGCCAAAGGGAAATATTGTGGTTTGACTAAACTAAGTTCTAAGAACGTTGGCCGCGGCAACATTTTTTGATGGAAATTGAAGAAAATCGATAGCTCCCATCTAGAGGTCACCCCAAACAAGCATACCAAGTTTCAAAGTAATCTGATCATAAATGCGACCTGTGAGGTGTGCCAAAGGAAATTATGGACGTACGTACTAACGTACGTACGTACGTACGTACGCCGACGGACGAGAAGTGATGGCAATAGCTCAGCTTGACTTTGTCAAGTTGAGCTAAAAATAAAATAAAAAACCGCCCGCATGCATGCAATTTTACAAAAAATGGCCAGAGAAACAGAGTATCTACTTTGTGAGGCCTTGTGTACTTTTGTAATTATTTTGGTATATATGTCACTATTCCCACTTTAATTAGTACTTAGGGCATTGCCAAATCCTAGATGGCTACTGGTAGACATATCTTATAACAAATTTCAGAAAAATTGATAGCTCCCATCTAGACATCACACCAAAGCTATATATGAAATTCAAGAAGATCAGGTGAGAGATGCGGCCTGTAGGGTGTGCCAATGGAATTGCTGACAATTTATATCCAAATCCAAGATGGCTGCTGGCAGCCATGTTTTTCAACAAATTCAGAAATATTCGATAGCTCCCATGTAGATATCACACCAAAGTTATATATGAAATTTGAAAAAGATCAGGTGAGAGATGCAGCCTGTAGGGTGTGTTAATGGAAATGTTGACAATTTATATGCCAAATTTAAGAAGACCACTGGCGACCATGTTTTTCAATGAAATTCAGAAAAATTTGATAGCTCCCATCTAGAAATTGCCCCAAAGCTACATATGAAATTTGGGACTGATCGGGTGAAAGCTGCAGACTTTAAAGGAACTGTGGATGGACAGACGTATGTATGTACAAATGTACATACGTATGGATGTACGTAAGGATGGACGACGGATCACAACCCTTCCCAATAGCTCATACTTGATGTTGGAAAACAGTCAAACATTGGAGAGACATATCAAGAGAGCTAAATTAATTAAACAATGAACATTACATACTAAAATTGTTTATGTGACATACTGTCATACATGCTGTGTACAATCATCAACTGCAAATGAATAAAAAAGATTGAATTTTAGTTTTTTCTCGATTTTATTTTCCCATTGTGTATTGATGTCTGACATCAAACAACAGACTTTCGGCTTGAACACATTGTTTGTATTTAATCTTTAACATTGTGCACTCAATGCAACTTGCTCAAAGACCAATGACTTTGATCATCCTGGAAACATACTGGCCTTATCAAAAACAAAATCAGCCCAATTATAGTGTGAATTGAGCCAAGATAACCCTCCCTAGACCTCATTGGTGTGAACCCCAAACACTACTGGAAGGGACTGGAACTACATTCTCTGTGGAGTGTTGCAATTCTGTCAATCAAGGAGGGGAATGGCCGCACGGGGAATGATTTCTCTACATGATGATATTTTTTTTTTTTCTCTGACGATATTACTAATGATATTTTTTTATAACTGGCTTTTTGGTACCTGATTAATCAGGAAACCACCCAGCACTAATCTCTACCCACTGGTGTACATGTCACAACCCTATGGCAATTTCATCTAAAAAAATATCACTTTATGATTACAGTTCTCTGAGGTGATTGAAATAGTATTACACATAGCATTATTATTGTCAAGTCTAGTATGATTGACTAGTACTGCATTCAGTTCAAGGCAGCAATTTACAAGGCAGCTATTATAATATTAGAACGTTCCTTTTCATGTTCTATCGGTCGATAGTACCTGAGTTTGTGTGATTTCTGAAATAAAACCTGAAGCAGCGAAGCTGCTGAAGGTTTTATTTCAGAAATCACAAAAACTCAGGTACTATCGACCAATAGAACATGAAAAGAAACGTTCTAATTATTTTATTATGCCGAACAAAATATGACTTTCATTGTTAAGCGTTAACTGCAACAAGCCATCGATCTTGTAACAACAATGTAGTCGAATCCAAAAACATGACGTCATTTCGAACGAATGACGTCTCTTCGAAAGTTAAAAAATTTATAGTAATTTATATATTTTTTATACTTACCAATGACCCAGACTTAGCTGGTGCTAACTCCAACAAAACCAGGGCCAAACACAAATTTTGCCCCCCAATCCCCAAAATTTGCATCCAAAACAAAAAGAAATCATGTCCTAAAGGACCTCCATAGTACGCCTCTACTGCGCATGCGCAGTGACGCAGTCGTCCCGAAATTGGCGCCAATTATCATTCTTACTGGCAGTGCCTGGTCAGCGCTATGTACTCAGCGGGGAGGCAAGAGTTCCCAACTCCAGGGAGGGCCATCCCCGTCTGGGTCATTGGTAAGTATAAAAAATATATAAATTACTATAAATTTTTTAACATTTTTATACTGTACCAATGACCCAGACTTAGCTGAATAGTAAACAGGCTGGAGGGCCTAGGACATAGAGGAAAATCCAATAAGCTCAACTATATAGTAAAGAGGTAACCCCTTAAGGATAAAAGGAGTATTAGGCTTTACATGTATCTTTCTTATTTAATATTAAATTAGAAAGATACAATACCGTAAATAATTGAGCACAATAACATTCATGTTCTCTATTAACATCCAGTATAACCCTTATACTAATTATTTTTAAAGCAAGCCAATAAATAAAGTAGTCCAGAGAATTGAGACTCTTTATAATCATTTAAAAGTGTCCGAGTATTGTATATTAAAGCCTGTTTGACACTTGACATATATAAATGCTTCACACCGAGCTACACTTTAAAAATAAGACATGAATGAAATTAAACATTAATATTACACTTTAAAACCATCCCGGAAGCGACTCAGAAATACTGACTTGGAGGAGGCATTCCCTTGCTTTTCACTATAAAGCAGGTGACCTAAGGGAACACCCGCCCCCCCCCCCCCCCTTCCCCTTGCCCTGGGTCAAATAGCCCAGAGCGAAGAGGGCAGCCGGACGGAGTCACTGCCGGAACAGAAAGCCTGCATAACTATAGTTGCAACTGTTTAGTGGACGACATTCTGAGCAACAGATAACGGACCTAAACAATGCAGGTCTCCAGAAATGGACTCAATATTTCTGAGATAAAAATTCGTAAATGTGGATGGCTGAGACCAATAAGCAGCCTTCATTAAATCTGTAATAGCAACACTATTAGCATAAGCCCAGGAAGTAGAAAGAGCTCTTACTTCATGAGCAGAAATCTTAAGCACAGACTGCTGAGAAGATAAATCTTCATAAGCAGTACGGATAGTTAACTGAATCCATCTAGCAATAGAATGGACTGAAATGTCCTTTCTATTAGGCATCAAAGACAGAAAGAAACGTTTCCGTCCCTTTCTGATAAACTGAGATCTCTGTTTATAGATACGTAGTGCTCTAACAGGACAGAGTAAAGGCCTACGCCCGTCTGAAGACGGAAGAGCCTTAATAACAATAGGTTCTGGATATTTATTAGGAGCCTGATTCTTAGCTAAAAAACCCACATTAGTAGTGAAGGTGATAGTGTTCCCAACACTACGATAATGAGAATCATCCACCGATAGTGCATGAAGCTCACTGACTCTTCTGGCAGAAGAGAAAGCTAAGAGAAAAGCTGTCTTATAAGATAAGAATTTGAAATCTACTGTCCCAAGAGGTTCAAATGGCTTTTCCTTCAATTTAAGGAGAACCCAAGGTAAATTCCACTTAGGAATTAATCTAAGAGTTCTGGGTCTATTTATCGAAAAGTTTCTAACCAATTTCGATAAAGAGACATTAGATCCAATTTGTAAACTATCATGATGTGCATAGGTATCAGATAACATAGATCTATAACCCTTTATAGTAACAGGCTGCAGTTTGATTTCGTCAAACAAGTATACTAGAAAGTTTGCAATGTCTGGTATAGAGGGATCAAATATATCTACAGAATGATCCCTACACCAACGACGAAAAACCTTCCACTTAGTCGCATAGTTTAGCGAAGAGGAGGTCCTCCTACAGTTAGAAATCGCGTCCACTGCTCGTCCTGTAAAGTGCTTGCCATGCACAACGGAAAAACGTGAAGGTTGAGACCTTGCGGGTTGTGATGGAGTTGGCGCGATTTCCCCTGCGAAAGAAGATCCTCTCGTGGAGGAAGCTTCCGCGGTAGGTCCCACAACTGACACCTGAGTAGATTTATCCACGGTCTCTGTGGCGACAGAGATGCTACCAACAGAATCTTGCATTGAGATTGTTTTATCTTTAGCAATACTTGTTGAATTAACGGCGCTGGAGGATACGCATATCCTATCATTCCGTCCCAAGGGATCGACAGAGCGTCTACTGCAAATGCTCTTGGATCCGGACACGGAGACACATACGTCTGCAACTGATTGTTGAGATGTGTCGCAAATAAGTCTATCATTGGCCGTTCCCATTGGTAGCAAATCTGATTGAATACTTGTTTGTTGAGAGTCCACTCCGACGGCAACAAGCGACCCTTTCGTGAAAGGGAGTCTGCTAGCACATTCAGACGACCCGGTATGTGACGGACCGAAAGAAGAACGTGATGTTCTAACGCAAACAGAAGAATTCTTTCCGTTAGATTGAACAACGGAACTGAATGAGTGCCTCCCTGATTCCGTATATACGCCACTACTGTCGTATTGTCGGATAGGATTTGGACATGAGCATCGTGAATAATGTCCATCCAGTGACGTAACGCAAGCCAAATTGACATCATTTCCTTGATGTTTATGTGCTTGCACAGGAATTGCGGATCCCAAAGACCCTGGCATCTCGAATCCGTTGGGATTAATGATGCACCCCAACCTGTTTGACTGGCATCCGTCATAACGGTAAAACTCGGATCCGGCAACTGCAGCGGAACTCCTTGAGTTAACCACTGAATGTTTGCCCAAGTCTGAATCTCTTGTTTCACTTGATCTGACAAGAGAACGTCTACATCGAGCGAATGAATTTTCACACTCCAATTCTGAGTCAGGAAAATTTGAAGAGGACGTGTGCGTAGCCGCCCCATCGGAATGAGATCCGCGGCGGCTCCGCACAGACCTATCAGTCTCATAAATTCTCTCGCCGTGACTTTGTCTGCGTGCAGACAATAGCGAGCGTAACAACTGACTAATTTCGCTCTGGTTAACGGCAGACGAACGAGATTGTTGTGCGTCTCGAAGCTCATTCCCAGATGAGTGAATGACTTGGACGGCACCAGATCCGACTTCTCCTCGTTTACTATAAAACCGAGACGTTGGAGCAATAGAAGAAGATTCTGAACATCGTTCTGAAGCGTTAACTCGTTGCCGTACCTCTGAAGAATGTCGTCCAGGTAGGCCGACGTTACCGCAGACGAATGAGCTCGGAAGTAGATCATTACCGAGTTCATTACCCGAGTGAAAGCCCAGGGTGCTAGATTCAATCCGAAGCACATCGCCCGGAACTGATACACCACTCCTAGGACTGCAAAGCGTAGATACTTTCGGAATGTCGGATGTACCATGACGTGAAAGTACGCATCTTTGAGATCTATGCTCGTTGCATAATTGTTCACCCGAATACTCGCTCTGACCGATCGAATCGTCTCCATATAAAACTTCGGAGCGACGATCAGCTTGTTTATCCAGCTCAAATCTATGACTGGACGGAACGAGCCGTCTGGTTTCGGAACCAGAAACAGATGGCTGTAGAATCCCAGAGATTCCTGGTTTTCTACGACCTCTACCGCGTTCTTCATTAAAAGAGACTGCACCTCTGATAACAGAGCGTCTCTTTTCTGTGGATTTGACGGAAGATGAGTCCACTTTGGACTTCGAGTTAATGGAGGCTTTCGTTTGAAGGATATCTTTAGACCTTCCGAAGTCACTCCTCTCACCCAAGGGTTGTCCGTAATCGACACCCACTCTTGTGAAAAACTCGACAACCTTCCGCCAACCGGAACGCGATAGAGGTTTAAGCCATCACCTCCTGGACCTGCGAGGCCTGCGGTAGGAGAAACCACGTCTTCCACGACCCGCACCTCGCCTCGTCGACCTCGGGGCGTCCGACCGATTGTCCCGGCCTGAAGGACATCCCGAACGAGAGTCGCTATCCTGACGGTCTCTCGAATAAGACCAAGAGGACGCACCGGAACCTCTATAGGAACCTCTCTTGGGCGCATTAGACCCAGAAGTGCCTGTCTTATTCGTGTCTGCTGTATCCGACTTTTTAGGAGCCGATCTGAAGAACAGAGAATCATTAGCTTTCTTTTTAATTTTATCATAAATAGCGGAAAGCTTGCCGTCAAAGAGAAGTTCTCCCGAGACCGAAGCGACTCTAAGAGAGTTCTTCACCTTAGAATCCACTAGTGTGGATGTAGCTAGGGCTGCGTCACGTCTAACCAACTCCAGATTTGCCACTGAAAGGGCGGAGTTACACGTGGAATAAGCTACTGCCCTTGAAAGAAGTCTTAAAGAGGATTGTATATCCTGAAACTCTTCCCCTTGAAGGCGCAGTGATAACGCCTTAGTAAGGTGATCTGCGTAAGATAAGGCATCTAAATTGGCTCTGTTAGATGCAATAGCTGTTTCCAACACCGCGGTTGGAATAGAAGCTGACGACGGTAATGATAGCTCTAAGTCTTCCGCCTCGTCGTCCATACGCAGAGGAACTCTCGGTATACCCTGTCCTGCCGTATCGAATTTATTCCTTGCATTAATGAAAGGCAGGTTAAGAGTATTAGCGGACAAGAAACCTGCTTTCCCCGTCCTGGAAGCTAGTTTAAATATAGCGTCGTTCAATAATTCAAATGTTCTTGCAACATTATTGGACTGCGACGGAAACTCGGGAGCGATGTCCCTGAACCGCTCAAAAAATTCAGAGTCCAATGACGCTATAATTCTCTTGTCCGGAAGCGCAGCAGTCTGGCCCGACGGAACAACTTGAGGGAGAAAGTGCCGGATGAAGTCCACGGCAGCTTTATGTTGTTCCGAAAGGGATAGCTCCAATTCATCCGTATCCCTTTCACCATCCGGTCGGACCTCCCGATGTTCCCGGTCGTCCGCCCCCGATGCTTCGGCGGAGCGTACCGACCCAGCGCCGTCGGATAATTCTCGATCTGACACCGTTTCTGTCGGCTGCTGGGATGCTGCGATAAGCTGTGCTATCTGCACAAGAATGTCCGACGTCGAGACCTGCGGAGGCGCAGTCTTTCGCTGCTTCGCCGAGGGCAGCTCCGCATCAGATGGCTCCCGCATACTTTTCCTATGCGAACGTCCGGAGTCCATCGGTCTCGAATCCCTGGCTGCCGGATGGTGTGACCTGGTCGCCGAAGAATCCTTCATCGGCGAAGCTGGTAAAATATCGGCGGTCACGCAGCCAAGGTGCGGTCGTGTGCGCTGACGAGAAGAGGAAGCCTTAACAGTCTCTGCGGACTGCTTATACAACGGAGCGTCCCGAGCGACGGACGTATGCTCCGCTAAAGACACATTTTGTACCACAACATCTGGTCCCAGATGTTGTTGTACGAGAGAGGGACCTCTCTCGCTCGCGGCCCGGCTGGACCTGGACGAGCTAGGAACCGGACTAAAAGGCTTCCTCCGTTCTCGTTTACTATCCGCCATCACTGGGTGTGCATCTATTATGTTTATAGTGCTCGCATCACCCAAAATTTCCTCTTGGACCGCATCGGACGAACCCGGCTGCCGAACCATTCGGTGAATGGACGCTACACCGGGCGAGCTAGCGGACAACATTTGTCTAATCTCCATGAGCACTTTTGCCGCTAGCTCTGAATTCATTTGTGACGACGGACGCACACTTGAAGAAGATAACATGGAAACATCACCCTGTTCTGGTTCCTCTGAAATAGAAACTGAGAGAGTAGAGAGACCTTGTGGAGAAAGAGCCGGCATCGCCTTTCTCCAGAAACAACATATCGTGACACACGTTTCCAATGTTTCTCATCCCAATGTTCATATATAGGACAGGGATTAATGCGAGAACACTGACTACAATTAATACAATGATCATGAAAGTCAGAGGAAGATTTCTTCCTATTACAATTTGAACAATGTCCCTTCATTGTGAAAGAACAACAATAAGTCCTAGTTACTCGCAAAAACCCCTGACACAAAGATACATAATAACATGATCCATTAATAAATGAAAAAACAATTGCAAAACAAAATAATTTTGAAAAAATATTTTTTCAGACAAGCCCAAGTTGCTGAAAAGTAACGTTGAGCCCCGATGGATCCGATGGCAAAGTGTGGTCAAAAATTTTAAATTTATATAAAATAATTAATGAGACACTTTCGGATAATATAAATGTATCTTATAATGAGATAAACTACCACAAAGGCAAACAGCCCCCCTCAAAAAAGGCTGTTGCCAATGAAAACAAACAGTGTAAACACACTAGAAAACATGACTCCAGGCACTGAAAAAACTGGCCCGGAATCAGTCATCAATTACACTCTATCTGATGCAAAACAGAGACTCCCAGGGGAGAATCTGTAGAACATCAGATGGAAGATGCAGAACACAAACGTTATACACCCATGGGTGAAAACGTAACTATGGGGAAAATAACAGAAAACATTCTGTAACCAAGCAACTCTCCCAGGAAATTTTAGAAATGAAACTTCTCAAAAATATGCCAAAAGCATGGGAGAATTGCCAGGGGGGACTTTAGAAGGCTAGGGGAGAGGAAACACTGAATAAGCAGTGCAACAATTAGCAAGAATGACAACAAGAGGCCCATGCCTTGAAAATAGGCAACTTAACATAATTTCATCAAAAAATTTTAAGTACAGCCCTGATTATTTTTTGCCACTTCTTTTTCCTCTCCTCCTTCTATCCTCCTTAGAATCACATTTTCTCCAAAAATTACGTGTCTGGCATCCTTTAAACTGAGATTTACAAGCACAAAGATCAGTGAGATGTTGACTGATGAAGGGCCAAACAGAGAATGATAATTGGCGCCAATTTCGGGACTGCGTCACTGCGCATGCGCAGTAGAGGCATACTATGGAGGTCCTTTAGGACATGATTTCTTTTTGTTTTGGATGCAAATTTTGGGGATTGGGGGGCAAAATTTGTGTTTGGCCCTGGTTTTGTTGGAGTTAGCACCAGCTAAGTCTGGGTCATTGGTACAGTATAAAAATATGACTTGTCACAAGTGCCGTCGCTTTGGGAGTTTCTTTATCAACAAATGCCAATGTTAACAACTGCATCATGCAGTTCGTGTTATAATTCATTGATAATGCTTGTGTGAAAAGTGATTTAAATTAATGGAATATAAATTCATGTTTCTTGGACAACAGTTGATAGAATTAAGCGAAGTGAAACACAAGTCATAACTGAGACTCATATTCAGGATTCACTGAAGAGGTGAACAACACGTGAGTGAGTTTTTTAATATTTCTGATTCTTTTGAATGCATTGTTTGCAGTTAAAATTGAAAACACACCCACTGAAGGTGATATATTTGTTGGTAAGTTTGTGTCTACCGTTGTTGAAAAAGCTAAACGGACACGGAGCCAGCGTTTGGTGTTGAGAAATTCGACGCTGATCAATGGAAGTGGCGCTTACATTTTCTTCGTTCTCTTGTCTCCAGGGAAAAACGTTCCGATAGTACCTGTGTTTTGCCCCAAAACTCCAGTACTATGACTTTTAGAAGGTGTCAAATTAACCAATCACGGCCGATGTTACAAACTTGAGGCATAATAATTTACTACATGTAGTCACCAATGTTGAACTATGTGTCACTTCAGGCCAACCTATTCAAGCATTCTTAAAATATTAAGAGTAAGAAATAATTTCTATGATGCACTTCAGGCCTGAGGTGTGGCATAGAAATTATTAAATATATCCTACGGCTAATATTTTAGAAGCACAAGAAAAGCCAGGTTCACATCATGTCAGACAGTTTTATGGGGGGAGAAGTCACAGTACTTAAAGAGAACCCACTGAGTAGAGGTGAGAACTGTCAAACTCTCCAACTTATTAACTCTGTACAAAGTTGAAAGCAAGTACACCATCGACATGCAGTACATCTTAGTACACAGCACCACTGTACCCCCACATGGGCAATGAGCATCCAGCATCTATCCAACGTTCACTACAGTTACCACTGGTCATGAACTAACTGTCCACCTTTCGGTTTACACTTTATCCACTGAGCCACCATGCCCCATGAGAAACAGGCCCCCAAGGGGTTTAAGGATTTAATTAGAATCTATGGCTAGTTAACTCTGCAGGGGAATGAAGTTATTTAATTATTTATAACACTATTGTCCATGCCAGATGATTTGTTTCTAGTACATGTATTGGGATGCTACCACAGAAATGATGCCCAGATTTTCAGTAATGCAAAACTACGGAGTCCAAATATCAATAATTTAGTACTCTACCAGTTAAAGTCAATGCTGTGTGCAAGACAGAAAATAAGCAGACTGTCATCTGTAAAAATGAGAAACCCAGAGGGTGAATTTAGTAATGCTACCCTGCACAGCAGGGTAGCATCACTAAATTTACCCTCTGGGGACCTCAACCTGAATCAGGGTCTCAAATCTAAACAGAAAGAGGTACTCAGAGGATAAATTGGCCCACTGTATGGGATATTATCATCAAGTTCACCCTCTGGTGACCTCATTCTGCACATGTCAGACTGCTTATTTTCAGGCCTGCTTGTCTGAAGTTTGAAAGTGATGTGCCTAGAGAAACTCAAGTTAAGGACTATACAACTGAAATGCACTTTTTGGTAACAATGGCCTTGACCTCTTGATCCCAAATACAATCCCAAGCATTGTCCTGTGATAGACAATCTGAGCATGAAGTATCAGTGGGTTATATAAAAAGAATACAAAAGTCATTCTCCAGGCTCAAGCACACTAAATTGATTGACTAACAGGCAGACAAACTACCAACCAAAGTGACTGCTATATATCGCTTATAATGGGGGTGGGAGAGGGGCTATAATAAACTAGTATGTTAAAGGATACAAGCTCCAACTTCAAATACATTGTTGTTTCCAATGTACAATGTCTGATGCGAGCCATCTTTACTTTTCCTGTAAAATTTAAAAATATATACATCTTTTTTAAAGTGAAATAAGAAATTATGAAGTCCAAGGGTTTACATTATATTCAGAACTATTGTTTTGAAAATCATAGGAGGATGACTAACATCCTCCTGGAGTAAGTATCAGGAGAGGGACTACACCAAAAGCTCAGCAGTCATATCACTGCTGTGGGAAACCCTAGATGTACATGTATCACAGGCCTTACTTCAATACTATCCATTGGGTGCTGGGAACCTTTAACCCTTTACCTAATGCATGTGATATCAAAATGTATTATTTTAATTATTGTTTTTTCAATTTTTTCAAAAAATTTGAACACAATCATATCATTTGACCCTTCACTTGAATGAGCTCAATGAACTTGTTCCAATGAGGGGTGACATAATATATATTTTTTTAAAAATTTTGAAAAGATATTTTTTTCAACTGTTTAACCCTTTCGCATTTCAGCCACATCGGCCCCCAAGACTTGGGATATTGGGGAAAATTTCCGGCATCACCTCGTCCGTTAAATAAAGGTGTAAAAAGTCCCATTCATTTGGATTGTCAGGTAAGTCAAGATTTATCTGCCCGCCTTCAAAACATGGGATATCTAGAGGAACAAAATCTGTGCATTTTTCCAATTGAAAAATTATAAATTCATAGTAATTTGTATATTTTTTATACTTACCAATGGCCCAGACTAGCTGGTGCTAACTCAAAGTTATCATGGGCCAAACACAAATTTTGAACCCCCAATCCCCAAAATTTGCCTCCAAACCGAAAATTAAAAGTCCTATCTGGCCCTCCATACATTTACTCTCCGTGAATGCGCAGACGTCAGGAAGTGACCAGAATTGGCGCCAACATCATTCTTTGTAGAAGAGAGTACTACATAAAAATTCAGCGGGGAGGTATGAATGCCCACTCATGGGAGGGCCATTTCCATCTGGCCATTGGTAAGTATAAAAAATATACAAATTACTATGAATTTATAATATTTTTACACTGTAAACCAATGGCCCAGACTAGCTGAATCGTAAAAAGGTGGAGGGCCTAGGACTTCAGATTAGTAGATCCTGTAATCCAAGGTGAAAGGAAATTAAAATTATTAGGAATACATGTATTTCTCTCTATACAGTAATAGCGAAGACATATCATACAAAAGGAGCCCAGTTCAAGTAATTCCGTATACTTAGCATGAAGACTATGCTAATTGGATGTAATGAGCTCCCAATTTTTAAGGTCAGCCCAGACTAAGCCCCAAAAATTAGGATGGCGTATTTGAGAATGAGAGAATATCCCCCACCAAACATATGCCATATACAATAAAACTCCAGCTGTATGCAGGATATAATTACGGACAAAACAGCTTTCCTTATAGTTACATACCTATCAAGCCAGAAGAGAGGTAAAAAATCCCCCCCCCCCCCCACCTTTTCTTTTGAAGGAATCTTCAAAAAGAAAGAGGGTAGTGCTCTGGAATCAGTAAAAGCAGTACCAAAAAACACTATAAACATTCCTCGAACAGGCACTAAGGTATTAATTTACTATTAATAAATGGTGCTTAACACCACTTCAGAAGTTAAGGCTATAGCAACGATCCCGGTAATTAATATTGCCCACTATATAACATACAGCGGAGACGGCATACACAGATAGGTCGAAAACCGGTGATATAATATATAACATATACATGTCCAATCGAACCACAATGAACGATCTCTGGAGAGTCAACACACTTCCGAGGTAACTCACAGGCGACCCCATTCAGGTGTACAATAAATTCCAGTAACAACACTCCCCGACGTGTACTATCCAATATCTATGACAATATAAAGGTGTGAATATACGAGATGAGTACCAACATTAATAGAAACCTGGATCTAGAAATGGAAGTAGGTATGATTAACAGGCTCCGACATGGACCGCCCCCAAAATAATTCATAATTTCTAAGGTCCATAACATACAATAAGCGTCAGCCTAATAATTATTATGTGCATGAGCATTAAAATCCCGCATGTATTCATCTGAATACCAGTTAACTGGTTATGCAGTTTCCAAGGTACCCAAAGACTAGCAATTTATTTATGATGAAATATGCACTCGTATATGATATATAGACGAATAATCACAGGAAACCAACCAACAAAAAGTGGATGTGCCCATGAGGTCGCCATAGAACACTTCCAGCCACCAATCAAGAAGTGAAGAAATGTATGTATGTATTTAAACTCATACGAGGCTTGCGGGAAGAAAACTACGTCTTGCCTGAGTAATCGCCTCTAAACACATTGGCGGTGTGGGGGGCAGGGGGGATTTGAAGTCATATCGAACCCTCATCACCTGCATTACTTAATCGTTCTTGTGTTAGACATAACATAATATAGGAACCGCAATGGTTCCTTCACGTCTAACCGACTCTATTATGCCACTATGGGTGGAGAAGGACGTGAAGAACAAAAACTTCCCCTGATAAAGAAGGTCCTCTCATGGAGGAAGCTTTCGGGAACGTCCCATAACAGACACTTGAGAAGACTGATCCAAGGTTTCTGTGATGACAGAGGTGCTACTAGTAGGATTCACGAGACTGTTTGATCGTAAACATAATCTACTGAATCAAATGAAGTGGAGAATACGCATATTCTATCATCCATCCCCATGAGATCGGCTGAGCGTCTACTGCATATGCTCAATGGTCTGGCAACACAAACGGCGGTAAATGATTGTTCCGGTGCATCGCAAATGGATCTATCATGGGGCGATCCCTCTGGTCCCTCTGGTACAAAATCTGTCCAAATACTCGCTTGTTGAGTGTCCACTCCAATTGCAACAGGCGACCTTCCCGAGAGAGCGAGTCTGCATGTACGTTCAGATGACCCGGTATATGATGGATAGAAAGATGAACATGATGATTCATGACGTATTAGGAAAATCTTCGTTAGATGGCATAACGGAAATGAATGGGTGCCGCCCTGGTTCCCGATGTACGCTACGTACTGTCGAGTTGACCGACCAAATTGAACATGGACGTCCGTTATTATGTGAATCCAATGTTGTAGCGCAAGCTATAATTAACATCATCTCGTTGATGTTTATGTGTTTCTCCTGAAACCGAGGGTCCCAAAGACCCTGACACTTCAAGATTGCGGGACTTAGGGTCGTGCCCCAACCCGTCTGACTCACATCCGTCATAATCGTGAAAGCCGGATCTGGCAGTTGCAGTGTAACTCCCTGAGTTAGCTACTGAATATCTGCCCAATTTGAACAGTTGTTTTACTAGGTCAGTTAAAACAATACTGGTTCAAGCGAAAGCGTCTTCACACTCCAGTTCTGGGTAAAGAATATCTGGAGGGGATGTGCACACAGGCGGCCCATCAGAATGAGATCCACAGCAGCTCCGCACAACTCCAACAGTCGCATGAATTCCCTCACTATTAATGCGTCTGAGTGTAGACAAAAGCGAGCAAAACAACTGACTAACTTCGCTCTGGGTAACGGCAGACGAACCAGATTGTTGTGAGTCTCAAGCTCAATCCCAAGTGAATAGACGACTTGTATGGAGCTAGATCCAACTTTTTCTCATTTACGATGAAACCGAGATGTCGGAGTAATAGAAGCAGGCTCTGAACATCATTCTGAAGAATAATACTGTTACCGTATCCCTGTGGAAGGTCATCCAAGTAAGCCGACATTACCGCAGACAAATGAGCTCATAAGAAACACATTATCGAGTTCATTATTCGAGTGAAATGCCCAGGGGGCCAGATTCAGATCAAAGCATATTGTTCTGAACTGATACACCTTCCCTTGTACAGCGAACCGCAGGTACTTTTAGAATGCCGGATGTACCAGGACATGAAAGTATGGATCCTTAGATCTATGCTTCCTGCATAGTTGATCACTCGAACGCTCGCTTTTACCGACTGAATGATTTCCATAAATAAACTTTTAGAGCCATGATAAACTTGTCATCCAGCTCAAGTCTATTACCGGTCGGAACGAGCTGTCTGGCTTTGGTACGAGGAACAGGTGACTGTAAAAATTTTGAGAATCCTGATTCTCGATGACCTGTATTGCTTCCTTTGATAAGAGAGCTTATACCTCCGGTAGGAGAAACTCTCTTATGCAAGAATTTGATGGAAGATTTGTCCAACGCGAACAACTTGTTACTGGGGTTTTACTCGTAAGCCGTCCGAGACTACACTTCTCACCCACTGATCTTCCGTGATAGTTATCCAGTTTTCTGCGGAGCTTGATAACCTTCCGCCAACTGGCCAGCAATAGAGGTCTAAACCATCACCTGTATGACCTGCGAGGCTTATGGGAGGAGGAACCACATCCTCCCCACGAAAAACCTCGTCTCGTTGGCCTTGGGGCATCTGACCTATAGTCCCGATCAGACCTACACCCCTTTCCCAAGTCACTATACTGACAACCTCCAGAGTAATTACAAGAGGGTTTCTAGTACACTCGTGAGGAGTTTGCTTTTGACAATTTTTGTCTGAAACGCCCTCCTTTACTCTTTCTGCTGAAGCAGGTCGTTGATACGCTGACTTCAAAAGCAGAGCACTAGACGGTTTCTTAGTAGCCTGTTCATAGACTAACAAAAGCTAGTCGTCGAAACCGGAGTGACTCAGAGAGAGCTTTTCACCTTGTCATCTTATCAGTGATGATGACGCAAGGGCAGCATCACTTCTGATTAACTCCAAATTAGCCACTGTTAGGGCAGAGTTATACGTGGTATACAGAATTGAAATATGTATATTAATTAATAAATAATTTAAAACTCTAAGAGAGGTACAAAAGTCCTCAAATTCCTTTCCCTTGAGACGCCATAGCTCTTGTAAGGTGATCTGCGTAAGACATAACGTCCAAATTCGCTCTATTTGAAGAAATTGCCGTCTCAATTGTGTCTGAGCGAATAGTGAATGATACAGGTAAGGATTCCTCTAGATCCCCGGCGTGCTCAAAACCTGCACATAAAAGTAAAAAAAGTATCACATTTGTTTCAAAGGGTTAAAATTGAGAAAAATACCCTGAAATGTTAAGGTAACCACCATGGCAATATGCCAGTAAGGTAAAACTCCACTTGAAGACAAAATTTCAAAACCTGTACAGAAAAGTCAAAAACCTGTACACAAAAGTACAAAATTCAAGTAACTAAGCATGGGAAGGGTTGAATAAAATATTACTATCCCTGAAAAGCATGCTGACATAAAAAAAAAAAAATAAAAATAAAAAAAAACCCAAAACCTGCACACAAAAGTTCAAAATCAATGAATCCGGACGCCGCCGACACCGACATGAGGGCTATGCCATAGGCTCACACAACTATCGTTGGTGAGCCAAAAACTACCTATATATGAGGAGTGAGGATGTTGATAATGTAAACAACGTCAATGTAAACAAGACATCAGGCACACAAAAAGGCCCAAAATCAGAACCTACTGAAATGCTATCGAATGCAAAGCTAGATCTTCATGCAAAGAAAAAACGATACATTGGATAGAAGATGCAAGACTAAACGGCCTAACACCCCTAGGGTGAGGACGTAACCCTGGGGAAGAAACAGAATAATATTCTGTAATAAATGTTAAACTCCCAAGAAATTTAATAAAAAATTTCAATAAAAAATAGCCAAAAAGCTTAAGAGTTTAACAAGAAGGGTTCATGGAAGGATAGGGATGGAATACTTAAACAGTGGAATAATCATTTTTAAAAATGATGACGTCAGGCATATGTCCCGAAATTGGGAAACATAAAATAATTTTATAAATATTATAAAGTTACAGCCCAGAACGTCCAAAATCACCATTGAACACTTCCTTCATCTAATAACAGCCTTGTATCCACCAATTCTTGCATCGATTTGTGTCTGGCATCCTCAAACTTAGATGTGAGTCTTCCATGGAAGACGTGTGTCGCCTGCACTATATTTTAATATTTCAGACAGAATACTAAGTGGAAAAGGGGCATAACTCTGGAAAAAATACAGCGGATCAAAAAATAAAATAGGAGGTGCACAATGCCATTATGCTATAAAGAATCACTGAAAGTTTCATCAAAATCCATTCATAGGTTAAAGAGGAGTGGCGGATAAGAGAAAGTGTGACGCGGACGATGACGCGGATGACGCAAGACGACAAAAGTAATCCCTATATGTCGCTCCCCACTTCGTGGGGCAGGCGACACAAAAAGGAGATTTTAAAGCACAGATGTCATATCATTGTTGATGACTTTTAGGGCCAAACAAAGAATGATGTTGGCATCAATTCCGGTCACTTCCTGATGTCTGTACATGCGCGGAGAGTAAATGTATGGAGGGCCAGATAGGACTTTTAATTTTCGGTTTTGCAAGCAAATTTTGGGGAATGGGGGGGGGGGGGGGTTCAAAAATTGAGTTTGGCCCTTGATAACTTTGAGTTAGCACCAGCTTGTCTGGGCTATTGGTTTACAGTGTAAAAATATTGCACCAATTCTGCAACCACGCCCACTCCCACATATTCTATCACGTCCCTGACCAGCACTTCTTTTTCTGCTGCGTCCCCTCCCACTGGCCAGTCCTATTTCAGATGTTGAAGGACTCTCTCCATCAGCTGGTTTATTACTGGCAACATCATCTGAACATCCAGCACTTATAATAGTGTCATGTGTGTCAACTTGATTTGAGCCAGACTGTACCGCAGAATCCTGTTCCATGCCGCTATCATTAGAGTCATATTCGTCCGTGAAATCACAACGATTCTGGTGCAATTGGTGCTAAAACTGTAGCCAAGCAACTAAAGGGAAATAACACTAAATTCATTCAGGCATGGAAATTACTTCTGTGGACTGATAGAGATAGCACATGTGGACTGAGGTAAGAGTAAATGCATTACTATGCCATCAGCGCGGAGTGCGCCGATGGGTTTGTAGTGTCAGTTTACCGTCAGCGCATGACACAAAAGGGTTATTTTGAAAATTATGTGGGTCGATGTGGCTGATTCATTAGGTAAAACCGATATCTGACAAACTTCGTGGGCTCAGAACAGTTACTTTAAATGGCAGAGTGCAACATAAACTTTACTCATGAACAATTGTTGTGTTAAAATTTATTTGAGCATGCCACCAGTGGTGGATCATGGCCACAAAAGCAAATCAGTATTTAGGCTCAATGACCAACATGATGAGCCATTTAGTTGTGGGCTAAAGTGGGGGATGTCCTCCTCGTTGTTGGGGCAACTGTACCTCCCTGTGAAAATGTGGGCTACACGGACACACTAGTGGCCTCTTTTCATATAATACACAATGATTTTAAGTTAAGAATTTCCCAACTTTTATAAAGATGTATTTAAATTTGTAGAAAATGGAACATGGCCGATAACTAAATAAGCCAGCCTGCACAAAATTGTTGCACAAAACACCTTGAGTTCAGAATCCTGAGCCACTTGATTGGACAAATATAAAAGTGATAAAGGTGTAAACTCAACTTACTATCCAGAAACTTAAAATATCTAATTTTTAATTAACAAAAAAGGGAATAATTCTAGAACAGAGAATGCAAGCATGGCCAAAAGAGAACGTTTAGGGGCTTATCCTCTGGAAAAGACATTTGTTTTTCCAACAGACTATTTCCCCCCCCCCCCCCCCCCCCCCCCCCCAACCACATTTGCTCTGTATGATTCTGAGACCATTCTGGAACCCATTCTCACAGAATTTTGCACATGCATAGTGTGGCACAAAATCTGAAAATGTTCCAAAGTGGAATTTACGATTTAACCCTTCTTTTGCCAAAATTGGAAAAAACTGTCAAAATTAAGGTTTGTCGTCACTTCTCAAAATGCCTTTCAGAGATTTTTTTTTAAACACTCCTCACTCTTAGACCTGTCTACAACACTACAATTGATATACAAGAGATATTGGGCTGCATGTTTGTTAACCCTCCGCAGGCTGTTCAACATCAAAATTTTGTTAAAATGGGCTGTTTTGGGGCACCCAATGGGTACCTGAGAGATAAATATGACTGCCTTTGCTGGAAGTGGAATTCACCAAGGATCATTTTTGTAAGTAGTAAGGGTATTCAAAAAACCCAGCGTTAACACGTTTTGGGCTGGCTAAAGAGAGACACCCCCCTTAAAAGCTTAAAATTCATGTTTTCCATGGATTTCTCTAAACGCCTCCTGCAGTTTTTCAAGAAAAATTGAACATTGGCAGATCTTGGTGTGGCATTATATGTTGCATGGACAAAATATAGTGATAAAATGGGCTGTTTTGGGGCACCAATGACACCCAATGGATATGTCAGAGATAAGCATAATTTTGTTATCAGACACAGAATTCACAGAGGATCATTCTTGTAAGTAGTAAGTATTAAAAAAAAAAGCCTTAATCCATTTTCGGTTGGTTAAATATTGATAACCCTTAAAAGTTTAGAATTCACATTTTTCCAAGGTTTTCTCCAAACCCTTCATGCAGATTGTCAAGAAAATTGGCCATTAGTAGGCACATAGAACACATTGGAGCTCAGGGGATGAAATAGTAACACAGGTTCCCCTCGCAAATTTGGTTGGTGATAAATTGTGTTCTTTTTGTTGATAGTTGTCAAATGAATTGCTGAGTGTGCTTTTAATAATAGCTTTAGAGACGTGAAAGCGTGTAATAGACACAGAACAACACGCCTTTGTGAATGGGTTAATCGATATGGCACTTGTGTCATCGCAGAAGGATAAAACTCAAGGCTTGCAGCCTCTTGTTGTATCCTTCCACGCTGACACTATCAATTAACCCATTCACACACGCATGTCATTCTGCGTATATCTGGCCAACTTCATCAATTTCTGGCTCAAAATCCTCAGCAAACAACCATTTTTTGAATGTTCTAAGCATTACTGATTCGTTTTTCTCTTTATTAGAACTCGACATGGTGATAGCAAACAGAATCAATGAGAATGGCACTTAATGCTTTGAGACATTCGGTTTTGATTAACACACTCCACAAAATGAAAAAGTTCAACAGAGTGACAAACTGGTCAGTGGTATTTTTGAGGTTAGGCATCCGAGTTAGATCTGACATTAATTATTTATCTATTTATTTGGGTTTAACAACACTTTCAACAGCCAGGGCACTGATGTGCAGTATGCCTTAGTACACAGTGCCACCATGCCCCCATGTGGGCAATCAGGATGAAGTGCCTTGCCCAAGGACACAATGCAGTTACCCCTGGTGGGAATCGAACCATGGACGTTTCGGTTTGAAGTTCAATGTTGCAACAAAATATATTGTCAATTTCAAACTATGCTGACAATGTGAATTTAAGTGAGATATTAGACAGTCTTGTTTAACTCAGATATTAGACAGTTTTGCAAGCATGGGGTGCATGTCGACTGTACAGTTTTGAAATTCTTTGAAGCTGTGCATATTTGCCATTAATTAATGAAAACATTTGATTTCAAAATGTACAGTGCTATAATAAAATTTACGGAAGTTAAATTGGTTGATTTAACGGTCTGAAAGCTGCTTATAATATTTACTGGCTTGAAATTTTGATTTGATGGATTTTCGACTTTGAGAAACTGAAACGTGTGTACAAAATTGTGGCAAACAATAAATCGGTACTGTGTTTTAGCACTGATGGCAATGACACGGATATTATAAATTTAAAGTAATTTGTGTATTTTTATACTTACCAATGGCCCAGACTAGCTGGTGCTTAATTCAACGTTATTAGGGGCCAAACACAAATTTTGAACCCCCCAATCCCCAAAATTTGCTTGCAAAACCAAAAATTAAAAGTCCTATCTGGCCCTCCATACATTTACACCCCGCGCATGCGCAGACGCCAGGAAGTGACCGGAATTGGTGCCAACATCATTCTTTGTAGAAGAGAGTACTACATAATAAGTCAGCGGGGAGGAATGAGTGCCCACTCATGGGAGGGCCATCTCCGTCTGGGCCATTGGTAAGTATAAAAATATACAAATTACTTTAAATTTATAATATTTTTACACTGTAAACCAATGGCCCAGACTAGCTGAATCGTAAAAAAGCAGAGGGCCAAGGACATCAGAATTAGTAAATCAACATAGTTCCAATCCTGTAATCCAAGGTGAAAGGAAATTAAAATTATTAGGAATTACATGTATGTCTCTCCATACAGTAATAGAGAAGACGTATCATAAAAAAGGAGCCCAGTTCAAGTAATTCCATAAACTTAGCATGAAGACTATGCTAATTGGATGTAACGAGTTCACAATTTTTAAGGCTAGCCCAGACTAAGCCCCAAAAATTAGGATGGCATATTTGAGGATGAGAGAATATCCCCCACAAACATACGCCATATACAATAAAACTCCAGCTGTATGCAGGATATAATTACAGACAAAACAGCTTCACTCATAGTTACATACTTATCAAGGCGGAGGAGAGGTAAAAAATCTCTCCTCCCCTTTTCTTTTGAAGGAATCTTCAAAAAGAAAGAGGAGAGCGCTCTGGAATCAGTAAAAGCAGTACCAAAAAACAATATAAATATTCCTCGAACAGGCATTCAGGTATTAATTATTATTAATAAATGGTGCTTAACGCCACTTCAGAAGCTATGGCTATAGGGATGATCCCGGTAATTAATATCGCCTGCTATATAACGTACACCGGAGTTGACATACGCAAATAGGTCGAAAACCGGAGATATAATATATAAAATACACATCCAATAGAACCACAATGAATGATCTCTGGAGAGTAAACACACTTCCGAGGTAACCCACAGGCGACCTCATTCTGGCATACAATAAATTCCAGTAACAACACTCCTCGACGTGTACTATCCGATGTCTATGACACTATGAACGTGCGAATATACGAGAGTAAAACAAGGTGTATTCGATTGAGTACCGACATTAATAGAAAGCTGGATCTAGAAATAGAAGTAGGTATGATTAACAGGCTCAACACGGACCGGACACCCCCCTCCCCGAAATAATTCATAATTCTTAGGTCCATAACATACAATAATGTGTCTGCTTAATAAGTATTATGTGCGTGAGCATTGAAATCCTGCATGTAATCTTCTGAATACCAGTTAACTGGCTATGAAGTCTCAGAGGTACCCAAAGACTAGCAATTTATTTATGATGAATTATGCGCTTGTATATGACATATAGACGAACAATCACAGGAAACCAACCAACTAAAAAGTGAATGTGCCCATGAGGTCGCCATAGAACACAACCTACCCGCCAATCGAGAAGTCAAGAAATGCATGTAAGTATTTAAACTCATACGAGGCTTGTGGGAAGAAAACTACGTCTTGCCCGGTAATCGCCTCTAAACACATTGGCGGTGGGGTTAGGGGGGGGGGGGGGGGATTCGAAGTCATATCGAACCCTCCTCACCTGCATTACTTCAACCGTTCTAGTGTTAGTCATAAAATAATATAGGAACCGCAATGGTTCCCTCATGTCTAACCGACTCCATTATGCCACTATGGGCGGACAAGGACATGAAGATCAAAAACTTCCCCTGATAAAGAAGGTCCTTTCGTGAAGGAATCTTCCGGGGAACGTCCCATAACAGACACCTGAGAAGACTGATCCAAGGTTTCTGTGACGACAGAGGTGATACTAGTAGGATTCACAGCGAGACTGTTTCATCTTAAACATAATCTACTGAATTGGATGATACGCATATCCTATCATTCATCCCCATGAGATTGACAGAGCGTCTACTGCGTACACTCGATGGTCTGGGCATGGCAACACGAACGACGGCAACTGATTGTTCCGGTTCGTCGCAAACAGATCTATCATGGGGTGATCCCTCTGGTAGCAAATCTGCCCAAATACTCGCTTGTTGAGCATCCACTCCAATTGCAACAGGCTACCTTCTCGAGAGAGCAAATCTGCTGGTACGTTCAGACGACCTGGTATATGACGGATAGAAAGTGGAAGATGATGATTCATGACGTATAGGAAAATCTTCTCCGTTAGTTGGCATAACGGAAATGAATGGGTGCCACCCTGGTTCCCGAGGTACACTACTACTGTCGAGTTGTCCGACCAAATTTGAACATGGACATCCATTATTATGTGAGTCCAACGTTGTAGTGTTAGCCATATTGACATCATCTCTTGCTGGAACTGAGGGTCCCAAAGACCCTGACACTTCAAGTCTGCAGGACTTAGGGTCACGCCCCAACCTGTCTGACTAGCATCTGTGATAATCATGAAAGCCTGATCCGGCAGTTGCAGTGGAACTCCCTGAGTTAACAACTGAATATCTGCCCAAATCTGAACCCTTGTTTTAATAGGTACATTAAAACAATACTGGTTCAAGCGAAAGCGTCTTCACACTCCAGTTCTGAGTAAAGAATATCTGTAGGGGATGTGCGCGCAGACGGCCCAATGGAATGCAATCCACAGCCACTCCGCACAGCTCCAACAGTCGCATGAATTCCCTCACTATTAATGCGTCAGAGTGTAGACAAAAGCGAGCATAACGACTGACTAATTTCGCTCTGGGTAAAGGCAGACGAACCAGATTGTTGTGAGTCTCAAAGCTCATTCCCAAGTGAATAGACAACTTGTACGGAGGTAGATCCGACTTTTTCTCGTTTACGATGAAACTGAGACGTCGGAGTAATAGAAGCAGTCTCTGAACATCGTTCAGAAGAATAATTCTGTGGCTGTATCCCTGTAGAAGGTCGTCCAAGTAAGCCGACGTTACCGCAGATGAATGAGCTAAAAAATTATGACATTAACGAGTTCATTATTCGAGTGAACGCCCAGGGGGGCAGATTCAGACCAAAGCATATTGCTCTGAACTGATATACCTTCCCTTGTACGATGAACCGCAGGTACTTTTAGAATGCCGGATGTACCAGGACATGAAAGTACGCATCCTTAGATCTATGCTTGCCACATAATCGATCACTCGAATGCTCACTTTTACCGACCGAATGGACTCCATAAATTTTTGGAGCCATGATAAGCTTGTTATCCAGCTCAAGTCTATTACTGGTCAGAACAAGCCATCTGACTTCGGTACGAGGAACAGGTGACGGTAAAAATCTTGAGAATCATGACTCTCGACGAACTGTATTTCTTCCTTTGATAAGAGAGCTTATACCTCCGGTAGGAGAAACTCTATTATGCAAGAATTTGATGGAAGATTTGTCCAACACAGACAACTTGTTAGTGGGGATTTTGCCTGAACTGATAGCCGTAAGCCATCTGAGACTACACTTCTCACCCACCGATCTTCACTGACTGTTATCCAGTTTTTTGAGGAGCTTGATAACCTTCCGCCAACTGGCCAGCATTAGAGATCTAAACCATCACCTGTATGACCTGAGAGGTTTACGGGAGGAGGAACCACATCCTCCCCACGAAAAACCTCGTCTCGTTGGCCTTGGGGGCGTCTGACCTATAGTCCCGATCAGACCACCGCCCCTTTCCCGAGTCGCTATACTGACATCCTCCAGAGTAATTATAAGAGGGTTTCTTGTATCCATGTGAGGAGTTTCCTTTTGACAATTTTTGTCTGGAATGCCCTCCTTTACTTGTCTGCTGAAGCGGGTTGTTGATACGCCGACTTCAAAAGCAGAGCACTAGACGCTTTCTTAGTAGCCTGTTCATAGACTAATGAAAGCTAGTCATTGAAAATAAAATGTTTGGAAACTGGAGCAACTCAGAGAGAGCTTCTCACCTTGTCATCTTGTCAGTGATGATGACGCAAGGGCAGCATCACATCTGATTAACTCCAGATTAGCCACTGTTAGGGTGGAGTTAAACGTGGTATACATAATTGCCCTGGAAAGAACTCTAAGAGAGGTACGAACGTAAGGTGATCTGCGTAAGATATAACATCCAAATTCGCTATTTTAAGAAATTACCATCTCAATTGTGTTTGAGCGAATAGTGAAAGATATAGGTAAGGATACCTCTAGATCCCGGGCCTGCTCATCCAAACGCAGAACTATCTGAACATCTTCCCCGACCGTTTTTAAATGAAAGTGGTCCAAAAACGTTATGTGTACGGAAGATGAAGATTAGAAACCGCCTTTTTCCTCGCACTCAAGAGGATAAATACGGAGTTGTCTATATGGCCAAAGGCCTGCGACGCCTGCATAAACTGAACTGAAAAAGAAAGGACTTCCTCCTTTGTATGGATAAAGTCTGCGTCCAATGACGCCAGCGGCTTCTCTCTTGTCGTCGCAGCATTCTGATTTGGTGGAACAAAATCAGGGTAATACTGATGGATGAAAGCCATCGCAACCATGTACTGTTCCAAAACGGAAGAGCAATCCTCTTCCTTATCTCTTTCACCATCCGAGAGAATCAGTTGTGAATCTTGGTCCATTGCATCTATGTGAACAAACAACTGGACCGACCCAGCACCGTCGACAGCTCAGATTCAGAGTCTGAGGGAGGCTGCATCTGCACTCGCTGGGATGCTGTGATCAGCTGTGCAATCTGCGACAGCAAGTCCATCATCAAGGCCTCAGGAGCAGCGGTCTTCCGTTCCTTAGCCGCATGCTGCTCCTGGGACAGTGTGTCAGAAACAGATCCTTTCTCCAAACGTCCCGATGATTGAGGCCTCGTTCCCTAGCTACCAGATGTGAAGAGTGGTTCCTTCTTCGTGCTACAGGCTGGATATCCGAAGTCGGGTAGCTAGGATGCGGTCGTGTGTGCTTAAATAACATAGCGGCGGGGGAAGCCGTGACTGAAGCCGACCCCGGCTGCAGACTAGACGGAGCATCCCGAGTGGCGGGCAGATATATGCTCCGTCTCGTGCAAGTTTCCAACCAGAAAACTTCATTTCGGCCTTGTAAAACGTAGCGGAGGAAGCCTTGACTAAAGCCAACGCCAGCTGCAAACTAAACAGAGCGTCCCGAGTGGAGGGCGGACATATGCTCCAGCTTGTGCAAGTTTCTCAAAACAACATCTGACCACAGACTTTGCTAGATTAGAGAGTGGGGCCTCTCCTGCTCGCGGTCTATCAGACCTTGCCAAGTACAAGAACTTGCGGACTTCCTCCCTATTTCCGTCGTCGCTGGGTGAGCTATCTATATTATAGTGCTCGCTCTACCCACATCCACTTCCTATGTCTGCAACGGACTTACCCGGCGTCAAGGTTCCCACGGACGGAGTACCGCTTCACCAGTCGAGCTAGCTGCTTGCAAGAGATTAAAACCCTTAACAAAAGGACCTAACTCTTGCAACAATGAGCACTGCAGCTAGCTCTATATGCTCCACGGAGCGCGACGACGGTAGCACACTTGGATGGGTGTCAGAATATCATCACTATGTTCATGTTCCTCTGAAATAGAAACTGACAGAATGAATTAAAACACGGTGAGAGGCCTGATCCTCAGAACCTCACCGCCAACAATGCACCACGACACCCGACTCCAACATCAGTCATCCCAGTGAACACAAGAATGACAAGAGTCTGCAGGAGTGAATCAACTAAAGTCAATATCAGTCCTCCAAACTCCACAACAATATATAAATATAACTGAGATACTTGAATAAAAGCAATCATAATTAAATTCAAAATATTTTTTGTAAACAAAAAATTTTGGAAAAACACCTAAGTTCCCAAAGGGAACATTAAGAGCCCAAGGGCATCCCGATAGAGCCTAAGTGTGGACAAAATCCAAATTTTTTGAGCTACACTACCGGAATAACTAGAGGTACTGTGAGCAAGCTCACAAAGTGATACCCTCCCCACGCCTGAAATGTATAAGTTAGATTATCTCCCCTTGGAAATGTCAGAATGGAATTATATTGCTTCATGCACATCTGCATATGGAGTTCTTCCATTGTGTAAAGTTTCATGAAAATTCTTCAAACGGTTTAGGAGGAGTTGCGCTTACAAGGATGGACAGACGGACGGACAGACAGATGGACGGACAGAGTGATTCCTATATACCCCCCAAACTTTCTTTGTAGGGGGTATAATAATCCATGTATCCTACAGTATACTACAGTAATAGAAAATAAAAAACAAGACCAATACCGGGTCTAGACCTGCGTCGCTGCATGCAATTGAAACAGGAAGTGGCTGCACGGCAGATCTGAAAATTGCATACATGATACAACTGATCATTATCAGGCTCCAGATGAAATATAAAATCAATCCCTTGCATAGAAGCCGAGAAAAGTTTGACGAAAAATTTCAATGTTCAGTGGGTACAGTAAAACTTCAAAGTATCGGCAAACATGAAGTGGCTGCACGGCAGATCTGAAAATTGCTTACACGATACAATTCATCATTATGAAGCAGCAGACCAAATATAAAAGCAATCCCTTGCATAGAACCCGAGAAAACCTTGACGGAAAATTTCTATGTTCAGTGGGAACAGTAAAATTTCAAAGTATCGGCAAACAGGAAGTGGCTGCCCGGCAGATCTGAAAATTGCTTACACGATACAACTCATCATTATGAAGCAGCAGACCAAATATAAAATCAATCCCTTGCATAGGAGCCAAGAAAACCTTGACGGAAAATTTCCATGTTCAGTGGGTACAGTAAAATTTCAAAGTATCGGCAAACAGGAAGTGGCTGCACGGCAGATCTGAAAATTGCTTACACGATACAACTCATTATTATGAAGCAGCAGACCAAATATAAAATCAATCCCTTGCATAGATGCCGAGAAAACCTTGACGGAAAATTTCAATGTTCTGTGAGTACAGTAAAATTTCAAAGTATCGGCAAACAGGAAGTGGCTACATGGCAGATCTGAAAATTGCTTACACGATACAACTCATCATTCTGAAGCAGCAGACCAAATATAAAATCATTCCCTTTCATAGAAGCCAAGAAAACTTTGACGGAAAAAGTATTTTGGACAGACTGATGGATGGACGGACTGATGGACGGAGTCGAGCGGTTACTAGACCTGCTTTGCCGCTGGCGACGCAGGTAACAACCTATATATGAGGATGTTGACAATGTAAACAAGACATCAGGCACACAAAAAGGCCCAAAGTCAGAACCAATTGAAATGCTATCAGATGCAAAGCTAGATCTTCATACGAAGAAAAAACGATACATAGAATGACCTAACACCCCTAGGGTGAGGACGTAACCCTGGGGATGAAACAGAATAATATTCTGTAATATATGTTAAACTCCCAGAAAATTTAATAAAAAAATTCAATAAAAAATAGCCCAAAAGCTTAAGAGTTTAACAGGAAGGGTTCATGGAAGGATAGGGAAGGAATACTTAACAAAAAAAAATTATCAAAAATGATGTCAGGCATATGTCCCGAATTTGGGAAACATAAAATAATTTTATAAATAATATAAAGTTACAGCCCTGAACGTACAAAACCACTGTTAAACACTTCCTTCATCCAATAACAGCCTTGTATCCACAAATTCTTGCACTGATTTGTGTCTGGCATCCTCCAAAAAGGAGATTTTAAAGCACAGATGTCATTTCATTGTTGATGACTTTAGGGTTAAACAAAGAATGATGTTGGTGCCAATTCTGGTCACTTCCTGATGTCTGTGCATGAACAGAGAGTAAATGTATGGAAGGCCAGATAGAACTTTAAGTTTTTGGTTTTGCAAGCAAATTTTGGGGATCGGGGAGTTCAAAATTTGTGTTTGGCCCTTAATAACTTTGAGTTAAGCACCAGCTAGTCTGGGATATTGGTTTACAGTGTAAAAATATGTAATGATCATTACTGTGAAATATCCTGGTCTGCAAATCAATAAGGGAGAAAATGCGACAATAAGAACACACACAAACATTAGATGAACTTCCATTTGTTACCTTAATTTGTGTTTTTTTTTACGCATTAGACTTGGCAACTGATCCCCTACAATGCATAAGAATGATCAAAGGGACGTCAGGCTGAAGCCAACACAGATACTTACAGACAGGGCCTTTGTGGTGAATGGTGTTGTACAAACTATTGCAGATTTTATCCAGCTAAATGAAGTGTTATTTACTACGTGTTCTTAACCCTTTACCTAACCTGAAAAGCAGACGACACTTGCAAAAATAATTCTTGAATAACTAATTTTTTTCATTTTTTGTCTCAAAAACATAGGTTATGGCCCCTCGTTGGAACGAGCTCGATGAGCTCATTCCAACGGGGGTCATAATCTATGTTTTTGAGACAAAAAATGAAAAAAATAATGAAAATTAATTGGCGATTTTTGAGAATAGCGATGGCCGGTTTTGACTATTACGTTAGGTAAAGGGTTAACACACAGAAAACTGAACCAATACCAAGGTTTTTTCCTGAAACCGAACCAAAACCAAATTCGAAAAAACAAAACCTCCCAGCACTAGTAAATGGTTTCGTGTATGGAAATTATATTCAAGAAACAGGATTATTCAATTAAGAGATACCCAAATAAGTGGGCTGTACTATCTTGTGTTTTACTCATTGAGTCTGCATGTTGGATGTTGGGGAGTCTGACAGTTGCTCGCCATTTCTCTCTAGGTACTCTGACTTCCTCTACCCGTAAAACTATCCGACATGAGGTAATCCTGGCTGTTTAAAGTGTCATTAAACCTCAATAAATAAATAAATAAATAAATAAATAAATAAATAAATAAATAAATAAATAAATGACTTGCCTCTTGTCAGTTGCCCGTCGCTGCTAAGTGGTTGTTAAACCCCCATAAAGACAATGGAGACTCATAGTATGTGTATCAGCAGAATGCACCCAAAACCTTAAATGATTGGTATACATTCATTCAGCACAATGTCTCATCTGGAGATTCCGAAATATGCTCCTCTCAAGGAGGATAATCAAGAAATTAAGTCAAACTTCTTATCAACAAGAGGCCCCAGGGCGCTCGCCTGACATGGTAGTCTAAATATCAAACCAGGGACTTCATTTGAATAAGCTGTATATGCCCCTCCTAAGAAAAGCATATACCAACTAGATGAAGCAGTGGATTTTTCCTTCTATTTTCAGTTCCTGCACTTTTACACCCCAAAATTGAGATAAACGCATAAAAAACAGATTTTTTTTTATTTTTGTTTGGAAATTTGCGAAGTCCCAAACAAAATATTTTCAACCTAAAATTTTGTTTTCTTCTTAAAATTGACCAAAACACATAAAACCCAAAAAACTAATTTCCGGATTTTGGACCAAAATCCCACCCAGACCTCAAATGTTCAGGGTAAAGAAAAAAATAAATAATTTTGTCTTAAAATTGACCGAAACGCATAAAAAAAACAAAAAACTAATTTCTGGATTTTGGTCCAAAATTTTCAGTGTAAAAAAAAATTGTTTTTGTAGTAAAATTGACCAAAACAAATAAAAAACAAACGAAAAATTTCCGGATTTTGGTCAAAAATTTTCAGTTCCACCCGGCCCCCAAATTTTCAGTGTAAAAAAAAAAATTTTTTTTGTCTTAAAATTGACCGAAAGGCATAAAAAAACAAAAAACTAATTTCTGGATTTTGTTCCAAAATTTTTGAAGTCCCATCTGGACCCCAAATTTTCAGTGTAAAAAAAAAAAAAATTTTTTGTCTTAAAATTGACCGAAACGCGCATAAAAACAAATAAAAAAAATTACGGATTTTGGTCCAAAATTTTCGAAGTCCCACCACGGACCCCAAATTTTCAGTGTAAAAAAAAAATTGTTTTTTGTCGTAAAATTGACCAAAACAAATAAAAAACAAACAAAAAATTTCTGGGTTTTGGTCAAAAAGTTTCGAAGTCCAACCCAGACCCCAAATTTTCAGTGTAAAAAAAAAAAATTTTGTCTTAAAATTGATCGAAACGCATAAAAAGCCAAAAAACTAATATTTTTATACTGTACCAATGACCCAGACTTAGCTGGTGCTAACTCTAAAAAATCCAGGGCCAAACACAAATTTTGCCCCCCAATCCCCAAAATTTGCATCCAAAACCAAAAGAAATCATGTCCTATAGGACCTCCATACTTTGCCCCTACTGCGCATGCGCAGTGTCAAGAACATTCTGAAATTGGCGCCAATTATCATTCTCTGTTTGGCCCTTCATCAGTCAACATCTCACTGATCTTTGTGCTTGTAAATCTCAGTTTAAAGGATGCCAGACACGTAATTATTGGAGAAATGGTGATTCTAAGGAGGATATAGAAGGAGGAGAGGAAAAAGGAGTGACAAAAAATAATCAGGGCTGTACTTAAAATTTTTTATGAAATTATGTTAAGTTGCCTATTTTCGAGGCATGGGCCTCTTGTTGTCATTCTTGCTAAAAAGTTGCACTGCTTATTCAGTGTTTCCTCTCCCCTGGTCTTCCAAGACCCCCTTGCAATTCTCCCATGCTTTTGGCATATTTTTGAGAAAGATCATTTCTAAATTCTCTTGGGAGAGTTGCTTGGTTACAGAATGTTTTCTGTTATTTTCCCCATAGTTACGTTTTCACCCATGGGTGTATAAACGTTGTGTTCTGCATCTTCCATCTGATGTTCTGCAGATTCTCCCCTGGGAGTCTCTGTCTTGCATCAGATAGAGTGTAATTTTGATGACTGATTTCGGGCCAGTTTTGTCAGTGCCTGGAGTCATGTTTTCTGGTGTTTTACACTGTTTGTTTACATTGGCAACAGTCTCTTTTGAGGGGGGCTGTTTGCCTTTGGTGTAGTTTATCTCACTATAAGATACTTTTTTATTATCCGTAAGTGCTGCATTAATTATTTAATATAAATTTAAAATTTTTGACCACACTTAGCCATCGGATCCATCGGGGCTCAACGTTACTTTTCAGAAACTTGGGCTTCGCTGAAAAAATATTTTTCAAAAATTATTTTGATTTGCAATTGTTTTTTCATTATTAATGGATCATGTTATTATGTATCTTTGTGTCAGGGGTTTGTGCGAGTAACTAGGACTTGTTGACTTTTCACAATGAAAGGATATTGTTCAAATTGTAATAGGAAGAAATCTTCCTCTGACTTTCATGATCATTGCATTAATTGTAGTCAGTGTTCTCGCACTAATCCCTGTTCTATATGTCAATATTGGGATGACAAACATTGGAAACGTGTGTCACGATATGTTGTTAGTGGAGAAAGGGCTATGCCGGCTCTTTCTCCGCAAGGTCACTCTACTCTCTCAGTTTCTATTTCAGAGGAACAAGAACAGGGTGATGTTTCCATGTTATCTTCCGCAAGTGCGCTTCCGTCGTCACAAATGAATACAGAGCTAGCGGCAAAAGTGCTCATGGAGATTAAACAAATGTCGTCCGCTAGCTCGCCCGGTGTAGCGTCCATTCACCGATTGGTTCGGCAGCCGGGTTCGTCCGATGCGGTCCAGAAGGAAATGTTGGGTGATGCGAGCACTATAAACATTCAACGTGCACACCCAGTGACGGCGGATAGTAGGCGAGATCAGAGGAAGCCTTTGAGTCCGGTTCCTAGCTCGTCCAGGTCCAGCCGGGCCGCGAGCGAGAGAGGCTCCTCTCTCGTACAACAACATCTGGGACCAGATGTTGTGGTACAAAATGTGTTGCAAGCGGAGCATACGTCCGTCGCTCGGGACGCTCTGTTGTATAGGCAATCCGCGGAGACTGCTCAGGCTTCTTCCTCTCGTCAGCGCACACGACTGCACCTTGGCTACGTGACCGCCGATATTTTACCAGCTTCGCCGATCAGGGATTCTTCGGCGACCAGGTCACACCATCCGGTAGGCAGGGACACAAGGCCGAAGGACTCCGGACGTTCGCATAGGAAGAGTATGTGGGAGTCATCAGATGCGGAGCTGCCCTCGGCGAAGCAGTGAAAGACTGCGCCTCCGCAGGTCTCGATGTCGGACGTACTTGTGCAGATAGCACAACTTATTGCAGCATCCCAGCAACTGACAGAAACGGTGTCGGATCGGGAATTATCCGACGGCGCTGGGTCGGTACGCTCCGCCGAAGAATCGGGGGCGGACGATCGGGAGTATCATGAGGTCCGACCGGACGGTGAAAGGGATACGGATGACTTGGAGCTATCCCTTTCGGAACAACATAAAGCTGCCGAGGACTTCATCCGGCACTTTCTCCCTCAAGTTGTTCCGCCGGGCCAGACTGCTGCGGTTCCGGACAAGAGAATTATAGCGTCATTGGACTCTGATTTCTTTGAGCGGTTCAGGGACATCGCTCCCGAGTTTCCGTCTCAGTCCAATAATGTTGCAAGAACATTTGAATTATTGAATGACGCTATATTCAAACTTGCTTCCAAAACGGGGAAAGCAGGTTTCTTGTCCGCCAATACTCTCAACCTGCCTTTCATTAATGCAAGGAATAAATTCGACACGGCAGGACAGGGTATCCCGAGAGTTCCTCTGCGTATGGACGATGAGGCGGAAGACTTAGAGTTATCATTACCGTCGTCGGTGTCTATTCCAACCGCGGTGTTGGAAACAACTATTTCGTCTAACAGAGCCAGTTTAGATGCCTTATCTTACGCAGATCACCTTACTAAGGCGTTATCACTGCGCCTTCAAGGGAAAGAATTTCAGGATATACAATCCTCTTTAAGACTTCTTTCAAGGGCAGTAGCTTATTCCACGTGTAACTCCGCCCTTTCAGTGGCAAACCTGGAGTTGGTTAGACGTGACGCAGCCCTAGCTACATCCACACTCGTGGATACTAAGGTGAAGAACTCTCTCAGAGTCGCTTCGGTCTCTGGAGAACTTCTCTTTTACGGCAAGCTTTCTGCAATTTACGATAAAATTACAAAGAAAGCTTCGGATTCTCTGCTGTTCAAATCTGCTTCTAAGAAGTCGGACACGGCAGATAAGAGTAAGACAGGCACTTCTGGGTCTAATGCGCCCAAGAGAGGTTCCTATAGAGGTTCCGGTGCGTCCTCTTGGTCTTATTCAAGAGACCGTCAAGGTAGCGACTCTCGTTCGGGACGTCCTTCGGTCCGGGACAACCGGTCGGACGCCCCGAGGTCGACGGGATGAGGTGCGGGTCGTGGAGGACGTGGTTTCTCCTACCGCAGGTCCAGGAGGTGATGGCTTCAACCTCTATCGCGTACCGGTTGGCGGAAGGTTGTCGAGTTTTTCACAAGAGTGGGCGTCGATTACGGACGACCCTTGGGTCAGAGGGGTGACTTCGGAAGGTCTAAAGATATCCTTCAAACGAAAGCCTCCATTAACTCGAAGTCCAAAATGGACTCAACTTCCGTCAAATCCGCAGAAAAGAGACGCTCTATTATCAGAGGTGCAGTCTCTTTTAATGAAGAACGCGGTAGAGGTCGTAGAAAACCAGGAGACTCTGGGATTCTACAGCCATCTGTTTCTGGTTCCGAAACCAGACGGCTCGTTCCGTCCAGTCATAGATTTGAGCTGGATAAACAAGCTGATCGTCGCTCCGAAGTTTTACATGGAGACGATTCGGTCGGTCAGAGCGAGTATTCGGGTGAACGATTATGCAACGAGCATAGATCTCAAAGATGCGTACTTTCACGTCATGGTACATCCGACATTCAGAAAGTATCTACGCTTCGCAGTCCTAGGAGTGGTGTATCAATTCCGGGCGATGTGCTTCGGATTGAATCTAGCACCCTGGGCTTTCACTCGGATAATGAACTCGGTAAAATGATGTATTTCCGAGCTCATTCGTCTGCGGTAACGTCGGCCTACCTGGACGACATTCTTCAGAGGTACGGCAACGAGTTAACGCTTCAGAACGATGTTCAGAATCTACTTCTATTGCTCCGACGTCTCGGTTTTATAGTAAACGAGGAGAAGTCGGATCTGGTGCCATCCAAGTCATTCACACATCTGGGAATGAGCTTCGAGACGCACAACAATCTCGTTCGTCTGCCGTTAACCAGAGCGAAATTAGTCAGTTGTTACGCTCGCTATTGTCTGCATGCAGACAAAGTCACAGCGAGAGAATTTATGAGACTGATAGGTCTGTGCGGAGCCGCTGCGGATCTCATTCCGATGGGGCGGTTACGCACGCGTCCTCCCCAAATTTTCTTGACTCAGAATTGGAGTGTGAAAATTCATTCGCTCGACATAGACGTTTTCTTGTCAGATCAAGTGAAACGAGAGATTCAGACTTGGGCAAACATTCAGTGGTTAACTCAGGGAGTTCCGCTGCAGTTGCCGGATCCGAGTTTTACCATTATGACGGATGCCAGTCAAACAGGTTGGGGTGCATCATTGATCCCAACGGATTCGAGATGCCAGGGTCTTTGGGATCCGCAATTCCTGGGCAAGCACATAAACGTCAAGGAAATGATGTCAATTTGGCTTGCGTTACGTCATTGGATGGACATTATTCACAAGGCTCATGTCCAAATCCTATCCGACAATACGACAGTAGTGGCGTATATACGGAATCAGGGAGGCACTCATTCAGTTCCGTTGTTCAATCTAACGGAAAGAATCCTTCTGTTTGCTCTAGAACATCAGGTTCTTCTTTCGGTCCGTCACATACCGGGTCGTCTGAATGTACTAGCAGACTCCCTTTCACGAAAGGGTCGCTTGTTGCCATCGGAGTGGACTCTCAACAAACAAGTATTCAATCAGATTTGCTACCAATGGGAACGGCCAATGATAGACTTATTTGCGACACATCTCAACATCAGTTGCAGACGTATGTGTCTCCGTGTCCGGATCCAAGAGCATTTGCAGTAGACGCTCTGTCGATCCCTTGGGACGGAATGATAGGATATGCGTATCCTCCAGCGCCGTTAATTCAGCAAGTATTGCTAAAGATAAAACAATCTCAATGCAAGATTCTGTTGGTAGCATCTCTGTCTCCACAGAGACCGTGGATAAATCTACTCAGGTGTCTGTTGTGGGACCTACCGCGAAAGCTTCCTCCACGGGAGGATCTTCTTTCGCAGAGGAAATTGCGTCAACTCCATCACAACCCGCAAGGTCTCTACCTTCACGTTTTTCCATTGTGCGGTCCTTCTTGCATGGCAAGCACTTTACAGGACGAGCAGTGGACGTGATTTCTAACTGTAGGAGGACCTCCTCTTCGCTAAACTATGCGGCTAAGTGGAAGGTTTTTCGTCGTTGGTGTAGGGATCATTCTGTGGATATTTTTGATCCCTCTATACCAGACATTGCAAACTTTCTAGTATACTTGTTTGACGAAATCAAACTGCAGCCTGTTACTATTAAGGGTTATAGGTCTATGTTATCTGATACCTATGCACATCATGATAGTTTACAAATTGGATATAATGTCTCTTTATCTAAGTTGGTTAGAAACTTCTCGATAGATAGACCCAGAACTCTTAGGTTAATTCCTAAATGGAATTTAGCTTGGGTTCTCTTAAACTGAAGGAAAAGCCATTTGAACCTCTTGGGACAGTAGATTTCAAATTCTTATCTTATAAGACAGCTTTTCTCTTAGCTTTCTCTTCTGCTAGAAGAGTCAGTGAGCTTCATGCACTGTCGGTGGATGATTCTCACTATCGTAGTGTCGGGAACACTATCACCTTCACTACTAATGTGAGTTTTTTAGCTAAGAATCAGGCTCCTAATAAATATCCGGAACCTATTGTTATTAAGGCTCTTCCGTCTTCAGACGGGCGTAGGCCTTTACTCTGTCCTGTTAGAGCGTTACGTGTCTATAAACAGAGATCTCAGTTTATCAGAAAGGGACGAAAACGTTTCTTTCTGTCTCTGATGCCTAATAGAAGGGACATTTCGGTCCATTCTATTGCTAGATGGATTCAATTAACTATCCGTACTGCTTATGAGAGTTTATCTTCTTCTCAGCTGTCTGTGCTTAAGATTTCGGCTCATGAAGTAAGAGCTCTTGCTACTTCTTGGGCTTACGCTAATAGTATTGCTATTACAGATTTAATGAAGGCTGCTTATTGGTCTCAGCCATCCACATTCACGAATTTTTATCTCAGAAATATTGAGTCCATTTCTGGAGACCTGCATTGTTTAGGTCCGTTATCTGTTACTCAGAATGTCGTCCACTAAACAGCTGCAACTATAGTTATGCAGGCTTTCTGCTCTGGCAGTGACTCCGTCCAGCTGCCCTCTTCGCTCTGGGCTATTTGACCCAGGGCAAGGGGAAGGGGGGGGGGGGAGGGTGTTCCCTTAGGTCACCTGCTTTATAGTGAAAAGCAAGGGAATGCCTCCTCCGAAGTCAGTATTTCTGAGTCGTTTCCAGGATGGTTTTAAAGTGTAATATTAATGTTAAAAATTCATTCATGTCATATTTTTAAAGTGTAGCTCGGTGTGAAGCATTTGTATATGTCAAGTGTCAAACGGGCGTTAATATACAATCCTCGGACACTTTTAAAGAATATAAAGAGTCTCAATTCTCTGGACTAACTTTATTTATTGGCTTACTTTAAAAATAATTAGTATAAAGGGTTTTACTGGATGTTAATAGAGAACATGAATGTTATTGTGCTCAATTATGAAGGGTATTGTATCTTTCTAATTTAACATAAAATAAGAAAGATACATGTAAAGCCTAATACTCCTTTTCTCCTTGAGGGGTTGCCTCTATATTATATAGTTGAGCTTATTGGATTTTCCTCTATGTCCTAGGCCCTCCAGCCTTTTTACTATTCAGCTAAGTCTGGGTCATTGGTACAGTATAAAAATGTTAAAAAATTTATAGTAATTTATATATTTTTTATACTTACCAATGACCCAGAAGGGGATGGCCCTCCCAGGAGTTGGGAACTCTTACCTCCCTGCTGAGTACATAGCGCTGACCAGGCACTGCCAGTAAGAATGATAATTGGCGCCAATTTCGGAACGTCCTTGACACTGTGCATGCGCAGTAGGGGCGAAGTATGGAGGTCCTATAGGACATGATTTCTTTTGGTTTTGGATGCAAATTTTGGGGATTGGGGGGCAAAATTTGTGTTTGGCCCTGGATTTTTTAGAGTTAGCACCAGCTAAGTCTGGGTCATTGGTAAGTATAAAAAATATATAAGTTACTATAAATTTTTTAACTTCCGGATTTTGGTCCAAAATTTTCTGAGTCAAACCCGGACCTCAAATTTTCAGTGTAAAAAAAATTTTTTTTTTTGTCTCAAAACTGACCGAAACACATAAAAAACAAATAAAAAAAATTCTGGTCCAAAATTTCCTAATTCCCACCTGGACCTCAAATTTTCAGTGGAAAAAAAAAAATTTTGTTTGTCTTAAAATTGACCGAAACACATAAAAAACCCCAAAACTATTCTGGATTTTGGTCCAAAAGTTTCCAAGTCCCACCCAGACCTCAAATTTTAAGTGTAAAAAAAAATAAAAAAATGTTGTCTTAAAATTGACCGAAAAGCATAAAAAACAAAACAAAAAAATTTCCGGTTTTCGGTCCAAAATTTCCAAGTCCTCAACGGGACCCAAAATTTTCAGCCTAAATATGAACCCAGGGACTTAGCTTGAACAAACTTGAATCTCATCACCCCCCCCACCCCCCCCTCCCCTCTAAGGAAGCTGCATACCAAATATCAAAAGATTCTTATTGGTAGATCTGAAAAAGATTTTTAAAAAATATTTCTCATACTGCACTAATTTAAACATTTGGGCTCCCATAGAGAGCCCAAATATGGACCCAGGGAATTGATTTCAATAAACACGTGAAACAATCTTCCAAAGATGTTATATGTGAAATTTGAAAGCTTTTGGAGCAGTGGCTTGGGAGAAAGGTAGTCTTATATATTTTTACCATTATCCACAGTGTTAAAAAAATGCTGACTCAGCACTTTTTCAAAGTCCCAGAAAAGTACCCCATGATAAAACCGATAGCAATTTTTTTTTATCATTTCATTCTGTTAGGCCTAAGAAAGCTTCACACCATATAAGAATTCTCAGTGCCATGTAGTTTTGGAAATATGGATGTTTTCATTTTTTTCTATTTTTAGCTCCTGCGGTTCCCAAGGGGCGACGGGAAAAAAAATTAAGTACTTATGACCCAATAAGCCCTCATATCAAATTTGGTCCAAATCTGCCTCTCGGTTTGGAAAATAGAAATTTTGGGAGGGGCAAATATTCTTGCCCCTCCCATTATGACGCCAAATATAGCCCCACAAACTTCTCTTGAACAAATCTGAGTCTACACCTCAAAAGGAAGCTGCACACCAAATATCAAGTATCTGCTACTGCTAATTCATGAGAAGAAGATTTTTTAAGATTTCAGCACACTTTTTGGGTGTGGCCGTACCAATGGGCGAGGCAACTTGATTTGAACAAAATCAAATTGCGATGTCATAACAAACTATTATCTCAAATATCAATTAAATTGGTTCAGCGGTTTGGGAGGAGATGATGCAAACACCATGTTCACGGACGACGACAGATGATGGACGGTGAGTGATCACTATAGCTCTCCTGACTGAAAGTCAGGTGAGCTAATAAACTGCACCTGTATAGTCCTGTGATCACAAAAGCAGAGTATTTCAACTGGATCATAAATCTTTTACTACTGTATTTTCCAGAACTGTATTTTTCTACCTGCATGCAAAAACCACTGAAATCAATCATCAGTATTTTGAAAGACGTTATAATTTACCGATAAGTAAATTGCCACATCTTTTAAAATGCAAATGATTCATTTCAGTCATTTATCGTCATTGGTAGAAAGTATAATTCTAGAAAATACAATTGTAAAAGTTTTATAGTACTGGATCCAGGTTGAAAATTCTCTGTGTGCTTTCCTACCTGCAACACTGTAGAATCTCACTTCTTAATAAGAAAATGTGAGAATATTGTATCTGAGATGCAATTTTAATTTGTTTTTCTTGATGTTGACTTGATTACCAGTATGCAATGTTTGTTGAAGTGAAGGGTAGCATCACCAAATTCACCCTCTGGGACCTCATTCTGCAGATGACAGTCTGCTTATTTTCAGGCTTACATGTTATGTTTCTTTTTCTTACCTATTAATTATTTCAACCTGCTCCTCAATTATGTTGTACTCTCCAATCACTACTGGCCCACCATCTGCAATAATTCTGGCCTTTGGATGAACAACTGATCTGGTTCCTGTAAAAAGAAGTGAAAGTGAAACCAATTCCATGTATAGTAGAACACACTTGATTGGATATCTCTTGAACTGATTAATCCTGTTAATTAAATATACCGGTAACTACCAAACACAAAACCATTTACCACATACTAAGAACAAATATGACTTGTGATTTGCATGTAGCCAAAAGGAGTAAACTATAGTTAACCAAAAAAAAAATTCTGTAATACATGTATGTTGTGCTCCATGAGCTCTGTCAAACAAGATATAAGAGAACAAGAGGGGCAACAAAATGTGTAAGCAAATGTCCCCAACACGCCAAAATTTTTCTAAGTCAAAAGCGTGAAAAAGGGCCACCCGGACCCCAAATTTTCAGTGTAAAAAAAAATATTTTTTTATCTTAAAACTGACCGAAACGCATAAAAACCAAAAAACTCATTTCCGGATTTAGGTCCAAAATTTCTGAGTCCGGGGACTGGGACCCCAAATTTTCAGCCTAAATATGAACCCAGGGACTTGGCTTGAACAAACTTGAATCTCACCCCCCAAGCATGCTGCATACCAAATATCAAAAGATTCTTATTGGTAGATCTGAAGAAGAAGATTTTTAAAGTATATTCCTCATACTGCACTAATTTGAACATTTGGGCTCCCATAGGGAACCCAAATATGGACCGATGGATTTGATTTCAACAAATATGTGAATCAGTGTTCCAAAGATGTTATATGTAAAATATGAAAGCTTTTGGAGCAGTGGTTTGGAAGCAAACGATTCTTTAATTTTTTCCCATTGCCCAGTGTTAAAAAATGCTGACTCAGCATTTTTTCAAAGTCCTGAAAAAGTACCTTATGACAAAACCGATGGCAATTTTTTTTTTACCATTCCTTTCTGTTGGTCCCAAAGAAGCCTCACACCAAATAAAAATTCTCAGTGCCGTGCAGTTTTGGAGATATGGACGTTTTCGTTTTTTTCTATTTTTGGCTCCTGAGGTTCCCACAGGGCTGCAGGAAAAAAAAATTTGGCATAAATCAAGTACTTATAACCCAATAATACCTCATATTAAATTTGGTTCAAATTGGCCTCTCGGTTCAGAAAATAGAAATTCTGGGCAGGGCAAAAATTCTTGCCCCTCTCAGAACAAAGGCAAATATTGCACATCAAACTTCTCTTGAACAAATTTGAGTCTACACCTCAAATGGAAGTTGCATACAAAATATCACGTCTCTGCTACGGCTGGTTCATGAGAAGATTTTTTAAAATTTTGTTCATTTTGGCTCCACTCTCCTCCACAATATGAGCAGAAACCCAATTTGAAGAAAAACTCAAATGCCCCTATATAACCACTACTCATGTGAATTTTCATTGAACTGCAGCCAGAAAATGACCCAAATACCACCTTCATGACGTACGACAGACGAGGAACAACGGATGATGGACAAAAAGTGATCAGAATGGCTCACCCTGACTTTCAGTCAGGTGAGCTAACAAACAGTAAATTCTCAAGCATAACCTTTGAACAAACTTTAATCTAGGAGTCATAGTAATGCTATATACCAAATATCAATAGATTCTGCCTGGTGAACCTGAAGAAGATTCCTCATACTGCACTAAGTTAAAATTCAGGCTCCCATAGGAAGCCCAAATATGAGTCGAGGGATCTGATTTGAACAAACTTGAATATTACTAGTACCACACTAAGGATGTCAATACTGTGTACAATGTAACAAAATAATCTAACTTGTGGATGTGAAAAAGATTTTTTAAAGAATAGTACTTGTATTGCACTAAGATAAAATTTGAGAGCCTAAATATGCCCCAAGGAACTTTTGATTTGAACAAACTAGAATCTGAACCTCTTAAGGTTGCTGCGTATCAAAAATTAAAAGATTCTTGACTGGTGGATTTGAAGACTTAGATATTTAAAGGAATTTCCCCTCATTTCACTAGCTAAAATTTAGGTTGCCATAGGAGGCTTAAATAAGAGGTCAGAGACTTGATTTGAACAAATTGGAATCTGACCACACTAAGGATACTACAAACTAAATATCAAAAGATTCTGACTGGAAGATCTGAAGAAGGTTTTTCAAAGAATATTCCTAATACTGCATTAAGTTAAAATTTGGGGCACTAAGTTAAAATTTGGGACCCCACAGATGGGACTCCAGGAATTTGATCTGAAGAAAATTGAATCTGAACCTCCTGAGGATGCTGCATATCAAATATCAAAATATTCTGACTGGTAGAACTGAAGAAGACAATTTTTAAAGCCTATTCCTGATATTGCACTCAGTTAAAATTCAGGAGCCCAAATAGGACCACAGGGAGTTGATTTGAACAAACTTGAACATGATCCCCTAAGAATGCTCTATACCAACCATCAAAAGATTTGACTGATGGATCTGAAGAAGATTTTAAAAAAAATTTCCACATAATAGGATCTCGACTTGACTAGCTGAATTTCAGGTTCTCATAGGGAGTCCAAATATGAACCCAGGGACTTGATTTGAACAATTTTGAATCTCCCCCCACTAAGGATGCTATATACCAAATATCAAAAGTTTCTTACTGATCATAGTGATGGATGTGAAGAAGATGATTTTTAGAGAATATTCCTCATATTACACTAAGTTAAAATTGAGAATATTCCTCATATTACACTAAGTTAAAATTAGGGCTCCTACGGTGAGCCCAACTATTACTCCAGGGATGTGATTGGAACAAAATTCGTGCTGACACTTCCCCCACCCAAAGATGCAGTATACCAAATATTAAGAGACTTTGAATGGCAGATGTTAAGAATAAGATTTTTAAACAAATTTTCTCATATTGCACCAAGTTAGTACCTGTAAGACTTGTCATTTTTAGAAAGTTAAAAAATTTATAGTAATTTATATATTTTTTATACTTACCAATGACCCAGACATAGCTGGTGCTAACTCTTAAAATATAGGGCCAAACACAAATTTTGCCCCCCAATCCCCAAAATTTGCATCTAAAACTAAAGAAAACATGTCCAGAGAGGCCCTCCACACCTCGCCCCCACTGCGCATGCGCAGTGTCAAGGACGTTCCGAAATTGGCGCCATTTATCATTCTAATAACCAGTGCCTGGTAAGCGCTATGTACTCAGCGGGGAGGCAAGAGTTCCCAACTCCTGGGAGGGCCATCCCCGTCTGGGTCATTGGTAAGTATAAAAAATATATAAATTACTATAAATTTTTTAACATTTTTATACTGTACCAATGACCCAGACATAGCTGAATAGTAAAAAGGCTGGAGGGCCAAGGACATAGAGCAAAATGGAATACGCTCAATAAAATAAAATAGAGTCATCCCCTGTAGGGAAAAGAAGTAATAGGCCTTACATGTATCTTTCTTATTTATGATAAATTAGAAAGATACAACACCTTCCAAAAATTGAGCTTCATACATCCATGTACTCTATTAATATCCAATAATCCTTATACTAATAATTTTTAAAGTAAGCCAATAATAAAGTAAGTCTAGAGAATAGAGACTCTTATACTCCTAAAAGTGTGTGAGAATTGCATAATCATGTCCGTTGACATATGCAATATTCAAAAGCTATACTTTAAAAACTAAGACTTGAATGAATTTTATAAACTTAAACTTCTCACTAAACAACCATCCTAAAAACAGCTCAGAATTACTAACTCCGGAGGAGGTATCCCCTTGTTTTCATAGTAAAAACAGGTGACCCAAGGGAACACCCTCCCCCCCCCCCTTTTTCTTGCCCTGGGTCAAATAGCCCAGAGCGAAGAGGGCAGCCGAACGGAGACACTGCCGAAACAGACAGCCTACCTAGCTATAGTAGCAACTGTTAAGTGAATGACATTCTGAGCAGTAGATAATAGACCTAACAATAGAGGCCTCCAGAAATGGACTCGATATTTCTGAGATAAAATTCATGAATGGATGGCTGAGCGCAATGAGCAGCCTTCAAAAATCTATAATAGAACACTATTAATGTAAGCCCAAGAAGTAGAAGAACTCTTACTTCATGAGCCGAAATCTTAAGCACAACTGCTAAGCCAATGATATACCATAAGCAGTACGCTAGTTAATAGAATCCATTAACAATAAAATGGAGCGTAACGTCCTTCTACTAGACATCAAAGACAGAAGAAGCTTACGCCCTTGTAATAAACAGATATCTGTTTATAAATACATAAACTGTACCCGGAAAGAGTAAAGGCCTATGCCCATACGAAGACGGAAGGACCTTAAAATAATAGGTTCCGGATAATAGGAGCCTAACTCTTATGCAACAATCCAACCTAAATAGTAACGGAAGTATTGATTCCGAAACTATGAAAGTGAAAATCATCCATCGATAGTGCATGAAACTCACTGACTCTACAGTAAAAGAGAAACCAACAGAATTACTGTCTAAAAGGTCAGAATTTGAAAACTACTGTTTCCAGAGGCTCAAATGATTACTTAGCTAAATAAGAACCTGAAGTTAAAATCCGTATAGGAATTTAATCTAAAGATTCTAAGTCTATTTATCAAAAAGTTACTAACTGACTTAGATAAAGAGACAAAAGACTCAATTGTAAACTATCGTAGAGTGCATAGGTATGAGGTAACATAAACCTATAACCTAAATAACAACAGGCTGCAGTAGATCTTGTGAAACAAGTATACTAAAAAATAGCAATGAGTAGTATGGAGGGATCAACCATATGAACATAATGATCCCTACACCACGACGGAAGAGCCTCCACTTTAGTCGCATAGAATAGCGAAGAAGAGGATCTCCTATAGTAAGAAATCGCGTCCAAAGCTCGTCCAGTACAGTGCTTACAATGCAATATGGACCACACAACGGAAAACATGAAGGTTGCGACCTTGCTGGTTGTGATAAAAATGACACGATTTACCCAGTGAAAAAAGATCCTCACATAGAGGAAGATTTCACGTTAAGATCCACAGTAGACAAGAGAGTAAATTACTCATGATCTCTGTGAAGATAGAGATGCTATCAACAGAAATATATTGTGGTTGTTTATCTTAGCAATACCTGCTAAAAACAACAGCGCCGGAGGATACGCGTATCCTATCATTCTGTCCTATAGATCAATAGAGCGTTAACAGTATTAGCTCAGAGATCTGGACAAGCCAACACATACGTCTGCAATTGATTAGCCAACTGTGTCATAAATAAAACATCATTGGGCGCTCCCATAGATAGCAAATCTGATTGAATACTTGTTTGTTGAGAGTCCATTCTGACAGCAACAAGCGACCCGTAAGAGAACGGGAGTGCGATAAAACAATCAGACGACCCAGAATATGACGGACCAAAACTGAACTTGGTGTACTATAACCAACAGACGGATTCTTTCCATTAAATTGAATAACGGAAACGAAAGAGTGCCTCCCTGGTTCCGGAGATACGCCACTACTGTCGAATTAAAGGACAGGAATTTGGGCATGCGTTTCTGAATAATGTTCATGCAATGACATAAAGCAAGCCTAAAAAACATTATTCCGCGGAAGTTAACTGATAGCTAAAAGACTGCGGAACCCAAAGACCCTGGCACTTCGAATCCGTAGGGATCAGTATATATCCCAATCTGTTTGACTGGCAACCGTCATAACAGCCACACTCGGGTCCGGCAACTGCGGCGGCACTCTCTGAGTCAACCACCGAATGTTTGCCCCAGTCTGAATCTCTTGTAACACTAGATAGACAAGAGAATGTATAAATCAAGCAATTCATGGATTGCCGGAAAGTTGCCGTCGAAGAGAAGCTCCTCCGAGAACAAAGCGACTCTGAGAGAGTTCTTAACCTACTATCCACGCGTGGATGTAGCTAGGGCTGCCTCACGTCTAACCAACTCCAATCAGCCACTGAAGGGCGGAGTTATACGTGAACAAACTACTGCCCTCAAAAGAAATTACATTGAGAATAATATCCCGTAAATCTTTTCTTGAAGACGTAATGATAACGCCTCAGTAAGGCGGATTACGTATAATAAAGCGTCTAAGTTAAGTCTAATATACATAATGTCGTTCCCAACATTGAAATTGGAAAAGACATAAACGGTGAAAAAGAATATATGCAGTCTTTAATCACACCGTCTAGACGCATATGAACTCTCGGTATGCCCTGCTCTGCCAAAATAAACTATATGTAAAAAAGATAAAATGGCAGAAATGAGCCACGCGGACAAGAAACTAAACTATCATGCTTAGTAGCCGTCTTGTATATATATAAATATATAGCGTCGAAAAATAAAACACATGTTGTAATGACAATATTGGACTGCGTCGGTAAGTCAGGGACAAAGTCCCTGTACCGATCGAAAAATCCGAGTCCAATGACGCTATAAGTCTCTTATCCAAGATCGCAGCAATGAAGTCCGAAAAATAATCACTGGAAGAAATGCCAGAAGATATGAAAGGCATCTTCCGATACTACTAAAGGGAAAACTCGAAATCTTTCGAATCCCTTTCGCCATCCTGTCGGACCCTATAAAGCGTTCGGTCGTCCGTAGCTTGATGCAACCGCGGACCGCACCGACCCAGCGCCGTCGGATAATTCCTGATTCGACCGAGAAACCGTCAATTGCTGGGATGCTGCGAAACAACTGTGCTAACTCGGATAGCACGTCCGTCACTGAGGCCTGAGGAGCAGCGGTCTTACGATGCATTGCCGCAGGAAGCTCCGAGATCGTTACCCCGTGCATACTTCCAATATGCGAGCGAACGGAGTGTATAGGCCTCGTGTCCCTTGGCTACCGGATGGCGCGACCTATTCGCTGTGGAATCACTGAATGCCGAAACTGATCGGATACTCGAGGTCACGTAGCCAATGTGCGGTCGTGTGCCCTGCTGTGAGGATGAGGAAGCATTAAAGACAGTCTCTCGGACTGTCAATATAACGGAGCGTCCCGAGCAACGGACATATGCTCCGAATGTAAAATATCTGAACCACAACATGCGGTCCCCTATGTTGTTGGCTTCCTCCGATCTGTCCTCAATCTGCCGTCACTGGGTGAGTACTAAAGTAATTAAAGTGCTCGCATCACCCAAATCTCCTTCCTAGACCGCAACGGACGAACCCGGCAGCCGAACCATTCGATGAATGTACGCTACACCGGGTGAGCTAGCGAATGTCACTCCGTAAGCGATAGACATATTCCATGAGCACTTATTGCCGCTAACTCTTCATTAACTATGACGACAGAGGCACACTTTTGAAAGACATCTCCATAACTCTTCGAACAAGAAACCAGAAATGCTTGGATAGCAAGCATAAAATAATAATATATATAGCGTCGTTCAATAATTCGAAAGTTTGTGTGACATTATTGGACTATGTCGGAACTGAGGGACGATGTCCCTGAACCGAACCAAAAATTTCTAAGTCCACCGACGCTATCAGTTTCTTATCCGGCATCGCAGCATATGTTGTTCCGAAAGGGAAAGCTTGAAATCCACCGAATCCCTTTCGGTATCCCGTCGGACCGGATGAAACTTTCGGACGTCCGTACCCGCTTCCGCGGAGCGTCCCGACCCAGCATCGTCGGATAAAATATATGCGACAGATTCAGTTGATGCTGGGATGCTGCGATAAACTGTGCTATTAAGGAAAGCACGTTCGTTCCCGAGGCCTGTGCAGTAGCGGACTTACGATGCATTGCCGCTGGAAGCTCCGTGTACGTTGACTCCCGCATACTTCCTATGCGAACGTCCGGAGTCTGCAGACCTCGAGTCCCCGGCTACCGACCCAGCGCTGTCGGATAATTCTCGATCCGACACTGTTTCTGTCGGCTGCTGGGATGCTGCGATAAGCTGTGCTATGTGCACAAGAATGTCCGGCGTCGAGACCTGCGGAGGCGCAGTCTATCGCTGCTTCGCCGAGGGCAGCTCCGCATCAGATGGCTCCCGCATACTTTTCCTATGCGAACGTCCGGAGTCCATCGGTCTCGAATCCCTGGCTGCCGGATGGTGTGACCTGGTCGCCGAAGAATCCTTGATCGGCGAAGCTGGTAATATATCGGCGGTCACGCAGCCAAGGTGCGGTCGTGTGCGCTGACGAGAAGAGGAAGCCTTAGCAGTCTCAGCGGACTGCCTATACAACGGAGCGTCCCGAGCGACGGACGTATGCTCCGCTAACGACACATTTGTACCACAACATCTGGGGCCAGATGTTGTTGAACGAGAGAGGGGCCTCTCTCGCTTGCCGTCCGGATGGACCGGAACGAGCTATGAACCGGACTAAAAGGCTTCCTCCGTTCTCCCTCCGATCCGCCGTCACTGGGTGTGCATTAAGTTAATTTTATAGTGCTCGCATCACCCCAAAATTCCTTCTAGACCGCAACGGACGAACCCGGCTGCCAAACCATTCGGTGAATGGACGCTACACCGGGCGAGCTAGCGGACGTCAAAGGCCGTCGAACCTACTAGGGTCCTCTTAGGCAATTGGCGTATTACATGAGCACTTTTCCGCTAGCCCTTCATTAATTGTGACGACGGAGGCACACTGTTGGAAGACATCACAGATACATCACCCTAATCTTGATCGTCTGAAATAGAAATTGATAAAGTAGAGTGACCCTGCGGGGAAAGGACCGGAGTGTCCAAATCCCCAACAACATACCGTGACATACGCTTCCCATATTGTCATCGAAATCATACGATACAGAACCGGAGTTAATGCGAGTACACTGACCACATATAGAATGATAATAAGGTCAGAGGAAGACTTCCTCTTAAAACAATAGATCAATATCCTTTCAATGTGAAAAGAAAACAAGTCCTGGTACTCGCACTAACCCCTGGCAATCAAAATACATAATAATAATATGATCCATTAATATAGAAAAAATAATTGAAATCAAAATATTTTGAAAAAATATTTTTTCAGAACAGCCCAAGTTTCTGAAAAGTAACGTTGAGCCCCAATGGATCCCAAGCCTAAGTGTGGACAAAAATTTTAAAAATATTTTAAACAATTTATTCAACACTTACGAACAATAATAATGTATCTAGTTATGATTGAAATAACATAAAGATATTATTATTTAGAAATCCCCCCCTCACACAGAGGGCTGTTGTAAATGTAAACAATGAGTGTAAAAACACTAAAATAAGACTCCAGGCACCCAGGCCCGAAATCAGTTACCAAAAATACACCATCTGATGCAAAACAGAGACTTCCAGGGAAGAAACTGCAGAACATCAGATGGTAGATGCAGAACACAACGCCTAACCACCCGTAGGTGAAGACGTAAACATGGGGAAAGAACAGAATTCATTCTGTTATTCAGCTAAACTCCCAAGAAATTTTAGTAATAATAATTACAGAAATTATGCCAAAAGCATGGGAGAATAGCAAGGGGGAACTTAAAGGACAGGGAGAGAGGAAAAACACTTGTAAAAACAGTGTAACTAAATAATCAGAATGACAACAAAATGGCTGCTGCCTTGAAAATAGGTAACTTAACATAATTTCATTAAAAAATTTTAAGTTACAGCCCTGATAATATTCTGTCACACATTCTTTTCCTCTCCTCCTTTTCTATCCTCCTTAGAATCACCATTTCACTAATATTTATTTGTCTGGCATCATTTAAACTGAGATTTAAAAGCACAAAGATCAGTCAGATGTTAACTGATGAAGGGCCAAACTTAGAATGATAAATGGCGCCAATTTCGGAACGTCCTTGACACTGCGCATGCGCAGTGGGGGCGAGGTGTGGAGGGCCTCTCTGGACATGTTTTCTTTAGTTTTAGATGCAAATTTTGGGGATTGGGGGGCAAAATTTGTGTTTGGCCCTATATTTTAAGAGTTAGCACCAGCTATGTCTGGGTCATTGGTACAGTATAAAAATATCAAATCTGCTGATATTTGTTCAAGTTATTGTGCCAATGAGCTGAAAATAGGCAAAAATTAACTAATTAAGGGCCATAACTCAGCTCAGTATGGCTGAACCATAAGCCAAACCTATCAGTTTTCAAACTCATTCAAAACATTGTTAAGAAAGTCTTGCATACCAAATCCATTGATAATTGTTCAAGTTATTGTGATAACGAGCTGAAAAAAGGCAAAAATTAAGTAATTAAGGGTCATACCAAAGCTCAGTGTGGCCAAACTGCACACAAACTGCTCAGAAATATCTTGGAGTAGGATACTAACAGACAAGAGCAGGCCAAAGGTCTCCCCAGCCCTATGAAGCTAAATGGGGCTAAATGTCACATTGCCTTTTGAGAAGATTTAGTGGTGGTTTAAAAGTTTTAATCCAAAGCATGAATGGTGGCCAAAAAGAAAAAAGTGACAGAGACAGCCAACCACCATTCACTTCTATGTGCAGAATCCAGCACTGCTAATAATACGAACATCTAAATGAAAGTGTCAATGACACTGTAGCTCAACTTGTGTAAGACATGTACATGTATAGTATGTGGCACAGCAATGACACACATCGAGGTAATGAACTGATAACACAGGTACATGTAAAGTATTGTAACAGTCTGAACATAAATACTGACCGTAGCCTGTAACAAATGTACAGGTAAAGTATTGTAAAGGTGGGTGACAGTTAGATGCTAAACTAGAAAAGAAATCTTCATGGGGTTATTGTTACTATGGGAATCCTTGTATGGCACACCATAAGCCAAATGTTAGCAATTGTTTTGGCCCGTTTGATTCAAACCCTTCTAAGGTTGATTCATACTAATTAATAAATATTTGTCCAGTCCTTCATAAAATATAGGTATTTGAATTTTTTATCTTTAGCTCATAGGAAGTTTTATTTTTCTCATTGTAAATAGAAAATCAGGTTGTGCTAATAATGTTTACCCTCCCCAAACAACACCAAATATTAATATTAATATTAACAGGAACTTGGCTTCAACACATTTGAATATACACATCCTAGGGATGCTAAATTCAAGAAACATTATTTTGTTTGGTGTTTTTGGAAAAGATTTTTAATTATCTCCCTTTTTGAGTCCCCGAGTGGGTCTGACTGAACCCCAAAATATTTGTTCTCATAGCACAGTGATAACAAAGGCACCCAATAAATTTATAGCAAACATTACTGACATAAAAAATCTTCTTTACAGGTTCTGTACAAAAAATGTAATACATTTTGAATTTTTGTCCGAGCCCCAAAGCACTCATTACCATCCCATGATGACAACAAACGTAGTCCTAGAAGATCTGTACAAAAAACTGATTGCACCTAATTTCAGTATCAAATGGCCATTGGAAGCCATCTTGAACTTTGGACCACACCCAAAAACACTCGTTCTCATCCCAAGGTGATAACAAAGGTACCCAAGAAGTTTCGTGAAGATCGGTTCATAAATACAGACTCTAGCCCGAGCCATATTGACATGTGCACTTACAGTGTATAAGTAGTACTGAATAAATCAAAGTTCATCTAATTTGCTTAATTTCTGCACGAGAAAAAAACTGGTATTGTATGTGATGTATTCCATGTTACTAAATATTCACACAAAAATTTATTCAAATCAGCACTTTCCTATGGAAGTTCTGCGCAAAAATCTGATTGCACCTAATTTTGTACAAAATGGCTGCCATCGGCCATCTTATTTTGGACCAGATCCCAAAACACTCGTTCTCGTTCCACGGTGACACCAAAGGTACCCAAGAAGTTTCGTAAAGAGCGGTTCATAAATACGGCCTCTAGCCCGAGCCGTATTGGCATTTGCACTTACAGTGCTGAAAGTAACACTAAATACATCAAAGTTAGTCTAATTTGCATAATTTACGCACGAGAAAAAAACCCATATTATATGTGATGTATCCCATGGTACTAAACATTCATACAAAAAATCATTCATATCAGAGCTTTCATATGGAAGTTCTGCGCAAAAATCTGATTGCACCTAATTTTGTACAAAATGGCTGCCAGCAGCCAACTTGAATTTCGGATCAGACCCAAAAACACTCGTTCTCGTCCCACAGTGATAACAAAGGTACCCAAGAAGTTTCATAAAGATCGGTTCATAAATACGGCCTCTAGCCCAAGCCGTATTGAATTGTTGACGGACAGACGGACGACTGGCCATGGCATAAGCTCAAATTTGACTTACGTCAAAGCTGAGCTAAAAATGGAACCCACTCATTTGATTGTTTCCTAACTGAATACTCCTGTTAACTACAGATAACTTCTAAACATCATACCATTTACCTGTTAGTTGTGTACACATTAAGACAGAGAAAACTGTTAAACCTTTACCCAACGTAACAGTAAAAACAGCAAAAGAAATTACCATTGATGACCCCTCAGTGGAATGAGCTCATTGAGCCTGTCCCTACGAGGGATGATAAGCTATGTTTTAGATGCCAAAAAAATGAAACTAGAGGCTCAAGGGAACCTAAAATGCTCACCTGGCTCAAGTTGTCAAAAGAGATGAGTGTGTCAGTAAATGATGGAGAGCAAGAGCAAATTTTTGATTTGCCATGAACCAAACAAAAGCAATTTTTTTTGGCTATTCGTTTTTGCTGGTCCTAGGAAAGCTTCTAGAGCTCTGTTCTGTGAAGTCTTAAAGTGTCCATACGAAAAATTGTTTTGTTTTTAACTTCTGTGGTCCTCTCTACCCCACACCAAGGAGAGTAGCAACTTTTTGGGAAAAGACTCATTAGAGTATACTTCACCAAGATGTTTGGTACCGAATTAGTTTGCTTTGGTCCAAAAGTTCTGAAGAAAAAGACAAACAGCGTTAAAATGGTCATCACCCTAGGCCATCTCATGACAAAACTGCTAGCAATTTTTTTTCATCCATCTGATTCCACTGGTACTAAGAAAGCTTAATACCAGATAACAGTATTGAGGTCCATGCAGTTTTGTAAATCTGGGCATTTGATTTTTTTCCTATTTCTAGCTCCTGTGGTTCCCACAGGGCTGCAAAAAACCTTTCCAGGCATAAATCAAGAACTAATGAACCAATTATACTATATGACAAATTTGGTTCAAATCAGCCCATCGGTTCTTTAAAAAGAAAATTTGGATGGAGTCCAAAATGGGTAACCTTCCAAAGGGACTCTGAATGCCCAAATATTGACCAGAGCTCCTTTTTTAATACTTGAATCTGCATCATCAAAGTTAGTTCCATACCAGAAATCTAAGCATTATTGAGAATGGTTTATGAGAAGATGACTTATACAGCATTTTAGGCTTTTGGGGCATTAACCCTACCCCAGATGGGCATAGTACCTTTGGGGGAAAAAAAACTCAGAAGAGAATATTCCCCAAGAAGTTTTGTAATAAACCAGCTTAGATTTGGCCCAAAAGTGCTGAAGAAGAATACTTTGCTGATAGATCATAAGAAAGATAATGACTCGACCTTTTCCCATTGCCATCTGCATTAAAATTGCCATCCCATTACGGCACCCCATGACAAAATCGATAGGAATTTTTTTGGTTCATCTGATTCCACTGGTCCTGAGGAAGCTTCATACCAAAAAAACCCCAATATTCTGGTCCATGCAGTTTTTGAAGTATAAGCATTTGAATTTTTTTCTATTTTAAGCTCCTGGGGATTTGGTGGGGGACCACGAAAACAACACTTTAGGGCACAAATCAAGTACTTATGACCCAATTATACAACATATCAAATTTGGTTCAAATCAGCCCACTGGATCATGAAATAGAAATTTGAGTGGAGCCTAAAATGGGCATGCTTCTGCCAAGTCCCCAAACATTGACCTACCAACTTGCCTTGAACAAACATTAATCTACACCACCAAAGGAAGTTCCATACCAAATGGCAAAATTGATGCCAGTGTTTTTGGTCCATTTCATTCCAATTGCCCTTGGGAAGCTGCATACCAAAAAACAATATTCTGGTCTATGCAGTTTTTGAAATACGGGTATATGAATTTTTTTCTATTTTAGCTCCTGGGGTTTCCACGGGACTGCATTAAACTTTTCTGGGCGTCAATCAACTACTTATGACCCAATTATACTGTATGCATAATCTGGTTCAAATCAGTCCATCGGTTCTTGAAGTAGAAATTTTGAGTGGAGCCCAAAATGGGCATGTTGCTGCAGAGAGCCCAAATATTGACCCACAAACTTGCCTTGAATACCTTTTAACCTTCACCACCAAAGCAAGTACCATACCGAATATCAAAGTATCCTCTCTGGTGGTTCATGAGAAGATTTTTAAAGATTTTTAGGCTTTTTGGGCATTAATGCCAGACTGAAGATGACAGCAGCTTCATCTGAACAAAGTATAAAGGCTATACTCCAAAGATGGTCTGTGTCTTATACATCTGTATTTAGCCCTGTGGTTTTGAAGAAAACAAGTTTCAAATTAGTTGATAGAGCACAAGTAAGATGTTGACTCTGCATTTTATCATTGCAACAGTGTTAAAATGGGAATCCCTGTACTGCTCCCCATAACAAAGCCATTAGCAATTTTTTGGTCCATCTAATTCCACTGGTCCAAAGAAAGCTGCAAACCAAACCAGAGGTTCAAGTGAGCCTAAAACGCTCACCTGGCTCAAGTTGTCAAAAGAGATGAGTGTATCAGTAAGTGATCAGCAGCAAGAGCAATTTTTTGATTTGCTATGACACAACCAAAGTCAACTTTTTTGGCCATTTATTTCTGCTGGTCCAAGGAAAGCTTCCTAGTAAGCTCTGTTCTGTGAAGATTTAAAAAACGACAACAGAACAAAATTTTTGTTTTGTTTTCAACTATTGTGGTTCTCTAAATCCCCCCTGACAAATTTCGTTCACATCTGCCCTTGGATCTGAAAATATAAATTTTGAGAGTAGCCCAAATTTTGAATTACTGAGTTTCTTTGAAAAAAAGTGAATCTGCATCACTAAAGTAAGTTCCAAACAAGAAATCTAAGCATTATTGCAAGTGGCTTATAAAAAGAGGATTTTTAAAGCATTTTAGGCTTATGGAGCATTAACCCCACCCCAAGGGAAATAGTAAACTTGGGGAGAAAAAAATTAGAAGAGTAAATTCCACCAGCCTGAACATGGCAGCAGCTTTAATTGAACAAAGGAAAAATGGTTTACTCCAAAGATGGTCTGTGCCATAAATGAATGAATTTGGCCCAGTGCCTTTAAAGAATAAGAAAAATTTCAAACTAGAGAAACAGAGTTTTACTGCCACCAGTAAATTCAAGACTGTGTGAAAATGGTTAAAGCATCAAAAATAAATAAAAGGCCACCTGGCCACACGTCCCCTGAAAAAGTGCAATACGGGGCATTTGAAAAAAAATTGAATTTTTCGAAGATGAAAAAGGGACATAACTCTGGCAAACAATGTCGGACCAAACCCCACTTTGAACTTGACCTGTATTTTATGTTGATACACCTATATGCCAAAATTTATTTGAATCAGTCAACAACAACTAAAGTTATCATCGGGAAACAAAAAAAAAGAGAAGAAGTTTCAAAGTCGAAGAAGAGGAATAATTCTGGCAAAAATTATCAGACCACACCCAGATTCGAACTTGACCTGCATTTTATGTTGATACACCTACATACCAAATTTTGTTTGACTTGGCCAATTATAATTGAAGTTCTCATCAGGAAACCTATAAAAATGAATTTTTGAAGTCGAAAAAGAGGCATAAAAATTGTTGGACCGCACCCCGATTCGAAATTGACCCACATGTATATTTTATGTTGATACACCGACATACCAAATTTCATTTGATTTGACCAACTGTAGCTAAAGTTATCATCGGGAAACCACAGTGGGATGGACGCACGCACGCAGACGGACACCAGCTATTTTAGTCCCCTGAAAATTTTTTTTTTTGTTGGGAGGGGGGTGGGGGGGGGGGGGGGGGCAACCAAACAGAAAGAGAATTTATGAAGGCTTATTTTGGGGAGTAAAATATTTTTCAAGAAATCAGAAATAGGTTTTCGTTAACAGTATTACATGAAATTAAATCTTAGGAACCCACAATGAAGTTTTGGGAGGGTTAAATTAAAGATATTCATACAGGAATCAGAGAAATATTTTCCAAGAAACCAGAAAAAACATATATGTGCACAGCATTGAAAAGGTTTGATCAAGGCATCAATAAAATGTTTGAAACCCATATTGAAGTCTTGAGAGGGTTAAATTAAAGACATTCATACAGGAATCAGATAAATGTTTCCAAGAAACCAGAAAAAAATATATATGTGCACAGCATTGAAAGGGTTCAACAAGAAATAAAATGTATGGAAAACACACTAAAGTCATGTGAGGGTTAAATTAAAGACATTCATACAGGAATCAGATTAATGTTTCCAAGAAACCAGAAAAAAACATATGTGCACAGGCAGCACAGCATTGAAAGGGTTCAACAGGAAATACAATTTTGGAAAACACATTGAAGTCATGAGAGGGTTAAATTAAAGATATTCATACAGGAATCAGATGACCTTTTTCCAAGGAATCAGAAAAAACATGTGCATAGCATTGAAAGGGTTCAACATAAAATAAAATATTTGGAAAACACTTTTAAGTCTTGAGAGGGTTATATTAAAGATATTCATACAGGAATCAGATCAATTTGTCCTCTGCCACTTATGGAAGTCTTGAGAGGATTAAAAGCATTAAATTCAATAATTTCATTTCCTGATTAAAATAAGATAACATGTGTGTTTGACAGCTAGTTGTACTGCTCTTGAAAATGAATGTTTAGATAAGAGTAAATTGTTATTCTGTAAATTGTAATTGTTAACTGTAACGAGTTAGTCTCGATTTGCTGGCACCCTACAATTAATTAGCAGTCAGTAGGGGTAAAGATTGAGTTATAGTCAATATCAATAACGATGTAAAACTGTGAAATTCTTGTCGCAGTTTCGTTGATTACTGGTCGTGATTGATCACTCATCAACTGTAACAACAAGAGAACATTTGAAGTAATATATGTTGTACTTCAACAGTTTGGTAAATAAAAAGCACAGCAATGATATATATATGCCCTCTTTGTGGATATCTCCATCATTCGAATCAGTCTTACTCTCAGAATTATCAAAATGGCAAATGCACAAGTGAATGTGAATTTCATCCCTTATAGTCGTGATTTGGTGGCAACAGATATCATATCAAGTCTAGAAGAAATGACAGTACCCACTGGGTTTGTTGTATAAAGGCCTGCGGAGCGACTGTCAATACTAAAGAAGATATTGTCTCATCGATCAGCTCTCCACATAACCATCCGACTGACATGGACAAACTTTCGGTGGACACCTTCTTAGCCAATCTGAAGAAAACAGTTCAACATGACCCGCAAACCGTCTACTATATCTACAAAGATCAAGTTTCATCTCTCAGAGCTGACGATACTCACACTGCATTGATCAGTAAAATACCAACATTCTACAGTGCTAGATCAGCTTTGTATAGGTCCCGTTCCAAGACCAGACCACCTCTTCCAAAAAGCTGTTCCGATGTTGACCTTACAGAATATAAGAAAACTACAGCCGGCGGTGACTTCCTTTTAGCCGCAGATGGCACCAATGACAAAATACTAATTTTTGCCACTGACAACAACCTCCAGTTTCTTGCTGAGGCTGAGTGCTATTTTTCGGATGGCACCTTCGACAAATGTCCTAAAGTATTCCATCAGTTTTACACTATCCACGCTTTTATAGAGAGCAAGATGGTTCCACTTGTATATGGACTTCTTCCAGATAAGAGTGAGGCAACGTACCGACGATTCTTCCAACTCACAAAACAACATTCACAGGAGAACGGCGCAAACCAATCCCCGACACACTGGTTCACGGACTATGAAACTCCCACACAGAATTCCATCAGAGAGATATTTCCTTCAACAATCCTGAAGGGATGTTTATTCCATTATACCCAGTGTGTCTGGAGAAAGGCCAATAATATGGGGTTGAAAACAGAATACCAACAGGACCCTGCTGTTCATCAGCTAATTCGTCATGCCATAGGACTGCCTTTCATCCCAATTGACAAAATCAGCGATGCATGGTTTTCTGCTCTTGAGGCCTGGGATGAGGTGCTTGTGCAAAAAGATTGTCCAGTTGACCCACGTATAACAAAGTTTACAGACTATTTATTTATTTATTTATTTATTTATTTATTTATTGATGTTTAAGGTCACATACTTATGTACAATGGCTAATCATGACGGAACAGTTTTACGGGTGGAGGAAGCTGGAGTACCCGGAGAGAACCACCGAGCAACGACGAGCAGGTGCCAGCTCCCCAACATTGTAACTCTGCACTGCAGCACAGGCAGGGTTAGATTGGTTGAAGAAATATGCACCATCGACGTGCGGTATACCTTAGTACACGGCGTCATCATGCCCCCTGTGGACAATCGGGATTAAGTGCCTTGCCCAAGGACACAATGCAGGAGTCCAAATTGATCGCTCAGATGGTCACCCATCCAAGGACTAACCGGGCTCGACGTTGCTTAACCTCAGTGATCTGACGAGAACCGGTTACCGCAATGCCACCACGCCCCCTTACAGACTATGTTACCATGTACTGGGTAGAAGGGAGCCATGGTAGACATCTATGGAATCATTATGAGACAGTGGGGCCAAGAACAACTAACCACATAGAAGGCTGGCACAGAAAACTTCAACAGTCGATTGCTGGCCCCCATCCAAACATATTTAGCTTGATCCAATTTATCATAGAGGAGCAGGCATATCAAGAAGCAACAATATTACAAATAAGTAATGATGGAAAAGTGGCACCCAGAAAAAGGAAGTACCGGGCCGTCGATAATGCAATAAGACATTATAAACGTGTGTTTCAAGAGGGGAAATGGACAGGTTAGAATATTTGTACTCTGTTTCAAAATGTTCGGACCAGGGCCACTGAGAAAACTGCATTTGGTTCATTGTAATATGTTCTGTATTTCACAATATTTTGAATTGTTTTCCTAATTATTGCATTGCATTACTGTATTATGTTACTTTATTTAAAAAAAAAAAAATAATATATGTATGCGAAAATATGTGATAAATATTTTTATATATATTGTATGATGTACGCGAAAAATATGTGAAAAATATTGTTAATTATTGCAATGCATTACTGTATTATGTTACTTTATTTAAAAAAAATAATAATATATGCATGCGAAAAATATGTGATAAATATTTTTATATATATTGTATGATGTATGTGAAAAATATTGTTAAATGCATTTTATGATATATGCGAAATGAGATAATAAAAATGAAAAATATACAGCTGCTGCAGTTATAATTTCCTCCAGCAAGTCAGAAAAATAAGATACAGACTGTAAGCGGTAATCCCTTGATCATCCGGATTATTTACACCTACTGACCGTACTACTGGAAACAGTAGCTGCCGGCATATCGAAACGACCCCACTGTAACAGATATTTGACTCATCATTTTTTCAATACCCTCTACCGGGCACCCTGATAGAACCGGTGACAATTTTTTTAAACCAATCCTTTCTACTGGTCCTAAGGATGTTTTTCTGTTTTTAGCCCCTGGGGTTGCCACAGGGCTGTGAAAAATTTTTTTCCAGGCATCAATCAATTACTTAGGACCCACTTATACTACATGCCAAATTTGGTTGAAATTGGCACACCGGTTCTCGAAATAAAAATTTTGGGCAGAGCCCAAAATGGATATGCCCCCACGGAGAGCCCAAATATTGACCTACCAACTTCCCTTGAACAAATTTTAATCTTCAACACCAAAGGATGTTCCAAAACAAATATCAAGGCATTCCCTCTGGTGGTTCGTGAGAAGAAGATTTTTAAAGATTTTTAAGCATTGGGGCATTAACTGGTGCCCAAATATGGCAGCTGCCTGATTTGAACAAAATAGAAAGGGTATACTCCAGAGATGGTCTGTGCAATATATGTTTGAATTTGGCCTAGTGGTTGTGAAGAAGTCAAGTTTGCAAAAGTTAACCCTTTACCCAATGTAACGTCCAAAACTGGACAGCACTATTCTAAAAAATCGCCAATTAATTTTCATTTTTTGTCTAAAAAATATAGGTTATGACCCCTCATTGGAAAGAACTCGTCAAGCTCATTCCAATGAGGGTCATAACCTATATTTTTTAGACAAAAAAATTAAAAAAGTTAAAAAATTTATAGTAATTTCTATATTTTTTATACTTACCAATGACCCAGACATAGCTGGTGCTAACTCTTAAAATATAGGGCCAAACACAAATTTTGCCCCCCAATCCCCAAAATTTGCATCTAAAACCAAAGAAAACATGTCCTGAAAGGCCCTCCACACTTCGCCTCTACTGCGCATGCGCAGTGTCAAGGACGTTCCGAAATTGGCGCCATTAATCATTCTAATAACCAGTGCCTGGTAAGCGCTATGTACTCAGCGGGAGGCAAGAGTTCCCAACTCCTGGGAGGGCCATCCCCGTCTGGGTCATTGGTAAGTATAAAAAATATAGAAATTACTATAAATTTTTTAACATTTTTATACTGTACCAATGACCCAGACATAGCTGAATAGTAAAAAGGCTGGAGGGCCAAGGACATAGAGCAAAATGGAATACGCTCAATAAAATAAAATAGAGTCATCCCCTGTAGGGAAAAAGAAGTAATAGGCCTTACATGTATCTTTCTTATTTATGATAAATTAGATAGATACAACACCTTCCAAAATTGAGCTTCATACATCCATGTACTCTATAAATATCCAATATAATCCTTATACTAATAATTTTTAAAGTAAGCCAATAAATAAAGTAAGTCTAGAGAATAGAGACTCTTATACTCCTAAAAGTGTCTGAGGATTGCATAATCATGTCCGTTGACATATGCAATATTCAAAAGCTATACTTTAAAAACTAAGACTTGAATGAATTTTAAAAACCGAAACTTCTCACTAAACAACCATCCCAATAACAGCTCAGAATTACTAACTCCGGAGGAGGTATCCCCTTGTTTTCATAGTAAAACAGGTGACCCAAGGGAACACCCTCCCCCCCCCCCCCCCCCCTTTTTCTTGCCTTGGGTCAAATAGCCCAGAGCGAAGAGGGCAGCAGAATGGAGACACTGCCGAAACAGACAGCCTACCTAGCTATAGTAGCAACTGTTAAGTGAATGACATTCTGAGCAGTAGATAATAGACCTAACAATAGAGGCCTCCAGAAATGGACTCAATATTTCTGAGATAAAAATTCATGAATGTGGATGGCTGAGCGCAATGAGCGGCCTTCAAAAATCTGAAATAGCGACACTATTAATGTAAGCCCAAGAAGTAGAAGAACTCTTACTTCATGAGCCGAAATCTTAAGCACAACTGCTAAGTCAATGATATACCATAAGCAGTACCGATAGTTAATAGAATCCATTAACAAAAAAAAATGGAGCGTAACGTCCTTCTACTAGGCATCAAAGACAGAAGAAGCTTACGCCCATAGTAATAAACAGATATCTGTTTATAAATACATAAACTCTACCCGGAAAGAGTAAAGGCCTATGCCCATACGAAGACGGAAGGACCTTAAAAATAATAGGTTCCGGATAATAGGAGCCTAACTCTTATGCAAAAATCCAACCCAAATAGTAACGGAAGTAGTGATTCCGAAACTACGAAAGTGAAAATCATCCATCGATAGTGCATGAAACTCACTGACTCTACAGTAAAAGAGAAACCAACAGAATTACTGTCTAAAAGGTCAGAATTTGAAAACTACTGTTTCCAGAGGCTCAAATGATTACTTAGCTAAATAAGAACCGAAGTTAAAATCCATATAGGAATTTAATCTAAAGATTCTAAGTCTATTTATCAAAAAGTTACTAACTGACTTAGATAAAGAGACATAAGACTCAATTGTAAACTATCGTAGAGTGCATAGGTATGAGGTAACATAAACCTATAACCTTAATAATAACAGGCTGCAGTAGATCTTGTGAAACAAGTATACTAAAAAATTGCAATGAGTAGTATGGAGGGATCAACAATATGAACATAATGATCCCTACACCCACGACGGAAGAGCCTCCACTTTAGCCGCATAGAATAGCGAAGAAGAGGATCTCCTATAGTAAGAAATCGCGTCCAAAGCTCGTCCAGTACAGTGCTTACAATGCAATACGGACCACACAACGGAATACATGAAGGTTGCGACCTTGCAGGTTGTGATAAAGATGACACGATTTACCCAGTGAAAAAAGATCCTCACATAGAGGAAGATTTCACGTTAAGACCCACAGTAGACAAGAGAGTAAATTACCCATGATCTCTGTGAAGATAGAGATTCTATCAACAGAAATGTATTGTGGTTGTTTATCTTAGCAATACCTGCTGAAACAACAGCGCCAGAGGATACGCGTATCCTATCATTCCGTCCTATAGATCAATAGAGCGTTAACAACATTAGCTCAGAGATCTGGACAAGCCAACACATACGTCTGCAATTGATTAGCAAGCTGTGTCGTAAATAAATCATCATTGGGCGCTCCCATAGATAGCAAATCTGATAGAATACTTGTTTGTTGAGAGTCCATTCTGACAGCAACAAGCGACCCGTAAGAGAACGGGAGTCCGGTAAAACAATCAGACGACCCGGAATATGACGGACCAAAACAGAACTTGGTGTACTATAACCAACAGACGGATTCTTTCCATTAAATAGAATAACGGAAACGAAAGAGTGCCTTCCTGGTTCCGGAGATACGCCACTACTGTCGAATTAAAGGACAGGATTTGGGCATGCGTTTCTGAATAATGTTCATGCAATGACATAAAGCAAGCCAAAAAAACATTATTCTGCGGAAGAAAACTGGTTGCTAAGAGACTGCGGAACCCAAAGACCCTGGCACTTCGAATCCGTAGGGATCAGTATTATATCCCAATCTGTTTGACTGGCAACCGTCATAACAGCCACACTCTGGTCCGGCAACTGCGGTGGCACTCTCTGAGTCAACCACCGAATGTTTGCCCCAGTCTGAATCTCTTGTAACACTAGATAGACAAGAGAACGTGTAAATCGAGCAATTCATGGATTGCCGAAAAGTTGCCGACGAAGAGAAGCTCCTCCGAGAATGAAGCGACTCTGAGAGAGTTCTTAACCATACTATCCACGCGTGTGGATGTAGCTAGGGCTGCGTCACGTCTAACCAACTCCAATCAGCCACTGAAGGGCGGAGTTATACGTGAACAAACTACTGCCCTCAAAAGAAATTACATTGAGAATAATATCCCGTAAATCTTTTCTTAAAGACGTAATGATAACGCCTCAGTAAGGCGGATTACGTATGATAAAGCGTCTAAGTTAAGTCTACTATACATCATGTCGTTTCCAACATTGAAGTTGGAAAAGACATAAACGGCGAAAAAGAATATTATCCAGTCTTTAACCACACCGTCTAGACGCATATGAACTCTCGGTATGCCCTGCTCTGCCAAAATAAACTATTCGTATAAATGATAAAATGGCAGAAATGAGCAACGCGGACAAGAAACTAAACTATCATGCTTGGTAGCAGGCTTGTATATATATATATATATAGCGTCGAAAAATAAAACACATGTTGTAATGACAATATTGGACTGCGTCGGTAAGTCAGAGACAATGTCCCTGAACCGATCGAAAAATCCGAGTCCAATGACACTATAAGTCTCTTATCCAAGATCGCAGCAATGAAGTCCGAAATAACAATCACTGGAAGATAATGCCAGAAGATATGAAAGGCAGCTTCCGATACTACAAAAGGGAAAACTCGAAATCTTTCGAATCCCTTTCGCCATCCTGTCGGACCCTATAAAGCGTTCGGTCGTCCGTACCTGATGCAACCGCGGACCGCACCGACCCAGCGCCGTCGGATAATTCCTGATTCGACCGAGAAACTGTCAATTGCTGGGATGCTGCGAAACAACTGTGCTAACTCGGATAGCACGTCCATCACTGAGGCCTGAGGAGAAGCGGTCTTACGATGCATTGCCGCTGGAAGCTCCGTGATCGTTACCCCATGCATACTACCAATATGCGAGCGAACGGAGTGTATAGGCCTCGTGTCCCTTGGCTACCGGATGGCGCGACCTATTCGCCGTGGAATCACTGAATGACGAAACTGCTCGGATACTCGAGGTCACGTAGCCAATGTGCGGTCATGTGCCCTGCTGTGAGGATGAGGAAGCATTAAGGACAGTCTCTCGGACTGTCAATATAACGGAGCGTCCCGACCGACGGACATATACTCCGAATGTAAAATATCTGAACCACAACATGCGGTCCCCTATGTTGTTGGACGAGAGAGGGACCTCTCTTGCTCACAGCCCGGACGGACCTGGACAAGCCAGGAACCGGACTAACAGGCTTCCTCCGATCTGTCCTCAATCTGCCGTCACTGGGTGAGTACTAAAGTAATTAAAGTGCTTGCATCACCCAAATCTCCTTCCTAGACCGCAACGGACGAACCCGGCAGCCGAACCATTCGATGAATGTACGCTACACCGGGTGAGCTAGCGAATGTCACTCCGTAGGCGATAGACATATTCCATGAGCACTTATTGCCGCTAGCTCTTCATTAACTATGACGACAGAGGCACACTTTTGAAAGACATCTCCGTAACTTTGCGAACAAGAAACCAGAAATGCTTGGATATAGCAAGCATAAAATAATAATATATATAGCGTCGTTCAATAATTCGAAAGTTTGTGTGACATTATTGGACTATGTCGGAACTGAGGGACGATGTCCCTGAACCGAACCAAAAATTTCTAAGTCCACCGACGCTATCAGTTTCTTATCCGGCATCGCAGCATTCTGGTCCGACGAAAGAAGCTGTAGAAGACCAAGTCAGATGACATACACAACAGCATATGTTGTTCCGAAAGGGAAAGCTCGAAATCCTCCAAATCCCTTTCGGTATCCCGTCGGACCGGATGAAACTTTCGGACGTCCGTACCCGCTTCCGCGGAGCGTCCCGACCCAGCATCGTCGGATAAAAAATATGCGACAGATTCAGTTGATGCTGGGATGCTGCGATAAACTGTGCTATTTAGGAAAGCACGTCCGTTCCCGAGGCCTGTGCAGTAGCGGTCTTACGATGCATTGCCGCCGGAAGCTCCGTGTACGTTGACTCCCGCACACTTCCTATGCGAACGTCCGGAGTCTGCAGGCCTCGTGTCCCTGGCTACCGGATGGTGTGACCTGGTCGCCGAAGAATCCTTGATCGGCGAAGCTGGTAATATATCGGCGGTCACACAGCCAAGGTGCGGTCGTGTGCGCTGACGAGAAGAGGAAGCCTTAGCAGTCACCGCGGACTGCCTATACAACGGAGCGTCCCGAGCGACGGACGTATGCTCCGCTTGCGACACATTTTGTACCACAACATCTGGGGCCAGATGTTGTTGAACGAGAGAGGGGCCTCTCTCGCTTGCCGTCCGGATGGACCGGAACGAGCTATGAACCGGACTAAAAGGCTTCTTCCGTTCTCCCTCCGATCCGCCGTCACTGGGTGTGCATTAGGTTGATTTATTGTGCTCGCATCACCCCAAAATTCCTTCTAGACCGCAACGGACGAACCCGGCTGCCGAACCATTCGGTGAATGGACGCTACACCGGGCGAGCTAGCGGACGTCAAAGGCCGTCGAACCTACTAGGGTCCTCTTAGGCAATTGGCGTATTTACATGAGCACTATTCTGCTAGCCCTTCATTAATTGTGACGACGGAGGCACACTGTTGGAAGACATCACAGATACATCACCCTAATCTTGATCGTCTGAAATAGAAATTGATAAAGTAGAGTGACCCTGCGGGGAAAGGACCGGAGTGTCCAATTCCCCAATAACATACCGTGACATACGCTTCCCATATTGTCATCGAAATCATACGATACAGAACAGGAGTTAATGCGAGTACACTGACCACATATAGAATGATTATAAAGTCAGAGGAAGACTTCCTCTTAATACAATTGATCAATATCCTTTCAATGTGAAAAGAAAACAAGTCCTGGTACTCGCACTAACCCCTGGCAATCAAAATACATAATAATAATATGATCCATTAATATAGAAAAAATAATTGAAATCAAAATATTTTGAAAAAGTATTTTTTCAGAACAGCCCAAGTTTCTGAAAAGTAACATTGAGCCCCAATGGATCCCAAGCCTAAGTGTGGACAAAAATTTTAAAAATATTTTAAACAATTTATTCAACACTTACGAACAATAATAATGTATCTAGTTATGATTAAAATAACATCAAGATATTATTTTCCAGAAATCCCCCCCCTCACACAGAGGGCTGTTGTAAATGTAAACAATGAGTGTAAAAACACTAAAATAAGACTCCAGGCACCCAGGCCCGAAATCAGTTACCAAAAATACACTATCTGATGCAAAACAGAGACTTCCAGGGAAGAAACTGCAGAACATCAGATGGTAGATGCAGAACAGAACGCCTAACCACCCGTAGGTGAAGACGTAAACATGGGGAAAAGAACAGAATTCATTCTGTTATTCAGCTAAAACTCCCAAGAAAATTTAGTAATAATAATTACAAAAACTATGCCAAAAGCATGGGAGAATAGCAAGGGGGGACTTAAAGGAAAGGGAGAGAGGAAAACACTTAAAAAACAGTGTAACTAAATAATCAGAATAACAACAAAATGGCTGCTGCCTCGAAAATAGGTAACTTAACATAATTTCATTAAAAAATTTTAAGTTACAGCCCTGATAATATTCTGTCACACATTTTTTCCTCTCCTCCTTCTCTATCCTCCTTAGAATCACCATTTCACTAATATTTATGTGTCTGGCATCATTTAAACTGAGATTTACAAGCACAAAGATCAGTCAGATGTTAACTGATGAAGGGCCAAACTTAGAATGATTAATGGCGCCAATTTCGGAACGTCCTTGACACTGCGCATGCGCAGTAGAGGCGAAGTGTGGAGGGCCTTTCAGGACATGTTTTCTTTGGTTTTAGCTGCAAATTTTGGGGATTGGGGGGCAAAATTTGTGTTTGGCCCTATATTTTAAGAGTTAGCACCAGCTATGTCTGGGTCATTGGTACAGTATAAAAATATTAGTTTTCAAGAAACTTTTTGGCAAGTGTCGTCTGTTTTTTGTGTTAGGTAAAGGGTTAACGGGCGACAGACAACGGATGGCAGATGCCAAGTAATGACAATAGCTCCCACTGACTTGCAGTCAGGTGAGCTAAAAATAATATTCTGGTTCGCTTAATTTTTGAAACATGGACATTTGAATTTTTAGCCCCTGGGGTTCCCACATGGCTGCGAAAAAGATTTTCCGGGCACTAATCAACCACTTATGACCCAATTATACTACATGCCAAATTTGGTTCAAATCAACCCATCGGTTCTTGAAACAGAAATTTTGGGTGGAGCCCAAAATGGGAATGCTCCCACAGAAAGTCCATATATTGGCCTACAAACCTACCTTGAACAAACTTTAATCTTCAACCAAATATCAAAAGCATTCTCTCTAGTGGTTCAAAAGAAGATTATTGAAGATTTTTAGGTTTTTGGGGCATTTACCCCAGCCCCAAACATAGCAGTAGCTTCATTTGAACAAAAGAAAGGGTTTACTACAAAGATGGTCTGTGTGCCATATATGTTTGAATTTGACCCAGTGGCTTTAAGTAAGACGAAGTTTCAAAAGGTAATGGATGGCGGACACTGGACGCTAAATGATAGCAATGGCTCCCACTGACTTTCAGTCAGGCAAGCTAAAAATTTAGTTATTCATGAATTTTGTTTGCAACTGTCATTTGCCTTTCGTGTTGGGTAAAGGGTTAAATGAAAAAAGATCTTGTAAGGTCTGGGCATTTTTCTGTTTGTTTTCCGGTTCTGTTTTGTGGCAAATCAAAAAAACAAACTACAAGAGCCAGCAAAAAGTGGCCAAACCTTTTTTCTGTGTTTGTTCATAAACTGATCAAACTATCTTACTGGGGAGGAGGGGGGGGGGGTGGGGGACTGGACTCGAGACCACTGTCAATTCTTGTCACTTGGACTATCTGGCAGTGGAAAATGCATAGTGTTGTAGCTGTCACACTTTCTCCCTTATTGACTCATCCACCGGATGAGTCAATAAGGGAGAAATGTGACGGTGAGAACACAATAAATATTAGATGAATTTTATTCATTTCTTACGCTAATTTATGTTTATTCTAACTCAATAGGCTTAGCAACTGATCCCCTAGAACCTCTAAAAATGACCAAAGGGGAGTAAGGCTGAACCCAATGAAGATACTTACAGACAGAGCTTTTGTGGTGAGTGGCGCAGTACAAACAATTGCAGATTTTTCCAAGTTAGGGATCTTGAAGTGTTATTTATTATCTGTTCTTAAAAAAGCTGAACCAAAACCAAGTTTTTCCTGAAACTGACTAAAAAGAAAAATCAAAACCTCCCAGCTGTACATCCTGTAAACTATCAAAACATTATTCTGACAACTAGTGAGTTCGCATCATTTAAACATGTACATTGATTTGACTTTAGCAAATTCAATAAATGTTATGCACAAGCATTAAAATCTATTACATGTAAATCTATATCCTGGTTGACAAGAGTTCTTGGGGCTCTGTCAAACAAGATATAATGGAATGAATGATCAGTTTATCACTGGAGTCTATAACACAGGAAACGACCAAATTCCTCTTAACACTAAATACAGTAGAACCGTGTTAATTGAGTAGCCACTTTGTCAGTGAAAATTATTCAATTAACAGTAGTATTCATCAAGAGAGATTTGTCACTGTGCTGTATTCTAGAGATAAACTGAGCATATTATATCATATCTGACAGAGCTCAATGCCTGTAAAAGATGTACTGGGGCCAAGTATGTCTATAAACAAGGAGAATCTGGTTATTTTCAGTGTATTTCCATGACATGTTACAAGATTTTTTATTCAATTAACAGGAGTATACTCTATAACACATATGCATTTAACAGGGCAAATATGCCCTGAAATTATGGTAAATGATTTGGAGTTTGGAAGTTATATTCAATTAACATGGTTATGCAATTAAGAGATATACAATTAAGTGGGTTTCACTCAAGTTACAGCACTCCACTTCATCAGAAAGGTGGTTAATCCACCCCACTATGTGGGAGCAGAAATCCACTAACATGCTCTGGGATATTACTTGAGTAAACTGAGAGCATTTAGAACAAGAGGCCCCAAGGGGCCTTAATCGCTCACCTGATAATGTTGTATTGCAAGTATGAAAGGATTCTGACCGGTGGATCTGAATAATTTATTTATTTATTAGGGTTTAACGACACTTTAACAGCCAAGGTCATATCGTGTTGGTGACAGTTTTACCAGTGGGAGAAGCTGGACTACCCGGAGAAAACCACCGAGCAACGATGAGCAGCTGCCAGCTCCCCAACATCGTAACTCCGCACTGCAGCATAGGCATAGTTAGATTGGTTGAAGACATGCACACCATCGCCGTGTCGTACACCTTAGTACACAGTCATCGTGCCCCCATGTGGACAATCAGGATTAAGTGCCTTGCCCAAGGACACAACATGGGAGTCTGAATCGATCGCTCAGATGGCCACCCGGCTCGCTGTTGCTTAACTTTAGTGATCTGACAAGAACTGGCTACCGCAACCCCACCGCACCCCAGATCTGAAGAAGAAAATTTTTAAAGAAATTTCCTAATATTGCACTAAGTTAAACTTTGGGCACCAATAGAGGGCCCAAATATTAACCCAGTACCCGATTTGAACAAATTTGAATCTGGGCCCCCTAAAGATGTTGCATACCAAATATGAAAGAATTCCGAGTGGTGGAGCTGAAAAAAAAGGTTATCTAAAGAAATGTCCTCATATTGCAATAAGGTAAAATTCAGGCTCCCATAGCGAGCCCCAATATTTACCCAGGGACTTATTTGAACAAACTTGAATCTGACCCACCTAGGGATGTTGTATACCAAATATCAAAAGATTCTAATTGATTGTTCTGGATAAGAAGATTTTTAAAGAAATTTCCCCACATTGAACTAAGGTAAAATTTGGGCCCCCATAGAGTGCCCAAATATTAACCCAGGCACTCGATTTGAACAAACTTGTATCTGACCCGTCAAGAGATGCTGTACACCAAATATGAAAAGATTCAGACTGGTAGATCTGAAGAAGAAGATTTTTAAAGAAATTTCCTCATATTGTACTAAGTTATAATTCGGGCCCCCAAAGAAAGCCCAAATGTTAACTGAGAGACTTGATGCAACAAACTTGAGTCTGACCCTCGTAACAATGATGTTTACCAAATATTAAAACATTCTGACAAGCGGTTCTGAAGAAGATTTTTGAAGCTTGTTTCCCATATTGCCCTAAGTTAAGATTTGGGCTCCTGTATGGAGTCCAAATACAAACCGAGAGGCTTAAATTGAACACACTTGTATCTGACCCCCCCCCCCCCCCTCACCCCCCTCCCCCCCCCCCCTCCCTTCATGGATGCTGTATGCCAAATATCAGAAGATTCTTAACAATAGTTCTGGAGAAGAAATTTTTTTTAATATTTGCAAATAGTGTTCAACCGATGATCGGAATCGGCCACCACAATCGGCCGATTGTGGGCAATCAGTTGACAACACTATTGAACAGCAACGCCTCCTGGAAAATCGGTCCAACCGATTGTTTCAAGCATTTGTTTGTGATGATTCATTAAACACATTTTATTATCTTCTGCAATTGTTCAATTGTTTATGTAAACTGATGTCAATGACAAGCATTCAATAAAGTTGAGAAACAACCACAATGTGTATTCTTAATTTCTCTAGACGCCTCTTTATAGGATATACAAGTTAAACAACATGTAAAGCGTACTTGCGGCAATCGCCAGTTCATATCAGAAAAAGTGAAGGTTGCACTCCCTTGACTCAGGTTGCAGTAAAATGACCAGTCACGCACACTTGGGCAGTACACTTGGCTCTGTGAGTCACGTGTACTGCCCAAGTGTGCACGTCTGGTCATTTAACTGCGACCTGCGTCGACGTATAACACTGTGAAATATGTTCAATTTAATTTGATGTAGTTCTTTCAAGCCTCAACTAGTCTAGTAGTGCACAGTATTACAATCAGAATCGGTATCGAAATTGGCCGATTGTGAGCTAAAATAGCCGGTAAGCGGTCAGCGGCCATTTTTGGTAATCGGTTGAACACTATTTGCAAATATGCGGACTCAGCATTTTTTTGACCCCACCACCCACCCCCCGCCCCACCCCCTACAGAACAGAAGACGTTAACCCAACAGATGGCAATTTTTTTTTTATCATTCAATTCTTCTGGTCCTAAGGATGCTTCATACCAAATAACAGTTCTCTGTTCTATGTGGTTTGGGAAATATGGGCGTTTGAAAATATTTTTTATATTTAGTTCCTGGGGTTCCCAAGGGGAACATGGGAATTTTTTTTTTTTGCATGAATTAAGTACTTATGACACAATAATACAACATACCAAATTTTTTTCAAATCGGACCATCAGTTCGGAAATAGAAATTTTAGGCGGGGCCCAAAATCTTGAGCCTCCCATTACGAAGGCAATTACTGCTTCACAGACTTTGTTTGAACAAACTTCATTCTACACCTCAGAAGGAAGTTTCATACCAAATATCAAGTCACTGTACCCACTGCTTCATAAGAAGATTTTTCTACAATTTTGGAGCATTTTCCCCCATTCCCTCCCTGTGGAGCATGGCAACTTTATTTGAACAAACTTGAATTGACAAGATAAGGACCATGAATATAAAATTTGGTTCAAGTTGGTCCAGGGTTTAGAAGAAGTCGATAATGTAAAGTTCACAATGGACAGAAGGATGGATGGATGGACAACGGACAGAAAATAATCACTTGAGCTCCCCCCCTGACTTTCAGTCAGGTGAGCTAAAAATAACCTTGATGTGCACTGGTCAAAATGTCTTAATTTGATTCTTCCAGCACAGGCATAAAAAGCACCTGCAAATGATTAATATGAGAGACATTTATCACTTACCTAGTGTAACATCACCTAATAGTTCAGCTTCATCGCACACTAATGCACCAGATGCAATCTTTGCACTGTAATAAAAATTTATATATACTTTACGAAAAAAAAATTATTTATACTGAACAAAGATAACTGTGAAATGTTGCGGAGATCAGAGATTCTTTTGGGTATCTACAGTGGCCAAATATGGGCCCATTTCCTGATGGCATTTGCAGGCCATTTTAGATATTGGGGAAATTATTATTGTCGAAGCAGATTCCAAAGGTGTCTGCCACACATGCCAAAGACACATGCGTTTACATTGGGGTCTGGGGTGGGTCTCGCACCAGGAAAATTTTGAATTTTAGATACTCTAAGAGGCATTCTGACCGCAAAAATACCGGTAAAAGTCATGAGGAAAATGTGTACTTTTTCCTCTTAAAATGAGACAAATTCATGCCTGGAGGCACTTTCTGTAATGTTAGCTGTCGCTGATTGGTGCTGGTCATGTTTTTGAGATAATATAAATTAATACTTGACAGCTCCAACCATTCGTGATCTATTTCTGAATCAATGTCTGACCTCGTTTACATTTGAGAGAGTCGATTGTAAATGAATATGGGTCATCTTGCATCATTCTTTCTACATGGATTGAGTTATGTCATGCAATAATGTATTCCAAGATGTAATAGCAGTAGGATATAGATGCCATGAAATTATTAATTAGGGCGTTAGTAGGGGTTTTTTTTGCGTCAACAATAGGGCTGTCGCGATTATTCGATTAGTCACCTATCGACTATTACAGTAGTTTTTAGTCGGACTTAAATTGCATTGTATAATGAGGTGAATGATTATTAATCTACATGTAATTACTTCTAAAACTGAGTGGTCTTTGTTTTCTGCACGAGTGTGCAAAGTTACAATGTAATTTAAAAAGGCTCAAAAGCATGGTCGTTTGATCAGTATCTGTACTCAAAACAAGAGTCCTTTATTCAAATGGTGAACCATTAGAATAATTTGCCGTTTTGGAAGTAACTGCAGGCTGCAAAGTAAATAGAATCTTCAGTCTTGTACACTCGAATGACCCCGTCGGAAAACCTTAATCACGAAAGTGAGAAAGTTGACACAATTGTCAGTTCACTTGTTATCATTCAAACTCAGTTTTAACTAACTTATGTAGGAATGGAAGGAAATTCATGTTCAAAATTTCTGGAAATTAGTTACAGAAAAGAAACACTGCACAAACGTTCTTCACTTTAAATTTTTCAGATTTGATTGGGAACCATTTTGGTATTTCCACATTATCTCAACACATTCAAACATCGCCAGTTTAATATTTCTTAATCTTTGTGTTTGTCTCCTCCAAAACAAATTCCCAATTAAAGCATTCATGGTGTGAATTTCCAAAATGCATGGGCCCCAGACCTTTACACAAAGAGAGTAGAAGAATCCCTGGAGAGTGAAACCGCTGGAAAAAAGATATTCATCAAAAAATAGCTAGACCTGTACCATACAAACTGAATGAACGATAAATTCTTGAATAACTAATTTTTTGTCTCAAAAACATACATATACAGTTAAAACTAGAAGTTCTGTCACGAAATGCGCACAAATAGTACGTCGATCTGCACGTTAATCTACGCGTTACGACCATAGTAAGGCTATCAAATTCTGTACATATGGCCTGTGCACAAGCAAAGTTTCAGCCAATGGACCTCCGGGTAACCCGGAGGTCCATTGGCAGAAACATTGCTTGTGTTTGCTATAAGTTACCAGGAGAAGCTTCCGTGCTTTGGATGCCATTTGATATGGCAATTGCGTGCAATTCCTCCGAGCAATTAAGCCTAGATAAGTGCACATTTCGTGACAGGACTTCTAGTTTTAACTGTAGGTTATGAACCCTCACTGGAACGAGCTCATCGAGCTTGTTCCAAAGAGGGGTTATAACCTATATTTTTGAGATAAAAAAAATATAAATATAATGAAAATTGGCGATTTTTGTGAATAGCGCTGACTGGTTTTTGCCGGTACATTGGGTAAAGGGTTAAAAAAAATTTGAGGAATAGCAAGATGGAATACTGGGAAAGCTTTTGGTATTCATTTAACTCTCCTATATAACTATAGACTCCTGATCCCCTTGATAATGATGACCAGATGTTCAAGTGAGCCTAAAATACTCACCTGGATCAAGTTAGGTTGTCTACAGATAACTGAGAGGGAGTAAGTGTGGACAGTGAAAGCTTTTTGATTATCCCTGAATTTTCAAAAATGCAGGGATGTAGAGATGATCTCAGCCCCAACGTCTGTATGTCAGAAAGATTCATAGGATATGTAATTTTGATTGTTTAAAGTGTGTTCATATGTTCAGGTAGGGTCTCTAGATGAGCAAAGGGGTTTCAGATTTTTGATCCGGCTCCATGTGGCACCCGTGGCACCACTCTGGTCATTACTGAATCAATTTCTGGCAAAGGGCTCCTACAGTTTTTAATTCAAAATGTTGAAAGTCTGCTCATATGTTCAGGTAGGGTCTGTAGATGTGCATAAAGATTTTGGATTTTTGATTCTGCCCAATATGGTTCCCGAAGCATCATTTTTGTCATTAGAGAATTGGTTTCCGGTGAAGGCTTCTATGGATTTTAATTTGTAACAATGAAAATGTGTTCATATGTTCAGGTAAGGTCTCTAGATGTGCATAAGGGTTTCAGATTTTTGATTCGGGCTCCATGTGGCACCCATAGTGCCATCTTTGTCATTAAGAGAATCAGTTTCTGGGAAAAGGCTCCTAGAGGTTTTTAATTCGAAATGTTGAAAGTGCATTTATATGTTCAGGTAGGGTCTCTAGACGTACATAAAGGTTGCAGATTTTTGATTCGGCCCCAAGTGGCACCTGTTGTGCCACTTTTGTCTTTAGAGGATCGGTTTCCGGCGAAAGACTCCAAGGAGTTTTAATTCAAAATGTTGAATGTGTGTTCATGTGTTCATTTAGGGTGTCCAGATGTGCATAAAGGTTTTGAGTTTTTGAGGTGGCCTCATGTGGCCCCCGAGGTGCCACTTTTGTCGTTAAAGAATACATTTCTGGCAAAAGGCTCCTAGAAGTTTTAATTCAAAATGTTGAAAATGTGTTCATATCTCTAGATTTTTTAATTCGAAATGAACATGTTGAAAGTGTGTTCAAATCTCTAGATGAGCAGAAAGCTGCAGGATTTTTGATGCGTCTCCATGTGGCACCAGCAGTGCCACTTCTGTTGTCGAAGGATTAGATTAAACTGTGCTTAATCTGTGCTCATACTTTCAGGTAGGGTCTCTAAATCTAAAAAAAAAAAACCAGTATCTACATAAGTTGCGCTATATATTTTGAAAACTTTTAGAAGCATCGCTTCACGAATATTTAATATCAGACACTAATAAAACCTCAATATACTGTTTCCTTTCATCTAATTTAAGGTATATTTTTGCCTTGGTGTAAATAATAAAAACAAGAAATTGCACCAGAGGTACTGACATACCTCCACCAGTGTCAACTTGGGATAATGCTGTGTCAGACGGACAATATCTTTCTCCCAATGGACCAAACCAGTCACCAATCTCAATCGGAAAATGTTTTTTGCATAAAATCATTGAAATCTTCACAAACCAATTTTACCCCCCCCCCCCCCCCCTCCAAAACAAGAGGCCCCAAGGGGCCTGAGGGCGCTCACCTGACATGGTAGCCTAAATTTATATCAACCCAGAGAATTGATTTCAACAAGTTGCATCTGCTCCTCCTAAGAAAAGCTTATACCAAATATCCAAAGATTCTGACCAGTGGATCTAAAAAAAAAAGATTTTTAAAGAATATTCTTCATATTGAACTAAGTTATAATTCAGGCTCCCACAGGGAGCCCATATATGAACCTAGGGACTTGGCTTTAACAAACTTGAATCTCACCCCCCTAAGGATGCTGCACACCAAATATCAGAATATTCCGACTGCTGGATCTGAAGAAGAAGATTTTTAAAGAAAAGTCCTCATTTTGAACTATGTTACAATTCGAGCTCCCAAAGTGAGTCCTAATATGGACCTAGGGACATGGCTGAAGAAGAAGATTTTTAAAGAAAAGTCCTCATTTTGAACTAAGTTACAATTCGAGTTCCCTCAGTGAATCCAAATATGGACCTAGGGACATGGCTTGAACAAACTTGAATCTCACCCCCTAAGGATGTTGCATACCAAATATCAAAACATTCTGACTGCTGGATCTGAAGAAGATTTTTAAAGAAAATTCCTCATTTTGAACTAAGTTATAATTCGGGCTACCACAGTGAGCCCAAATATGAACCCAGGGACTTGGCTTGAACAAAGTTGAATCTCACCCCCCTAAGCATGGTGCATACCCAATATCAGAAGATTCTGCCTGCTGGATCTTGAGAAGAAGAATTTCAAAGAAATTTGCCTGAAATGCACTAAGTTCAAATTTGGGCTCCTATACTGAGCCCAAATATAAACCCAGGGGGCCGATTTGAACAAACTTGAATCAGATCCACCCCACAATGTTGCATACCAAACATCAAAAGATTCTGCCTGCTGGATCTGGAGAAGAAGATTTTTTAAGAAATATGCCTGAAATGCACTAAGTAAAAATTTGGGCTCCTATACGGAGCCCAAATATAAACCCAGGGGGCCGATTTGAACAAACTTGAATCAGATCCACCCCACAATGTAGCTTACCAAATATGAAAAGCTTCTGAAGCTGGATCTGGAGAAGAAGATTTTTTAAGAAATTTGCCTGAAATGCACTAAGTTCGAATTCGAGCTTCTATAGTGAGCCCAAATATGAAACTAGGAAGCCGATTTGAACAAACTTGAATCAGATCCACCCCACAATGTTGCATACCAAATATCAAAAGATTCTGCCTGCTGGATCTGGAGAAGATTTTTCAATAAATTTGCCCGAAATGCACTAAGTGCGAATTCGGGCTTCTATATTAAGCCCAAATATGAATCCAGGGGGCCGATTTGAACAAACTTGAATCAGATCCACCCCGCAATGTTGCATACCAAATATCAAAAGATTCTGCCTGCTGGATCTGGAGAAGAAGATTTTTGAAGAAATTTGCCCGAAATGCACTAAGTTTGAATTCAAGCTTCTATAGTGAGCCCAAATATGAATCCAGGGGGACAATTTGAACAAACTTGAATCAGATACACCCCGCAATGTTGCATACCAAATATCAAAAGATTCTGCTTGCTGGATCTGGAGAAGATGATTTTTTAAGAAATTTGCCTGAAATGCACTAAGTTCGAATTCGAGCTTCTATAGTAAGCCCAAATATGAATCTAGGGAGCCGATTTGAACAAATTTGCATCAGATCCATCCCACAATGTTGAATACCAAATATCAAAAGATTCTGCCTGCTGGATCTGGAGAAGAAATTTTTTTAAGAAATTTGCCTGAAATGCACTAAGTTCGAATTCGAGCTTCTATAGTGAGCCCAAATATGAATCTAGGAAGCCAATTTGAACAAACTTGAATCAGATCCATCCCACAATGTTGCATACCAAATATCAAAAGATTCTGCCTGCTGGATCTGGAGAAGAAGATTTTTTAAGAAATTTGCATGAAATGCACTAAGTTCATATTCGAGCTTCTATAGTGAGCCCAAATATGAATCTAGGAAGCCGAGTTGAACAAACTTGAATCAGATCCACCCCACAATGTTGCATACCAAATATCAAAAGATTCTGCCTGCTGGATCTGGAGAAGAAGATTTTTTAAGAAATTTGCCTAAATGCACTAAGTTTGAAATCGGGCTCCTATACTGAGCCCAAATATGAACCCAGGGGGCCGATTTGAACAAACTTGAATCAGATCCACCCTACAATGTTGCATACCAAATATCAAAAGATTCTGCCTGCTGGATCTGGAGAAGAAGATTTTTTAAGAAATTTGCCTGAAATGCACTAAGTTCGAAATCGGGCTCCTATACTGAGCCCAAATATTAACCCAGGGAGCCGATTTGAACAATCTTGAATCAGATCCACCCCACAATGTTACTTACCAAATATGAAAAGATTCTGCCTGCTGGATCTGGAGAAGAAGATTTTTTAAGAAATTTGCCTGAAATGCACTAAGTTCGAATTCGGGCTTCTATAGTAAGCCCAAATATGAATCCAGGGGGCCGATTTGAACAAACTTGAATCAGATCTACCCCGCAACGTTGCATACCAAATATCAAAAGATTCTGCCTGCTGGATCTGGAGAAGAAGATTTTTGAAGAAATTTGCCTGAAATGCACTAAGTTCGAATTCGAGCTCCTATAGTGAGCCCAAATATGAATCTAGGGAGCCGATTTGAACAAACTTGAATCAGATCCACCCTACAATGTTGCATGACAAATATCAAAAGATTCTGCATGCTGGATCTGGAGAAGAAGATTTTCAAAGAAATTTGCTTGAAATGCAGTAAGTTCAAATTTGGGCTCCTATACTGAGCCCAAATATAAACCCAGGGGGCCGATTTGAACAAACTTGAATCAGATCCACCCCACAATGTTGCATACCAAATATCAAAAGATTCTGCCTGCTGGATCTGGAGAAGAAGATTTTTTAATGTTTTTCCCATTGCCTACAGTGTTAAAAAGTGCTGACTCAGCACTTTTTCAAAGTCCCGAAACTGTACCCTATGATAAAACCGATGGTAATTTTTTTTTACCAATCCTTTCTGTTGGTCCTAAGGAAGCTGCACACCAAATAAAAATTCTCAATGCCGTGCAGTTTTGGAGATATGGGCGTTTTAAATTTTTTCTATTTTTAGCTCCTGCGGTTCCCACGGGGCTGCGGGAAATTTTTTTTTTACATAAATCAAGTACTCATGACCCAATAAGCCCTCACATAAAATTTGGTTCAAATCAGCCTCTCGGTTTGGAAAATAGAAATTTTGGGCGGGGCAAAAAATTTTGCCCCTCCCATAACGCAGCCAAGTATAGCCCCACAAACTTCTCTTGAACAAATCTGAGTCTACACCTCAAAAGAAAGCTGCACACCATATATCAAGTCTCTGCTACTGCTGGTTCATGAGAAGAAGATTTACAAAGATTTTGGTGCCCCTTGGGGGCGTGGCACCACTCAGGAGGAGGGGCAACTTCATTTGAACAAATCTGAATTGGCATTAGGTAATAAACATTTAGCCAACATTTGAATAAAATTGGGCTAGTGGTTTAGGAGGAGAAGTCGATAATGTAAAGTTAACGCCGGACGACGGACGCCGGACAACGGACGCCGGACAGAAAGTGATTAGTAAAGCTCCCCTTGAGCTTCGCTCAGGTGAGCTAAAAACCCAACTTAACATAATAGAGTCATGTCATTTTAAGAAGAGCATATGCACTCCCTCTCCTCTCAAAATGCTAAGATGGACATATTTTCAACACTATGCATACACACATGAGGGTATACTGTCTTTGTTTTACAGCAGGGAAAATACAATCCAGTAGAAACTAAGATCCATGTGCACCTTATCAATAGTTTGAGTCAATCAGACCACTGACATGGGAGATGTGAAACTATTGTCTTTGGTTTACAGCAAAAATGAATCCCCCCCCCCCCCCCCCCCCCACCACCAGGTAATTCTGAAGGCCACAAACACCTGTTACTAAAGTGTAGTGACAATCGGACCATCCACATAAGAGAAAAAGAACAAAGCCATAATGCACATGTTGGGAGGTGATCTGCATCTATTTTCTTTGTTTTACTACAGAAACATGAAAGCCAATCCCTGTCACAATTCTAATATCCATATACACCAATGGGCTAAGTTTGCAGATGCTCCGACCATCCATTAAAAGATGTCGAACAAATGCACTCACCAACAAACCATTCTCAAACAAGCCAAACAGACAATTGGCTATTTTATACACTCTGAGCAGCTCTGAGGGTCATAAATTATGGAAAAAAAAATATGTATGGACAGCAAAACCACGTATGTTTCTGAATGAACTTATCATACTGAACACCTGTATGAAACTTCATCAATTTCCAAGCACTAATGCTCAAGTTATGACCTGGACAGACATCAGACAGGAAAATTCACAATTTTTCTATGACGAAAAAGGGGGACAACTCTAAAAAGTAAAACATAAGAAAAATCATTAGAGGTTTGTTTGAAAGCCTTTCCCATAAGCAATCTTCCTGCCAAATTCCACTGGGATCTAACAACCCAAACCTGAGATATAAGGCGAACATACAAAAATTGGCTATTTCATACCCTCTTTCATGTACTAGAAAAGTCCATAACTCATGGAAACAAGAGGCCCCATGGGGCCTCAGGTGCACACCTCATCAAAGTTATCTAAAGAAGGATTTAATTAGCATCTATGGCTAGTTAAAACTAGAGGATCGAAGTTATTTAATTATTTATAACTCTGTTGTCCAGATGATTTTTTTCTGGTATTTAGATGCTACCACAGAAATAATGACCAGATTTTCAGTAATGCAAAACTAGGGAGTCCAAATATCAACCAATGGACTTGCAAAATCAGTTTAAGGAGAGCCGCAATTGCTCTCCTTAAGAGCTGTGCATGTAGTAGCTCTCCTTAAACCTTCAATTCCCTAATTAACAACAAGAAGGACGCCAATGCCCTATAGCTCACCAACATTCCTCTTTGATAGTAACTTTGGCAAACACAAGAACTGTATCAAACAGTCTCATAACATGCAACAAGACTGACCTAAACACGACCTCTTAAAAGTAAAACTGAAAAAATAATAATTTTAACAGCAGAAGGGTTAATGGCCACATTATTAAGTGAGAAGTATTACTTTGAACCAGCCAGTCTTCATTGGCAGATGCTTCAGTGTACTATGTTTGATTTAAACTTTCAAAAAGCTGTGACTTATCAGATACCTGATAGTGCACTACATAGAGAAAGGGAAGAACCCTCTGTTTTAAAAAAAATATGTGGTGATGGAAACTCCCTTTTCCGTGCACTATTATTTGTAATTACTGGTGAAGAAAATCAACATGGCACAATTAGATTATTAATTGTTGATCATATGAGGAACCTCGGAAATGATGTTTTACAAATGGTGTTGCCAGACCTTAACAGAATCTTTAGCACACTGAAAATGTCTAGGTGTGAGCTAAACCGAGACTTAACGTTAAAAATGTGGAAATAAATTTGAAAAATATTGACTGGATGAGGGTTAAATCATGGCAGAAGGATAATGAGGAACATGTATGATTTATATAAAGGCCATGGGAAGAGAAGGAACGCAGAAACTGACATAAACACTAAGTTAAACATGAAATTCTGACCTAAACAGAAAACTAAACGTAAGTGAAATAAAAAAGTTAAGAGAACAGTTTAAAACACATAGGGTGAGGGTTAAATAGTGGTAGAATGATAATAAGCACCATATAGAAGCAATATAAAGGCCATGGGATGAAAAGGGAGTCGGCAGCTGCCCTGAATAGAAACGTTAACATACTGAAAATGTCCAAGTGTGAGCTAAACAGAAAACTCAAGGTTCAAAAGTTGAAGAGAAATTTGAATTTAAATTCAGTGGACAAGGATGAAACCATAGTACAATGATAATAAAGAACATATATGAGGAATATAGCACTCTGGGAAGAGAAGGAACACAGCAGCTGACCTAAACACTTAGTTAAACATGAAATTCCGAGCTAAACAGAAAACTAAACGCAACTAAAAATGTGATGAAAAACGTTTAAAATGCAGGGTATGAGGGGTTAATCATGGAACAATGATACTGAGAAACATGTATAATGAATATAAGTGCCATGGGAAGAGAAGGAGCACAGCAGCTGACCTAAACACTAAGTTAAACATGAAATTCTGAGCTAAACAGAAAACTAAACGCAACTAAAAATGCCAAGAAAAATGTTTAAAATGCAGGGTATGAGGGGTTAATCATGGAACAATGATACTGAGGAACATGTATGAGGAATATAAGTGCCATGGGAAGAAAAGGAGCACAGCAGCTGACCTAAACACTGAGTTAAACATGAAATTCTGAGCTAAACAGAAAACTAAACGCAACTAAAAATGTCAAGAAAAATGTTTAAAATACAGGGTATGAGGGGTTAATCATGGAACAATGATACTGAGGAACATGTATGATGAATATAAGTGCCATGGGAAGATAAGGAGCACAGCACCTGGCAGGTTAAATCATGGTAAAATGATAATAATCATCATATAGCAGCATTATAAAAGCCATGATATGGAAATAGGGCGAATAAGTGACCTAAACAAAAACTTTAACATTATTGGACACGTACGCCGACGACGCCGACCGATCGAGCCATTCCATAAGCTCACACAACTAAAGTTGGTGAGCCAAAAATGAAAAAAATCTGAGGTTTCAGAAAAATATTTTGTACTGTTGGCTTCAACTTGTGTAAGGTAAAGGATTAAAGATGCAGTACATAAAGCAATGTTGGGCTATATGAGTCAATTTTCTTTTTTGCATGTAATAACTCCAAATGGGAATAATTGCCTAAGTGGCACGTTTGTGTGTGTGTGTGTGTGTGTGTGTGTGTGTGTGTGGGGGGGGGGGGGGGGGGGGGGAGTTGTGGAACCTATATTGAAACCTGGCCCGTATTACTAGCTGGAAAATACACATATCAACTTTGGTTGAAAACAAATAATCCAAACTGGAGTAATCAGTTGGAAACCAATTGTTTGCAGACAGATGGACGGACGAAAGTCATGACTATAGCCCTGACTATTGTCAGGCTAAAAATGCATTTTGTACCAAAGAAAAAATATTGCATGAATGGCCCTGGGTGAGGAGGAGGTGGGGTGGGGGGTGAGGGGTGGGGGAGAATGGGGGGTATGTTAGGGGAGTCCATTTTTTTTCCCACATGTGGTCAGTCTAAATCCTTCAGAATGCATTTTGAGCAGAGAAAAAAAAATATACCTAACTGGCATCATGGGGGTGGGGGTGGAGGGTGGTGTTTGTCTAGGTTTTTAACCACAAACTTTAACCAAAACTGTAAAACTGCATTTTTGAAGAAAGAAAAAAAAGTGCCTAATTGGCCCCCCGATGGGTGGCTGGGGGTTACATGTACGTGAGTTTAAAAAAAGGTTCTGCATGTAGTGACTGTAAATAGTTCAAAATGCATATTGGAGAAAAGAAGAAAAAAAAAGCCTAATTGGGGGTGGGGGGGGGGAGGTAGGGGGTGGTGGTGTTTTTTTTGGTTTTTAACCACAAACTTGGAGTCACCCTACCAAGCTACAATGAAATCCCTTCATAATTATGGCCTGTGGAATATTCTAAAGGTTTTTGGGCTTCTGTTGCCATCACAGTTGCCCAAAAGGGGACGTTCTCATCTCGACATTATATGAAATCAACCTATCACGTTACAATGAAATCCCTCCATAAATATGACCTGTAGACTGTGCTAAAGGTATTCGGGCTTCGTGCCCCTGTTGCCATCACAGTTGCCCAAAAGGGGACGTTCTCATGTAGACATTATATGAATTCAACCTATCAAGTTACAATGAAATCCCTCCATAAATATGTAGACTGCCAAAGGTTTTCGGGGTTCGGGCTCGGGGCAGCCATCATGGTTGAATGATCGCAACCAAAAGGGGACATTCTCATCTGGGCATCATGTGGATTGATCCTACAAAGTTACAATGAAATCCCTTCATAAATATGACTGTAGACTGTGCTGAAGGTTTTTGGGTTTCGGGCACCTGTAGCTGTCAAAGTTGCCCAATCACGTCTAAAAGGGGACTTTCTCATGTTGACATTATATGAAGTCAACCTATCAAGTTACAATGAAATCCCTCCATAAATATGACCTGTAGACTGTGCTAAAGGTTTTTGGATTTTGGGCTCGGGCAGGTGTGACGGTTGATAGATCACACCCAAATGGGGAAATTCTCATGTAGACATCATACGAAGTCATCGTATCAAGTTACAACGAAATGCATCCATATTAAACATGACCTGCAGACTGTGCTAAAAGTTTTTGGGTTTCGGGCTTGGGCAGCCATCACGGTTGACAGATCATGCCCAAACAGGGACATTCTCATCTAGGCATTCTATGAAGTTGCAATGAAATCCCTTCATAAATACGACCTGTATACTGTGCTAATGGTTTTCAGGTTTTGGGCTCGGGCAGCCATACCGGGTTGACCGATCACGACCAAAAGGGGACGTTCTAAAACCTACATATGAAATTTCGTGACGATCAGACAAGAACTACCAGGCATAGCCTGTACTTGAAGGTTGAATAAAAAACTTTAACCACAAACTTTGCCAAAACTCCAAATGTCAACTAAACAGGAAAAGAAGAAAAAAAAACAAACAAAAAAACCCCACCTGAACCTTCAGTAAAAAACTTTAACCACAAACTTTAACCAAAAACTCTAAATGTGGACAGACGGACAGACGGAAGTCATTTATTTATTTATTTATTGGTGTTTAAGGTCACATACTTATGCACACTGGCTAATCGTGACCGTGACAGTTTTACGGGTGGAGGAAGCCGGATTACCCGGAGAGAACCACCGAGCAACGACGAGCAGCTGTCAGCTCTCCAACATCTGAACTCTGCACCGCAGCACAGGCAGGGTTAGATTGGTTGAAGACATGCGCACCATCGACGTGCAGTACGCCACAGTACACAGCGTCATCGTGCCCCCATGTAGGCAATCGGGGTGAAGTGTCTTGCCCAAGGACACAACGCGGTTGCCGCAGGTGGGATTCGAACCGAGGACCTCTCGGCTTGCAGCCTGCACCTCTACCAACTGAGCCACCGCGCCCCCAACGGAAGTCATTACTATACCCCTTACTGTAAACAGTCCGGCTAAAAATGGATGAAAAATTTGAAGAAATTCACTGGACAAGGGTTAAATGATGCTAGAATGATAATGAGGAACATGTATGATGGAATATAAGCACCATGGGAAGAGAAGGAGAATAGCAGCTGACCTGAACACAAACTTAAACATGAAATTCTGAGGTAAACAGAAAAGAAAACGTAACTAAAAATGGTAAGAAAAAGGTTTAAAAACACACTGGACAAGGGTTAAATAATGGTAGAATGATAATAAACACAATATAAAAGCAATATAAAGGCCATGGGATGAAAAGGGTGTCGACAGCTGACCTAAACAGAAACTGTAACACACTGAAAATGTGTAAGTGTGAGGTAAAAAGAGTTAACGTTCAAAATTTGATGAAAAATGTAAAGAAATTCAATGGAGATGGGTTAAATCACAGAACAATGATACTGAGGAACATGTATGATGAATATAAGTGCCATGGGAAGAGAAGGAGCACAGCAGCTGACCTAAACACGAAGTTAAACATGAAATTCTGAGCTAAACAGAAATGTACATGTAAACGTAACGAAATAATGTTAAGAGAAACGTTTAAAACACACTGGGTGAGGGTTAATTAGTGGTAGAATGATAATAAGCACCATATGGAAGCATTATAAAGGCCATGGGATGAAAAGGTTGTCAGCAGTCGATGTAAACAAAAAATTTAACCCACTGAAAATGTCGAAGTGTGAGCTAAACAGAAAACTAAACATTCAAAATTGGAAGAAAAATTTTAAGAAATTCACTGGACAAGGGTTAAACCATGGTACAATGATAATGAAGAAGATGTATGATGAATATAAGAACCATGGGAAGAGAAGGAACACAGCAGGTGAGCTAAACACTAAGTTGAACATGAAATTCTGAGCTAAACAGAAAAGTAAACAAAACTAAAAAAATGTTAAGAAAAAGGTTTAAAACACAGTGGGTGAGGATGAAATAATGGTAGAATAATAATAAGCACCACAAAGAAGCAATATAAAGGCCATGGGATGAAAATGCTGTCGACAACTGGCCTAAACAGAAACTTAAACACACTGAAAATGTGTAAGTGTAAGCATTAAAAATTTGATGAACAATTTGAAGAACTTCAGTGGACCAGGGTTAAATGATGCTAGAATGATAATGAGGAACATGTATGAGGAATATAAGCACTCTGGGAAGAGAAGGAACACAGCAAAGTTAAACCTAAAATCTGACCTGAACAGAAAAGTAAACGTAGCTAAAAATGGTAAGAAAAAGGTTTAGAATGCACTGGGCGAGGGTTAAATAATGATAATAAGCACCATATAGAAGCAATATAATGGCCATGGGATGGAAAGGGTGTCAACAGCGGAACTAAAAAAAAACTTTAACACACTGAAAATATGTAAGTGTGAGCTGAACAGAAAACTTAACATTCAAAATTTGATGAAAAATTTGAAGAATTCACTGAAGAAGGGTTAAATTATGGAACAATGATAATGAGGAATGTGTATGAGGAATATAAGTGCCATAGGAAGAGAAGGAACACAGCAAATGACCTAAACACTAAGTTGAACATGAAATTCTGAGCTGAATAGAAAACTAAACGCAACAAAAATGTCAAGAAAAATGTTTAAAATGCAGAGTATGAGGGGTTAAATCATGGTAGAATGATGATAATCATCATATAGCAGCATTATAAAGGCCATGATATGGAAACAGGGCGAGTAAGTGACCTAAACAGAAACTTTAACATTACTGGACATGTACGCTGATGCTGACTGATCGAGCCATGCCATAAGCTCACACAACTAAAGTTGATGAGCTAATAACAGACTTAAGTAAAGAATAACTCTCCTGGCACTGGTTTAAGGGAGCCGTTGTAGCTCCCCTAGATTTTTCAAAAGTCCAGGCCTGAAAAATGATAGCATTCTTCCAACCAGTTTGAATCTCTCCCTCATAAAGATATTCTACAGTCGATAATGGATAATAAATATTTGTTCTATGCACCTTATAAAAAAAAAGCCTTTTAAATTCTTTTCTATTTTCAGTTACAGGGTTCCCTTCCTGCATGTGTTCATGAATTTTTTTTTTGCATGTACCAAGTACAAATTGCCCAATAATACCAATACCAAATTTGGATCAAATTGGCCAATCAGTTCCAAAAATTAAACCAGTGCCTCAAATGAGCCTAAAATGCTCAAATGGATCAAGTTGTATCCAGGAAAAGGAGACGGTGTAAGTGTGCATCGAGAAAATCTACCACTCACTGGACGAGCCCAAATATTGCCCAGGGAACTTTCTTTGAACAAAATTGAATCTCAATCACAAAAGGAGGAAGTGAACCCTTTACCCAACGTAACAACCAAAACTGGCCAGTGCTATTCTAAAAAATCTCCAATTAATTATCATTATTTTTTCATTTTTTGTCTCAAAAACATAGGTTATGACCCCTCGTTGGAATGAATTCGGTCTAACGAGGGGTCATAACCTATGTTTTTGAGACAAAAAATGAAAAAATGTAGCTATTCAAGAATTTTTTTTGCAAGACTTAGTGTCGTCTGCTTGTCATGTTAGGTAAAGGGTTAACCAAATGTCAAATCAGTGTAGCCTGGATGTACATGTATACAAAAACAAATGTGATTATTCAATGTTTTTCCCATTACCAATAGTGTTAAAGCTTAGCATGCTGCTAGCGGATATTCTGCCCAGTACCCAGGATGGGAGGATTATGCACTGCCGGTTTGAGGTCGAGTTTTTTCGCATCTGTAAGGCTTTTCATAAGAAAATCAAATCCATTGATATTTGTTCAAGTTGTTACACTAATGTGCTGATAAAAGGCAAAAAATTAACTAAATGAGAGTCATAAGTCTACTCAGTATGATCGAATGACATCGATTTTTGAACTAGTTTAAGTCACTGTTAACAAAGTCTCACATACCAAATACTGACAAAATTGATTGATACTGTATTTGTTCAAGTTATTGCACTAAAGAGTTGAAAACAGGCAAAAATGAACTACTTAAGGGCTATAACTCTGCGCAGTACAGCCATACCACACCAGTTTTCGAACTCATTCAAGACATTGTTGAGAAAGTCTCACATACTTAATGTTGACCAAACCCATTGATATTTATTTATTCAAAATACTGCACCAATGAGCTGAAAACATTAACATATTAAGGGCCATAACTCTGCACAGTATGGTCACACTGCACAGGTTTTCAAACTCGTTCAAGACATTGTTAGGAAAAGTGCCCATACAAAATATTGACCAAATCAGACGTCAGGAAGTGACCAGAATTGGCACCAACATCATTCTTTGTAGAAGAAAGTACTACATAAAAATTCAGCGGGGAGGTATGAGTGCCCACTCATGGGAGGGCCATCTCTGTGTAGACCATTAGTAAGTATAAAAATATACAAATTACTTTAAACTTTTAATATTTTTACACTGTAAACCAATGGCCCAGACTAGCTGAATCGAAAAGGTGGAGGGCCTAGGACTTCAGAATTAGTAGATCAACATAGTTTCAATCCTGTAATCCAAGGTGAAAGGAAATTAGAATTATTAGGAATTACATTTATATCTCTCTATACAGTAATAGAGAAGACATACCATACAAAAGGAGCCCCGTTCAAGTAATTCCGTATACTTAGCATGAAGTCTATGCTATTGGATGTAATGCGTTCCCAATTTTTAAGGTTAGCCCGGACTAAGCCCCAAAAATTAGGATGGCGTATTTGAGAATGAGAGAATATCCACCACAAACATACGCCATATACATATACAATAAAACTTCAGCTGTATGCTGGATATAATTACGGACAAAACAGCTTCCCTCATAGTTGCATACCTTTCAAGCCAGAGGAGAGGTAAAAAATCCCCCCCCCCCCCTTTCTTTTGAAGCAATCTCCAAAAGAAAGAGGGGAGTGCTCTGAAATCAGTAAAAGCAGTACCAAAAAACAATATAAATATTCATCGAACAGGCACTCTGGTATTATTAATAAATTGTGCTTAATGCCACTTCAGAAGCTAAGGATATAGCGACGAGCCCAGTAATTAATATCGCCCGCTATATAATGTACACCGGTGTCGGTATACGCAAATAGGTCGAAAAACCAAATATAAAATAAAATACACATGTCCAACAGAACCACAATGAACGATCTCTGGAAAGTAACACACTTCCGAGGTAACCCACAGGCGACCCCATTCAGGCATACGATAAATTCCAGTAACAACACTCCCCGACGTGTACTATCTGATATCTATGACACAATAAACGTGCGAATATACGAGAGTGTAAACAAGGTGTATTCGATGGAGTACCGACATTAATAGAAACCTGGATCTTGAAATGGGCTGCCCCCGAAATAATTCATAATTTCTAAGGTCCATAACATACAATAATGCATCTGTCTAATAAATCATTATTATGAACGTGAGCATAGAAAACCCGCATGTAATCATCTGAATACCAGTTAAGTGGCTATGCAGCCTCCAAGGTACCCAAAGACTAGCAATTTATTTATGATGAATTATGCACTCGTATACGACATATAGACGAACAATCATCAGAAATCAACCAACTAAAATGTGGATGTGCCCATGAGGTTGCCATAGAACACGACCCAGCCACCAATCGAGAAGTCATGAAGTGCATGTATGTATTTAAACTCATACGAGGTTTGCGGGAAGAAAACTATGTCTTGCCCGGTAATTGCCTCTAAACATATTGGCGGTGGTGATAAAGAAGGTCCTCTCATGGAGGAAGCTTCCCGGGGAACGTCCCATAACAGACACTTGAGAAGACTGATAAAAGGTCTCTGTGACGACAGAGGTGCTACTAGTAGGATTCACAATGAGACGGTTTGATCTTAAACATAATCTACTGAATCAACTGAATTGGAGGATATGGGTATCGTATCATTCATCCCCATGAGATTGGCATTGCGTCTACTGCATATGCTCAATGGTCTGGGCATAGCAACACGAACGACAGTAACTGAATGTTTCGGTGCATTGCAAACAGATCTATCATGGGGCGATCCCTCTGGTAGAAAATCTGCCCAAATGCTCGCTTGTTGAGCGTCCACTCCAATTACAACAGGCGACCTTCCGAGAGAGCGAGTCTGCTAATACGTTCAGATGACCCGGTATATGACGGATAGAAAGATGAACATGATGATTCATGATGTATAGGAAAAACCTCTTAGTTGGCATAACGGAAATGAATGGGTACCGCCCTGGTTCCCGATGTATGCTACTACTGTCGGAGTTGTCTAACTAAATTATTATCCGTTATTATGTGAATCCAATGTTGTAGCACTAGCTATATTGACATCATCTCTTTGATATTTATGCATTTCTTCTGGAACCGAGGGTCCCAAAGACCATGACACTTCAAGACTGCAGGACTTAGGGTCGTGCTCCAACCCGACTGACTCACACCTGTCATAATCGTGAAAGCCAGATCCGGCAGTTGCAGCAGTGCTCCCTGAGCTAACCACTGAATATCTGCCCAAATCTGAAACCTTGTTCTACTAGGTCCATTAAAACAATACTGGTTCAAGCGAAAGCATCTTAACACTCCAGTTCTGAGTAAAGAATATCTGGAGGGGACGTGTGTGCAGACGGTCTATCGGAATGAGATCCATAGCCGCTCCGCACAGCTCCAACAGTCGCATGAATTCCCTCACTATTAATGCGTCTGAGTGTACACAAAAGCGAGCATAACAACTGACTAATTTTGCTCTGGGTAACGGCAGACAAACCAGATTGAGAGTCTCAAAGCTCATTCCCATGGGAATAGATGACTTGTACGGAGCTAGATCTAACTTTTTCTCGTTTACGATGAAACCGAGATGTCAGAGTAATAGAAGCAGACTCTGAACATCGTTCTGAAGAATAATTTTGTTGCCGTATCCCTGTAGAAGGTCGTCCAAGTAAGCCGACGTTACCGCAGATGACTGAGCTCATAAGTAAGACATTACCGAGTTCTTTATTCGAGTGAAAAGCCAAATGGACCAGATTCAGACCAAAGCATATTGTTCTGAACTGATACACCTTCTCTTGTACGGCGAACCGCAGGTACTTTTAGAATGCCGGATGTACCAGGACATGAAAGTATGCATCCTTAGATCTATGATTGCCACATAGTCGATCACTCAAAACGCTCGCTTTTAGCGACTGAATGATTTCCATAAATAAACTTTTGGAGCCATGAGAAGCTTGTTATCCAGCTCAAGTCTATTAACGGTCGGAATGAGCCACCTGGCTTCGGCACGAGGAACAGGTGACTGTAAAAATCTTAAGAATCCTGATTCTCGACAACCTGTATTGCTTCCTTTGATAAGAGAGTTTATACCTACGCTATGAGAGACTCTCTTATGCAAGAATTTGATGGAAGATTTTCCAACGCGGACAACTTGTTAGTGGGGTTTTTGCTCGGAATGATAGCCGTAAGCCGTCCGAGACTACACTTCTCACCCACTGATCTTACGTGATTATTATCCAGTTTTTGGCAGATCTTGATAACCTTCTGCCAACTGGCCAGCAATAGAGGTCTAAACCATCACCTGAATGACCTGCGAGGCTTACGGGAGGAGGAACCACGTCCTCCCCGTGAAAAACCTTGTCTTGTCAGCATAGGGGCATCTGACCTATAGACCCGATCAGATCTACGCCCCTTTCCCGAGTCTCTATACTGATGACCTCCAGAGTAATTATAAGAGGGTTTCTTGTACCCTAGTGAGGAGTTCCCTTTTGACGATTTTTGTCTGGAACTCCCTCCTTTACTCTTGTCTGCTGAAGTGGGTCGTTGATACATTGTACGCCGACTTCAAAAGCAGTGCACTAAACACTTTCTTAGTGGCCTGTTCATAGACTAATAAAAGCTAGAGCTTTTCACCTTGTCATCTTATCAGTGATGACGAAGCAAGGGCAGCATCACGTCTGATTAATGCCAGATTAGCCACTGTTAGGGCAGAGTTATACGTGGCATACATAACTGCCCTGGAAAGAACTCTAAGAGAGGTACGAACGTAATAATTCCTTTCCCTTGAGATGTTGCGCCATAGCTCTTGTAAGGTGATCTGCATAAGACCTAATGTCCAACGGGTTTCTTGTATCCACGTGAGGAGTTTCCTTTTGACAATTTTTGTCTGGAATGGCCTCCTTTACTCGTCTGCTGAAGCGGGTTGTTGATACGCCGCCGACTTCAAAAGCAGAGCACTAGACGCTTTCTTAGTAGCCTGTTCATAGACTAATAAAAGCGAGTCGTCGAAAATAAAATGTCTGGAAACTGAAGCAACTCTGAGAGAGCTTTTCACTTTATCATCTTATCAGTGATGACGACGCAAGGGCAGCATCACATCTGATTAACTCCAGATTAGCCATTGTTAGGGTGGAGTTAAACGTGGTATACATAATTGCCCTGGACTGAACTCTAAGAGAGGTGCAAACGTAAGGTGATCTGCATAAGATATAATGTCCAAACTTGCTCTATTTGAAGGAGTTGCCGTCTCAATTGTGTCTGAGCGAATAGTGAATGATACAGGTAAGGATACCTCTAGATCCCCGGCCTGCTCATCCAAACACAGAAGAACTCTCTGAACATCTGCCCCGACCGATTTTAAATGAGCGTGGTCCAAAAAACGGTATGTATAAGGAAGATGAAGATAAGAAACCGCCTTTTTACTCGAACTCAAGAGGATAAATGCGGCATCATCTATATGGCCGAAGGCCTGCGACACCTGCATAAACTGAACTGGAAAAGAAAGGACTTCCTCCTTTGTCCGGATAAAGTCTGTGCCTAACGACGCCAGCGGTTTCTCTCTTGTAGTCGTCGCAGCATTCTGATTCGGCGGAACAAAATCAGGGTAATATTGATGGATGAAAGCCATCGCGACCATGTACCAGGCCTGGTCTTTTGAAAAATCCAGGAGAGCCGCTACGGCTCCCCTAAATCTTGTTTCAGGGGAGCTATTCCACACTTACATTAATTATACACAGTTTTTAATAAGGAAATTGAAAGTTTGAGGAGAAACATTACAGTTTAAGGAGGGTAATTATGGCCCTCCCCAATATGATTTGAGGGGAGCCAAGGAGAGCAATAGCTCTCCTCAAACGGCCAGGCCTGCATGTACTATTCTGAAAGGGAAGGGTAATCCTCTTCCTCATCCCTTTCACCATCCGAGAGAATCAGTTGCGAATCTCGGTCCACTGCATCTGCGTGAACAGACGACTGAACCAACCCAGCACAGTCCGGCAGCTCAGATTCTGAGTCTGAGGGAGGCTGCAACTGCACTTGCTGGGATGCTGCGATCAGCTGCGCAATCTGCGACAGCAAGTCCGTCATCGAGGCCTGAGGAGCAGCAGTCTTCCGTTCCTTAGCCGCATACTGCTCCTGGGACGGAGTGTCGGAAATGGATCCTTTCTCCGAACGTCCCGATGATTAAGGCCTCGTCTTCCTAGCTACCGGATGGTCCGACTTCAGGGGCGAAGAGTGGTTCCTTCTTCATGCAACAGGCTGGATATCCGAAGTCAGGTAGCTAGGATGCGGTCGTGTGTGCTTAAATAATGTAGCGGAGGAAGCCGTGACTGAAGCCGAGTCCGGCTGCAGAATAGACAGAGCATCTCCCGAGCGGCGGGCGGACATATGCTCCATCTCGTGCAAGTTTCCAACCAGAAAACTTCATTTCGGCCTTGTGAAATGTAGCGGAAGAACGAGGAGGCCTTGACTGAAGCCGACCCCGGCTGCAGACTAAACAGAGCATTCCGAGTGGAGGGCAGACATATGCTCCGGCTTGTGCAAGTTTCTCAAAACAACATCTGCCCCCCAGACATTGCTAGATTAGAGAGGGGGGGGGGGGGGGGGGGGCCTCTCCCGCTTGCAATCTATCAGACCTCGCCGAGTACAAGAACTTGCTGACTTCCTCCGCATTTCCTCCCTATTTCTATCATCGCTGGGTGAGCTATTTATATTATAGTGCTCCCTCTACCCAATCCACTTCTTAGACCGCAACGGACATACCTGGTGACACAACCCCCACAGACGGAGTACCGCTTCACCGGTCGAGCTAGCTGCTTGCAAGAGATTAAAACCTTTAACAAAAGGCCCTAACTCTTGCAATAATGAGCACTGCAGCTAGCTCTATATGCTCCACCGAGCGCGACGACGGTAGCACACTTGGATAGGTGTCAGAATATCATCACCATGTTCATGTTCCTCTAAAATAGAAACTGACAGAATGAATTAAAAACGTGGTGAGAGGCTCTGATCCTCAGAACCTCGCCACCAACAACGTACCGCGACACCCAACTAAAACATCAGTCATCCCAGTGCAACACAACAATGATAAGAGCCCACAGGAGTGTATCAACTAAGTCGATATCAGTCCTCCAACTCCACAACAATATATATATATATAACTGAGATACATGAATAATAGCAATCATAATTAAATTCAAAATATTTTTTGTAAACACAAAAATGTTGAAAAAATGTCCAAGTTCCCAAAGGGAACATTAAGAGCCCAAGGGCATCCCGATAGAGCCTAAGTGTGGACAAAATCAAAAATGATAAGAGCCCACAGGAGTGTATCAACTAAGTCGATATCAGTCCTCCAACTCCACAACAATATATATATATATAACTGAGATACATGAATAATAGCAATCATAATTAAATTCAAAATATTTTTTGTAAACACAAAAATGTTGAAAAAATGTCCAAGTTCCCAAAGGGAACATTAAGAGCCCAAGGGCATCCCGATAGAGCCTAAGTGTGGACAAAATCAAAAATTTTTTGAGCTACACTACCGGAATAATAATCCATGTATCCTATAGTATACTACAGTAATAGAATATAAAAAACTACCTGTATATGAGGACGCTGACAATGTACACAACGTCAATGTACAGTTAAAACGAGAAGTCCTGTCATGAAATGCGCACAGATAGCACGTTTATATGCGCGTTGATGTACGCATTATGGCCCAAGTAAAGCTATCAAATTCTGTACATACGGCCCGTGCACAAGCAATGTTTCAGCCAATGGACCTCTGGGTAACCCGGAGGTCCATTGGCAGAAACATTGCATGTGTTTGCTATGAGTAACCAGGAGAACCTGCCGAGCTCTGGATGCCATTCGATATGGCAATTGCGCGCAATTCCAACTTGCAATTAAGCCTAGATAAGCGCACTATTCGTGACAGGACTTCTAGTTTTAACTGTAAACAAGACATCACACACAAAAAGGCCCAAAGTCAGAACCAATTGAAATGCTATCAGATGCAAAGCTAGACCTTCATACGAAGAAAAAACGATACATAGGATAGAAGATGCAAGACTAAATGGCCTAACACAGGGTTTCCGCTAGGGGAAAATTTGTGGGTCTGGTAGTTTAAAGTAAGTGAAACTCAGACGCCAAAGGCGTCTGTTGCACGTGCCGAAAATTTTGATTTTTAGGTGCTCTCTGGTGGCCTCTGGGGGCATTCTGGTCGCTAAAATGCTGAATAATTGATGTAGAAAATATGTATTGTTTCCTCCTACAATAGACTTGATCAGCATCTCCCATCTTAATGACGTATGCCCTACCACCCACCCACGTGACGTTTGTGTACAAAACAATACACACGTGCGAGAACATTTGAGCGACAACGATGAACGTTACTTCATATTTCACTCACTTGAAATCATTTCTGAACGTTTTTCTGAACTTTGCAAACTCCTAAATGACTACTATTGATAATACGTTATTTTGAGATCAAAATTTTACAATATTCATTGCATTTATTAACTACGAAATAATATTTTAATCAATGCCGGCCAGCCTTCCACAAAATTTCAGTGTTCCTTCGAAGTCCCGAAATGGCCTCTGCGAATGCGACGGTGTCACTGTCAATACACCTTTCGTTCACAAGACTGCCAAGAGAATGGTCGCATGTATGTGACATATCACGCTTTAAAAAAGTACGTTTAAGGGCGTTGTTAATTAAATATTAATTGTATAGAAAGTATGGAGAGTTCAAGCGTTTTTTCAAGCTGGACAGTGCAGCAAATGAAGGATTTTTTTAAACTTCGGTGTGTACCAATGACGGGTTCACGGCAAGAACTGTTAAAGAGGAGTTTTTGGGTGGACAAACTAAATTTGCCAACATTCCCAACCCCCGAACAACAACTACTACAGAAAAAAACAGACAGGCTAAAAGAGAAACTAACTCTTGAGAATGGAACAGTTCTGCCAGACCCCGCCACAATAAATGTTGGTAAATGGTCAGACGTCTTGAGAAAAATGCCTGAGAATGATTTCTCTGACATTTACAATTTACCTAATAAATACACCAGGGACTTTGACAATGAAAAGCTCACGTGGATTAAATCAGCACATTGTTCATGCACTGCAGGGTATATGCATAACTAAACTTTAAGGAGTTATACCACTCCCCAAACAGGTCCCCCCCCCCCCTGTAATTACCTGGTGGGGTTTAATTACCAGTGGGGTTGGGATGGGATGAAAGTAGGCTCTCCCCACCCCAATATATTTTTTGCCGTTTTTTTAGGGGGGGGGGGGGGGGGGGGCAGTTAAACACTCACCCCCAGCTAACTTCTTGATCAAGTTTATGTATTATGTTATCACTCCATATTAATCATTCCGTTTGGGTTTCATAAACAGTATTTACCTGTGAAAATTTGCATGGGCACTTGCAGGGATTTATCGAGGTGGATAGCCCCATTTCCAATCATTACTTACAGTAGTGGAGTGCCAAAATAGGTCCAAGCCCACGGATAAGAAGTTCATCTTCCTCCACTGAGGGGGTGGGGGGGGGGGGGGGGTAAGTTAGTTTATGCCCCCTCCCCCTGCATATCTCCTCCCCCATCTGATCTTTGTGTCTTTTTCAGATGATGATTATTTTCTTTTCAAAACTTGATACAAGAGGCTTTTTTTATATATCAGGAGTCTACAAGTGCATAATTCAGAAATCAACAAGTGCATAATGAGAAATTTGTTAGTCAAGGATGGGGATGGGTGCATAATGGGGACAATTTTTATCTCCGTGTGCTTCAATCATTGTTTTGGGAGTACTTACTTATTGGTGTTTAAGGTCACATATTTATATACAATGGCTAAGCATGACCACAACATGGAGATATAGTCAAGTTTAGTCAATCGTTTATACCCATGTTGTCCCTTTTAGAGGACTTCCACCCCAAGCAACAATGATGGTGTACCATTTTTTACAATGTGTTGAAGTGATGAAAGTTCACTTCTTGCCCTATTATCCCTTTATTTTATCAAACACCCAGAAGTGCCCACTACCGCCATGTGTGGTCAAGGGATCCATCTCAGGAAACATTTGAAAAATCAGTGTTTTGAAAGTGAATCAGAGAGGGCGTTTTTTTAGTCTAGGGACTCTGCAATTATTTGACGACTTTTTGGAGAATCTACCCCAACCACCGGCTACGTCATTGAAAATAATAATTGGGAATTGCACAGTTGTTGTGACTGTAACTTGTAAGGTCAATATGCCATGTCTGTGGTACCCTGGGCCTAGGCTAGTAAGAAAGGGGTCTCATATTAAAGCGAGGTTTTATAGAAGATGCAGCCATGCTTACGTTTCCGTAAGAATCATTCCATAATGACTGTACTGCGTATTCCACAATCCAACTCTAATTTGTGTGAACAGAAAAAATAAATGAAACCTCATTAAAAATAGTTTGCTATATCGGTATTTCGTATTGTTTTTAACTTTTGCGAAGCAGCAAAAATACACAACACCACGGTGATTCAGACTGGAGGCCTGCACACCTACAGTTTAATTTTCAGCTCAGATTTACCTTGTTATTTGTATTAAAACTGACCATTTCTATAAGTTGTTTCAATATTTATGTCCGTTTTTTTTATCGGATTACCGATTCAGTTTATGCCTTATCGCGCAAACGTCGACCATTTCTTATGAGGCATGTGCACTGCGAATATTCCACGTGCGATTTGTTTTGTACATAAAAGTCACGTGGGTGGGAGGGCATACGTCATTAAGATGGGAAATGCTGATCTCCTCTATTCTCTAAATTCCCACGGGACACACAATACTACATCTGGTCGGAGGTTTCATAAAAATACAAACCCAAAACAACACAAAATCCACGAATCATAACAGTGACTGAGCTTTGTTTACAACCGCTCACGATAATATTCGAAAAGAACCATGATGCGGACGTGTGACATCATGCACATGCAATTACCGTACTGACTCGTGTAGAAGCCCAGGGGGTGCTTTGTAAGCATGTTAATCAGCAATGCAAACCACCCCCTTGAAAACAGACAAACATAGTCTGTTTAAAAATAGCTGTTTTTTTAAATATGTACATTTTTTTATGAATAAAACAAAATATAGCTTCACACAAACCCAATAAAAAAATTCATAATATGAAGACTAGATAAAATTTACACAGCGAAATATGAATAAAAAAATAGTTGCCTCCCTTGGCAACATTCGAAAAATTGATTTTACACTGAAAGTCATAACTTCACATGTTGCAGGGCATGGTGAAATGATAAATGAGCATGTTTTATTGAACCAATAAGTCATAAATCATATCCCTGGTTATATTGTTATATAATTCTCAAATACCAGAGTTGTAATTATTTTTTATTTTTAATTACCACTTTCTCATTAATTTCTGAACACCCGTTTTTCACAATGAGTTGTGCACGCTTGAAAGTGGCAGTGTTCTTTCACAATGAAATGTGCACCCCTCGAAAGTGGCAGTGTTCAATCAGTATCTTTCTGATGATATTGAACCACTGTGAAAACTGTGAAAACTATATGTTGTGGGCGTGTTTCAGACAACTACTGACATCAGCCTGCACACTCATTTGAAACAAGCGACAGCTTCCAAAACAAGTACATCATTTATCGCTCAAAATAAAAGCCAGTGATTTCAGACCAAACACGACAATTTGAGAGCGAAATTTTATAGGCGACGTTTAGGATTTGTACTTTATTTCCCCCTCTCGTCTGGGGGTTATAAGGTATCAGGTTGTCGTCAGTAATAGTAGGCAAAGTATACAACATAATTATGCCTATATTACGTGGAAACAAAGGATCCCGAGTGTCGTTACGATACAGCATTGTACTCAACATTTTAACCACCAGCTTTTCTGACTGATCATAGTATGATCGGCAGAGGGAATGGGTCCGGTCGACGGACCCTCTGCCGGTCTAGCGGAAACCCTGCCTAACACCTCTAGAGTGAGGACGTAACCCTGGGGAAGAAACAGAATAATATTTTGTAATAAATGTTTAACTCCCAAGATATTTAATAAAAAATTTCAATAAAAAATAGCCAAAAAGCTTAACAGGAAGGGTTCATGGAAGGATAGGGAAGGAATACTTAACAAACAGTGGAATCATTTTTAAAAATTATGCCATCAGCCATATGTCCTGAAATTGGGAAACATAAAATAATTTTATAAATATATAAATATTATAAAGTTACAGTCCTGAACGTCCAAAACCACCACTGAACACTTCCTTCATTCAGTAACAGACTTGTATCCACCAATTCTTGCATTGAATAAAAGAATGTAAACACTCATTGTGTGACCCACTTACAGCCCTCTTCAACAGGTTATTGGACAACTGCTACTTTCCAAAGTTATGGAAAAAAGCCAATGTGACCCCGGTGTTGAAAAAGAATCCGTCTAATATAGTTACTAACTATCGCCCAATATCTTTGCTTAGCTGTACTGGTAAACTATTTGAAAAATGTATTTTCAAGCGATTATGGCATTTTTTATGTGATAACAATATACTAAGCCAGTTTCAATCTGGTTTTACTCCAGGTGACTCAACGGTCCTACAACTGACAGACCTCTATGATGAATTTTGTCATGCTCTTGACGAAGGGAAAGAAGTAAGAGTCATTTTTTGTGATGTTAGCAAGGCATTTGATAAAGTTTGGCATGTTGGTCTTATTCACAAGCTTGAGAGAATAGGAATATCTGGCGACTTACTTTGTTTCGTAAAATCCTATCTTTCTGATCGGTGCCAGCGCGTCCTTGTAGCCTCTGAGGCATCTCCTTGGAAACCAATAACATCTGGTGTTCCACAGGGCTCGATCCTTGGTCCCCTGTTATTCCTGATTTACATCAACGATATTACCGAAAACCTACTTAGCAGTATACGTTTATTCGCAGATGATACATCCCTTTATCTTATAACTGAGAATCCTGACCAGGGTGCCATCATACTAAATCGTGATCTAGCCACAATTGAACACTGGGCTAAAACTTGGCTCGTTGAGTTCAACCCCCTTAAAACGGAATCCATGATCATATCACGTAAAAGCAACGTTCCGGTGCACCAACCTATATATTTAAGCGGAACTCAAATTTCCGAGGTGAGTAGTCACAAGCATCTGGGTGTAATTCTGAATAAAGCTTGTATATGGAACGACCATATCGATCACGTGTGCGCTAAAGCCTGGACACAGATTGACATGCTCAGGGCCCATAAGTTTATACTTGACCGGAAAGTCCTTGAAAAGATATACTTCGCATTCGTCCGACCTCTTTTGGAATACGCTGACTCTGTCTGGGACAACTGCTCAGCAACTCAAGCAGCTGACCTGGAGAAAATACAAGTGGCTGCAGCAAGAATAGTTACTGGTGCCACTGTGAGCTGTAGTAAAGACCTTCTCTACACAGAAACTCAATGGGCTTTACTGGAAGAAAGACGCCGAAAGCACAAGCTTATCCAATTTTTTAAGATGTATCACAAATTAACACCCCCTTACATATCCACTAAGGTGCCACCAATTATCTCATCTATTACCCAAAGCTACAATCTCCGATCGGAAAACAACCACCGTGTTCCCTTTTGTCACACCAACTTATATAAGTGTTCGTTTATCCCGGAGGTTACTGACCAGTGGAATAGATTACCCCCCTCAGTAAGAGAAAATTTGTCACTCATAAACTTCAAGACATTTATAAATGGTGCGAACTTGCGACCACCAGTTTTTTACTATGGAGCCAAATCCCGTGCTGCACAAATTTATCACTGCAGGTTACGCCTGCATTGCAGTAATATCAACGCCCACTTATACGATAACCATCTCTCACCATCTCCATGTTGCCAGTGTGGGGATCTCGAAACTACTGAGCACTTTCTCGTACACTGCCCAATCTATGACGATGCTCGTAATTCCACAATTAATGCGTTGTCATTTACTCTTGAGCCCCTCGCCCTACATGTACTATTTGGATCCGAACGACTGAATAATGATGATAACCTTACTGTTTTTAGAGCCGTGCAGGACTTCATCATGCTGAGTGGACGCTTTGATAAGTAACAGTGCACTCATCAACTTTTCTGGTGTTACTTGTCACACCATTACCCATATTTTCATCGAGGCTGCCCTATTGAATATCCTTTGGTAGCGAACGCTGAATTCAGGTTGTCCCCATGTCTCCTAGTTATCCCTTTGCCCAATGTAACGGTCAGTGATATCCATGAAAATCGCTATTTAAATCCTTTTATATTTTCAACTTTTGTCTCGGGAACATGGCTTATGACCCCTCATTGGAATGAGTTCGATAAGCTCGTTCCGGTGGGGTGTCATGAGCTGTGATTCTGGGACGGTCATTGGAAATTTCCAGTTATTTAATGAATTATTCTTCAAGTGTCATCATCTACACTTGTACGGTAAAGGGTTAAGTTCCTGTTCCTTTTCCCATCTTATTCTCCTGCTCTCTCTATGTCTCTCCTTAATCTCTCTGGTTCTCATGTTTAAACAATATTTTACTTAGTGCCTGCTGCTATCATTTAAATTTCGTCAGTAATCCAAAGGAGACGGCTTATACAAGCTAAAAGCTTACTGCTGAATCCTTTCAACAAATCTCGTCCTTGACTCGCTACTTTAATGCATACCATTGTTTTGAGCACTCTGTATGACAATCATCATGTTTTTTATTATACTGCATGTACATGTACATGTATGCATCATATTTTCTCATGAATAAAATATTGTTTAAACTAATTCTTGCATTGATTTGTGTCTGGCATCCTCAAAAAAGGAGATTTTAAATCACAGATGTCATTTCATTGTTGATGACTTTAGGGCCAAACAAAGAATGATGTTGGCGCCATGTTGGCGCCAATTCCGGAAACTTCCTGACGTATACGCATGTGCGGAGAGTAAATGTATGGAGGGCCAGATAGGACTTTTAATTTTCAGTTTTGCAAGCACATTTTGGGGATTGGGGGGTTCAAAATTTGTGTTTGGCCCTTAATAACTTTGAGTTAAGCACCAGCTGGTCTGGGCCATTGGTTTACAGTGTAAAAATATCAAATACAACAAGAATTATATGAGCCAAATAACCATTAACAATTTATGGAATTGGGGAACCCTAAACGCGTTGTAATATCGAACATTCATGTCGAACATGAAACATGAAAGTCAAAACAATGGAGGCAAGACTTGAATTTCAATCAGAATCACTTTCGATAACACAGATTCTCCTACGTTTTGTTGGATTCGCAACCTGAAAATAGTTGTTAATTGTTATTTTGCAATTGTTCAGCATGGCATTTTCAAATAGACCTCAAATGGAATGTTTGTCAATGGAATCTAAAGAGAAGATACTCGTATTTTTGTTCTGTGCTTGCAAAGGCATCACCTCGAAATTCTGATGCTATTATTCATCTCAACTTCAATTTCATTGTCAAGCTTAAATTCACCTAGTATATTAAATTCACCGAGATATAATTCTTCCATGTCAAAGTTAGATAAATTGCCCATATTTTTTTTTAAATAGATCAATTATTCTATTATTTCAACATTTTTGACAAGATGCAATCTATATTTGTGACCTAAGGGGACCCAAATATCAACCTAAAGACTTGATATGAACAAACTTGAAACCGGCACTACTGAGGATGGTGTGTGCCAAATATCAAAAGATTCTGATTGGTAGTTTTGGAGAAATGTTTTAAAAAATCTTCTGGGGTGCTACAAACAGAGTTATACCCTGTGTGATATACAGTGTACCATGAAGTCATAGCACATTATTTGAACAAAAAAAATTGAACTGACAAATGATATGGAACATGCATATCATTTGGTTCAATTCGGCCCTTTTCGAGAAGAAGTTGATAATGTAAAGTTCATGATGGCGAGTGGATGACACACACAAAGTGATTGGTAAAGCTCCTCTTGTGCTTTGCTCAGGTGAACTACTGAAAAAACTGTTGATTACATGTATCTTCTCTAATTTCTGTCTTCACATGCACCAGTGAAAATAAGTTTTAGCCGTACCACCGCAAGGTATTTGTCACTGCACCGCTGACTGTACCACCGCACGGCATTTGGGACTGTTTGGCTAAGTTCAGTACTCTGCACTTGGCCTACTTGAGTATTATCATGGAATTCAACACTTACATGCAGAGGGAACTGAATCAACCCGCCCAGATGTTAAGTTGCTTACGTGTTGAGAGTCAAAATATCCGATTGCTCTGTGATCAAACATCATTACCTGGCTGCGGTCCTACTAAATAACAAACACAAACGAAAACAAGTAAAAAAGGCAAAAAATAGGCTAATACAAGTTTAAAAGGGGTAGAGGGTGTGTGTAGGGGTATGTTTTACTCATGTGTAAAATTTTATCGACTTCTGATGAGTATTTTGGTCATTTAGAGGATTTAAAACTGTTGCGTGACACAGAACTTGTGTTCGTTAATTAGTCGCACTTGACCTGCCCTCCTAAATAACGAACACAAGAAACAACAGTGGGTAATTAATTAGCTGTCAATATTGTATCGGATTACCACTTGCAAAAATGGTTTGTTTGAAATTTGTCTCTTTTATATTTTATTTATTTATTATTATTATTTTTTAACTAGGATCTATTTTAATTTTCTTTGTTGCCTATATGCTATGTTGGATGTTTTATTGTTTGTCAAACAATTCTACTGATGTACAACATAATTGTTTTTGTAATAAGCGACGCACTTTTGTTGATTTTTTACATGCAGTTTTCTTAAGTGCGGTTTGCTTGTTTTTATAATGATAATGTATGAACTTTTGAATGATTAAATAAGGAGGTAGCGGCCTACCCCAAGCTAGGCAAAAATCTCAAGGGCGGAGGCATATACGGGCAGTTGGCACAAATTTGCTGGTTATTTACAGAAATGGGATGCTACTGTGAAAACAGAAAGAGAGGCTCCTTGTGGGATAGGTAGTAGCATCATAGAGAGGGGTGGCAACATCTTTAATGTGATGTAATAGTAAATACGGTATACACTAGTTGGAAGGAGGGTCACTCAGTGATCAGAAAATGATAAATTTTAAGTAATTTGGATATTTTCTATACTTACCAATGGCCCAGACTAGCTGGTGCAAACTCGATATTATCAAGGGCCAAACACAAATTTTGAACCCCCCCCCCCCCCCCCCCATCCCCAACATTTGCATACAAAACAAAAAAATAAAAGTCCTATCTGGCCCTCCATACTTTTACTCTCTGTGCATGTGCAGTGGTCAGGAAGAGACCGGAATTGACAACAACATCATTCTTTGTAGATGAGCGTACTAATAATAACTCAGCGGGGAGGTATGAGTGCCCACTGAAGGGAGGGCCATCCTCGTCTGGGGCATTGGTACATGTAAGTATAAAAAATATACAAATTACTTAAAATTTATCAAATTTTTATACGACAACCAATGGCCCAGACTAGCTGAATTGTAAAACGGCGGAGGGCCTAGAACTTAAGAATTAGCAGACCAAAGATAGCTCCTAAGCCTGCATTTCAAGGTGAAAGAAAAATAAATTTAAAAGTAAATTACATATATGTATCACTCTGTACAATAATAGAGAAGTCATATCATAAATAAGGAGCCATCTTCAAGTAATTCCATATTCTTAGCATGAAAGATTATGCTAATTGGGTGTAACGAACCCCCCAATCTTTAAGGCTAGTCCGGACTAACCCCCATAAATTAGGGGATGGCATATTTGAGGGTGAGAGACTAAGCCCCACAAACATACGCCATATATAAATAATAAACAAGCTGTATCTAGGATCAGATATAATCTACAGACAAAAACAGCTTCACTCATAGTTACACACTTATCATGCCTGAGGAGATTTACAAGAAAAATCACCCCCTCCCCCTCACTTTTTTGGAAGGAATATTCTTCAAAACAAAGAGGGGAGAGCTCTGGAATCAGTGGAAAGCGATACTAAACAATCCAAATATATTCGCCGAATGAGCACCCTGTTATTATTTAATAATTGCTTAATGCCACTTCAGAAGCTAAGGCTATTGTGGCAATCCCGGTAATTAACAGAGCACACTTCTAACGTTTCCAGGAGTCAGAATACGTACATGTAGATAGGATGAAAACCGGTGATACAAAGTGTACGACCATACACTTCTCCAATTTAATACCAATTAAACCGTATATGAAGAGGAACAATGCTTCTAGGGCAACCAACAGGTGACCCTGTTCGTGTGTACAACCGATTCCAATAATAACACTACAATGAACCGTTCGAATATACGAGAATGTGTAATGTATCTTCATAGAAACCTGGATTGGAACATGGAATGAGCTATGATTAACAGACCCGTCACGGACCATCCCCGAAATAATTCATCGTTTCCTAGGTCCGCAACAACCAATGACTGTTCAGAGAAGAATATATTACTCCAAATAATGATGCAAAAAAAAAAATGAGAACATATGCATAGACAGCCTATTGGCAGTTCCATAACTGCTCCAAATAGCCCCAAAATTCTTATGAGCTCTATAAGCAGAGCAAGAATTTATATAGTCTGTCAACAATGCGTCTGCCTAATAATACACATATTATGCATGCGAGCAATGAAATCCTGCATGTACTCATCTGAATACAGCCTGTAACCACGGTATGACCGAGTGATACAAGAGTAACCAGGAAACTGATTGAATAATACAACGTTAATATGCAATTAACTGAGTAATAAACTCATACATCGTAAGACAGGCCAGACCGTTCTGAGCGAAACTTCAGAGTGGATTAATTGCCACATTGGAGAATGTAGCCCAGATAACTGATAACTGACATGTCAACCATACAGGTACACGAAGGCTAGCAATTTTATTGATAAAGAAGCATATGCTTGTATACAGTTAAAACTAGAAGTCCTGTCACGTCTAGTGCAGAAAACGCTCGTTAGTTAATGCGCTATCTAGTGCAGAATAGTCAAGTAAACCTCGTTAAACATGCGTTAACTTCTGCGCTATGTAACGCATTATGTTGTGCGTTATTCATGAGGTCGTTTACTTTGATTTTCGACACATATTAATTTGGATAAGAAATATGTTGTAACTGGACTAGAACATACTTCGATATTATTTCAAATCAGGTTCGTCTGGTAAATTAGTTGTAACAATGAAAGAAAATATGCCAAAAAAATGTAGAAATGCCCAGTTTTAATTTTCACAAGAATCGTGGACAGTGAAATCAAAGTCGCTGCTAGTTCAGCAATCCGAATGTAGTGGCTACCCCACTACGTTCAGATTCTTCCCATTCAATCCTATAGAAAGAGTTCCCATCAAGTTTTTATGGGAACTCAAAATTAGGAATATATATCAAGCTTTCGCCCATATTACAAGCTGCAATCGATAGTACACGTATTTCCTTACATTTGGGCAGAGTTTATTGATCCAAACTATGTTTTATTCTTTAATTGTTGTCATTTGAGTACTCGTGAGGCGTCAATGGAGATTTCGAAATCGGCCATGTTTTTGTATAAATATAAAACAGTAAAAACAATAACCTGGTAATGGCGCCGAAACGAATAGACCTTTTTATCGATGCGGAATTGGAAATTCGATCGCAATTGCGCAGAAGGGGGTTGGTAATCTGCTCTGTGCGAATGCAACGAGTTTGATGACCTTCTCTACGCGAATGAGATCGAGATTCCGATTCCACATCGATAAAAAGGTCTATTCATTTTGGCGCCATTACCGGGTTATTGTTTTTACTGTTTTATATTTATACAAAAACATGGCCGATTTCGAATTTTCTGTTGGCACCTCGAGTCTTCAAATGACGGTAATTAAAGGATAAAACATAGTTTGGATCAATAAACTCTGCCCAAATGTAAGGAAATACGTGTACTATCGATTGCAGCCGGTAATAAGGGCGAAAGCTTGATATATATTCCTAATTTCGAGTTTTGAGTTCCCATAAAAACTTGATGGGAACTTTTTCTATAGGATTGAATGGGAAGAATCTGAACGTAGAGGGGTAGCCACTACGTTCGGATCGCTGAACTAGTTATTTGGGCTTTTTCACAGTCTCTTAGAGCGCTGGGTTAGTATAAATTGAGGGTCATTGCTCCCAAATTTAAACATATTATTAACGGTTTCATATATTAATAAGTGCACAATAGTATGTAGTACCTGAAAAATAAAAAAAATAATGAACAAAAACTATCGGGTTGTCCTAAAATAGTCATGGACGTTAGATTTGGACAAAATTGGGTGTCCCATTTGAAAAATACTCTAGATTCCAAGTGGAACAATTTCCAAAGGAGGATGTTTGTCATAAAAAAAAATCCACTCAAGATTGAATAAACATCTGTTCAACTATAACATGTATTTAGGCCATTACCCCTGATTTTTTCTGCATAACTATAAGGAAGCTTTGAGTGTATGCAAGGACGTTTCCGTCCAAAATGTCCACTCCGACTTTTCCATCTTTTGTGATAATAAGAAAAAGTATTTTTTTCAATCAGGTGCACTTTTTTAAAAGTACATTTAGGTGTGTAACTTTAGAGCAAATCATATTTGAACCAAATTCTAAAATCTTGATTACACCAGCATGTGAATGTGTTTCCGTCCAAAAATGTCCACTCCAAAATGTAGGTTTTTGCTATCAGTAATTTAACATAAAAGTTCTTTTACCAATAAAAGGTCAGACAAAATAATCATTCTCTATATACATTTTATAAAGAATACATTTAAAGTATTACATCCTGCTTATTAGATACAAGGCAACACTGAAAGTGTTCAAAAAATGTTGTCCACTCCGAAACCCCTTATTGTATTAAATCTGTAAGTTACTGTGTGGTATATTGGTCAGTTTTCCTGAATTTATAAGATTTATTTCTATTGTATAAAAGTCACTGGTAAGTTTATAAACTATCAAACCATAACTTAAAGACTCAACTAACTTTGTAACACAAATTATTTATGAATAATATATAATTACTGGTGCATTGTCTGAATGCACAAACAACCATTTACTTACTTACAATGTAAAATGCCAAAAACTGCTTTATAATAAGTTAAAAATATCACTTGAAAATAAATACATGTATTAGTAAAGAAATATTTCTAAAGAATTTTAATTACTGCCTTTACACTAACACTATAATTTGTCAGAGTGGACATTATTTGGACATTTTCAGTGATTGCGATATTTATCACTTCAATGTTGGCATACTAATGACATATTTTAATAATAACTAAAAGCTGCATGTGCATGCTTTACTTATCTTGCTCAGTTGTTTTCTTTTGCAAAATTTAATGCTTTGCTTTCTTTACTTTTGTATATAATGCTCATAGATTTGATTTGCAAGTTTTCATAATGTTTTACTGCTTCATTTAAAGATATTAATTGCTTGAAACATTTGTTTCTTCAATATTTTATATTCTGATGGCTCCAGTAAGCACAGTAACAATGTTGTCCAAATTTGTCCACTCCGAACCCCAACTCTTGATCCTTATATATTGGAATAGGATACTACAATTTATCCTTTTAGGACATGTATCACCACTTTCAAGACAGTGGGACCTTACACTTATTAATAAAGTCATAAATTGATATTCTTTCCAAAACAAAGTAGTATTTTTCTTTCATCATTGGTCATTATTTACAAAATTTTTGAATTAAACATAAAACTTCCAGTGATAATAAAATGTTTTGTGAACATAATTGCTTCTGTAAGTGTAATGAATCTTCCAATACACTAAATAAAAAATTTCAATACATTTAACATGAAAATTGGACTGTTTTTAACCTTTAAACCTTAATACTATTTTCAATTCCAATTTTTAAAGCAATTTTTGGATTTTGGACATACATACTTTGAAAGTCCATAACTTCCAAGAAAATAACATTCCAGCCAAAATTTAAAAAGTTTCTATAACCTTAAACATTCTAGAAAATTACTATTAAAAAAAAAGGTAAATAAAAAGCTCTTATTTTTGACCAATTTGGGACTGGCTGCTCTAAGAGACTGTGAAAAAGCCCATTTAGTAGCACCCACCTGGCTGCAACCTAAAGATAATAAATCAAAGATATTTTTGAGGAACCACTGTTAACAGTTTGAGTTAACTCTTTGCATGCTGCTGGCAGATATTCCTGCCCAGCACAGGGGTTCTGTTTTTACTGAAATAAGTATAAGTTGGGTACATTTAATCGTAATTGTCCCGTGTAAACTGAATGGATTTTTCCACGAATCATTTCTTGTGCTACATCTATATTAATTTGTTATCAAATCTAGTCACGGCTGCTTAAAAGCGTCCATGACCAGATTTGACAAAAAAAATATCTAGAAAATGCTCAGCAGGTTAAAAGTTAATTATGTCAAACTGGCTGCTGTAGATTTTTCTTTCATCATTATATCATTTACCATCAAGGTGGTAGGTTGTGTTGTGATTTGCAATTTATTCATGATTATCCTCTGAGTTTATTTTCATTTTTTTGGCAAGGAGTCAAGCTTTAATGGTGGGGGGGGGGGGGGGGGGGATTTAATGACACTTTCGACAGCCAATCGGCCCAATGCCACCTTGTGTCGGATAAGTTTTAATTCAGAGATTTTTTAAATGGATTTTAAAAAACGTTTTATTCTGGGATATTCATTAATGAAGAGTGAATACATTAGTTATAATGCTTGAATGTTTGCTGTAGAAATGAGAGATTTTTTTAAATTGAATTTTAAAAAAAAGATTTGGGGGTCAGTTTGCCCCACAAATGTAAATACATGCCAACTCGCCCAAAACTGGGGTGAGTTAACCTCCTAAGATGTGCGCACAAGCAAGTCGACTGCGAGGGGAGTTGTCCTGGTATCTTTTCAGCTTACTGGAATTTGGAAACTCCTTTCGACCGTCAGAGTGTTATGGCAAACCGCTCTACCTGAACTGAAGTTTATCTTGAAGAAAATGGGCAAAACAGTTGACAGCACACGGACATTCTTCTAGCTCGATAAATATCCAAGATCACAAATGTTATGCGCAAGCCAATGGGTCATGTACTCAACAAATGCGCTAGCTGTCTCGTAAGTGGTTATTGTGCAAATTGTGGTGTTCAGTCAGAATTTCTTGAAGTTGAATGTACGGTGCTTCTTTATTTCAATAAAATCGACAAAGGCCTATATAAATGTTGAATACATGTTAAAGGGGTTTAGATTTTTATAAAGTAAAACTATTACATCAGGCAGTATGTTACCAATGTGAGTTTAGGAGAGTAAAGTTGTTGATTTTATTATATAATATCAAGAACACCGACGTACCTGTGCTTCACGGGAGCAGCCATTTTTTTCGGGAACCGGAAGATTCGACCTCGGGAAGATTCGGCCTGGGAAGATTCGGCCTCGGGAGAGATGGAATGATACCAAGTGTTATGGAGCGAGTAAAAAGGGGATTAGCGAGTAGAAAAGGGATTATTTATGAGTGACAGCAAGGAAAATGTAAGTATTCACAAGGTGTGAATACTTAGATTTTCCTTGTAGTGACGAATGAGATTCACTTCAATCTATTGTTTGGTAATGTTTTAATTGCAATTAAAACATAAAGAAAAACATAACAATGGTCTTAAAACTCATCTATCGTTTATTGTTTGCCGATTACGAAAACATTGTCATTGCATTTGTGAATAGGTAATGATAATTAATAATTTACAATATTCTTGACAAAAAACATATCTTTGACATAATTCGATTAATTGTATGTGTGAATACGTTTTGATAATAATTTACAATATTCTTGACAATAAAACATCTTTGACATAATTCGATTCATTCCCAACATGTAGCACTGCATATACACACACCAAAAATCACCCTAGTATATAAATGGTACCACAGGTCTTCAAACGTCTTGAAGTTGTTATGTCATTGTCTCTATATTTCTGCCATATTTCTTCTAATTTCTTTGCTATCTTTGTATACTTTTGACGTGTCTCTGCCTCCAAGTCTCCAGCTGTAACATTCACCCTGACAATGTGTGCTTCTTTAATTAATATCGGCACCTATTTATAAAAAACATAAGCCAGTTCCATTGCAGTTGAGTCTACGATGCCAAGCTGAAAAAAGATCCTTATTATATTTATCATGCGAAAAATGAAAAGTATTTGAATAGTATTTATTAAAGGGCATTAGGACTTACTAAAATTAATGATCAAGGACCTGACTGAAGTTGCTCTCAATTTAAGTTGCGAACATTATCTATTGAAGTACCCAAATGTATTAATTAAATTTAATAGAAAAACATTTTGAACATTACGAAATAAAGTACCAGAAGACTTACTCTCTATGTCATTATTTGTGCGAACTGTATGGTCATATACACTCCATGATGCAACTGGGAAAGATTCATTTTCAATCCATTGTCTTTCAATATATTCTTCAAGGTTTTTAGTTTTTCTGTGTTGGCCTTCACTTTCAATGTACCAAACGTCTTTGTGATGTGGGCTGCTGGTAAGAATGGTAACGTCAATAACTGCTTGATGTAAAGGAATAATGGGCCCTGTTCTCTGTACGATGTACTCAGCCCAAGTTCTTGAACACGTCTATACACCACCTGCGTCCAGTGGAACACAAACCTTTAATTTCCAATTCTGGAAAGACATCTCTGATGGCTTGCCAAGCTCCTGAAAAATGAAAAAAAATCCAAATTATATCAGTCTAACCTGAATATATTATTAATTTACGGTACACATAACTTAGAAAATTAAAATAAATGTCAATTAGAGTCAAAATTGATAAACGTAGTGATGTCTTGTAATTATCTTCAGGCAAGTATAGTCTGCCACTTGAGGGTTAAACGTTGTTCGTTGCCATCATAAGCAAGTATAGTCTGCTTCAGGCTGTAGCTGGTAGATCTGATGTTTCAAGCTGAAGGTGACATCGTCTAGTACTTGAAGGTACGTAATTATCTTCAGGTAAGTATATTCTGCCACTTAAGGTTAAAAGTTGTTCGTTGCCATCATGAGCATGTATAGTCTGCTTCAGGCCTGGTGTCACAGTTGAAGAAAGTTAATGACGCTGAAGAAAAGTTTGATATTAAAATTAACGGACGCAACTTACCTATTTCAAAATCTAGAACAAAGCTTTCTACCAGTGGAGTGTCAATTTTTTCCAAAACAGCATTCAATACTTTTATATAATCCGATTTCCTTCTCCTGGACATCAAAGCAAAGACCAGATGAAACTGCTTCTTACTGCCATCTTTCTGAACAAAGGCGTTGATTGACATCAGCTGTCCATTGGGTTTAAAGGGTTGACCGACTATCTTAAATGTTCCATCAATGAACCACCGACGAGCCTCTTGCAGTAATTTCAGTTGAAACGGCGTGGAAAAGACTATGTGTCTGTAACCCTCCATATTGATATCAGCCACAAGAAATTCATCGATATGAAGAAAGTCAGTGTTTATTTCAAAATCTAGATCTTTAGGTTGTTCGGGCCTTTGCTTTGACCTGAACTGATTAACCACTCGCTTCACTGTTGTTTTTTTTTTTTTTTTGGTTTCAAAAACATAGTTTCTTCTGTTATATTATCTTGTATAGCTTCTTTTGCTACAGCGGTTGCTGGCTTGAAAATATCTTGTCTTGCCACCTCTTTTACTTTAACATAAACACTCTTTTTGATTTTCAGTTTCGGATCGGCTGGATGGTTGTGGTTTTGTACATTTTTCTGAAATCTGTCGCCATCCAGAGCAACAACAACCAGACAAGGGTTACTCTTATTTCTTACACTACACCGCCAACGCGTTTTTGACTGTTTACTTGTCTGAAACAAAATGAAAAGCATATTAATCAATGGTCAAAAATGGTTTTAAAAAGGTAACATTTTATCTTCAGGCATGTATAGTCTTCTACTTGAGGGTTAAATGTTGTTCGTTGCCATCATAAGCAAGTATAGTCTGCTTCAGGCTGTAGCTGGTAGATCTGATGTTTCAAGCTGAAGGTGATCCCTTTCGACTCTGGTCTCCTGTCTAGTAGTTGAATTCTATCTTCGGGCAAGTATAGTCTGCCACTTGAGGGTTAAATGTTGTTCGATGAGGTTGTTCATTTCCATCACAAGCATGTATAGTCTGCTTCAGGCCATTGCTAAAAGAACTAGGAAAGATATATTATTGGTAAATAAATAAAGAGAATGGCTACTTACTTTAACCCCATATGAAAATCCATCATTGGATACAAGCAATGGCGCACCCCTCTTGCTGCCTGTTGGTAGTATTGTGTAAACTACTGCTCTGTCTTCCAACACAGACTCTGGTAAGTCAGGGTCCACAATCGACGTTTCCATAGTTTCAGGTCGATCCTCCACAATGAGCGATTTTCAATGTCAAAACTGTTGTCGAGACTTTCAATGCTGACTTCTTCCGTATTGGAGATTTCATTGTCGGGATGCTCTTGACTCATTTCTTCTGATACAGTGTTCGTAGATTCAGATTCGTCAGTTTGCTGATCTGTTGAAGCACCTCTACTCTCATCTTCAATCAAACTGACGACCGCCAATGTTCTACTGTAGATCGAAATCTCGCACAGCCCAAATATATCACTGTAGATTGAGACTAGCATGTAGTAACCTCAATTTTTACTTATATCGCAACCACTTATCACCAACCCCTCTATGCCAGTGTGGAGAGGAAGAGACTCCGGCTCATTTTCTCCTGCATTGTCCAATATTCTCCGATGCTCGTAATTATTCAGTTAATCTCCTTCCGTTTGGAGCGGACTCCTCTACACTTCTATTCGGTTCAGAATTCCTGAGTAATGACGATAACCGTCTTATCTTTGAAGTGGTACACGACTTTATTTTATCAACCCCAATGTAGTACTAGCTCATTTTATATACTTACTATAATAAATACTAACCCACATTTAAATCAAGATGATCTCCGTGGGAATACCTGTAAACTAAGCTACACTTGTTTACAGTGGTAAATAGGCGAAGCCTTACTGATCAACCGTGACTCTGTTATCAATGCTTGGGTGAAAGTCCTCCAAATGGGCGTCTTGGGTGGCAAATAATTGGAGTTATCTTGATTATATTTCTATCTTACCTCACGCGTAGTCATTTCGCATAGGTGAGTGGCATTAGACACAAATAAATAACTCTACGTAATGAATGTATCCACCACGCACTTTCCAACTCTTCTTGCATCTCAACCCATCCCCCGCCCCCCCCCCCCCCCCCTGACTGTTTCCATACAAGATTAGTTACTGTCGCTTTTCAAATGCTTGTATAATGCAGATAAACACTGTTTGTACTTGATACTCATACCTGCTATTGTCATCGACGTATCTTTGTGATCTTGTGTTGGTGGAAACGGCCTTGTATAAGCTTTCAGCTTACTGCCGAATTCACATTAATGTTTGAAATGTATCTGTTATGGTTTGTTTTTTTTTGCAATAAATACTGTTTAAACTAAGTAAAGTTGAGCTCTGTGTTTCCCCTCCTAGCATCCATGTATTCCCGATAGCTGATGCCCGTATCACACTTTCTGTGTTGCCAGTTTCCGCACTCACCACAAGATATTGCATGCTGTCTAGCCCTAACTTCGTTTGAACATTTCAGGCAAGGGAACATGATTGCAATTGTGAACAACAGCTGAATGAATGAATGAATGAAAGGTTTTAGCGCGCCGAAGGCGCGCAGGGACGATGTGGGATTTACAAATCCCTTGCGACCCGGTTAGCTTTATTTTATTTCACTTGGATCTTGGATCACACAGGCCTAGCTTTCCTATTGCCTCAAATGGGGTCTGAAGGGGTATGCACGTGGTTAGAATTCCCGGCAGTTTGCATTGGAGTGATAGATTGTCAAAGACCAAACCCTCAACGCCATTAAGACTATTAGAGAGTGGGCTCTATTCGGTTCCAGCTTGGCGATGGTAGAGGTTTGAGTCCCACCATGGTGGCGAGCCAGAATATAATGTTGTGCGATGGCAATTTTAAGGGAAAAAGAAAAAAGAAAACCAAACAGCAACGCCGGTTTGGTAGCGGCCCCAGTATATGACCATAGCGGTTACAAAAAAGGAGTGGAGAAAGCTCCAACAGTTTAGGTTGAAAAAACCGGGAGTCATCCATCAAGCCTTCTGGCAGATAGGATGCCGTATGTGATTTGAGGTATCTGGTTATCCTTCGGGAATTCCAAATGACCTCCAACACCCCCACCCACAAAAAAAGCCCTTAAAAGGGCTGTTTGCTGGAAAGATTGTTTCAATCCTTGCCTTGGTCTTGTTAGGTTTTCTGCACATCTTTGCTTGAGGATTGTTTCAATCCCTCATAGTTTGTCATTCAGTTTGGTCGTGTGTCTGATGAGATAGAGGAGGTAGAAAAGATAGAGAGCTGGAAATTAGAGCAATTCGGTTTTTAATTTACAACTTTCCGTCCTTTTGGATGGGGAAGCCAACATTTTATATCTCAGGGAGGGGAGACCCGGCAGCAGGTGGAGATTTTCCTCGCTGTTTGCAACTCCCACTGGTAACAGAGGCAAGCTTTCGTGCGTATCGTGTCACCCGCAGCCAGTTCTAAATTTAGGTCACAGAATGCCTGGCTCACCCCATCACAATGATGTAATCTTTAACCCTTTCGATAGACATGCCCCAAATTATTTAGTTTTCCTATTGAGGACGCGATGCGCATTGAGTTCTATTATTAATTCGGTGTCTTGAAGTCTATTTAGAGTTTTGCTTTGAAGATCTTTTAAGCGCATTGCTATAGTGTTTATTTTTGCTATCTCGTGAAGTTGTTTTATCGATGTCCACGTGGGCTTGCGCAGAGCCACGCGCAAGGCATGATTTTGGACCCGTTGTAGTTTTTCAATGTCGGTTTTATTCAGGTCACTTGTTATTATGGCCCCATACTCTAGTACTGGGCGTATATATGATTTGTAAAGATTGAGGTGAATTTCATTATTGGCTCCCCAATTTTTACCTCTAATCATTTTCAGGAAATTGATGCGTTTAGTGACTTTGACGGTGACTGAGTTTATGTGATTGTTTAGATTGAGACTGCTATCCAGGTTGAATCCCAGGAACTTTGCCTCATTACTAGCTTCAAGTTTATGATCGTAAAGCTTAAGCTCAATATTAGGGACAGGCTTATTCCTTTGTTTTTTATAGAATGTGATTCTTTGTGTTTTCGTGGCATTTAGCTTGCCATGATGCACCACAGAGCGCAACAGTCTTGCAGGTCGCGGATGGTATCCTGCAGGCGGTTTTGTATTATGTTTCCAGACTTACTGGCCGTCCACATTTCTTTGTCGTCTGAGAATTGAGATAGTTCAACATGGTTCTTCTCTAGTTTGTCAATGTCATTCACATATATTATAAATAGAAGCGGGCTGAGGACCGAACCCTGTGGAGTGCCCGCTTCGAGTTTTACCTCGGCTGACACTTCGCGGTTGACCCTTACTTTGATTTTTCGATCAGATAAAAATGATGATATGATCCTTAGAATTTTGGTAGGTAGCCCCATTTTAGCTAGTTTGTATCTCATGCCATTGTGCCAGACAGAGTCAAACGCTTTTTCTACGTCGAGTAATAGCGCGGTTCCTATTTCATTCTGACTGAACGCCGTTTTCATATAATCTACCAGTCTATAAACATGCTCGATTCCCTCTCTTTGGCTCCTGTATGCCCTTTGCCACTTATTGAAAAAGCTGATTGATTCGAGATGGCTGCGGAGTCTAGTCGTGAGAATCCGTTCGAATTTTTTTCCAATACGGCTGAGTAGGCTGATTGGGCGGTAATTAGCTGGGTTGCTCAAATCCTTGTCGGGTTTGGGTATCCTGACTCCTGTAGCTACTTTCCAACATTTTGGGAAGTATCCACTAGAGAGACAGCAGTTTAGGAGGTTAGTGAGTCTACCGAAAAAAGTGTTGGGACATTGTTTCAGGATTTTGTATGAGACCTCGTCCCCTCCTGGGGAAGGAGAAGACTTACATTTTTTAATTGTGTTAGCCACTTCTTCTTTGCTTATCGGTTCCGTGAGTTCATGGCTATCCCCGTCCTCGGGCGTTTGGCTGAAGTTGGCATCGTTAAACGTTGTCTTGTTGTCTTGAACAAATTTGTTTACTTTTTCTTTGAGCTCGTCATCAAACCTATCGCCCTCATGTGGACGGTGATATTTCTTAAGGAGCTCAGCAAAGGCGCTAGCCTTCGCCTTGTCATCCAGGGCCATAGTTCCATCGTTGACCTTTAGTGCCTTACTGTTGGCGTCTTTATGTTTTTGTCCAGTAATGGTTTTAAAAGTATCCCAAAACTTTTTAGTCTCCCTGAGTCCATTTAGATTTTCCGTTGCTTTTTCCCATCTCACGCGATTGTCGTTTGCTATTGCTTTTTTAACTTCGCCGTGGAGGCGATTATACACGGCTTTAAGTTCGACCTTTTTAGTTGGAAGTTTTTCTGATTTGTATGCACGGAAATCCTTTCTTTTTTGTTTTATTATTTGGTGTGTGGTTTCAGTTATTCTGTTGGCCCGCGGTTTAACTGTCTGTTTGGGACAAATCTCATCAAGAGTGTTGTTAATGACTTCGCTGAGATTGGTACATGCTTGCTCGAGCTCGCAGGTATTCATTGGGTCGTTTTTGTTTATTTTAACCTGAATTATTTTTCTGAAGAGGTCCCAGTCAATTTTGGATAGATTCCTCCTCCTCATTGTGGGGTATCTTGCGGATCCGCTGCAACCGTGTAATGTGGCATGAACAGGCAGGTGGTCGCTACCTAAATCATCGTCCCCCACATATATGTCTTGCATTTGATTAGTTAGTGATTTACTGGTTATAATTAGGTCAAGGATGTCGGAATGGTGGAGGGTGTTGTTACTGACGTGAGTAATGTCGTGGTCGTTATTTAATACAAAAAGATCAAATTGTTCGATGATATTGAAGAGAGCGTCGCCATTGGGGTCCGTTTTATTGCATCCGAAAACCTGGTGTTTGGCATTGAAATCACCTAAGAAAATACAGTGTTTGTGATTTTTCACAAAGAATTCAAAGACTTTGCTGTCAACTGTTTTTTTCGGTTCATTATAATATGAAATTACGGCAACTTCTTTATGTTCTAGTTCAATCTCAGCGGCAATCACCTCTGCGTTGAGATGATCGCTCGCTTGATATCGTTTTATATTTTAAGTCCTGCCTTATGAGGAGAGCGACTCCGCCTCCACGTTGTGTGGGACGGTCTCGTCTAATGATGTTGAATCCACTTAGCAAAAATGTCTTACTTGGCTTTAACCATGTTTCGCTGATACCAATTACATCTGCGTTTGTGAAGTAATCGGACATCTGTGAGCTTTTGCAGTTAACGCTTTTAGCGTTCCACTGAATTATTTTCAACTTATCCATAAGTGTTCAGTACCTGACGTAATTTTACTAGTTAACTTGTTGTGGGTGTGATTTATATTTTATTTATGGCGGCTTCTATTAGCGAGGAAGAAATTTGAGTTCGATATAATTTGGATGCTGTTTTCCCAACTTCTTTACATATGTCGGAAAGACTGACGTCGAAGTGTTTGTTCATTATATTAAAAATTGAACCAGCCATTAGGCTGCACATCGAATGTGGAGAGGTTGAGTTTTCTACGCTGTTGGCATTAATAGCTTTGAGTTCTATGTCGGTTTTAACTTTTTTGTAGTGGGGACACCCCCGATAATTGCTTGGGTGTTGCCCGTTACAATTTGGGCATTTCAGTGTTGAAACCTTGCACGACTTTGTTATGTTTTTCGCCGCATTTCATGCAACGCAACTCTCCTTTGCATCTGTTCGACATATGGCCAAATTTCTGGCATTTATGACATTGTGTGGGCTGAGGCAAAACACGATATTCCTCAGTCTCATATTTTTGTCCGTTTATACAAACACTTTTGTTAATGAAGTTAAGTTTTATGGCTCTGTTGGGGCATTTTACTTTAATTTTCCACGTAGGGTTGCCTGTAGTCTTAGATATTAGTCTCCCCCACGAGTATCCCGACAGGGCTTCATCAATATCCCCATCATTGATCTTTGTGGGAACCCTTGTGACGACTACGCAAGGGTTTTGCAGCGGTTGGTGTGGTTGTTTATTCGTCCGGTGTTTGGCCGTATTATCCTTTTGAGGTTGTTTAGAAAGGGCTCTTACCTTGTCGGCAAAAGATACACCACCGTCAGTGGTGAATGTTGGCGTCGCCGGTATCGTTCCCGATGCGTTACTGTCTGCCGATTTCCCACCATTGTGGATCTCCGCTCTGGTTGTTACTACTGTAACATCCATGGTGTCCGAAGTCTCAACGACAACAACACCCGGGTTATCGGTGTGTGTCGACGATTTCCGGGTTTTCTTAGCCACCGTTTCTATTTCCAGGGACTCGCCATTTTCCTGGAAGTCTGTATCCAATTTCCTTTTCGGGCGCGGCGTAATCTGATTGACCACATCACAGGTGGGAACAGTAGTTGCCTCTTGCTCTATGAGCGAACGCAACCAGTTGTCTTGACTGGTGGTTTCGAGCCCTGATTTGGTGGTACCTCCAAAGAGATGGCGTGCACAGGTCTCCCCATCTCAGCGGTATTATCTATAAAGGGCGAAACAGGTGTCGGATTAGTTTTGCCCACCATCCCCTTGCTAGGATTAGTTTTCGAAAACTGCTGAGTTGTATCAACTGGTTTAGAAACACTAGCGATATCCGTAACTGTGTTCGTTTTAGGGCCAACAACAACAGCTGCAACCACGGACGTAATATATACCTTGTCTGTCGGGAGATTAAAAGACGAAAACGTGTCTCATCTTTTCTTTTTCCGAATCAAAACTATGCATACCACTGTGTAAACAAACAGAAGAACAATGTCGGACTTGTACTTTGAGGGCAAGAACAATCATAACTTTCAATTCAACACTTCACAGTCATCAAGCTGTTAATTTCTGTCTCACTTTATTGCATTGTATAAACACATTACCAAACATTTCTAATGTTAACTTTAATCAGATTTGTGCAATACAGCAGCAGAAGCACCAAAAAAAAGTAATTCAGTAGCTTTTTGTCCAGTGAACAATATATAGTGTTTTGGGGGATTTATCGGATTTCTGTGGAAAGGTGAAGGATTTTTCCGTAAAGGTTAGTCCAATAATATTAGCCTTCGCCTGTGCTCCGAATTTATTATTTTTTGATTTTTAATATGTCGCACCGTCGAAGTCTAATCTGATCTTTCGTTTTTCCAGCAGCAAAGTACGAAATTAGGCGACATAACACTAATATGATGAATACTCATTCTCCATACATGTTCCCACATTCGACAAGAATAATATGCCTTCACATTCATATTAGATGTATAAATTTCCTATACTTACTGTCGAATTACGTATTAAATACCAATAATTAAATAAAAACATTTTTTCAAGCGGTAATGTTACAGCGGTTGGAAAATTGTTAAAAATCGTATACCATTTCCGGGAACGGACCTCAGCGGTTTCGAACAAATCGAGATGTATTGCAACGACTGCCGCGTCGTTTGACTACATTATCGGTATTCCGTTTTTCACTCCGCGTTTTCCTATCAACCCATCTTCCAGTTCAACAGTTTGTTTCGAGTTGAAAAAATTGCAGAGCAAATGACGCCTAAATAATTCAAAATATCGATTTATTTGCAAGAAAATGACCACCAGAATGAAGAAAAATGTGTTTTACACAACTGTCAATCGGAAGTAGGAACCAGGTGGGGAAATTTGATCTTTAATCGAGGTCCAACCGTTCAGCGAGAGTCTCTCGCTGAACTTTGCTGCTGGAAAAACGAAAGATCAGATTAGACTTCGACGGTGCGACATATTAAAAATCAAAAAATAATTAATTCGGAGCACAGGCGAAGGCTAATATTATTGGACTACGTAAAGGATAGTAATTATTTTCAGTTTTATCCCAATTTAAACGCGTAAAATAATTACAAGAAGCATTAAACATATTTTACAAAAAGTTGAAAGGACCCAAATTAAAAAAGAAAATCGGGAAGATTCGGCCTCCAAATTGGGAAGATTCGGCCTCCGTTGAGGCCGAATCTTCCCACTTATTTTGATGGGGCCGAATCTTCCCGAGGCCGAATCTTCATGGACCCTTTTCGGTCATACTAAACATCAAGGGAGACCGAGGTACACCGGGGGATACCTTGGTGAAAGTTAAAGCCATATTTGAAAATTATGGGCGCTAAAGTAATAGAGTTCGCAGAAAAATGTTCAGCTAGGTAATAATAACTCTTTGGCCAGCCGCTGATTTGTCGCGGTCCTCATAAGAGAAGGCCATCATTCCCCCTGCACCCCACCCCCTCTTCCCCTCCTCTCCTCCCAGCATTCAGATATAAACTGCTTAATAGTGTCCCTCACTTCCTCTTTTTCAATTTCTTCAATAAGCATTCCTACCCTCTCCCTCGTGTCCCCGTTCAGCCATCTATCCTTTGTTTCTTCACCCCACTTCTGCATTATTCTTCCAGTAAATTTTATTCTATGAGGTATATACTGTGGGCATTCCAAGAGAAAATGTTCCAGGGTCTCCACTACTCCAGAGTGGCACATTGGGCATCCCTTTTCTCCATCTCTCCCAATTTTTCCCCGAAGCTCCAGTGATCTTGATCTCAGTTTGAACAGCATTGACCCTCCAAAGGTGCCATCTAGGTACTTCTCAAAAGCTGGCTTTTCTTTATATTGTAACCCCTGCAGTGATCTTTTCACGCTAACCCCTGCTCGCCAATTTCGATTGCAATCTTCCATGACTCTCTCTTTGACAAACCTTTTGCCTTCTTTCATTCCTACTTCTATGTTTGTGACCTCTATAGAGTAATTGTCCATTAGTTCCCTCACATGTTTTGACCACCCCGTATCTATATTAGAATTCCAAATGGTATCGAGCATCAATTTGCACCACCGGTTGTCAGTCAGGTTTCTCAAGTAGTTAAAGTAACACAGTTTTCCCAAATCTACCCTGTCCTTGATTTTCATCCACCCAAGCTCCCCCCTTACTGCTTCCAAAGCTGCAGCATTACTCGACCCTGTTATCCATCTGCCGGCATCATTCTGAGTACTTTCCAACTTCTTAATAACGGTTTGGTTTAATGGAATCACGTCCGTGCCATACGTTATACTTGGTAAACCCACCCTCTCCCACAGTGTTTTCCCCACAAAGACCTTGTTGAAACTATTTTTCCCTAAAAGTTTTAGTTGGTTCAGAATTCTTTTCCCCTTCAGAATCAGTTTGGCTGAGTAATTTCTGTACACCCCTCTTCCCGTTATATTTATGCTTACCCCTAGATACTCATACTCTCCCGTTTCTCCTACAGTGATTTGTTTGCTTTCCCCTTCGGGGATTGAGAACTCCCCCACTCTCCATCTCTTCGTCATATCTACCTTGCGTCCAACGGGTATTACCTTGCTTTTATTTTCATTTAGTTCGAGCCGCCAAGTGTTCCCATATCTACCAACAGTTTCCAGCAATTTCTCTAGCCCCTGTTCAGTTCTAGACATTAACACCATGTCGTCCGCAAAGAATAAGCCTGGTACCTTTATGTCTCCAACATTTACCCCCTCCGCACTCTGAATTAGTTCGTCCCCTAAATCTTTAACATACAATGCAAACAAAATCGGTGAAAAGATACACCCCTGCTTGAGGCCTATATCCATAGGGACTCGTTTTGTAGTGATACTCCCTAGACTGAGTTGGCTTTGCACATCTGTATACAGTGCTTTCATGATTCCCACAAAGTCACCCCCCAGTCCGATGCCCTCGAGCTTTCGCCACATACCTTCCCTCCACACTCGGTCGTACGCTTTTTTCACATCTAGAAATGCCAGAAACATCTTTTTCTTTGCAGCCTTTGTTGATTCTATCAGTTGGGTGAGTGTAAATAGGTGATCAGTGACTCTTCGACCTTTCCTGAAACCATTTTGAATTTCTCCTAAAAAACCTTTCTCTTCAATAACTTCCTCAAGTCTACCGTATATGACCTTACAGAATACTTTTCCGATGTTACTACTAACTGATATCCCCCTATAGTTATCTAGAACTTCCTTATCCCCCTTTTTGTGTATGAACGACACCTTACTTTCCCTCCACTCTCTGGGGACCTTTTGCTTTCGCAGAGCCAGGTTGAAAAGGTTTGTCAGGACTTCAATAAGTGCCTCCCCTCCATTTTTGAGGAATTCGTTCGGAATTTCATCAGTCCCTCCCGCTTTACCATTTTTTAATTTCGAGACCACGTTCCGCACTTCTTCTGCCGTTATTTCGCTACATACACGATTGGATAGGTTCTCCTCCACCAGTGTATTTCTTTTTGGTGGGGACCCACTGCCCCATCGCCTATCGTTTATCTTTTCCCAGTGCTTGACTAACTCTGAAGCGATACGGCCTTTATCTTCTGTACTTTCCCCATCCACTTTGATACTTTGCACACTACTTTTCCCCCGTTTATTTACCCAGTTCCAAAATACGTTTGAGCTCGAACCCCCCGTTTTCTTTATTGTTCTGGCAAGACTGCAATTGCGCTCCTTCCTATTATTATTCTTTATCTCATTCACCTTTTTCCGTGCCAGTTCATATTCTCCTTTCATTAGTCTCGTGTCATTGTTATCCACCCCTTTAAGCTTCCTACTTCTTCTGTAAGCAGCGCATTTTACCTTCCTTTCTTTTATAGCCTTTTTCAGTCCCTCGTTAACCCTGTATCCGAGCTCTCTCGTTGGGACCCTCACCCTTCCTATACAATCCTTCCCTGCCTCTGTTAGGCTATTTACTATGCCATCTGAAATACTCTGGACATTTGCATCCCTAGGTATACATTCAAGACTTGGTTTTAGTTTTTCCCGAAACTGCTTCCAGTCGGCTCCTTGTTTTAGTCCCCAAACTTCCTTGAAGGTATTTCTGTCTCTATTCGTCTTTTTGCCCATAATCTTAACTGTTATCAGGTTGTGATCACTACCCAAGTCATTTTTTCCCTCGTCATCTATTTCTACATCTATAACCTCCCTCCATACGCTAACGTCAGTGAGTATATAATCAATTATTGTTTTCTTATCGTTCCTCTCCCAGGTCAATTTACCCTTACATTTCGCATCCCTGTTCAGGATCTTTAAACCAAGCTCTTTTGTTAGGTCCAACATCTTCCTCCCATTCGTGTTAATTTTCCTATCACCTCCCTGTATGCCCTCCTCCTTATCCCCGATGTGCCCATTGAAGTCCCCCATTAGGACAATACTGAACCCTCTGCTTTCAAGCTCTGTGATATTCGATCTAAGAGTTGTATATATTGAATCATTCCACTCGGGCTTACTTCCCTCCACTGCTAAGTATACAACACCAACGGCAACACTCCTGCTTCCTAACTTGATTTTTGCCCAGACTATTTCGTTGGATACTGGAATCTGAGTCCTTGCTTCTGTGAGATCTGTAATCAATGAGGGCTGTAATTCCTCTTTAGCGTAGATGCCAACACCCCCACCCCGTTTCTGACCCTCAGTTCGCCCAGCTCCTATCCACACGCAACCCTTCATCTGATCAGCCCGCTCATCCCGTCGTATCCACGTCTCACTTAGACCCATTATATCGAAGTCTCCTTCGTCCATCAATGTTGATATTTCGCTTACTTTCTTGTGCAGACCCTGGATGTTGCAGTATCCAAACTTAATGAATCTTTGTTTCTTTGTCATCACTGGCACATTATTATAACCCTGGTGTGTCCCTGTGTTGTGCATGTTTGTTGTTCTTCCTATGTTCCCAGCATTTGTGCCCCTCTGGGTTATCGGCTGTGGTCCCCTACCCCCCTTTTCTCCAAAAAAGGCCCAGCCACCTGTAAAATTTTTTGGCCCAACAGGTCTGTACCCATCCTACTTAAATGCAATCCGTCTCGCCCATACAACTCTCCTTGTCCCCAGAATGAGTCCCAGTGGTCAATGAAATGTATTCCCAAGTCTTTGCAGTGCTCTTCCAGCTCCTCGTTTAGTGCCATAATCCGCGAGTTCCTCTCATTCCCACCACCCATAACGGGGAGCACCCCTGAAACGATGATCCGAGCATTCCTGCTAAGTAGCTTACTAATTAGGTCCTTGTATGTGTCCACCAAACGAACTGATTTCCTCTCCCTGATGTTATTGGACCCCACATGTAATACCACTACCGGATCAGGCCCCGACCCAGCTACAATACCGTCCACTCTATCCCTCAGGTCCTCCACTTTAGCCCCCGGAAAGCACAGAACTGTTCTATTTTTACTGTCCGGACCACAGACAACCTTGTCGATCCCCCGAACTATGCTACTTCCCGCAACCACCAACTTACTTTTGGCCCTCGCCCTATTTATCTCCTTTAGTCTCCTATTGTTTACAGCGTCCTCTTCCTCTCCAACAGCCCCACTCGGAATCACTATCGGTATCGGTATCTTTGACCTAGGATTACTCCTATCCTTGTCCCTCCGTCTCTTTCCAGGCCCTGAACTACCTGGTCTTCTCCCGGATCCCTCCTCCTTTTTCCTGGCCTAGACCCCAAGCTACTATCTGTTGCAACTACCTCCATCCCCTCCTCTGACTCTTCCGAATCGAGCACATCAAATCTGTTTCTGGTGCTGCACTCCCCACTGCCTTTGGGCTTTACACCCCTATATACCTGCTTCTCTGGCCCCCCTTTCCTACCACTTTTGATAGTCCACGCCAAACGCTTTACAGCATTGCTCCGGCCTGGGCCCCCCTCATCTGTCCTACGTACTTTTCTAGCAGCCCCCACCTCATCACCTACCTCATTCACATCAAAGGTTCTACCCCCATGTTTCCTCTTGGAACCACCGACAACCATCCATCCTTCTCGGAAAGCTACTTTCACAGGCGTAACTCCAGACAGCCCCGCCCTACCAAGTTTTCCCTTCAGCTCAGCAATCTCCCCCTCAAACTTAACAATTGTCTCAAGTAGGCGGAGGATTTCCTGACAGTTTGCACATACCTCTCCATATCCCATCGAACGACAGTCCCCATACATCATAGAACACTGTTTACAAACTTCAAGCCCAATATCGCCATCGGTGGCCCCACCAACCCGGCTCTGACCGACACCCCCAGTGACCTCTGTCTGCACACCAATACTTACCCCGTTAGCACCGTTGACCTGGACCGCGATATTACACGTATTTACCTCCATACTTACCTCCGTCTGAACAGACTTGCTCGCCATCATCAAAACAAAATTACGCGATCGGACAGGGAAAACTGTAAACACGCGACAAAAGGCAACACGCCGAACCGTTCGACAACTTAGCGCTCACAGTTTTATTTAAGACCTCCTAACTTTGTCCCAGTTACTATACTAAACTACCTCCCCACAAAGTTGAATAAAATAACCTGAAAATGAAATATATATGATTAGTAAACAATAAAAATACTTAATTTCGATTCGTAGCCAAGGAGACTTCTCTTAGGAGACTACTTAGGTAAAAGTGACAGCGTGAAAAGTTAATCACATCGCGACCTGTTAATTAGTTCTCTGTGTGGCTGTCGGCACTTGTCTTCTTTGTTATGAGACTTGAGAGTAAAATTGTTATGGACCAATTATATCGTGACATCAGGGGTAGTATTTTCGGAAGTGGGTTCGACGATTTACCCCATAGAACCGAACCCCATAGAACCCCTTAGATACCCCATAGAACCCCATAGAGCATGACAGGTACCCCATAGCTACCCCATAGAAGAGTACTGGACCTAACTCCCTTTACCCAATACGTTAACCCCTCTCCCTGTTTTCATGCTTTTCGGCCAACTCCCCCACAGAGACTTGCAAAAAAACAAACTATAGAACACTTTTTTGACTGATTATAGTTCTTGAACAAACCTCTGCCGAACTTTCGAGACATACATGTATAGTTAGGCATAAAAAAGGAGGTCCGTGGACACCCCTCTTGTGGTTTGATGCGGGGGTATCAAAGAATAATATAGTATTGTAGCCTGATAGCCCCCACCCCCAACTGAAATCCCCCCCCCCCCCCCCTCTCCACTTGCGGAATATTCTAACTTGCCGTAGATGATTTGTCTTGGTTATGATAATTTAGATTTGAACAACATTTTACATGAATAAACCACGATATATGTAGCCCATGCAAGATGAATAACAATATATATGGATGTAGCGGTTTTAAAACGCGTAGCCCTATGAGTACGTGTACGAAATTGTCTGTGATCTACGTGAAAAAAAAACTGCTCGAAAACTGCTACGGAGATCACCGAAAGTTGCCTACAGATACCTGTACGCCTTTTGAAATAGAAATTAATATCTAAATAAATATTCAAGGTCGGGTGTTCTCTGTGGGGGAGTTGGCCGAAAAGCATGCAACGGGGAGAGGGGTTAACGTATTGGGTAAAAGGGAGTTAGGTCCGGTACTCTTCTATGGGTATCTATGGGGTACCTGTCATGCTATATGGGGTTATATGGGGTATCTACGGGGTTCTATGGGGTATCTATGGGAGTTACAGTGATCTCGAACCTCTGCAACTTCGGCCCAAGTGACTTCGGCCTACTTTGGTGATTTCGGACCCGAACTCCCTTGGTAACTTCGGCCCTTTTAAAGTTATTTCGGACCAGATCTATTTTATTGAATTTGATGAATAATCAAAGGTATATTAAACAAAATCCTACAAACAATAACAATACTTATCATGTTTTTATATTCTAATGTATAATCAAAAAGATGAAAGCGGTTAATAATAATAATAATGTTTTTATTATAAATCGCGTAAATATACACTGAAGAACAAACGCATCGCCTAGAAAATATCATTGACATCAGAAGGGCGATGTTGTTGTTTCACGTAGGCTAAAAACAACAAATTCAAGATCACTATTCAAATTAAAATAATCAAAGAACCTATCAGTTAGATAAAAGTGCATAGTTATCAAAGCATGTAGTTATCATAAACAAACACTTACACTTTGCTAACAACAACTCAGTCCAAGCTCATCACTGATGAAAAAATATAATGAAAGTGTCAATGACACTGTAGCTCAACTTGTCAAGACAAAGACATGTACATAGATAGTATGTGACACAGCAATGACAAACATCTAGGTAATGGCCTGATAACAAAGGTACATATAAAGTATTGTAACGGTATGTACAAAAATACTGACCGTTGCCTGTAACAAATGTACAGGTAAAGTATTGTAAAGGTAGGTGACAGTCAGATGCTAAACTAGAAAAAAATTTTTGAGTCCCAGAGTGGGTCTGAATGAACCCCAAAATATTTGTTCTCATAGCACAGTGATAACAAAGGCACCCCAAAACACACTCGTTCCTGTCTCAAGGTGAAAACAAAAATACCCAAGAAGTTTTGTGAAGATCAGTTCATAAATACGAGCTGTATAGAACTTGTGACAAAAAACTGATTGGACCTAATTTCGGTACAAAATGGCCACTGGCAGCCATCTTGAATTTTGGACCGTACCCAGAAACACCCATTCTCATCCCAAGGTGATAACAAAGGTACCCAAGAAGTTTTGTGAAGATCGGTTCATAAATACAGCCTCTACCCTGAGCCGTATTGACATGTGTGCTTACATTGTGTAAGTAGCACTGAATAAATCAAAGTTCATCTAATTTGCATAATTTCTGCACGAAAAAAAATACCTTACAATATGTGATGTATTCCATGTTACTAAACATTCATACAAACATTTATTCAAATCAGAACTTTCATACAGAAGTTCTGTACAAAAGACTGATTGCATTAATTTTGGTACAAAATGGCTGCTGGTGGCCATCTTGAATTTCGGACCACACCCAAAAACACTCGCTCTCATCCCACGGTGATAACAAAGGTACCCAAGAAGTTTCGTAAAGATTGGTTCATAAATATGGCCTCTAGTCTGAGCTGTATAGAAGTTGTGTACAAAAATTGATTAGACCTAATTTCGGTACAAAATGGCCACTGGCAGCCATCTTGAATTTTAGACCGCACCCAGAAACACTCGTTCTCGTCCCAAGGTGATAACAAAGGTAAGAGCCCTTTCTAAACAACCTCAAAAGGATAATACGGCCAAACACCAGACGAATAAACAACCACATCAACCACTGCAAAACCCTTGCGTAGTCATCACAAGGGTTCCCACAAAGATCAATGATGGGGATATTGATGAAGCCCTGTCGGGATACTCGTGGGGGAGAATAATATCTAAGACTACAGGCAACCATACGTGGAAAATTAAAGTAAAATGCCCCAATAGAGCCATAAAACTTAACTTCATTAACAAAGGTGTTTGTATAAACAGACAAAAATATGAGACTGAGTGTTTTGCCTCAGCCCACACAATGTCATAAATGCCAGAAATTTGGCCATATGTCGAACAGATGCAAAGGAGAGTTGCGTTGCATGAAATGCGGCGAAAAACATATAACAAAGTCGTGCAAGGTTTCAACACTGAAATGCTCATATTGTAACGGGCAACACTAAAGCAATTATCGGGGGTGTCCCCACTACAAAAAAGTTAAAACCGACATAGAACTCAAAGCTATTAATGTCAACAGCGTAGAAAACCCAACCTCTCCACATTCGATGTGCAGCCTAATGGCTGGTTCAATTTTTAATATAATGAACAAACACTTCGACGTCAGTCTTTCCGACATATGTAAAGAAGTTGGGAAAACAGCATCCAAATTATATCGAACTCAAATTTCTTCCTCGCTAATAGAAGCCGCCATAAATAAAATATAAATCACACCCACAACAAGTTAACTAGTAAAATTACGTCAGGTACTGAACACTTATGGATAAGTTGAAAATAATTCAGTGGAACGCTAAAAGCGTTAACTGCAAAAGCTCACAGATGTCCGATTACTTCACAAACGCAGATGTAATTGGTATCAGCGAAACATGGTTAAAGCCAAGTAAGACATTTTTGCTAAGTGGATTCAACATCATTAGACGAGACCGTCCCACAAAACGTGGAGGCGGAGTCGCTCTCCTCATAAGGCAGGACTTAAAATATAAAACGATATCAAGCGATCATCTCAACGCAGAGGTGATTGCCGCTGAGGTTGAACTAGATCATAAAAAAGTTGCCGCAATCTCATATTATAATGAACCGAAAAAAAAACAGTTGACAGCAAAGTCTTTGAATTCTTTGGGAAAATTCACAAACACTGTATTTTCTTAGGTGATTTCAATGCCAAACATCAGGTTTTCGGATGCAATAAAACGGAGCCCAATGGCGACGCTCTCTTCAATATCATCGAACAATTTGATCTTTTTGTATTAAATAACAACTACGACATTACTCACGTCAGTAACAACACCCTCCACCATTCCGACATCCTTGACCTAATTATAACCAGTAAATTACTAACTAATCAAATGCAAGACTTATTTGTGGGGGACGATGATTTAGGTAGCGACCACCTGCCTGTTCACGCTACATTACACGGTTGCAGCTGACCCGCAAGATACCCCACAATGAGGAGAAGGAATCTATCCAAAATTGACTGGGACCTCTTCAGAAAAATAATTCAGGTTAAAATAAACAAAAACGACCCAATGAATACCTGCGAGCTCGAGCAAGCATGTACCAATCTCAGTGAAGTCATTAACAACACTCTTGATGAGATTTGTCCCAAACAGACAGTTAAACCGCGGGGCAACAGAATAACTGAAACCACACTCCAAATAATAAAACAAAAAAGAAAGGCCTTCCGTGCATACAAATCAGAAAAACTTCCAACTAAAAAGGTCGAACTTAAAGCCGTGTATAATCGCCTCCACACCGAAGTTAAAAAAGCAATAGCAAACGACAATCGCGTGAGATGGGAAAAAGCAACGGAAAATCTAAATGGACTCAGGGAGACTAAAAGGTTTTGGGATACTTTTAAAACCCTTACTGGACAAAAAACATAAAGACGCCAACAGTAAGGCTCTAAAGATCAGCGATGGAACTATGGCCCTGGATGACAAGGCGAAGGCTAGCGCCTTTGCTAAGCTCCTTAAGAAATATCATCGTCCACATGAGGGCGATAGGTTTGATGACGAGTTCAAAGAAAAAGTAAACAAATTTGTTCAAGACAACAAGACAACGTTTAACGATGCCAACTTCAGCCAAACGCCCGAGGACGGGGATGGCCATGAACTCACGGAACCGATAGGCCAAGAAGAAGTGGCTAACACAATTACAAAATGTAAGTCTTCTTCTTCCCCAGGAGGGGACGAGGTCTCATACAAAATCCTGAAACAATGTCCCAATACTTTTTTCTGTAGACTCACTAACCTCCTAAACTGCTGTCTCTCTAGTGGATACTTCCCAAAATGTTGGAAAGTAGCTACAGGAGTGATGATACCCAAACCCGACAAGGATTTGAGCAACCTAGCTTACCGACCAGTCAGCCTACTCAGCTGTATTGGAAAAATTTTCGAACGGATTCTCACGACTAGACTCCGCAGCCATCTCGAATCAATCAGCTTTTTCAATAAGTGGCAAAGGGCATACAGAAGCCAAATAGAGGGAATCGAGCATGTTTATAGACTGGTAGATTATATGAAAACGGCGTTCAGTCAAAATGAAATAGGAACCGCGCTATTACTCGACGTAGAAAAAACGTTTGATTCTGTCTGGCACAATGGCACGAGATACAAACTAGCTAAAATGGGGCTACCTACCAAAATTCTAAGGATCATATCATCATTTTTATCTGATCGAAAAATCAAAGTGAGGGTCGACCGCGAAGTGTCAGCCGAGGTAAAACTCGAAGCGGGCACTCCACAGGGTTCGATCCTCAGCCCGCTTCTATTTATAATATATGTGAATGACATTGACAAACTAGGGAAGAACCATGTTGAACTATCTCAATTCTCAGTGGCGCATCAAGCTAAATGCCACGAAAACACAAAGAATCACATTCTATAAAAAACAAAGGAAAAAGCCTGTCCCTAATATTGAGCTTAAGCTTTACGATCATAAACTTGAAGCTAGTAATGAGGCAAAGTTTCTGGGATTCAACCTGGATAGCAGTCTCAATCTAAACAATCGCATAAACTCAGCCACTGTCAAAGCCACTAAACGCATCAATTTCCTGAAAATGATTAGAGGTAAAAACTGGGGAGCCAATAAAGAAATTCTCCTCAATCTTTACAAATCATATATACGCCCACTACTAGAGTATGGGGCCATAATAACAAGTGACCTGAATAAAACCAACATTGAATAACTACAACGGGTCCAAAATCATGCCTTGCGCGTGGCTCTGCGCAAGCCCACGTGGACATCGATAAAACAACTTCACGAGATAGCAAAAATAGACACTATAGCAATGCGCTTAAAAGATCTTCAAAGCAAAACTCTAAACAGACTTCAAGACAGCGAATTAATAATAGAACTCAATGCGCCTCGCGTCCCCAATAGGAGAACTAAATAATCTGGGGCGTGTATATCGAAAGGGTTAAAGATTACATCATTGTGATGGGGTGAGCCAGGCAATCTGTGACCTAAATTTAGAACTGGCTGCGGGCGACACGATACGCACGAAAGCTTGCCTCTGTTACCAGTGGGAGTTGCAAACAGCGAGGAAAATCTCCACCTGCTGCCGGGTTTCCCCTCCCTGAGATATAAATCTCGGGGAAAAAATGCTGGCTTCCCCATCCACATGTCACTGGTCGTCACGGACGGAACAGCTGTAAATTAAAAACCGAATTGCTCTAATTTCCAGCTCTCTATCTTTTCTACCTCCTCTACCTCATCAGACACACGACCAAACTGAATGACAAACTATGAGGGATTGAAACAATCCTCAAGCAAAGATGTGCAGACAACCTAACAAGACCAAGGCAAGGATTGAAACAATCTTGCCAGCAAACAACCCTTTTGAGGGCTTTTTTTGTGGGTGGGGGGGGGGGGGGGAGGGGTGGGGGGTGTTGGAGGTCATTTGGAATTCCCGAAGGATAACCAGATACCTCAAATCACATACAGCATCCTATCTGCTAGAAGGCTTGATGGATGACTCCCGGTATTTTCAACCTAAACAGTTGGAGCTTTCTTCACTCCTTTTTTGTAACCGCTATGGTCATATACCGGGGCCGCTACCAAACCGGCGTTGCTGTTTGGTTTTCTTTTTTCTTTTTCCCTTAAAATTGCCATCACACAACATTATATTCTAGCTCGCCACCATGGTGGGTCTCAAACCTCTACCATCGCCAAGCTGGAACCGAATAGAGCCCACTCTCTAAAAGTCTTAATGGCGTTGAGGGATTGATCTTTGACAATCTATCACTCCAATGCAAACTGCCGGGAATTCTAACCGTGTGCATACCCCTTCAGACCCCATTTGAGGCAATAGGAAAGCTAGGCCTGTGTGATCCAAGATCCAAGTGAAATAAAATAAGGCTAACCGGGTCGCAAGGGATTTGTAAATCCCACATCGGCCCTGCGCGCCTGTGAGTTTTATTTTTATCAAATATTACAGTGATATGCGTTGTATGGAAACGTATTAGCGCCACATCCAATTTAGTTTTTAATTCGTAATAACGAAATAATAATTCGTAATAACGAAATAATTATTTCGTAATAACGAAATAAATATCTGCAGCCGTTGGTGCTTTGCAGCTAGGTTCCGCTCAGAGCGCCTCGCTACTTTTTGATTGCAAATGCTGCTTGTTTAGCTTAGTAACAAAGTTATGTATACAACAAAATATGAATTTTAATCATTAAAATTAATGACTCCACTTTAGTGTGCAATAAATTAAGTCATATTCTCTTGAAACACTCGCAAATCAATTGACGTTACAATCTTTCCAGTTTTCGCGATATGTGTATGGAAGAATATTCGCAATACCTTCTTTCTTGTGCTCTTCCGATATCGGCCCCGTTTTGTGATTTCTGGCAGGTCGTTTTTATAACACTTTGTGACAATCATGTTCAAACGTCGGTAGGTTTTTTACCAGAAGCATCTCGATGATGACTCACGGGTTGTCGGGCGGGTGAGGTTAAAACTTGATTTGCCTGATCTCGAATGTATTGGAGACAGACAGATTGGTAGAAAGTAGTAGTTGCCGAGACACATATTTTGAAAGGCGCGCCAACATTTTTTCGGCTGACTCAGGGCGTATTTATTTATTTATTTATTTATTTATTTATTTATTTATTTATTTATTTATTTGTGTTTTAACCCTTTACCCAACGTAAAGGCCAAAACAGGCCAGCGCTATTATCAAAAATCGCCAATTAATTTTCAAAATATTTTCATTTTTTGTCTCAAAAACATAGGTTATGACCCCTCGTTGGAACGAGCTCGTCGAGCTCGTTCCAACGAGGGGTCATAACCTATGTTTTTGAGACAAAAAATGAAAAAAAATAGTTATTCAAGAATTTTTTTTGCAAGTGTCGTCTGCTTTTCATATCAGGTCAGGTAAAGGGTTAATGGCACTTTCGACAGCCAGGGTCACCTCGTTTCGGACAGTTTTGCTGGTGGAGGAAGCCGGAGTACCCGGAGAGAACCAGCGAGCAACTGTCAGATCTCCAACGTATTAACTTCACACAGCCAGGGTTAGCATTGATTGACAAGCTTCACTGACCTACCTGTAGTGTCTCACAGGACATGCCACATCAAAAAATTATATTACGGACTTAATTTGGATGCTAGTTTGGACTCGTATGACGACTTTGGATACACAGGCCTAGCAGAGAGCATGCTCCCATGCTGTTGGGAGTGCGGGCGGGGTTGGCGCCTATAAACATTTCTATCGGAAATGTTCACATTGTGTCTGAAAATAATTGCTGAATTTGTATGAATCGAAAGCAAACAGCTTCAGATTTTGAAGTGGTCGAACATCATATTGTTAACGTTATTGACTAAAATCAGCAGCTGGACAGTCACAACTGAGGCACACGGGGGCTCTAAAATTGTTCTCAGAGTCTCAGATTTAAAACAATTTCTCTGGGGAGGCTCCTGATCCACACCAACGGGAAGGTAACACCTCCTGCCAAACACTCCCCCCACCTCTGTGTTGGCCTGGGACACCTTGGGTATGCCTTCGGCACACAAAAGTCCGTCCGCCCCCACCCACTCCCCTATGATGGATTTTTAAATACGGCTGTCTTCGGGCTTGCGGTAAAAGGCCGCCAGCTCCCGCTCTCCCACCTCGGTTCCACGAGTGTGGCAACCATTTTTATTACAACAATCACTTTTGTTACAGCTCACCACTTTTGTTACAACTCTTGTCCACTTTTGTTACAGCTCACCAATTTTATTACAAAATTAACCACTTTTGTTACAAAATGAGCTCATCACTTTTGTTACAACAATCGCCCATGTTTGTAACAAAAAAAACTCTCGCTCACCACTTTTATTACAACAATAGCCCATTTTTTGTTAAAATTTTTGTCAGTTGTCAGTGTGAAAAATGAAGTTATCTGCAAGTACTTGGTCGTGACGTTCAGTCCTGATTATCAAAACTTAAACCCGTTGCGTATGTCCGGTACCAACATCATACCAATGTGCGCAGGAGTTCTAAAGTTGACTATTTTCAAAAAATTCTAACTTTATGGGGAATGGGACTGTTCTTTCGCGGGCTGTTTGACACGGTCTTCTTGGATGAGGCGTCTTTTTACTTTTTATACAGTAACCTCTTGAATGTCTCGCCATTTCTCTTCTTTTTTATCGATAGAATTGACTTAGTTGAGTAGGGCCTTTTGTCGATACTCTTTAACCCATCACCACAGTATTTTAGGAGGGCGCGGTGGCCCATTGGATAGCGTGTCGGCCTTATGATCTGGAGGTCATGAGTTCGAATCTCGCTAGAGTCACTCGCGTTGTGTCCTTGACCATGACACTTAACCTCACTTACTCGAGTGGGATCACGGTGGCACAGCGTGCTAAGGCGTGTAGCACGTCGAGGGTACACACGCCTTCAACTCACCGCTGATCGTTGGTTTTCCCCGTTGGCTGCGGCTTCTTCCACCAGTACAACTGTCTGACACGAGATGACCCTGGTTGTCTAAAGTATGTGGAGTCATTCGTTTGAGCAATTGTTCGATGGCTCATTTGCTCGATGGGATTCGAGTCGTTCGAGCAATCAGAGATAGTTAAAAAGCCTGTAGTAATGATACAAGTCAGTGGTAATTTTACAAGGGTAGAAGAAGGCTATAGTATTAGGTGAATACATTCGATCATAGGGCAAGCAGCATAGGACATGCTGGAAGCTGATGGTAAGACTACCTGTATAAGAGCTGTATACGAGTTGTATAGAAGCTTGGAATCCCATTTAAAGAATCCCACTTATGGAATTCCTTTTGTGGAATCCCTTTTTGGGAAACGTCGGTGGTTAGAGCATCCCTTTTTTCCGAAATGAGTCAGTGAGCAGTATTTCCAGTCACTCGTTTGAGCAATTCCTCGATAGTTCATTTGCTCGATGGGGTTCGAGTCGTTCGAGCAGTAACTTTTCAGTAATTGCTCAATAGCTTATTAGGGGAAATCAGTAATCATGTTTCTAGGTATCCCGCTTACGGAATGCCCTTTCTGGAATCCCTTTTTGGGAATCGATCGTGCTTACAGAATCCCTTTTTGGTCGCATGTGCCTATGTGCTACTAACACCACATAACACCACATATCACTGTGTGGATGACGTCACAACTTGGCCGCTCACGCGGGGCACCATGACAACCGAAAATGACGTAACTGGGTCACGTAACATGACATCACTTCCGAGGACCCCCACCAACGTCCCCCAAATGGAACAAAAAAAAAAAAACATCTTAGAGCGCCCACTCCAATGCAACACAGTAGAGGTGGTTTGGGGCTACGCAGGACGCATTAAACAAAGCGTTCGTGACTTGTTTTTCAATCACATGTGTTGTTTGAACAATTGGTCTAGTCTGTATTGTAATATCAAGGAATATCTGTCATAACTGAACACAAAAGGACGTGTGGGCTGTTAAATTCAGTTATGAAAGCTCTCCCCTAGGAATGTATGATTCTTCTCTTCATCCTCAGTGAGGCCTCACCTCACACCCCTCTTATCCTCATCTCGGTTCGAGTGATCATTAGTGATCACCTATGGTGACTACTAGTGATCGTCTGTGGTAATCACTAGTGATCATCTCCCCGTATGAGGATAAGAGGGGTGTGAGGTGAGGCCCAGGACACTGAGTGGAGGGGGATGGGCTTCTAGAAGGAGAGAGAGGGCGACTGTGTCGCTCTTGGCCAGGGTGTCTGGTGCAGGGTCATTTGGAAGGGTCCCCAAGGACAGGTCCCCATGAATGACGGGGGAAGCTAGGCATATGGTCACTGGGAACGGTCACCGGGTCACAGATAGATGGGATGGTGGGTCGCGTTGGGAGGTCTTCTGGTCGAAGTTTCTCCGCTGGTTTTGGGTCTCCGGGGAACTGTGTCGCTCGTGGTCGGGATGCGGGGGTAGGGTCCCAGGGCAGGTCTTCCTTGGAAGGGGTGGTGAAGTGTTGGGTCAAATGTGGAAGGCAAGGGCTTCTGGAAGAAGGGCGACTGTGTCGCTCTCGTTCGCCCCGTTGGGTCATCTCACTTGTGATCGCCTGTGGTGAATGACGTCACAAGATGGCCGCTCACGCGGGTTACCATGCCAACCTCGCCCCATCCCTTTCGGTCACGTGACAGATGACGTCAGATTAGAACCTGCATGAGAACCTGATAAAAGGACAAGAAGTCAACATCACGAACTACTGAGGTCCAATGCTTAAGGAGTTGAAATCGCCTATAATTGGCACCGATAGGCACGTGCCATTTCAGATATACGTGTGCGCATGCACACAATGCAGTACATATCACTACGACAATGGCGTCGCAAGGTGGCAAGTTACTATATCACCCAATAATAAGCAAGGGTGTGGCATTACTACTGAACATGCGCGACATTGGTTTGATTTGATAATCATTATTGGATTGTTGGTGTTTTATGACACTGTAAGAGCTGAGGCCATATTGTGTCGAAGATAGTTTTACATGTGGAGGAAGCGGGAGTACCATCGAGCAGTAGCGACTAACTGCCAACTCGCCAACATACTAATCCCACAAGAGCATGGTGGGCATTGGTTGTAGGCATGTGTGCTACCAACGTGCGATACGTCGCAGCACATGGTGCAACCGTGCTCCCAAGCGGGCATTTGGGATTAAGTGCCTTGCCCAAGAACACAACGCAAGTTACCCCGGCCAGGTATCCAACTCACAACCTTCCGATCTAAAGACCAACGCTCTAACTACTGAGCAACCGCGCTCCCGATAGTCATAACTTAACGTCACGTCTCACATTACTTGCATATTACTTAATTTTTCACGCTGACAAAATTGTAACAATAATGGGCGATTGTTGTAACAAGTGGTGAGCGATTTTTTTTGTAACAAAAATGGGCGATGGTTGTAACCAAAGTGGTGAGCTCATTTTGTAACAAAAGTGGTTGATTTTGTAACAAAAATGGTGAGTTGTAACAAAAGTGGGCAAGTGTTGTAACAAAAGTGGTGAGCTGTAACAAAAGTGGTTGTTGTAACAAAAGTGGTTGCAACACACGTGCCTCAATGATGCCGAAAAAAATCTTGCAGCCCCTTCCAAAAAAAATTGCCCGCACGACTATGATAAAATGACGTTCTCCCCTAAAGTTTGGGAAAAAAATTCAAAATGTTTGTTTAAAAGGCCTAATTTCCCGGAGTCTGATTGTTCACAATAATTTTTCTGTCTCAATTAATAGAAGTGAACAATTATTCATGGGGGAAAATCGACGGAACATAGCATTTTCTGACATGTTTGCATCCTCCATCAACCCATGTGCCAACTTATTTATTTCGTTTTTATGAAATGATTATTTCGTTTTAACTGAGTACAATTGCAGCTCACCAAGAGTATTTTCTCTACACAATAAAACTGGTTTTAGCGTCCCGCCGCCCCGAAACCTTCCATACCCCCGCCGTCCCTACCAATACCGCGGACTCAATGCAACACTAAATTGGAAAGATTCACGACGATTGGAAGGTATTTTGAGTCGATGATATTTAATACATTACGTGGGAGCGCGATGGCTGAGTGGTAACGGCTTGGACTTTAAGCCGAAAGGTCCACGGTTCTATCTCCGCCAGGAGTTACTGCGTTGTGTCCTTCGTTGTGTCCGGCACTTCATTCCGATTGCCCATGTGGGGGCACGCTGGCGCCGTGTACGTCGATGGCGTGCTTGTCTTCAACCAATGCTAACCTTGCTTGTGTGGAGTTAGTACGTTGGGGAGTCAGTTGCTCGCCGTTGGTCGCTAGTTCTCTTCGGGTACTCCGGCTTCCTCCACCTGTAAAACTGCCCGAAACGAGGTGGCTGTCGAAAGTGTCTTTAAAACACCAATAAATAAACAAATAATTAAATACATTACGCCCTGAGTCAGCCGAGGAAATGTTGGAGTGCCTTTCAAAATATGTGTTTCTGCAACAACCACTTTCCACCAATCTGTCGCTAACAATTAAAAATCGCCTGCAGGATACTATAGTAGAGCGGTTTCTGGGTTTAAATGTTCAAAAAATACCTCTTTGGAGAAATAACGGTTTATTTCAAATTTATGACAAAAATGAATATCGATATATTTTGGAATAAACTACGAACAATCGAGCCTCCGACTGAAAAGTAGAATGGTGACTTTCGCAGAGACTCCCAACAGAAAGTGAATTAACAATGGGGGTTGAATGGTTTCGCGCGCCGAAGGCGCGCAGGAACGCTATGAGGCAAGCCCCTTTTGACCCTCTTTAACAGTTTAAGATCTGGAAGCTGCATGTCTGGGCGTGGTGAAGGTGGAAAAGGATCGGGTACTCGGGAGGTGTCTCTGGTGAGATGGTCAGATGAGGTTGTTGGGTTGCCTTTTTGATTGTCGTTGATTAGACCCTCGGGTGAGGACCAGACTAGAGTGAGAGGGGGTCCTCCCACAAAGGTGCTACCTCTCCCCGGGGGTACTTTGATGGTGATTTTCGGGCAAGTAGAGCCTGCCACTTATGCGTGTAGTCAGATGGGGTAGAAGGCCATCATTGGCAAGTATAGTCTGCCTCAGGCGGTTCGTGGTAGTTGAAGCTGTGTTGGTTTTTAGGATAGCACTTGATATTATCGTTCGGTTGTGGTTGAAAACATGCAACGGCCCCTTTCGGGGATCACCCAAAGAAAGACCCGAACTTGGTTTAAACAATATTTTATTCTTTAAAAATGTCATATATAACAAAATGGTTACAAACAGTAACGAAGTAGGATGAGATATCTTATATAACATTTGTTCAACAATGTAGAGTAACAGAATAATAGAGGAATTTGACAAGAAGCTGAAAGCTTATGTGCGTCATCTCCCTAAACCATGAAATATACCAATTATCTGAGGTGGAAAAAAAACACTACCTAAATTTGTCCATAGCTACCTAAGATCATGACCCGTATTCAAAATTATAATATAGTCTAAGCAAATGCCCAGCTAACTGGGTGGGGCATCGCATCCATGAACACAACAGTGTATGGGTGCGATTCCCCGGCCAGTGCAAGGCTAATAGTCTGATCAAAGTTAGCTTGAAGCATAGGAAATTAAGCGTGAGTTGTCAGAACTATTCCTGATATTGCTTAAACCATGAATGTGAGAAAAGTAAGAAAGATGGAAAAAGAGTAAAGGGAAGTGAGACAAGAAAGGACAGGAATAAAACCAGCTTGAAGGCAATGTCTATTGCCTATATATTCGTAACAGTTATTATTACATGCAGCCCATGCACCTTACTTGGAGATGGGGTGGGGTAGAGGTGTTATACAGTGTGATCGACACAGAGAACGACTTAAAAGAGAGCACAGAAAGATTCATCTTTGGAAAAACGCGATTTTCACAGTAAGCGAAAACGTCCACTTGATAAAATAAAGTCATGAACCACCTCAAAAACAAGCTGGTTCTCCTGGTTATTCAAAAATTCAGATCCAAAAAGAAGCGTTGGTACGTCAATTGGGAATGGTAGTAGCTTAATGGAATTATCACGAGCATTTGTGAAGACTGGGCAGTGGAGAAGATAATGTTCCACGGTCTCACATTCCCCACACTGACATAAAGAGGTAGGCGACAGGTGATTTGAATACAGATGGGAATTTAGGCTACTGCAACCCAGACATAACCTGGTGTGGTAAATTTGAGCTTTGCGGGACTTTGCACCACTATAAAACTTTGGCCTTTGGTTCCCACCACTTAAAAATATCTTGACGTTGGGCAATGAAGAGTTTTCACGCACAGACATGGACAGACTGTTCCATTGCTTCGTAACGCTGGGGATGAGGGAAGACTGATATAATTGTGTCCGACAGAAAGGAATTCTGTGGTTGTTACATGACCGGAGATATTGCGATAAATTTGATGATGAGATGATTGGAGGGACCTTATTGGCAATATACGGGGGCGACATTGGATGGTACATTTTGAAATATTGTAACAATTTGTGTTTGCGACGTCTTTCTTGTAAAGAGTCCAAGCGTATTTCAGTATTAAGTAGACGCTTACTGCAGCTAACTGTTGCTCCGGTTATGATTCTCGCAGCTGTAATCTGTATTTTCTCTAATTTTTCAGCTTCGGTTGCAGAACAGTTGTCCCAGGCAACATCCGCAAATTCGAATAATGGCCTGATGAAGGCAAAGTAAATTTTTTCTAGGACGTCCCGATAGAGGTTGAATTTCAGCTTTCTTAATAAGTCTAAACGAACCCAAGCTTTCGAGCAGATGTGGTCAATGTGATCGTCCTACGTACAAGAACTGTTTAATATGACTCCTTAGTGTTTGTGTTTTTTTACTTCAGACATCGGCGTTTTACTAAAGCATAGTGATGGGTGGGCAACAGGAATGTTTTTTGCGCGATATCAACATACTCTCTGTTTTATAGGAATTAAATTCTTCTACCAGCCATGTCTTGGCCCAATGTTCAGTTGTGGCCAAGTCTTGGTTGATTAAACTCGAGACTTGCTCGGGATTCTCTACTATTAAATACAGGGAAGTATCGTCTGCAAATAGGCGTATATTACTGAATAAGTTTTCGGTAATGTCGTTGAGAAAGATTAAAAACAGTATAGGACCGAGTATCGAGCCCTGCGGAACACCAGCATTAATAGGTCTCCATGTTGAGGCATCGGATCCTATTATTACCCGTTGTGACCTATCTGAAAGATATGATTTTAGGAACGACAGTAGTTCACCCGCGACACCGATTCTCTCCAGCTTGTGAATAAGACCAACGTGCCATACCTTGTCGAAAGCCTTACCGACGTCGTAGAAAACTACCCTAACCTCCTTGCCCTCATCGAGAGCTCGACAAAATTCGTCATATAGGTCGGTCAACTGGAGGACAGTCGAGTCAAACGGCGTAAAACCTGATTGGAATTGACTAAGTGCATTATTATCGACCAAAAACTGCCTCAACCGTTTGAAAACACATTTTTAAAATATTTTACCCACGCAGCTAAGCAATGATATCGGACGATAATTGGTAATTGAGTTTGAGGATTGTTTTTTTTTAAGATTGGGGATACATTTGCCTTTTTCCACAGATGAGGAAAGTACGAGTTATTCAATAGCACATTGAACAAGATTGTGAGAGGCTCACAAAAGGATGATTTGCACTCTTTGAGAAGACGAGGACTGACAAGATCGGGACCAGACGCCTTTGATACCCTTAAAGATTTCATGTCTTCGTATATCTCACTACATTGTAAAGTGATACTATCAATAACTTGTGGGGCGTTAGATGAAGAGCTGGGTATGGAAGCGTTCTTGTCATCAACAGTTGAGATTGAGCTGAAGCACTCATTTAAGCCCTCAGCTTTCTCAATATTAGAGGAATAAATTTTATTTAGGTGAACAAGAGTTGGGACAGTTACTGCTTTATTTGCGCAAATGAGCGTTTTGAGCGTCTTCCACCACAGTGAAGATGACGTGTTGCTGCTTCTTAATGTAGCTTGGACTTTGGAAATATACGATGATTTTGCCTTCCTGACAGCTGATACGACTTCATTTATTTCGTTTACGCTTATACTTGTCCCATGCAGTCGGAGGCCATTGCATTTCGCTATTCGATATAATCGCTTTCTCTGTCTTATCAGAAGTCTGATTTCGTTGTGGTAGCATTTCGGCTGCTCCGGTCGCGAAGTAATTATTTTGTTGGGAATATGTTTAGATGCGACGTCGATCAATTTATTGGTGAAGTCAGAGGCGATAGTATCAAGGCATCTATTATCAAAAAGAGAATTCCAGTCGATGTCGGCGAGGGCAACATTAAGTGCTTCATAGTCACCCCGAGAGTATAGCCATATCCTTCTCCTAAATGACAAAGAGATAGATTTAGAACTAGAGTGATGTCACGCATGCAGCTCGACTGTCCCAGGAATGGCAATGCTTAGACGCAAAATAGTCTGAGCCATTTTTGTTAACAGTTTACCTAACGAATCTGCCACATCTGCACTTGTGATATACACCATGGGGGTGGGGGTTGGGGTGGGTGGTGGTGTTTGTCTGGGTTTTTAACCACAAACATTAACCCCAAAAAGTGCCTAATTGCCCCCCCCCCCCGGGGGTGGGGGGTTACGTGAGTTTAAAAAAAAGTCCCGCATGTAGTGACTGTAAATAGTTCAAAATGCATATTCGGGGGGAAAAATGCCTAATTGTGGGGGGGGGGGGGGGGGGGGGTGATAATTTCTGTCTGGATTTTTAACCACGAACTTTAACCAAAACTGTAAAAAAGCATTTTTGACAAAAGGAAAAAAGGGTTCTGCATTGTAAATAGTTCAAAGTGCTTAATTAGCTCCCGGCAGGGGGGGGGGGGGGGGGGTACGTAAGTTTAAAAAAAGGTTCCGCATGTAGTGACTGTAAATAAATGCATATTGGAGAAAAAAAGAAAAAAAGCCTAATGGCGGGGGGGGGGGGGGGGAGGGGGTAGGGGGTGGGGGTTGTCTGGGTTTTTAACCACAAACTTGGAGTCATCCTACCAAGCTACAATGAAATCCCTTCATAATCATGGCCTGTGGAATATGCTAAAGGTTTTCGGGCTTCGGGCCTCTGTTGCCGTCACAGTTGCCCAAAAGGGGACGTTCTCATTTAGACATTATATGAAGTCAACTTATCAAGTTACAATGAAATCCCTCCATAAATATGACCTGTAGACTGTGGTAAATGTTTTCGGGCTTCGGGCCCCTGTTGCCGTCACAGTTGCCCAAAAGGGGTCGTTCTCATCTAGACATTATATGAAGTCAACCTATCAAGTTACAATGAAATCCCTCCATAAATGTGACGTGTAGACTGTGCTAAAGGTTTTCGGGCTTTGGGCTCGGGCAGCCATCATGGTTGAATGATCGCAACAAAAAGGGGGCATTCTCGTCTGGGCGTCATGTGAATTGTTCCTACGAAGTTACAATGAAATCCCTTCATAAATATGACCTGTAGATTGTGCTGAATGTTTTCGGGCTTCGGGCACCTGTAGCCGTCACAGTTGCCCAATCACGTCCAAAAGGGGACTTTCACATGTGTAGAAATTATATGAAGTCAACCTATGAAGTTACACTGAAATCCCTCCATAAATATGACCTGTAGACTGTGCTAAAGGTTTTCGGGTTTTGGGCTCAGGCAGTCGTGACGGTTGATAGATCACGCCCAAATGGGGAAATTCTCATGTAGACATCATACGGAGTCATCGTAACAAGTTACAATGAAATCCGTCCATATTAAACATGACCTGCAGACTGTGCTAAAAGTTTTTGGGTTTCGGGCTTGGGCAGCCATCACGGTTGACAGATCATGCTCAAACGGGGACGTTCTCATCTAGGCATTATACAGAGGCATTCTATGACGTTGCAATGAAATCCCTTCCTAAATACGACCTGTAGACTGTGCTAATGGTTTTCGGGTTTTGGGCTCGGGCAGCCATACCGGTTGACCGATCACGACCAAAAGGGGACATTCTCATGTAGACATGACCAAAAACCTGCATATGATATTTCGTGACGATCAAACAAGAAATACCGAGTATAGTCTGTACTTGAAGGTTGAATAAAAAATTTAACCACAAACTTTAACCAAAACTCCAAATGTCAACTAAACAAGAATAAGAAAAAAAACAAAACAAAAAAAAACACAAACCTTGAACCTTCAGTAAAAAACTTTAACCACAAACTTTAACCAAAACTCTAAATGTTAACAGAAAAAGACAGACGGACAGACGGACGGACGGACGGACAAAAGTCATTACTATAGCCCTCACTGTAAACAGTCGGGCTAAAAATCAATCTCAATCGACACCGGACAGTGGTAACGTATCATTTCCGGGATGATTGGTTCTAAGACCTCGCAATCTTTTACCCTGACCGAGTCGCTTACAGCAAAGAGATCTACCAGAGAGGCTGACGACTCCGTAAAGCAGGTTGGCTCACTCACAAGCTATCTCAAGTTAAAAACAGTTCTTATGTCAGCAAAACCTCCTTTTGGTTATCATTAAAATCGCCGGTAACAATTAAATCGGCAATTGACGTGTCACGGGCTTTTTCGATCGATGCTGATATGGCATCCCATATTTCTGGGAGACTATTTGGTGGGCGGTAGAAGACCCCTAACAATAAGGACTTCTTGTGTTTATTGAATATTTCAGCCCACAGACACTCGGTGTTCTGTACCTCGAGATCGGGCCGCCGTCGAAAGGAGATAGTATTCTTTAAGTAGATGGCAACCCCGCCTCCCCTTGACAATCGGTTTTGTCTCAATAGCTCATGAAACCCGTGGAATAATATATCGGATGTGGGATCGTTGTTCTGCAGCCATGTTTCAGTAAACGCCAAAATACAGCTGATGAGGTCTCGCTTTCGATAATATCTAACTTTGGCTTTAAGCTTTGAATATTAAGGTGAAAAACTTCCAAGTTATTTTCATCAATGAGTGACCTTGTGGAGCAAGGACCGGGATTTGGCTCAATATCACCAGACTGTAATAAAATTATACTCAGATAAAGGGCTGCCAAAACAGTGACAACTAGATTTAATATTCTTACAACTGTTGAGATATTTATGGCGTGAATAACTTTTTGGGGACACCTGTATTGTGCATCAAATTTTTTAACATGCATGACGATCGATTTTGTATAGTACCCAAAGAACAGTGCTGTCATGGCAACAAAACTTTCATGACCTTTTGCACCACTGAGACGTAGGAACAGGTAATGTAAAATATAACTAGACTGATCCTCTGATAGCTTGTGCCTTAGACTGTGAACATGAACTACGATGTTGAAGGTACCTATCCGGGCACGGCGTAGATCAATGTGGCCCGTTATGTGGCTGATGATATAATCTGATACGTAGAACACAAGCTCACTGCTCGGATAACAATACCAATCAACATTGCTGGTAACAAGGTTGAAGGCAATATCTCTTCTTGAGCAAATTGTATTCAAGCTGGTGGGGAGAGTAAGAGTACAGTAAAGAGGAATGTGAGTAATGCAAATAGACATGGGAGCAGAAGAAATAGACAGCACAAGACAAAGATAAATATAGGTAGTATGTACAGAATGTCTGTAAAACATTTTCGTCTTGAGAAAAGTACGGTCTGCTTCATCGAAGTCATAAGTTCACAGTTATAGTGAAGTGGATTGGCAGTTCAACAGTTCAACTAAAAAAGTAGGAAAACAAAAGATTCATACGAACAAGCCGAAAGTGGCAGGGACATTAGTGGGAGATAAATAGGCTACTGCTTTAACATTTTCCTGATGACCTGCAGGCAAAAAAATTAAATTAAATTGTGAGCCCACCTACATAATGTACTAAAACTGATTATTGCTTGATAACAATGTTTCGAGGAGGACACTGAGTCTTCACCCATTCATGCAAAACTTGCGCTGGATACCATTACTAGAAGAGTACCACCAAAACACGGCTACAATCAAGTGTACATGGAGAAAAGGAGAGGGACCCCTCCTTGTCTCGAAACAATCGAAAGCTGACAAGAGGGGTATGGCGTTAGTTCTGAATACAATGGTAGTACAGAGCAAGATGGGCTCACCCCTGTTATGTTCCGATCTTGCCACAAATAAATTAACATATATATATTGTTATCTTTGTCTGTATAGACGCAATTTATTTCCGCAAGAGAGAACCAAGGACGTCCCAGCTGCTAGTGATTGATGGCTCCGATAGAAGCACTGACCCTTTGAGCTCGTGGAGGCCCTAAGACTGCACTGATAATATTGACCGGTAATCCGTCCTGCAAGTACAAAAAAAAAATGTTTTCAAATTTACAATTGTTTTCAAATTTACGGTCCTCAAAGGAAGTAGAAGTTAGCAATCAGCTCAAAGGGTCAGTAAGGCTTGTTATCTACGTCACTACTGTTTTTTGGTAATTTCAAATGCGTTGTCAATGGAAGATCAAACAATGATCAAGCCATGGACCCCATTCATTGATGGAATTGGATATCAACGTTTCAACAGCAAATCGAAAGGTGCAGGTCACATCTAATTATACATTATGTCAAACCTTTTTGTCGTTGAGTCGTGTTGGAACCACAAGGTTCTGTTATCCAATGGAAACCTGAGTCCTGTGGTTCCACCGCGACGATTTGTCAACTTTATACAGAATGCTTTATCATATGCCAATTAAAGTGACGTGAACAATAAGTTCGGTTGATTATATAAAAATCTTACCTCCTAAAGTATCTGGGAATTTCATTGGTTCAAAGACATCACATGTAGACTGCATATAAAACCATATACTGCCTGTCAACATCAATATACGCTGACAGCCATAGGTAATCTCCCTTTTGTTCATTGATTATTCAAAACGGCGGCACCCGATAAACGCTTCAAGTTGAAAGATTGTATTTGGTCTGAAGTGCAGGTTAGGCAATTTAAAAGGCTTCATATTCTGTGAATGTGTGTCATGTTACCTTCGAAATGAAACTGTTTGGTATGTATGAATCTGCCTTGTTACAGTTTATGGGTGAGTGCCTGTGGGCACTTTCCCACAAATTGCAACAAGGCAAAGACACGTGAACACATTGTGAGAATTCTCTCATTTAATTTTGATCGCTGTTGTTATTAGTTCTGTGCATCGATGCAGCAGTTGGCAAGATATATCCGTTACACTGTCCGTCGGCGGTCCAACAAGGCACACATGGCGTTAGACAATTCCACAATGGACACGAGCTTCGCTCGAGTCCAACATGGAATCAACCAACACCACACACACCACACGAGGCCACCAACAAACTGTGCAACCAATAATATCCCATCTTACCATTCCCTTGTGAGACTCAATCTATAGTCTTTGAGAGGCAATTGAGTCATAATAAATATCGGTCGGGGCAAGGGTGAATATTTTCATGGGTCCTTGGTAAGTTGGGTTTGGAACAAGGGGGCCCAGGTGGTACCATCTAATTTATCCCCCCGGGCCCGTATTTTCTCTCGGCGGCGCTGGGTTTGTTCTCAGTGTGACCCTAACCGTTTGCGCCAGTCAGGAGGAGAACGAAACTTGCAAGCCAATTTACCAGGTCGCAGTTGTACCTTCATATTTACACCAAGAGCCTAATTATTAAACATGAACTGTGACACTACAGTGGATCAAGCTTAGTGATCTCTCATCTATATATATCAGAGGGTCGCCAGTCTCAGTTAAGGGGACGTCCAACCTAACTTTGGTCAAATTTCATGTAATTTTCTTTCAAGTCTAAAAAAGGCCCAAAATGAATAACCCCAATAAATTATATACCAAAATGCTTGGAATGAAACATAGAACACGTGGAAACTGAAATTTGCCATGGAACTGCTGCCATGTGTAAATAGCACCACCTGAAAGTCTGCTATGGCATAAGTAAGAGAACAAAATTTTTACAATAAAATACCTCAAAATAAAATAACAGCTGTATTCTATAAACATTTAAGTACATACTCGAAGAAATCTTTTCCTAATTCATGAAAGTAATGAAGATTGAGACCAAATGTTATAAGTGGAGTGCTCACTGATTGAAGGCAGACATTTTCTTTTGTTTATGTTTTGATTTGGGGAGTTCAACAAAGGTCAACTTGAAGGAGTCCAGCAGAAGAAGTATGGAAGGACAAAAGAGTGTCTCCCAATATCAAGATGTATGTGTTACTGTAATGGTTTGGAAAGAAAATATGATATTCTCCTATGTAGAATGCACTGCAAAGTCATACATTGTAGTTGAATAAATATATTTACAAACCCCTTGCACTGTAACCCCTTTTATCCCATGCATCAATTTGATAGTGATTAAATTGTTAAATTTGTCTGGTTTATCAATAAGTATATTAGCTTTGTTTAACTCTTGGACACCAATACACTCATGATATCTGTTGGAGAAGAAATAAGGGTAACTGTAACCTGTCACTGCAATAAACCATTTAATGTACTTAAAAGTACATTGTTATTCAAAACACATCAAATCAACCTTACATAACCATTATTGCATGTACTTTCCCCAAGGAGGCTTATTGACATATTGAGATCAGAAGGGCACATCCAGAGGGTCTCACATATTTTTTGCAAGAACGCAGTACACAAAGCAATCCCCAAAAGATGACAAGTGAGCTCCATTTGACACAAAAAATTTTCGGGGGGGGGGGGGGGGGGTCTCTCTTCCTTGTATGACTCTACCTCCGGCACTCAAGGCATATGCCTTTTTTCTCAAAGTTTAACTCTTTTTTCTTTTTGAAGATCCTGGCCACACATGTTCCAAACACTATCAGACAGGTAAACCTCCAAATAAGTGTACCTGCAAAAATCATGTTACATTGCAAAACATTCTTTTTAGAGTTTTAGTTCTGGACCTTTCATGCTTCTTACTTCCAACTATAACACTTAATTTATCGATTAATGGGTGAATAGAAAAGTCCTGCCATAATCAACATTTTGAGTTCCATAAGCCTTCAAAACAACTTCGATAAGAGTGTCAAATGTCAAACATCAGATTGGTGGCTTTATACAGAATATTCATTAGGTTGTTGCTTGATAAGTAATAGGAACAAAATCTTCACAAGAAAATTCTGTAGCAATACAATTGAGGGTATTAGCAGGCACTTTGCCACAAATTGTAACAAATCAACTAGTTATAAACAAAATTTTCTAACTCAAAAGAGTGAAAAAGTACCACAACTCTGAAAAAATGTGGGAAGAAACACATGCTACAGCAGCTATACACAGGCATTGTTTCCCCATGATGCTCGATCACAAAACCAAATATCCTTCAAATTGGAGTAGCAATGGTTGAGATACAAGGGGAATGTTGGTACATGTAATGATGAATGGGTAAGACTAAGATTAAGAGGACAGGGGTCACCACTGCACGGCCCTAGATGCATCTTTGATTTTCCAACTTCCAGGTCTGGGGCATAATAATCGCAACACACCCACCTTATCAGTTCATAATTTCAGTAAAATAAAAGAAATTATCAATTTGAATTAAATAACAGATGATGGAAAATATTTGGCTTCCTTCGCCTTCTCGTACTATTTAATTACCACAAACAATATCAGTTTGATGCCGACAAACGAAACTGAACGCATGTGGTTTGGTTAAAAAGTAACTCGGCATGAATAATGAAGAAATTGCTAATATTTCATTTATTTAAAAGCCAATTGCAGCTAATATTGACCGTGCATTCGATAATTCGTTTCGGTTTTGACCACAGGGCCACGCTGACACTCCGTGACAGCGGTTATCTTTATTGTGATATGCAAATTGGGGGATGGTTTCCGGTGAAGGAGATTTGTCACATTTGTCAGTGTAAAACGATCATAAAAGACACTGATCGACGCTTGTATTACTATGGTTGGTTGCAAGAAAAAACTAAATTCTCAGCATCGTCCAAGCGCACCTTATTTAAAAGCACGAATGCATCATTTTCAACCCCTCTTCAATTGGTCCTTTGCAGACATCAAACATACCCGCCTTCAAATTCCATGGTTACTAGGAAGTAAATAACTTCGCAGCGACAGGGGGAAATTAACACGCTCAATATAGTTCCAGGTCACTTGGAATATACTTTGCGAAAAAGTGATTTCTGAAGCATTCTGCTTACTTTGTTATGAATATTGCCTTATTTTATGTGTATCGTCCCGATTTTATACACTCGGTCATTTTTTTTACAAGTGGTTCATGTTGTCTTTCTAGTGCGCAATAATTCCGATTTTTTGTCAACAAAAAAGTTCAGACGGCCTGTAAACACGAGAGGGAATTTCGAACCATATTTTGCAGTTATGACATTAACAGCTCAAGTACTTGCTGTCACCTGTTTGCAAATCCGCTCATACATTGTCTCGAACAAATAAAGGGCGTGATCACGTCCTTGCATTCTTACGATTGCCCAAATTGAGTATTTCTGCAAGAACCACATCGTAATCACATGACCGGAAAAACATCGTTGAAACATGGCCACATCCGGAACATCAACAATTTGTGTTGATGTTATTACATTCAAACGTCAAAACCCACCAGAGTGTGTGCCAGAAAAATGCTTTCTCCGAGTCTGTAGTATGTTATCATTATATTGAGGACAAGGCTTTCGAATTACCGATTATTTTGTGGTTTTACCGGTTCGTTACTTATGCCATTTGCAAATTAATCTTCTTCAAAATCATAAAATTCACTTTTTTTCCTGAAAAAAATTATATGTACCTTTTCTATGCACTTTACTCATTATTTTGATATATAATTTGCCTTTCCTTACTTCTCTTATCTGTTTCTGAGGCATTGGGAAAAATGTCAAAAAAATGACCAAAGTTAGGTTGGACGACCCCTTAAAGGGCAAGCATTTATCTATGACTGATTAAGTAATCGTTTATGTTATCTTACCCGTTGTAGATACCTAAGTGAGTGACAGAATATCGTTGGAGAAAAACACAAATACGGACATCAAACTAAAGGAAACTGTGTTTTAGGCGTTTGAATCTGCGAAACGCAAGCATAGCTTAAAAACTGGGTATTACCCTATTTTAAATACATTCGTACCTTTTTGCACAATGTAGTTGTATTTTTGTACATACAGTGAGGGCGGGGGGGGGGGGTGCACTGAATGCTGGGTCCCTGTCTCTTCGCGCAACCCTCCAAATCGACACTCCATAGGGCGCCACGGTGTGCCGTATTGATAGGCAGCTAGGAGAGATGAGAGACCCCCCCCCCCCCACACACACACACACTTACTGTGCCCTTTCTATTTGAAGATTATTTGTGACCACATCCTGACCACGCAGGGATGTCAAAAGTTGAGAAAGAACAAAAAACAAAACAAAACAAAACAAACAAACAAAAAAAAACCCCATAAATATGGGGGGGGGGGGGGGTGGGGGTGGGTGGAAGGGGGGGTTAATGGTTAGCGTTTTCTCAACTTAACGTACGGATTACGGTAAAATTTGTAACATATAATTGAGCAAGGAACTTGTTGCGGGGACAATGGATGACCAGCGTGTGTCTCCTTTCGAATTCTTCCAATACGGCACCCCGTAGGAAGCCGCGGGGTGCCAAATTGGAAGACCGCGAGGAGAGACCCCTTAGTATGCACTTTCTTTTTGCTTATTGTTTTTTATGCTTGCTGGCCCTGCATGGCTGTCGGAAGTGGAAATCAGCATAATTTGCGGGGTGTATGTGTTTGTGTGTGTGTGTGGGGGGGGGGGGGGGTGTACTGGGTGACATTGTTTCTCAAATTAACGTATGGAAGACAAGGATTTGTACAATGTAATTGTTTTTTTTATGCTTGCTGGCCCTGCATGGCTGTCGGAAGTGGAAATCAGCATGATAATTTGCAGGGTGTATGTGTTTGTGTGTGTGTGTGTGGGGGGGGGGGGGGGGGGTAATGGGTGACATTGTTTCTTAAATTAACATATGGAAGACAAGGGTTTGTATGATGTAATTGTGAATTTCACCGGGTTGAGGCACGGTGCAGTTATATTTTACAGACACCCTTACTGTACGCTTTCCATTTGCTGTTTGATTGAGTATGCGGACTACGCATGGGTGCCGGAAATGGAAAAAGAGCGTGGACGATTATGGAGTGGGTGGGGAAGTTACTGGTTAACAATGCTTCTCAACGCAATGTTCGGAAGCCAAGCATTGGCACGCTGCTTTTCGTGATACCGGGAAGAAGCCCTTCTGTTTCAGCATGTGTGAAATTTACTGGGTTGAGGTACAATATATTTGTACTTTGTATTCACAAGGGGGAACGGTCAAGTTTGTAACAAAGATATCTAAATGGGGCACGTTACTTGGGTACATTGTATGAAGAGCCCTTCTAACTTCACGGATCTCTCCAACACAGTACGCCGCAAGGAGACACCCTCACGTTACTTGGGTACATTGTATGGGGAGCCCTAACTTCACGGACCTCTCCAAAGACCCGAACTTCCCTGGTTCGGGGGCAGGCCTGCATTGCAACCTATTTGGCTAGGTCAAAAATGCGCTCTACAGACGCTTACAAAAAGGGGCAGCGGCGGGACGCAGGACCAACGCTCGCCTCCCTTGAAGTGGGTGACCACTTCTAGGGATGGAGCCGAGGATGTTCGGGATCCATAGAGGTTACTGTTTCCATAACGGTTATAGTTTCCATAACTGTTTTTGGGGTGCTGGTCATTAAAAAGAAATCATCTCTGTGTACCTGCTAAAAGAAGAAGGCAGAATTAGTTTGATATATAGAGAATAAAGAAAAAAGTTTGAGATTTATCATTTACCTCTTACCAGTTTGGATTATTTTTAGGCAGTCAGTAATTAGTGGTTTTAGTTGAGTTTTTCAGGATAGCCCTTCCTGGTAAAAGGTCACACTTTCGCCGTTATCACTGCCTGTTAATTCACCTTCCCGTTAGCAATATTGTCGGTTCACGGGTACTGGATCTTGCTGACTTTCATATTTTAAGACGTTTGATTTTTAGTGTTTTAGTTGAGTTGGTGAAGACAGCCCTTCCTGGTAGAAGGTCACAGCTTTCGCCGTTTTCACTGCCTGTTAGTTCACCTTCCCTTTACGAATATAATTGATACGCGGATGTTGGATCTTATTGATTTTCATTTTTGAATTTTTGATTTTTAGTGTTGAGCTGGTGAAGATAAACCTTCCTGGCAGAAGGTCACAGCTTTCGCAGTTTTCACTGCCTGTTAGATCACCTTCCCTTTACCGATACTGTCGTTTCACGGGGTTTGTCTCTGCTTTATAATCGGCCTATTTTAGATAACTCGAGATAGCGAAGAACAGGCTTACACACAGAGCCACGCCCGGGGGGTGTTACTTTCCTGTCTTGCCCTCGGTTATAAGTCTTAGTTTGGGTGGTTTCGTTAGAAGAAAGCGGAGGACAGGTTTACACACAATATCACACTCGAGGGTGTTACTTTCCCGTTTTGCCTCTGCTTTATATTCGGTCTATTTTAGATATTTTGAGGGAGAGAAGAACAGGCTTACACACAGAGCCACACCCAGAGGTGTTACTTTCCTGTCTTGCCCTCAGTTCTAAGTCCTTGTTAGTTAAATATTGGCGTGTTTGGGTTTTTGTCGGCTTTCGCAAATTACTTCTAGATCAGAAATTAGTAAGGGGGAGAGGAACTCGTGAAAAGCGTAACTGCCCTATTCAATCTAGCCATAGAAAATCAAGAGGTCCCAAAGGAGTGGAGAGAAAGTAAAGTGACATTTATTCACAAAAAGGGGGAAAAAGACGTTTTGGATAACTATCGAGGGATCTCTGTCAGTAGCAACATTGGAAAGGTTTTCTGTAATGTCCTGTATGGGAGACTAGAGGAAGTGATTGAGGAGAAGAGTTTTTTGGGAGAAATCCAGAATGGCTTCAGGAAGGGAAGGAGTGTTACTGACCATCTTTTCACACTATCCCAAATGATAGAATCCGCGAAAGCAAAAAAGAAAAAGATGTTTATGGCCTTTTTGGATATCAAAAAGGCATACGATAGAGTATGGAGGGAAGGTATGTGGCGCAAGCTGGAGGCTATGGGCTTAGGAGGCGAGTTTGTTGGAATTATGAAAGCATTATATAAAGATGTACAGAGTGAACTTAGCCTGGGAAATATTACAACAAAACGTGTGCCTATGGAGATAGGCCTAAAACAGGGGTGTATCCTTTCGCCAATCCTGTTTGCATTGTACATCAAAAGTTTAGGAGATGAACTCCTGCGTAGCGAGGAGGGGGTAGCAGTTGGGGACTTGAAGATCCCAGGGCTATTTTTTGCAGACGATATGGTTCTAGTGTCAGAAAGCGAAGATAGGCTAACGAAATTGCTGGAAATTGTTGGGAAATATGGGAGCAAATGGAGACTCGAACTTAATGGAAGCAAGAGCAAAATTATACCTGTGGGCCGCAAAGTGGACCCCACTCGAAGGTGGAGAGTGGGTGAGTTCAGCATTCCGGAAGGGAACAGCAAACTTCTCAGTGTGGGAGAGACAGGTGATTACGAGTATTTGGGGGTAAATATAAACATTACAGGAAGAGGCATCTACCGGAACCACACAAATAAATTGATTCTGAAGGGGAAGCGAATCCTTAACCAAATGAAACTTATAGGGAGAAACAGTTTCAATAAGGTTTTCGTGGGGAAAACCATTTGGGAAATGGTGGGGCTGCCAAGTATAACATACGGTACGGAAGTGGTACCCCTAAACCAAACGGCCGTAAAGAGCTTGGAAATCCTGCAGAACGATGCAGGCCGATGGATAACGGGGTCGAGTAATGCCGCAGCGCTAGAAGCAATCAGGGGTGAGCTTGGGTGGATGAGGATCAAGGACAGGATAGACCTGTTGAAGCTCGGTTATCTTAATTATTTGGTAAATCTCCCCGACAGCCGATGGTGTAAAGCAATGTTCCTGAGAATTTTCAACTCAAATATCAAAACGGGGTGGATGGTCCAAGTGAGGGAGCTAGTAGAGAACTACTCATTGGAGATATCGGACCTGGACGTTGGGGCAAACCAGGGTAAAAAATCGTCAGAGGAAAGGGTCATGGAGGATTGTAACCGTAATTGGCGAGAGGGGGTCAAATCAAAGAGGTCTTTGGGTGGCCTGCGTGAAAAAGAGAAGCCAGGTTTTGAAGAGTACCTTGATGGCACCTTTGGGGGGTCAATGTTGTTCAAGCTGAGGTCGCGATCCCTGGAGCTGAGGGGAAAAATTGGGAAAGACGGTGAAAGGGAGTGCCAGATGTGTAACTTTGACATGGTGGAGACCCTGGAACACTTTCTTCTAGAATGCCCAAAGTATCAGCCTAAAAGAATGAGATTCACTGGGAGTATAATGGGGAAGTGGGATGGGAGAATGAAGGACATGTGGTTAGGGGGAGACTCAAAGGAGAGGGTTAATATGCTAATCGGAGAGATTAGGAAGAATGGGGCAAGGGATGTCATCAAGCAGTTCGTGTCCGAGTGTTGGGAGGAGAGGAGAAGCGTGGGAATAGGAAGGCAGTTGGGAGTACAGGGGTAACCATGGCCTTCTCGTCCGAGAACCGCGACAAATCAGCGGCTGGCCAAAGTGTTATTATATTATTAGTTGGCTGTCGGCTAACCGGTCGTGATTTTTCGCGGCTAGGGAGGCAAGGCGGTCTTTTATGCTGGGGATTTCGGCTCTGTCATGGAGTGTTTTGATAGGTGTATCCCACGGGGCACGGAGGACGACCCTAAGCGTGTGATTTTGGACCTTCTGTAGTTTTCCCATATTTGTTTGATTGAGCTCAGTTAGGATGATGGCCCCGTACTCGAGTACTTGGCGCACAAAGGCTTTGTATAGTTTTAGTAGAGTAGTCTGATTGGCTCACCAGGAAGTTCCCTTTAGCATTTTTTAGTAAATTAATACGTTTGGTTGCTTTACTGGCAATATCGTTGGTGTGTTTATTAAAGGATAGGTTTTAATCAATGGTAATGCCAAGGAATTTCGCCTCTTTGCATTCTGGGAGGACTTTATCCATTAGCTTGAGGTCAAAGTCACGGTTCTTTATCTTGTGGATGAAGGTGATTCGTTGGGTTTTGTTGGCCTTCTGCTTTATTCTCCATTTGGCACACCAGTATTCTAGGTCGTCGAGGGCGCATTGAAGAGGTTTTTGGAGTAGATTGGCCGTATTATTAGAGCCCCAAAGGCCCTTATCGTCCGCAAATTGTGAGACTTGAAATCGATCCTCTGAGATTTTGAGGTCGTTGACGTAGATGGAGGGGCTGAGGACGGATCCTTGGGGTGCCTGCTTCTAGTGGAACACTGTCGGACATTTCATTGTTAACTCTGATTTTAATTTCACGATCGTTTAGGAAGGAAGAGAGTAATCTGAGCAGTTTCATGGGGAGTTTCATTTTAGATAATTTGAGGCGCATTCCGTTGTGCCATACATAGTCGAATGCTTTTTCGACGTCTAACAGGACTGCCGCGCCTATTTGTTGATTGTCAATCGCCGTTTTGATTTGAGTGACTAGGCGGTAGACATGCTCGACGCCTTCTTTACGGTTTCTATAGGCTCTTTGCCATTTATTGAATAAACTCGGTGTCTTCGAGGTGCCCCCTCAGTCGATTGGTAAGGATTCGTTCAAACACCTTACCTATGCAACTGAGGAGGCTGATGGGGCGGTAACCGGACGGACCGGAGAGGTCTTTGTCAGGTTTTGGTATGGCTATTTTCCAACATTTAGGAAAGTAGCCATGGGTGAGGTATGCATTGAATAGTTTGTTGCGTTTGTCAATTAGGGAGTTTGGGCTTTGTTTTAGAATTTGGTAACTCACTTCATCCTCACCGGGCGAGGAAGAATTTCTACATTTGTTTACGATGTTGGTGATTTCATCATTGGTGATGGGGGTGTCGAGGTCATCGCCATCCCCTTCTTCTGGCTCGTTATCGAATTTGGGGCCACGGTAGATATCCGGGTGTTCATTGATGAAGTCATCATCGGCGTTTATGATGGCGTCATCGTTGCCCGGACCTTGATACGGGCGATGCGTATTTCTAAGGAGGTTGGCAAAAGTGTCGGCCTTGTCTTTGTCGGTGCGCGTGAAAGAGCTATCTTCCCTTTTAAGGGGTTTGGCTGCAGCTTTACGGCTTTTGTTTTTTTTCGCCCAGTTAGGGTTTTGAGAGAGTCCCAGAATCTTTTAGCATCCTTGACCCCGTTTAGGTTGGCTGTTGTCTTTTCTCAGTTGGCTTGTTTTTCAGCTTGGAGGGCTTTCTTAACCTCGCCATGAAGACGGTTGTATGTTTTTTTTTTTTTTTTTAAAGGTCAGCTTTTCTTATGGGGTCAGTTTCGCTTTTAAGAGCGCGAAGAGCTTTCCGTTTGGTTTTGATTAATGAAAGTGTTTCGCCCGAGATAGTACTTCTCCAGGAGCGCACTTCTTCTTTTGGGCATATTTCATTAAGGGTAGAGTTGATGATTTTTTCTATGCCCTCGCATTGGGCTTCGAGTTCAGTGGCATTTGATGGGGAGCTGTTTGTGTGTTTGACATCAATGATGTCGCGGTAGAGGTTCCAATTGCTTTTTTCTAAAATTCCTGCGGAGAGGGGGGGTACCTGAGGGGGCCATTGCCTAGTTTGATTGAGGCATGGACCGGGAGGTGGTCGCTGCCTAGGTCATCATCGCCGACCCAGTGGTCGTCGATGTGATTTATCAGGGAGTCGCTGCTGATTATTAGATCAAGGGTTTCGGATGGGAATAGTGGGTTTCTGTTGATGTAAGTTGCTGAGTTGTTTATAACCACGTGCAGGTTATGATAATATAATAACTCTTTGGCCAGCCGCTGATTTGTCGCGGTCCTCATAAGAGAAGGCCATCACTCCCCCTGCACCCCACCCCCTCTTCCCCTCCTCTCCTCCCAGCATTCAGATATAAACTGCTTAATAGTGTCCCTCACTTCCTCTTTTTCAATTTCTTCAATAAGCATTCCTACCCTCTCCCTCGTGTCCCCCTTCAGCCATCTATCCTTTGTTTCTTCACCCCACTTCTGCATTATTCTTCCAGTAAATTTTATTCTATGAGGTATATACTGTGGGCATTCCAAGAGAAAATGTTCCAGGGTCTCCACTACTCCAGAGTGGCACATTTGGCATCCCTTTTCCCCATCTCTCCCAATTTTCCCCCGAAGCTCCAGTGATCTTGATCTCAGTTTGAACAGCAGTGACCCTCCAAAGGTGCCATCTAGGTACTTTTCAAAAGCTGGCTTTTCTTTATATTGTAACCCCTGCAGTGATCTTTTCACGCTAACCCCTGCTCTCCAGTTTCGATTGCAATCTTCCATGACTCTCTCTTTGACAAACCTTTTGCCTTCTTTCATTCCTACTTCTATGTTTGTGACCTCTATAGAGTAATTGTCCATTAGTTCCCTCACATGTTTTGACCACCCCGTTTCTATATTAGAATTCCAAATGGTATCGAGCATCAATTTGCACCACCGGTTGTCAGGCAGGTTTCTCAAGTAGTTAAAGTAACACAGTTTTCCCAAATCTACCCTGTCCTTGATTTTCATCCACCCAAGCTCCCCCCTTACTGCTTCCAAAGCTGCAGCATTACTCGACCCTGTTATCCATCTGCCGGCATCATTTTGAGTATTTTCCAACTTCTTAGTAACGGTTTGGTTTAATGGAATCACGTCCGTGCCATACGTTATACTTGGTAAACCCACCCTCTCCCACAGTGTTTTCCCCACAAAGACCTTGTTGAAACTATTTTTCCCTAAAAGTTTTAGTTGGTTCAGAATTCTTTTCCCCTTCAGAATCAGTTTGGCTGAGTAATTTCTGTACACCCCTCTTCCCGTTATATTTATGCTTACCCCTAGATACTCATACTCTCCCGTTTCTCCTACAGTGATTTGTTTGCTTTCCCCTTCGGTGATTGAGAACTCCCCCACTCTCCATCTCTTCGTCATATCTACCTTACGTCCAACGGGTATTACCTTGCTTTTATTTTCATTTAGTTCGAGCCGCCAAGTGTTCCCATAACTACCAACAATTTCCAGCAATTTCTCTAGCCCCTGTTCAGTTCTAGACATTAACACCATGTCGTCCGCAAAGAATAAGCCTGGTATCTTTATGTCTCCAACATTTACCCCCTCCGCACTCTGAATTAGTTCGTCCCCTAAATCTTTAACATACAATGCAAACAAAATCGGTGAAAAGATACACCCCTGCTTGAGGCCTATATCCATAGGGACTCGTTTTGTAGTGATACTCCCTAGACTGAGTTGGCTTTGCACATCTGTATACAGTGCTTTCATGATTCCCACAAAGTCACCCCCCAGTCCGATGCCCTCGAGCTTTCGCCACATACCTTCCCTCCACACTCGGTCGTACGCTTTTTTCACATCTAGAAATGCCAGAAACATCTTTTTCTTTTCAGCCTTTGTTGATTCTATCAGTTGGGTGAGTGTAAATAGGTGATCAGTGACTCTTCGTCCTTTCCTGAAACCATTTTGAATTTCTCCTAGAAAACCTTTCTCTTCAATAACTTCCTCTAGTCTACTGTATATGACCTTACAGAATACTTTTCCGATGTTACTACTAACTGATATCCCCCTATAGTTATCTAGAACTTCCTTATCCCCCTTTTTGTGTATGAACGACACCTTACTTTCCCTCCACTCTCTGGGGACCTCTTGCTTTCGCAGAGCCAGGTTGAAAAGGTTTGTCAGGACTTCAATAAGTGCCTCCCCTCCATTTTTGAGGAATTCGTTCGGAATTTCATCAGTCCCTCCCGCTTTACCATTTTTTAATTTCGAGACCACGTTCCGCACTTCTTCTGCCGTTATTTCGCTACATACACGATTGGATAGGTTCTCCTCCACCAGTGTATTTCTTTTTGGTGGGGACCCACTGCCCCATCGCCTATCGTTTATCTTTTCCCAGTGCTTGACTAACTCTGAAGCGATACGGCCTTTATCTTCTGTACTTTCCCCATCCACTTTGATACTCTGCACACTACTTTTCCCCCGTTTATTTACCCAGTTCCAAAATACGTTTGAGCTCGAACCCCCCGTTTTCTTTATTGTTCTGGCAAGACTGCAATTGCGCTCCTTCCTATTATTATTCTTTATCTCATTCACCTTTTTCCGTGCCAGTTCATATTCTCCTTTCATTAGTCTCGTGTCATTGTTATCCACCCCTTTAAGCTTCCTACTTCTTCTGTAAGCAGCGCATTTTACCTTCCTTTCTTTTATAGCCTTTTTCAGTCCCTCGTTAACCCTGTATCCAAGCTCTCTCGTTGGGACCCTCACCCTTCCTATACAATCCTTCCCTGCCTCTGTTAGGCTATTTACTATGCCATCTGAAATACTCTGGACATTTGCATCCCTAGGTATACATTCAAGACTTGGTTTTAGTTTTTCCCGAAACAGCTTCCAGTCGGCTCCTTGTTTTAGTCCCCAAACTTCCTTGAAGGTATTTCTGTCTCTATTCGTCTTTTTGCCCATAATCTTAACTGTTATCAGGTTGTGATCACTACCCAAGTCATTTTTTCCCTCGTCATCTATTTCTACATCTATAACCTCCCTCCATACGCTAATGTCAGTGAGTATATAATCAATTATTGTTTTCTTATCGTTCCTCTCCCAGGTCCATTTACCCTTACATTTCGCATCCCTGTTCAAGATCTTTAAACCAAGCTCTTTTGATAGGTCCAACATCTTCCTCCCATTCGTGTTAATTTTCCTATCACCTCCCTGTATGCCCTCCTCCTTATCCCCGATGTGCCCATTGAAGTCCCCATTAGGACAATACTGAACCCTCTGCTTTCAAGCTCTGTGATATTCGATCTAAGAGTTGTATATATTGAATCATTCCACTCGGGCTTACTTCCCTCCACTGCTAAGTATACAACACCAACGGCAACACTCCTGCTTCCTAACTTGATTTTTGCCCAGACTATTTCGTTGGATACTGGAATCTGAGTCCTTGCTTCTGTGAGATCTGTAATCAATGAGGGCTGTAATTCCTCTTTAGCGTAGATGCCAACACCCCCACCCCGTTTCTGACCCTCAGTTCGCCCAGCTCCTATCCACACGCAACCCTTCATCTGATCAGCCCGCTCATCCCGTCGTATCCACGTCTCACTTAGACCCATTATATCGAAGTCTCCTTCGTCCATCAATGTTGATATTTCGCTTACTTTCTTGTGCAGACCCTGGATGTTGCAGTATCCAAACTTAATGAATCTTTGTTTCTTTGTCATCACTGGCACATTATTATAACCCTGGTGTGTCCCTGTGTTGTGCATGTTTGTTGTTCTTCCTATGTTCCCAGCATTTGTGCCCCTCTGGGTTATCGGCTGTGGTCCCCTACCCCCCTTTTCTCCAAAAAAGGCCCAGCCACCTGTAAAATTTTTTGGCCCAACAGGTCTGTACCCATCCTACTTAAATGCAATCCGTCTCGCCCATACAACTCTCCTTGTCCCCAGAATGAGTCCCAGTGGTCAATGAAATGTATTCCCAAGTCTTTGCAGTGCTCTTCCAGCTCCTCGTTTAGTGCCATAATCCGCGAGTTCCTCTCATTCCCACCACCCATAACGGGGAGCACCCCTGAAACGATGATCCGAGCATTCCTGCTAAGTAGCTTACTAATTAGGTCCTTGTATGTGTCCACCAAACGAACTGATTTCCTCTCCCTGATGTTATTGGACCCCACATGTAATACCACTACCGGATCAGGCCCCGACCCAGCTACAATACCGTCCACTCTATCCCTCAGGTCCTCCACTTTAGCCCCTGAAAAGCACAGAACTGTTCTATTTTTACTGTCCGGACCACAGACAACCTTGTCGATCCCCCGAACTATGCTACTTCCCGCAACCACCAACTTACTTTTGTCCCTCGCCCTATTTATCTCCTCTAGTCTCCTATTGTTTACAGCGTCCTCTTCCTCTCCAACAGCCCCACTCGGAATCAATATCGGTATCGGTATCTTTGACCTAGGATTACTCCTATCCTTGTCCCTCCGTCTCTTTCCAGGCCCTGAACTACCTGGACTACTCCCCTGGTCTTCTACCGAATCCCTCCAGCTTTTTCCTGGCCTAGACCCCAACCTACTATCTGTTGCAAGTACCTCCATCTCCTCCTCTAACTCTTCCGAATCGAGCACATCAAATCTGTTTCTGGTGCTGCACTCCCCACTGCCTTTGGACTTTACACCCCTATCTACCTGCTTCTCTGGCCCCCCTTTCCTACCACTTTTGATAGTCCACACCAAACGCTTTACAGCATTGCTCCGGCCTGGGCCCCCCTCATCTGTCCTACGTATTTTTCTAGCAGCCCCCACCTCATCACCTACCTCATTCACATCAAAGGTTCTACCCCCATGTTTCCTCTTGGAACCACCGACAACCACCCATCCTTCTCGGAAAGCTACTTTCACAGGCGTAACTCCAGACAGCCCCGCCCTACCAAGTTTTCCCTTCAGCTCAGCAATCTCCCCCTCAAACTTAACAATTGTCTCAAGTAGGCGGAGGATTTCCTGACAGTTTGCACATACCTCTCCATATCCCATCGAACGAAAGTCCCCATACATCATAGAACACTGTCTACAAACTTCAAGCCCAATATCGCCATCGGTGGCCCCACCAACCTGGCTCTGACCGACACCCCCAGTGACCTCTGTCTGCACACCAATACTTACCCCGTTGGCACCGTTGACATGGACCGCGATATTACACGTATTTAGCTCCATACTTACCTCCGTCTGAACAGACTTGCTCGCCATCATCAAGACAAAATTACAAAATTACGCGATCAGACAAGAGAACTGTAGACACGCGACAAAAGGCAACACGACGAACCGTTCGACAACTTAGCGCTCACAGTTTTATTTAAGACCTCCTAACTTTGTCCCAGTTACTATACTAAACTAACTCCCCACAAAGTTGAATAAAATAACCTGAAAATGAAATATATATGATTAGTAAACAATAAAAATACTTAATTTCGATTCGTAACCAAGGAGACTTCTTCTGTATACTTGCGGATCGAGATCATGTTTTTGGTGATTTCGAGGAGGGCCTCACCGTTTGGGCTGGTTTTATTACAGCCAAAGTATAGGTGTTTGGCATTGAAGTCGCCGCGGAAGATGCAGTGTTTGTATTTCCTCATAAAAAAGTCAAAGGCTGTGTCAGAAACAGTCTTGCTTGGGTCGTTGTAATAACAAACAATCGCGATGTTTTTATTATCAACTGTGATTTCAGTTGTAATCACCTCAGCATCTTGGTGATCAGTTTTTATGGTTTTAGTTTTGATGTTCTGCTTTATTAGAAGAGCAACACCGCCGCCTTTTGTGAGCTGTCGGTCTCTTCTAATAACGTTGAAACCACTGAGTGAGAAGTTTTTTATCTTTGTTTAGATAACTTTCGCAGATACAGACAATGTCTGTATTTTCGAAATATCGGCTCATTTGGAGTTTTTTTTTTATTGTTAACGCTTCTAGCGTTCCACACGGCTATTTGAAGATTATCTATGATTAGGGTTGGAGATTAGTCGCGTTGTTTTTGTTTTTTTAGAAGAAGCGGCGATTTATTTGATAGCGGCTTTAATTAGAGATTCTGAGATTTGTGTTTTGAAAAGGCGTGACGCTGAACGGCTTACATCGTGGCAGATGTCAGACAGATTAGCGCTGACATGTTTAGTTAGAACAGAGTAAAGTGCTCCCGCGACTAGGGGGCATATTGTGTGGGGGGAGGATGCGTTATCGGGTTTTTTCAAGTACAGATTTTTTAGTTCAATATTCGTTTTGACTTTTTATAATGGGGGCACCCACGATAGTTACTAAGATGACTGCCGTTACAGTTAGGACAAGGGGGAGTCGGAACTGCATGCTCTGTTCAGGTGGTTACCTCCGCATTTCATACAGGTCAAAGTGCCTCTACATTTGTTGGCTACGTGCCCAAATTTCTGGCACTTGTGGGATTGAATTGGAGGAGGGGTGGACCGATACTCCGCTTCATGCCTCTTTCCGTTTATGACAATACCATCAGTCATTATTCTTAGTTTTGCCTCACGGCTAGGACAGGTCACTTTCAGCTTCCACGTGCAGTTGCCCGTGGCCCTCGAGGTAAACCTGTCCCAGCTGCATTCTGGTATGCTTTGCTGATCTACTGTTTGCTAGTATCGGGGTGTACCCTGGTCACTACCACCATGAATGAAGTTGTTTTTCCTTGGGCTGGAGTTAGTAGCTTTTGTGACGGTTCTGACTGGTTCTGGGGGCAGTGGTTTGTTTTTTAACAGCCGCTGCATAGTCCACGCCCGACCGATGTGCTGGGATTGTTATGGCTTGGGGCCCCTGATGGCTTGGCCCTGGTGTAGGCTTGTTAGTTGTGCGGATAGGCTCTTTATCCGATTCCTTAGGAGGGCAGGTGTCGACCTCCATTAGCGGGGTTATTTTTTCAGTAGAGGATTTTGCTGCTATTTTACCATTGTCCAATTTTTTACCTTTGGGTGATTTAGGTGAGTTTGAGTTAGAGGAGGAGGGGGCGTTAGAATATACTGGAACCTCTATAATGTTATCTCCACAGGGGGAGATAATTTTTCTAATTGTTCTGGATGCTTTCATGTTGCGTCTCCCCTTGTTGGGGGTGACAATTGACCAGGAGTTATTGTTGGAGTTGTCCTCATCAGAATCAGAGTCTGGTCATGAACCAGACCCCCTGTAGTGCTTTCTTTTGCCCGGAGTGCTGGTGGTGTGGCTGGTTACGGAATTCTGAACGGATTCTACGATTTCGGTGACCTTCATGTCAGCACTGGATCCCGACTCACTGTATTTTTGGCTTGCCATAAGCTGATAAAGTGACTTGTCCTCAACATGAGGCGCAATGTCATGCGTCACAACCTGAGGGAAACTTGCTGACTCAACTGCTGGCGTTCGAACTGAACCTGGGACTGTATTTGATTCGTCTTCACTCTCCGGTAGAGAAGGAGGTGCCGACTCCTTGCTTGCTGGGCTGAGATAACAGTCAGTCTCAGTGACTGTGACAGCCTTGATATTTGGATTGCTTTATCCATTTGATAGGGAATCTAGCTATCTAGTAGGACTGTCTGGTTTAGAACCAAGAGAGTCCGAAGAAGATACCTGAGAGGGAATATTAACCCTTGCACCGAACATGGCCTTGAGTTCAAGATGCCTTTCATCGTTGGCTACCCTCTCCTCATTTTTCTCTTTTTCCTCAGCTAGTGATTTGATAAGGTCGTTTAGCTGAATTTTTAGTTTGGAATTTTCCAACCTCTCGTTTTCTAATAGCTCATGAAGATCTGAGACTGACAGGTGTTTTTGTTCCCCGGAGTTTTTAATTGGTTTGGCTTGAGCCCCCGAACCCGGGATCCTTAGGGTGGATGATAAGTCAGAAATTCTTAAGTGAGAAGTAACCTTTTCAGTTTTTTTCCCTTTTGTCAGTCAAGGAGCGTCTTCTTATTTCTTCTCTGCTATCCTTTTTACTTTTTTTATCATTTCTTCTGAAGTCCATTTTGTTGCAATATTCAATTGAGAAAGAGACAGGCAGTGCGACTAGGTTATTCTTTTAGGAATCTAGACTATGATAAAAATCACTTATCTAAATTATAGCTTGTCTGATCTCGGTGACGAAAATGGAGAAAGGACGAAACGAATGACGTATGGACGGTGAGTAATGTGAGTGACGAAATGTATGTGACAGAATGAATGAATGAATGAATGAATGAAAGGTTTTAGCACGTCGAAGGCGCGCAGGGACGATGTGGGATTTACAAATCCCTTGCGACCCGGTTAACCTTATTTTATTTCACTTTGATCACTCCGGCCTAGCTTTCCTGTTGCATCAAATGGAGTCTGAGAGGGGTATGCACGCGGTTAGAATTCCCGGCAGTTTACGTTGGAGTGTTAGATTGTCAATACTCAATCCCACAACGCCATTAGAACTATTAGAGAGTGGGCTCCATTCGGTCCCAGCTCGGCGATGGTAGAGGTTTGAGTCCCACCATGGTGGCGAGCCAGAATGTAATATTGTGCGATGGCAAATTTAAGGGAAGAAGAGAAAAGAAAACGAAACAGCAACGCCAGTTTGGTAGCGGCCCCGGTATATGACCATAGCGATTACAAAAAAGGAGTGGAGAAAGCTCCAACAGTTTAGTTTTGAAAAACCGTATGTGACAATGTAAAAACAGCAATATATATACAAAAATGAGACAATAGGACATTTGACGTGACATGCAAGAACAGTTGAAACAGCTTCGCAAACAATACAACCAGGGAATTAAACAGAGCTGCGAAAAACCGAGCAGCGAGTTTGATTGCTTTCGAATCTGCCAGATAGTTTAGAGATTAGATTTAATCTTTACAGTTTATAACACTTTTCAGTAGAATATAATGCATGCTGGGACAAATGACTAATTCGGTCCATTCAATGGCATCCTTTAAGTTTGCAGTGAATAATTGTAATTAATCTAACATTTTTGTGCGTAAATGCTGAAATGATAGTTTATTATATTTACGAAGAGAAAGATTGGCTGATGTTGGAACTAAGTGTCACCGGTCATTTTAACGCTGCCACAATACCTTTAGTTTAAACAATATTTATTGAATAATTGATAAGTATATACACTTCACAAGAACAGTTAACAAGAAAGATCTGAGCAGCACAAGATACAGTAGTATACACGAATCAAATGAAGACTAGATAAATGCTTACTGTGTAAGAGAGGGATTCGACAGAAAGCTTGAAGCTTATGTAAGTCGTCTCCCTGACAAAATATAAAATTACTCCTGTAGGTGATGCATATTCGTGGAGAAGCTCACACATCGCGACCAGGAGGCTGAGACTCACTCTATTGGCTTAGTTCCTACGGTTGTAGATCAGTACAAGTACGTGTGCACAATCAGTCTCACTCACCAAGACCCAGTCCCCAGAATTAGTGCGTCACATATATCCGATCCGCAAGTATACAGAAGAAGTCTCCTTGGTTACGAATCGAAATTAAGTATTTTTATTGTTTACTAATCATATATATTTCATTTTCAGGTTATTTTATTCAACTTTGTGGGGAGTTAGTTTAGTATAGTAACTGGGACAAAGTTAGGAGGCCTTAAATAAATAAAACTGTGAGCGCTAAGTTGTCGAACGGTTCGTCGTGTTGCCTTTTGTCGCGTGTTTACAATTTTTCCCTGTCCGATCGCGTAATTTTGTCTTGATGATGGCGAGCAAGTCTGTTCAGACGGAGGTAAGTATGGAGGTAAATACGTGTAATATCGCGGTCCAGGTCAACGGTGCCAACGGAGTAAGTATTGGTGTGCAGACAGAGGTCACTGGGGGTGTCGGTCAGAGCCGGGTTGGTGGGGCCACCGATGGCGATATTGGGCTTGAAGTTTGTAAACAGTGTTCTATGATGTATGGGGACTGTCGCTCGATGGGATATGGAGAGGTATGTGCAAACTGTCAGGAAATCCTCCGCCTACTTGAGACAATTGTTAAGTTTGAGGGGGAGATTGCTGAGCTGAAGGGAAAACTTGGTAGGGCGGGGCTGTCTGGAGTTACGCCTGTGAAAGTGGCTTTCCGAGAAGGATGGAAGGTTGTCGGTGGTTCCAAGAGGAAACATGGGGGTAGAACCTTTGATGTGAATGAGGTAGATGATGAGGTGGGGGCTGCTAGAAAAGTACGTAGGACAGATGAGGGGGGCCCAGGCCGGAGCAATGCTGTAAAGCGTTTGGCGTGGACTACCAAAAGTGGTAGGAAAGGGGGGCCAGAGAAGCAGGTAGATAGGGGTGTAAAGTCCAAAGGCAGTGGGGAGTGCAGCACCAGAAACAGATTTGATGTGCTCGATTCGGAAGAGACAGAGGAGGAGATGGAGGTAGTTGCAACAGATAGTAGCTTGGGGTCTAGGCCAGGAAAAAGGAGGAGGGATCCGGGGGAAGACCAGGGGAGTAGTCCAGGTAGCTCAGGGCCTGGAAAGAGACGGAGGGACAAGGATAGGAGTAATCCTAGGTCAAAGATACCGATACCGATATTGATTCCGAGTGGGGCTGTTGGAGAGGAAGAGGACGCTGTAAACAATAGGAGACTAGAGGAGATAAATAGGGCGAGGTCCAAAAGTAAGTTGGTGGTTGCGGGAAGTAGCATAGTTCGGGGGATCGACAAGGTTGTCTGTGGTCCGGACAGTAAAAATAGAACAGTTCTGTGCTTTCCGGGGGCTAAAGTGGAGGACCTGAGGGATAGAGTGGACGGTATTGTAGCTGGGTCGGGGCCTGATCCGGTAGTGGTATTACATGTGGGGTCCAATAACATCAGGGAGAGGAAATCAGTTCGTTTGTTGGACACATACAAGGACCTAATTAGTAAGCTACTTAGCAGGAATGCTCGGATCATCGTTTCAGGGGTGCTCCCCGTTATGGGTGGTGGGAATGAGAGGAACTCGCGGATTATGGCACTAAACGAGGAGCTGGAAGAGCACTGCAAAGACTTGGGAGTACATTTCATTGACCACTGGGATTCATTCTGGGGACAAGGAGAGTTGTATGGGCGAGACGGATTGCATTTAAGTAGGATGGGTACAGACCTGTTGGGCCAAAAAATCTTACAGGTGGCTGGGCCTTTTTTGGAGAAAAGGGGGGTAGGGGACCACAACCGGTAACCCAGAGTGGCACAAATGCTGGGAACATAGGAAGAACGACAAACATGCACAATACAGGGACATACCAGGGTTATAATAATGTGCCAGTGATGACAAAAACAAAGATTCATTAAGTTTGGGTACTGCAACATCCAGGGTCTGCACAAGAAAGTAAGCGAAATATCAACAATCATGGACGAAGGAGACTTCGATATAATGGGTCTAAGTGAGACGTGGATACGACGGGATGAGCGGGTTGATCAGATGAAGGGTTGCGTGTGGATAGGAGCTGGGTGAACTGAGGGTCAGAAACGGGCTGGGGGTGTTGGCATCTACGCTAAAGAGGAATTACAGCCCTCATTGATTACAGATCTCACAGAAGCAAGGACTCAGATTCCAGTATCCAACGAAATAGTCTGGGCAAAAATCAAGTTAGGAAGCAGGAGTGTTGCCGTTGGTGTTGTATACTTAGCAGTGGAGGGAAGTAAGCCCGAGTGGAATGATTCAATATATACAACTCTTAGATCGAATATCACAGAGCTTGGGAGCAGAGGGTTCAGTATTGTCCTAATGGGGGACTTCAATGGGCACATCGGGGATAAGGAGGAGGGCATACAGGGAGGTGATAGGAAAATTAACACGAATGGGAGGAAGATGTTGGACCTATCAAAAGAGCTTGGTTTAAAGATCCTGAACAGGGATGCGAAATGTAAGGGTAAATGGACCTGGGAGAGGAACGATAAGAAAACAATAATTGATTATATACTCACTGACATCAGCGTATGGAGGGAGGTTATAGATGTAGAAATAGATGACGAGGGAAAAAATGACTTGGGTAGTGATCACAACCTGATAACAGTTAAGATTATGGGCAAAAAGACGAATAGAGACAGAAATACCTTCAAGGAAGTTTGGGGACTAAAACAAGGAGCCGACTGGAAGCAGTTTCGGGAAAAACTAAAACCAAATCTTGAATGTATACCTAGGGATGCAAATGTCCAGAGTATTTCAGATGGCATAGTAAATAGCCTAACAGAGGCAGGGAAGGAGTGTATAGGAAGGGTGAGGGTCCCAACGAGAGAGCTTGGATACAGGGTTAACGAGGGACTGAAAAAGGCTATAAAAGAAAGGAAGGTAAAATGCGCTGCTTACAGAAGAAGTAGGAAGCTTAAAGGGGTGGATAACAATGACACGAGACTAATGAAAGGAGAATATGAACTGGCACGGAAAAAGGTGAATGAGATAAAGAATAATAATAGGAAGGAGCGCAATTGCAGTCTTGCCAGAACAATAAAGAAAACGGGGGGTTCGAGCTCAAACGTATTTTGGAACTGGGTAAATAAACGGGGGAAAAGTAGTGTGCAGAGTATCAAAGTGGATGGGGAAAGTACAGAAGATAAAGGCCGTATCGCTTCAGAGTTAGTCAAGCACTGGGAAAAGATAAACGATAGGCGATGGGGCAGTGGGTCCCCACCAAAAAGAAATACACTGGTGGAGGAGAACCTATCCAATCGTGTATGTAGCGAAATAACGACAGAAGAAGTGCAGAACGTGGTCTCGAAAGTAAAAAATGGTAAAGCGGGAGGGACTGATGAAATTCCGAACGAATTCCTCAAAAATGGAGGGGAGGCACTTATTGAAGTCCTGACAAACCTTTTCAACCTGGCTCTGCGAAAGCAAGAGGTCCCCAGAGAGTGGAGGGAAAGCAAGGTGTCGTTCATACACAAAAAGGGCGATAAGGAAGTTCTAGATAACTATAGGGGGATATCAGTTAGTAGTAACATCGGAAAAGTATTCTGTAAGGTCATATACGGTAGACTAGAGGAAGTTATTGAAGAGAAAGGTTTTTTAGGAGAAAGTCAAAATGGTTTCAGGAAAGGACGAAGAGTCACTGATCACCTATTTACACTCACCCAACTGATAGAATCAACAAAGGCTGAAAAGAAAAAGATGTTTCTGGCATTTCTAGATGTGAAAAAAGCATACGACCGAGTGTGGAGGGAAGGTCGAGGGCATCGGACTGGGGGGTGACTTTGTGGGAATCATGAAAGCACTGTATACAGATGTGCAAAGCCAACTCAGTCTAGGGAGTATCACTACAAAACGAGTCCCTATGGATATAGGCCTCAAGCAGGGGTGTATCTTTTCACCGATTTTGTTTGCATTGTATGTTAAAGATTTAGGGGACGAACTAATTCAGAGTGCGGAGGGGGTAAATGTTGGAGACATAAAGATACCAGGCTTATTCTTTGCGGACGACATGGTGTTAATGTCTAGAACTGAACAGGGACTAGAGAAACTGCTGGAAATTGTTGGTAGATATGGGAACACTTGGCGGCTCGAACTAAATGAAAATAAAAGCAAGGTAATACCCGTTGGACGCAAGGTAGATATGACGAAGAGATGGAGAGTGGGGGAGTTCTCAATCCCCGAAGGGGAAAGCAAACAAATCACTGTAGGAGAAACGGGAGAGTATGAGTATCTAGGGGCAAGCATAAATATAACGGGAAGAGGGGTGTACAGAAATTACTCAGCCAAACTGATTCTGAAGGGGAAAAGAATTCTGAACCAACTAAAACTTTTAGGGAAAAATAGTTTCAACAAGGTCTTTGTGGGGAAAACACTGTGGGAGAGGGTGGGTTTACCAAGTATAACGTATGGCACGGACGTGATTCCATTAAACCAAACCGTTATTAAGAAGTTGGAAAATACTCAAAATGATGCCGGCAGATGGATAACAGGGTCGAGTAATGCTGCAGCTTTGGAAGCAGTAAGGGGGAGCTTGGGTGGATGAAAATCAAGGACAGGGTAGATTTGGGAAAACTGTGTTACTTTAACTACTTGAGAAACCTGCCTGACAACCGGTGGTGCAAATTGATGCTCGATACCATTTGGAATTCTAATATAGAAACGGGGTGGTCAAAACATGTGAGGGAACTAATGGACAATTACTCTATAGAGGTCACAAACATACAAGTAGGAATGAAAGAAGGCAAAAGGTTTGTCAAAGAGAGAGTCATGGAAGATTGCAATCGAAACTGGCGAGCAGGGGTTAGCGTGAAAAGATCACTGCAGGGGTTACAATATAAAGAAAAGCCAGTTTTTGAGAAGTACCTAGATGGCACCTTTGGAGGGTCACTGCTGTTCAAACTGAGATCAAGATCACTGGAGCTTCGGGGAACAATTGGGAGAGATGGGGAAAAGGGATGCCAAATGTGCCACTCTGGAGTAGTGGAGACCCTGGAACATTTTCTCTTGGAATGCCCACAGTATATACCTCATAGAATAAAATTTACTGGAAGAATAATGCAGAAGTGGAGTGAAGAAACAAAGGATAGATGGCTGAAGGGGGACACGAGGGAGAGGGTAGGAATGCTTATTGAAGAAATTGAAAAAGAGGAAGTGAGGGACACTATTAAGCAGTTTATATCTGAATGCTGGGAGGAGAGGAGGGGAAGAGGGGGTGGGGTGCAGGGGGAATGATGGCCTTCTCTTATGAGGACCGCGACAAATCAGCGGCTGGCCAAAGAGTTATTATTACAATATGGTTCGAGAGATCAATAGCATTCAGGTACGGAGTATAGAAAGTCTCAACCGCCAGGCAACGATGTGTGAGATTGTTTAAACATCAAATTGAATTGGAAAGAAAAAGGAAAAGAAGGTAGAACAGCAGAACTGATAGGAGAAAAAAGATAGAAAAATAGAAACAGCTGGAATAAATTGAATTGGAAAGAAAAAGGAAAAGAAGGTAGAACAGCAGAACTGATAGGAGAAAAAAGATAGAAAAATAGAAACAGCTGGAATACATCATACATTGATCGAACACTCAAGGGTCTAGGAATCGGGTATAGGCAGCTTGTTTCGTTATTTTGTTTTGTAGAGTGTTAGGCGTGAATAATTGTTGGTAGTGTTGAACGATGAAATGCATGAAAAGGTATTCAACCTTAGGCATTGGTCGCTCGGTCCTATTGTACCAGCTAAGCAGAAATTATTTACCGCAGTGAACAATCACAGCTTCATTATCTTAATTCCCACAAGAAGTGAGAATAAAGGCATAGTATCGAGTTTCAAATCGTTGTTTATTTAATTATTAATGATTAAGGTCACTTTTCTGCAGCTATGGATAGTTGAGACTTGCGACCGCATCACAGAGGTAGAATCGAACTTAGCTAATCGTTGCCCATTTGAGAGGACTCCCACCCCAGGCATTGGTGACAGAGTCCCTTTTTAGAGTGAAACAGAACTTATCAACCGTAGGAAACAAGCACTGCTTCATTTCCCGGGAAAGCAGAACTTGTTTACCACAATAGACAAGCACTGCCTCATTTCACGGGATCCCCACAGGTGTTCGACTCATTGGAAGCGCTTACTAGATAAAATAAAGTCATGAACCACTTCAAAGATACGTCGGTTGTCATCGTTATTCAAGAATTCTGAGCCAAACAGAAGTATGGATGTATCTACTGCAAATGGGAGTAGATTAATCGTATAATTACGAGCGTCAGAAAAAAGTGGACAACGAAATAAAAAATGATCGGTAGTTTCACGCTCACCACATTGACAGGAGGGACTGGGCGATAAGTGATTATCGTATAGGTGAGAATTAAGGCAACTACAATGCAACCGCAGTCTGCAATGGTATATTTGGGCCCTGCGAGATTTCGCATTACTGTAAAACCTTGGGGGCCTTAGGTTACCATCGTTCAGAAAAGTTTTAAAGTTAAGCAATGACGTGTTCTCGCGGACAGGTAAGGGTAAATTATTCCACTGGTCAGTAACACTGGGGATAAAAGAGCGCTGATACAGTTGCGTTCGGCAAAAAGGAACTCGGTGGTTTTGACCAGATCGGAGACTAAGAGGTGCATTCGAGAGGGAGATGATTGGGGGAACTTTGTTGGAGAGGCATGGGGGTGACATGTGATGATACATTTTAAAAAACTGGATTAGTTTATGTTTACGTCGTCTATCTTGCAGGGAGTCCCATCGTGTTTCCGAATATGACAAGCACTTGCTGGCACTTACTGTTGCACCCGTAATAATTCTTGCTGCTGCAATCTGTATTTTTTCAAGTTCCGCGGCATTAGTAGTAGTACAGTTATCCCAGACAGTATCTGCGTATTCCAGAAGAGGCCTAATAAAAGCAAAATATATTTTTTCTAGGACACTACGATCAAGATTAAATTTTTGCTTCCTCAATAAATCTAAGCGGGACCAAGCTTTGGAGCAGATGTGGTCAATGTGGTCGTTCCATGTAAATGTGCTATTCAGTACCACCCCTAAATATTTATGTTCAGAAACTTCCAAAATTTGTGAGTCGCCAAAATATAAGGGTGGGTGGGGGTTGGGATTGTTTTTACGTGATACACACAAGCTTTCTGTTTTGGTGGGGTTGAACTCGACCAACCATGTTCTGGCCCAATGCTCGATTGTTGCCAGATCATGGTTGATTATGGCCGAGGCTTGCTCAGGGTTCTCGATAGTTAAGTATAAAGACGTGTCATCTGCAAAGAGGCGTATACTACTGAGAAGATCGCTGGTTATATCGTTTATGTATATCAGAAACAGTAAGGGTCCGAGTATAGACCCCTGAGGTACACCTGCATTGATGGGCCGCCATGATGATGCATCAGAGGCTATCACAACTCGCTGCGATCTATCCGCAAGATACGATTTTAAAAGCAATAGTAGTTCCCCTGAGACGCCAATACTCTCCAGCTTGTGGATAAGACCAGCATGCCACACCTTATCAAACGCCTTACTGACATCACAAAAAACTACCCTGACTTCTTTACCTTCGTCAAGCGCACGACAAAATTCATCGTAAATATCGGTCAGTTGGAGAACAGTTGAGTCTCCAGGTGTAAAGCCAGACTGAAATTGACTGAGAACATTATTTTCGTTCAAAAATTGCCACAATCGTTTGAAAACACACTTTTCAAATAGTTTACCAACACAGCTTATCAATGATATCGGACGATAATTAGTGACCGAGTTTGAAGGTTGTTTTTTAAGGATTGGGGTGACGTTTGCTCTTTTCCATAATAAAGGAAAGTACGAGTTATTCAGTAATATGTTGAATAAAATTGAGAGTGGTTCACAGAGAGAGGATTTACATTCTTTAAGGAGACGCGGGCTTATTTCATCGGGACCGGATGCCTTCGACACCTTTATCGACTTCATTGCAGCATATACTTCACTGCATTGTAAAGTGATACTATCAATACATTTGGAAACAGGGGGTGGTGGATCTGGCAAACAAGCATTCGAGTTGTCAACTGTCGAGATAGAACTGAAGTATTCATTGAGCACTTCAGCTTTCTCAGCACTTGAGGAATATAATTTGTTTAAATGGATCAAGGTAGGATAACCTGCTGCATTACTGCTACCTATGAGTGTTTTTAGGGTCTTCCACCACAGAGATGCTGGGGTTACGTTGCTATTCAATGTAGATTGAACTTTCGAAAGGTACAGGGCTTTAGCTTTCCCGATAGCCGTTACAACCTCATTTCGTTTAAGTTTATAATTAGCCCAGGTGTGTGGGACATTCGTGCGTTTAGCAATGCGATACAAACGTTTTCTCTGTCTAATTAATAATCTTATTTCATTATGCATCCATTTTGGTTGGTCCACTCTCGAAGTAATAATTTTATTATGTATATGTCTAGACGCAATATCGAGTATTTTGTCGGTGAATTTGGAAACCATACTATCAAGACACAGAGTATCAAAGATAGAGTTCCAATCGGTGTTAGAGAAAGCATCGTTCAGTACGTCATAATTACACTGAGAATAAAGCCATATCTTCCTCTTAAAAGATGGAGGGTTTGGTTTTATGAATTCAACTTCGATTGTGATTGGACAATGATATCGGGTCATGTCAGGGATAATTGGTTCAATGAATTCACATGCTTTCACGTTGATTGTGCCACTGACAGCAAAGAGATCTAACAGTGAAGCAGATGTCTCAGTAAAACAAGTCGGTTCACCCACACACTGTCTAAGGTTAAAGAAATTGATTATTTCAGAAAAGCTGCTTCTTGTGGAAGCCATTTGATTATCATTAAAATCACCCGTGACAATTAAATCACCAACAGACGTGTCTCTGGCTTTTTCAATGGATGCTGATATGGAATCCCATATTTCGGGTGGACTATTGGGAGGGCGATAGAATACCCCTAATAATAACGACTTACTCCGTTTGGTAAATATTTCAGCCCTTAGGCACTCCGTATTAGGAGTATCAAGATCCGGCCTGTGTCGATAAGAAATACCGTCTTTGATGTATATTGCAACCCCACCTCCCCTTGTCGAGCGATCAAATCTCAATGGTTCATGGAACCCAAGGAGTTGGGCATCTGATGTGGGATCGTTACTGTGCAATTATGTTTCACTCAAAGCCACGACATCAAATGATGCAAATTCGCATTGTACAATATCTAGTTTAGGTTTGAGGCTTTGAACGTTAAGATGAACAATTTTTAGAGTATTCCGATTATGGTCTGAATTTATTGAATTCGGACCAGGGTTAGTTTCGATATCACCGGACAATAGTAATAAGCTTATGACCAAGCAAAAAGAAAACAACATCAATAAGAGAAATGTGGTTAATACTTTCAAATTCGACGTGCCCTGCAGAACATTCAGAGATCCGTAGTGTGGGTAATTGCTTCAACAGAATTTACTGAGTAATAGGTAACAGGGACACTGGATTGCCCAATGAACAGAGCAAACATAGCAGTAAAACTTTTATACAGCTCAACACCACCGAGGCGCAAAAGCAAGTAAAATAGGATACAAGTAGATCTACCTTTCGGCAAGCATTGTTTTAAACTACTACAAAAAACTGAAAGGTTAAAATTGCCTATCCTGGCACGGTATAATTCGAGTGAACACATTTGAGTATGAATTTAGTTACGGAAGTACAATGTATTCAAGCTGGGTTTAGAAGAATTGCTGTAGTGTAAAGTATAGAGTGTTGGACAGATAGAATGGAAAGTGGAGCATACGAAAAACAAACACACACAAAAAAGGATAAGTTGGTAATTGTTGATGGAGGTAAGGGGTATAGCCTGCTTTGACGAACTTACGTGTCTACACGGAGTGGATATTGTATACAATAAAAAGCTTTATAAGATGGGCTGGTGAATATTTTCTGATGAGAACGGTAATGGGCATGCATAGAAACCGCGAGGTGGGATATTGTATACAATAAAAAGCTTTATAAGATGGGCTGGTGAATATATTTCTGCTGAGAACGGTAATGGGCATGCATAGAAACCGCGGGGTGGGGGTGGGGGGGGGGGGGGCGGTGCAGAATATGAATTGTTCAAGGCAATGATGGAGGATGCCATAAAAGCTCCCAACACCAGTGGTTCGCACAACAAATTAACACTTAATATCATTTTGCTAAAGCAGTCATGGATATACAGTAAATTAGTAGTTCTCATAATGTTTAGCTAATTAATGATTATCTGCGAGCTGTAATTAAGTTATAACTCAAAGAGTGGAGTTGCCACTCAAGCTGTTAAAGAAAGACTCACTTAAAAGTTACATTAAGTTAAGTTTCCACCCGAAGCGTTATTGAAATACTTGCATTAAAACTGAACAGTTAAATATGGAGAAGCTGGGGAGGAGGGGGGGGGGGGGCGCTGAATATAAGTTGTCAGGCACACTGTCGGAAGGTGCTCTGAGAGCTCCCTCCAACAGTGGTTCACACAACATAATAAATTAAGTGTAATTCCGCTAGGAACGGTAATGAACATGGATGCAGTACATTTGTAAATCAGTCGAGGTTCAGCAAATTATCGGCCACACGGGAACTGATAGTATAAATTAGGACACCTGGAGTGGAATTTCCACCTGAACTGCTAAGAAATGGCTGACATTAAAAACAAAGTATCGATCACATGAGAAATGATAAAAGCAAAATTATTAGTCACACGAGAACTGATAATATAGGTTATGTAGGTTAACACACATGGGGTGGTGTTTCCACCTGAACCGCTAAAGAATGACTAACGTTAAAAGATACATTAACAACTGGAGAGCGGGAGGGGGAGAGGCCAGAATAAAAGTTGCGCGACACACTGCCGGAAAGCTCTCCACTAGCACCCTCCAACAGTGAACCACACAACATAATAAAAACATTTTTTTCAAGTTATTATTCTGCTGAAGACAGAATTAGACACACAGTACATTAGTAGTTCTTCTGAAATTCGGCAAATAATCGGTCACATAAGTGATAGTTTTAGTTATCACACCAAAAGTGAAATTCCAACCTAAACCGTTAAGGAAGAACTGTCTTTAAAAGTTACCTTAAAATTTGGAGAACGGGTGGGTGAGGGAGGGGGGGGGGGCAGAATGAGTTGTGCGACATACTGTTGGAAAGTGCTCCGAAAGCTCCCGCAACAGCGGTCCACACAACATAGTAGAAATAAATATTATTTTGGCGGGGACGATATTAGGACATGCAGAGCTGGAGAATGTTAACGGGACTGATAGTATACGTTATCACACTTGGACTGGAGTTTCCACCTAGATCTTTAAAGAATGACTAACTTTAGAAGCAAATTATCGGTCACATGAGAACCGATACTGTAAGTTAACATACCGTAAAGTTTCCAATTGGACTGTTAGTAAATGGCTGACTTGAAAGTTACATTGGAGTTTGGAAAACACACTATCGGAAAGTGCCCCCTTAAGGATCCCTCCAACAGGGGTTCTCACAACATAGTAAAATTAATTATTATTCTGCTGGAGGCGCTTGTGCGCATACAACATATTAGTAGCTATTTGAAGTTTCACAAAGTATCGGTCACACGAAAAATGATAGTTTGAAATTATCACACCTGCAGTGGAGTTTCCACCTGAACCGTTAGGGAATGACTCACTTTAAAAACACAAGTATTGGTCACATTAGAACTGATATTAAGGAGTGGCTAACTAAAAGTTAGCGTGTGTGTGTGTGTGTGGGGAGGGGGGGGGGGGTGAGTTGTGTGACACACTGTCGGAAAGTGCCCGTAAAGGATCCCTCCAACAGGGGTTCTCACAACATAATAAAAAATAAGTATTATTCCGCTGATGGCGCTAGTACTCATACAGTACAATAATATAATAATACCTTTAGAGATCTTGAGAAGTGGTGCGCCCTGTGGCACATCAAGCTCAATGCCGCCAAAACTCAGTTACGTTCTTTAAGAAGCAAAGAAGAAGAAGAAAAAACCTTCCCAACATTGATCTCCAGTTATACGATCACAAATTAGAAGCGAGCAAAGAGTCCAAATTTTAGGGATTTATTCTGGATAACAACCTCAGTCTAAACAGTCACGTAAACTCCATTACGTTTAGAGCTACTAAACGTATCAATTTTCTGAAGATAATCAGAGGTAAAAATTGGGGAGCAAACAAAGACATGTTTCTAAAGCTTTGCAAATCATTTATACGTCCGGTACTAGAATATGGTGCCATAATAAAAAGTAACCTGAGCAAAACCAACATTCAAAAGCTACCGAAGGTTCAAAACCATGTCCTGCGCGTGGCACTGTGCAAGCCCATGTGGACATCAATAAAGGAACTTCACGAGTTAGCAAAATAGAAACTATTGAAACGCGTTTAAAAGACCTATAAAACAAAACCCTCAATAGACTCCAAGATAGTGAATTAATGGTAGAGCTAAACGAGCACCGAACCCTTAACAGAAAACCTAAATGAGCTAAAAAAAAAAACCGCAAGACGAGGGTACAGCTAGCTGTCATAGCTAAAGTCGCGTGACTAAACAAAATCTAGGAATCTATCAAAATAACCCAATTGAGACAAAAGTCAGTAAGGTTTACATCGCCAGTAAAAAAAAAATCTTAAGGGCGGAGGTAGTGAGAACTGCCTCACTGCTCAACGCGTTATACATTACCATATCGAATTGGGAAGGGCCGGGGACTTGGTGCAAATAACCTGGACCGGCGGCAGGTGACGATAGGCACAGGGCTTGCCTCTGCTACCAATGTGAGCTGCAAGCAGTGGAAAAATCTCCACCTGCAGTCGGGTTTTCCATCCCCGGAGTAATAATTTCGGGGTGGGAAACTGTTTGGCCTCTCCGCGTGGCACTTGCTGTTGTCGACGGAACAGTACACTTAAAAGGCAAGTTCGTCTTCTACCCCTATAAGTTACAGAAAACTATACGACAGAATCAAAGTGCGTGGAGTCATTAAGGATTGCCTCGCTACTCATTGAGATTTCTAGGATCCAGTCTGTGAAGACTGCCTCGAAACTCTGTGTATGGGAAGTGGACTCTGAAGAGAAACTACCCCTCGTCCCATCAATAGCAACAATCAAACGGCAGTCACAATATAATATACAATAGCAGATTCCTATCTCCCTAAACTCCGCTCCACCTATAACTTTTCTAATTGAACACTTTCAAATTTTATTGTAAGACTCTTATCAAAAAGACGCATGGAAAAAGTTGACGAAGCGGAGGAGGAATTGGAACAAGCTTCCTGTTAACATACACAGAAAACCACCAATTACCAAGCAAGAGCTGAACAAGTTTGCCTGTCTGGGACCAGTGTATATTTTAAATAAATAAACATACGAATAAAAATACAACATCGGTGTCTGGGGGTTTTTTTGGAGAGAGGGGGGGGGGGGGGGGTCTCTCATCACCCCGTCATCTGTTTTTCCTGAAGGCAGACCTGATGGACAGGGTTCAGCATCCACCCCCGTTAAAGGCTGATGGATGACTCACAGCTTTCAAAAAGATATATTGGTGGATTTTTTCTCCTTTTTTAACCGTTATGGATAATATACTGGAGCAGATATTGGTGGATTTTTTCTCCTTTTTTAACCGTTATGGATAATATGCTGGTGCTGCTCCAACCCAGGCGATTGTTTGGGTTTTCTTCCTGAAACAACCACCAAACTGCGGTTTCAGTACTACCATAAATATTCCCACGTTTCTAAGTAAAACACAGAGCAGAATTCATGTAGTTATGCCCAATTCCTAGTTCGAGGTTGTTGGAGGTCTGAACCCAGTACCCTACAACATGCAGTGCGCACACTCAAATAATATTATTGGACTTCGCTTCCGACTGTCGTGAATTCATAAAAAAATAAAGTTATTAGGGTCGCGAGGGATTTCAAATCCCACATCGTTTCATTCATTCATTCATTCAAGTTGAAATTAATTTCCCCAAGTCTCATTTAAGAAGCAAAACTATACGCGAAACGCGTCGAGATAGACGGATAATTTTCTTCCATTTCAGAAGAAAATAACCAAGTCGGGTATCTTCTCCATTAGGTAATACATTAGTTTATCATTTTGACTTATTTCATTTTATTACTTCGTTTTTTAATTTTAGTCAGTTCATCTTCATATTCTGCAATGGCGAGAAAAGGACACGGGCACCAGGGCTAGGGAGTTATCCGACCTGAAAGGGGCCAGCAACAATTCCAGGTTGGCCAAAGCCCTGTTTCAGGTGCTCGAGTGTTTGCCTCACATTGGTCTTTATTTATATTTATTGGTGCTTAACGCCACATCAGCAGCTAGGGCTATATCGTGGCGAGAAAACAGAGGTATATAAAAAGTCATTATCCAGAATGAAGTAAAAATTGAATGAAATGAAAATAACCAAAAAAGACATTTCAGAGACAAAAATGATTAGAAAAGCAATGAGTAATGAGATAAGAAAATACATTATAAATCAACCTATAGAACTGAGACTTGATGATTCGAGATTAAAAGAATAAAAACAATTTTAAAATTTTGTAAAAAGGTTGATTACTTTTAGAAATGACACAATTTTGTGTGGGCTCGTATTATAAAATAGATCTCTAAGGGATCCAGCTGTGAAGTACTGCCCTCTAACAAGATTAAAATCAGTGCAATGTAAAAGAATGTGTTCCACTGACAACACCTGCTGACATGGAACACACTCTGGTCGCAAATTACCCTCTAACAGAAAGGAATGTGTTAGTCTTGTATGACCAATATGACATCGTGTCAGAATAACATGATCTTTCCTACAAAGGTTACTAGATGGGTAGTGATCAAAAACAGTTGGTCGGAAGCGATGAAGCTTGTTATTAGTTGCCCCATTCCATTCCGCCTGCCACATAGATTTGATGTAGCTACTAATATGTGGTTTGACTTCACTGAAAGGGATGTTGAAATCAGTAAGAGGCTTTGTTAAAGCCTGTTTTGCTGCAGTGTCTGCCCTGGTGTTACCAGCGATACCTACATGTCCGGGTAACCAGCAAAACACGATATCACACTGGTCAGACATGAGAGTTGTTAACTTCTCACGAAGTTCCAAAACTAGAGGGTTCTTCAACTTAGGGTTGAGTAAAGCAAGTAAAGAGGAAAGAGAGTCGGAAAAAATAATCGACTTCTTTTCCTGAAAATTCTCGATATGTTCAAGAGCGAGTTGTAAAGCTTTAACTTCAGCTGTGAAAATAGAACTCTGATTCGGTATTCTGATTGAGGTGACATGACCACCAGTAACAGCCGCTGATGATACTTTATCACCATCCTTAGATCCATCCGTATAGATCCTTGTATATGTACTATACTTGGACTTTATTTCGGCATATTTTTGTTTGAACTGTAAGGAATTGGTATCAGATTTTTTGGTAGAAGCAAGGTCCAAAATGACTGTAGGTTTTTTAAGATGCCAAGGAGGAATATGTGTTTTACGATTTTCTTTTATTGTGTGTGGTTCAATTTTGGTGGACTCCATGTGGGGTTTAATTCTAATTCCCAATGGAGGAATATGTTTCTGGTGGCGGTTAAAGAAATCAACATTTTGAGGGTCTGTAACACAACCATAAGCAGGTTTTGAAGGATTGGCCAAAAGTTTGGACACATATTGGAGAGAAAATTTAATTCTGCGCTTCTCAAGAGAAGGCTCCTCTGCTTCAACGAGCATCGAGTCTATAGGGGATGTTTGAAAAGCCCCTAGACTAATTCTAATACCACTATTATGAATTGCATCAAGTGGTTTGAGATATGATTTCCTTGCAGAACCGTAAACTACACAACCGTAATCTAATTTTGACCGAACAAGTGATCTATACAGATGGAGCAAAGTTTTTTGGTCAGCACCCCAATCGGCGCTACCAACAACTTTCAGCAGGTTTAAAGCTTTCTTACATTTAACTTTTAGTTGTTTTATGTGGGAAGTGAAATTCAGTTTGTTGTCAAACAACAAACCTAAGAATTTCACTTCCTTAACAACTTTAATAGGACTCCCATCAATTTTTAACTCCGGATCGAGGTGATGTCTCCGAAGTTTACAAAAATGAACACAATTCGTTTTTGACTTGGAAAATTTAAAACCATTTTCTGTGGCCCATTTTTGAATCCTATTCAAACACAGCTGAAGTTTGCGCTCGATAGCATTCATATTTTTACTGCTATAACAGATTAAAAAATCATCGACATACAATGAAGAATCTACCATATTATCAATTGCATCGATGATACTATTAATTTTAACCGAAAACAGGGTAACGGATAAAATACTACCCTGAACATTGGTCTTTTAGAACAGCATTTGGCAAATCGGGATTTACCAAAGCAGTTGAAGAAAGACGAATTGGGTGGCTTTTTAAAACCAGCTCTGCCCTCCCCACACATTTTTTCCTGTTTTTCGACAGCTTAGTGTGTGATGGGCCAATCAGACATTAAATGCTTTAGTTGCAGTATAAGAAAAAATAAATAAGTTGAAGTCTAAAATCACTTCAGCAATGCAACCACTTCCTGATTTTGAAAAACATCATACGTCAGATGTCCATCTCCGAACCAACAGGGAGTATTTTCGATTCAGTTGTCAAAAGTTAGCTCAATTATCCATATTTTTCTTCCAGGTGTTACTGTAGATATATATATATATATATATATATATTGTTTTAGTGTTGTATAGATGTGATTTTTAATAAAAGATAGTTATACTAGTGTTTAGTTTAGTTTCTTTATCGGATATCAGTGGCGTGCTCCCTATCTTCGCGCGAGTCATTTTCGGTGGTTTTTTTTGTTTGTTTTGTTTACGATTTCGACTGGTTTTTCAAAATTTAAGTTTCCCATTCTAATTTTGGCTATGGTTGCTATGGATGGTATGTGTTTCTTGACGCTAGAGGTTCAGACCAGCAGTGTAGAGACGGTTAGTATGTGTGTACAGGTGGGGGCAGTGGTTGAGGCCAGCACAGGGGGTGCTAGTGAGTTACCAACGGACGGCCAGCGGTCGGATGTGTGTAGGCACTGTGATATGGTGTATGTGGATGGGCGTCAGCTGGGGAGTTGGGGATGTGCGCCATCTGCGTAGAGCTAATGCAGCTGCTAGAGGCATATGTAAAGTTGGAGGAAGAGGTGCAGGTGATGAGGGGGAAACTGGGGAAGGCAGGAATGTCTGGTGTTACCCCAGTTAGGGTGGCATTCGATGGGGGATGGAAGGTGGTGGGTAGTAGGAAGCGGACTTTTGACGTGGATAGTGGGTCTTTTGGAAATAGGAAGGTGCGTCGGGTTGGGGGTAGGGGAGAAGTAGGGGCTAGAGTGTCAAATTCCCAGGCTAGTAGTGTGAGTCGGGGGGGGGGGGGGGGCAAAAGGCGTATTCGTTTAGAATCGGATAGTGAGGGAGATAGCGATGACCATGCAGAGTCTGTCATGGCAAGAGTCAGAGGGAAGGTTAGGAAGGTGGTAAATGAGGACAAGGTGGCTTGTAGTGGGAGTGGGCAAAAGGTGGAGTGCAGTGTCCAAAATAGATTCAGTGTGTTAGGTAATTTCGAGAATTCTGAGGAGCAGGTTGGGTCTGAAGAGGTGGAGGAAGGCATGGAGGTTAGGGTGGCGGAGTGCAAGACTGCGAGCCGGTCCAGTGGAAACAGAGGTGGTAACAGGGGTAGTAGGACAGGAAAGAAGCAGTTGGTGGTTGCAGGGAGTAGTATAGTGCGGGGGTTAGATAGGGTGGTGTGTGGGCCCGACAGTGTCAACAGGACCAATTTGTGCTTTCCGGGGGCTAGGGTGGAGGACCTAAGGGACAGAGTGGATGGATTGGTAAAGGGGTCAGGCCCAGACCCAGTGGTTGTCGTACACGTGGGGACCAACAACATCAGGGAGAGAAAATCAGTTCAGCTTATTGAGACTTACAAGGACTTAACTCAACTGAATGCCAAGAATGCACAGGTAGTGGTTTCGGGTCTTCTCCCAGTACTAGGTGGTGGGGGCGAGCGTAATTCACGGATCATTGGGACCAACGAAGAATTGGAGGAGTATTGTAAGGAACTTGGGATACCCTTTGTAGACAATTGGGGATCATTTTGGGGCAGAAAGGACCTATATGGAAGGGATGGTCTCCATCTTAGCCCAAGGGGTACAGAGGTTTTAGGAAGAAATATGTTGCAGGTGGTGGAGCCTTTTTTGGTGTAATGAGGGGAGGGGTGATCAGTGAAGGGGGGATTGAACACAGGAAATGTGTCACGAACCATAGTTGTAAAAAATAGGACAAGGAGGGATAAGGAAAAGGGACCAAAAATCCAAATCAATAGGAATAGCTTCCCAAGGAAAACACAGGTACACAAAATAGGATATACAAACATACAGGGACTAGATAATAAGGGGACCAGTAGGCGGAAGCCAATGAACCTTGATACCCTGAAAGTGGGTTATAGCAACATCCAGGGTCTCCATCGGAAAGTAAGTGAAATTGCTACATTGATCAAGGCAGAGGAGTTTGACGTTATGGGCTTAAGCAAAACGTGGGTAAGACACGAGGAACGGGTAGACCAAGTAAAGGGGTACGTATGGATTGGTGTAGTGCGAACGGAAGGCCAGAAAAAAAGGGGGAGGGGTAGGCATGTACATTAAAGAGGATTTAAAACCGTCGCTGATCACAGACCTGGAAAACATCAGCACCCCGGCTGAGGTATCGAAAGAAATTGGATGGGTAAGGATCAGTCTGAAAAACAAAAGTGTTGTCCTTGGGGTTGTGTATTGTGCAGTGGAGGGAAGCAAACCCGAATGGAATGATTCGATATACTGCCCTATTCAATTTAGCCATAGAAAAACAAGAGGTCCCAAAGGAGTGGAGGGAAAGTAAAGTGACATTTATTCACAAAAAGGGGGAAAAAGACGTCTTGGTTAACTATCGAGGGATCTCTGTCAGCAGCAACATTGGAAAAGTCTTTTGTAAAGTCCTGTATGGGAGATTAGAGGAGGTGATCGAAGAGAAGGGTTTTTTTTGGAGAAATCCAGAATGGCTTCAGGAAGGGAGGGAGAGTCACTGACCATCTTTTCACGCTATCCCAAATGATAGAATCCGCGAAAGCAAAAAAGAAAAAGATGTTTATGGCCTTTTTGGATGTTAAAAAGGCATATGATAGAGTATGGAGGGAGGGTATGTGCTGGAACACTTTCTTATAGAATGCCCAAGATACCAGTCTAAAAGAACAAGATTCACGGGGAGTATAATGGGGAAGTGGGATGGTAGAATGAAGGACATGTGGTTAGGGGGCGACTCAAAGGAGAGGGTTAATATACTAATCGAAGAGATTGGGAAAAATGAGGTAAGGGATGTCATCAAGCAGTTCGTCTCCGAGTGTTGGGAGGAGAGAAGAAGCGCGGGAATAGGGAGGCAGTTGGTAGAACATGGGTAACCAAGGCCTTCTCATACGAGAACCGCGACAAATCAGCGGCCGGCCGAAGTGTTATTATATTATTATACTCAACACTAAGATCCAATATCACCGAACTACAAAACAAGGGGCTGGGTACAATTCTGATGGGTGACTTTAATTGCCACATAGGTAAAAATGAAGAAGGCATAGAGGGTGGGGGGCAAAAATGTCAACAGGAATGGAAGGAAGCTGTTAAACTTCACAAACGAGCTCGGTCTGAAAATTCTGAACAGGGACGCGAGGTGTAAGGGGAAATGGACCTGGGAGAGAAACGACAGAAAATCAATAATCGACTACATTCTCACAGATATTACTTTATGGAGGGAGGTGATAGGAGTAGAAGTGGATGGTGAGGGTAAAATGGAGGTGGATAGTGATCACAACTTGATTACAGTGACGATCAGGGCCAAAAATCTAGTAAAAAGCAAAGGAAGCTTTAAGGAGATTTGGGAACTCAAAAAGGATGCTGACTGGGCGAAGTTCAATGAAAAACTGAAATCAAAGCTTGCAACCGTACCCATGAGGGGCAGTGTCCAGAAGATGGCAGACGCCATAGTTGCGAGTCTGGTGGGGCAGGGAAGGAAAGTGTAGGAAAGATCAGGGTGCCAACACGGGAACTGGGGTACAGAGTGAACGAAGAACTGAAAAGGGCCATAAAGGAAAGAAAAGCTAAATGTGCTGCATACAGGAGAAGTAGAAAACTTAAGGGGGTGGAAAGCAACGAGGCCACAGTAGCAAAGGAAGAATACCACCAAGCACGAAATAAAGTAAATAAGATTAAAGACGATAATCGGAGAGTACGAAATAGCAGTCTTATTAGGACGATAAGAACGACAGGGGGGTCCAGTTCGAACGTATTTTGGAAATGGGTGAATAAACACAACAAAGGAAGTAACCCACAGAGTATTAAAGTAGTTGGCAGAGTTACAGACGAGCAAGATCAAGTCGCATCAGAACTAGTCAAGCACTGGGAAAAAGTAAACCATAAGCGATGGGGCATGGGGAGCCCACCTGAGTGTCCGAATCAGGTCGAGGAAAACCTATCGAACTTCGTGTGCAGCGAAATTAAAACGGAGGAGGTGCGAAAGGTGATATCAAAATTAAGGGATGGAAAAGCGGGAGGAGTGGATGAAATTCCTAACGAGTTTATCAAAAAAGGGGGAAAGGAATTCGTGGAAAGCCTAACTGCCCTATTCAATCTAGCCATAGAAAATCAAGAGGTCCCAAAGGAGTGGAGAGAGAGAGCAAAGTGACATTTATTCACAAAAAAGGGGGAAAAAGACGTTTTGGATAACTATCGAGGGATCTCTGTCAGTAGCAACATTGGAAAGGTTGTCTGTAAAGTCCTGTATGGGAGACTAGAGGAGGTGATTGAAGAGAAGGGTTTTTTGGGAGAAATCCAGAATGGCTTCAGGAAGGGAAGGAGAGTTACTGACTATCTTTTCACGCTATCCCAAATGATAGAATCCGCGAAAGCAAAAAAGAAAAAGATGTTTATGGCCTTTTTGGATGTTAAAAAGGCATACGATAGAGTATGGAGGGAAGGTATGTGGCACAAGCTGGAGGCTCTGGGCTTAGGAGGAGAGTTTGTTGGAATTATGAAAGCATTATATAAAGATGTACAGAGTGAACTTAGCCTGGGAAACATTACAACAAAACGTGTGCCTATGGAGATAGGCCTAAAACAGGGGTGTATCCTTTCGCCAATCCCGTTTGCATTGTACATCAAAGGTTTAGGAGATGAACTCCTGCGTAGCGACGATGGGGGTAGCAGTTGTGGACCTGAAGATCCCAGGGCTATTTTTTGCAGACGATATGGTTCTAATGTCAGAAAGCGAAGAGGGGCTAGCGAAGATGCTGAGAATTGTTGGGAAATATGGGAGCAAATGGAGACTCGAACTTAATGAAAACAAGAGCAAAGTTATACCTGTGGGCCGCAAAGTGGACCCCACTCGAAGGTGGAGAGTGGATGAGTTTTGCATTCCGGAAGGGAGCAGCAAACTTCTCAGTGTAGGAGAGACAGGTGATTACGAGTATTTGGGGGTAAGTATAAACATTACAGGAAGAGGCATTTACCGAAACCACAAATAAATTGATTCTGAAGGGGAAGCGAATCCTTAACCAAATGAAACTTATAGGGAGAAACAGTTTCAATAAGGTTTTCGTGGGGAAAACCATTTGGGAAATGGTGGGGCTGCCAAGTATAACATACGGTACGGAAGTGGTACCCCTAAACCAGACGGCCGTAAAGAGCTTGGAAATCCTGCAGAACGATGCAGGCCAATGGATAACGGGGTCGAGTAATGCCGCAGCGCTAGAAGCAATCAGGGGTGAGCTTGGGTGGATGAGGATCAAGGACAGGATAGACCTGTTGAAACTCGGTTATCTTAATTATTTGGTAAATCTCCCCGATAGCCGATTGTGTAAAGTAATGTTCCGGAAAATTTTCAACTCAAATATCAAAACGGGGTGGATGGTCCAAGTGAGGGAGCTAGTAGAGAACTACTCATTGGAGATCTCGGACCTGGACGTTGGGGCAAACCAGGCTAAAAAAATCGCCAGAGAAAGGGTCATGGGGGATTGTAACCGTAATTGGCGAGAGGGGGTCAAATCAAAGAGGTCTTTGGATGGCCTGCGTGATAAAGAGAAGCCAGGTTTTGAAGAGTACCTTGATGGCACCTTTGGGAGTCACTGTTCAAGCTGAGGTCGCGATCTCTGGAGCTGGGGGGAAAAATTGGGAAAGACGGTGAAAGGGAGTGCCAGATGTGTAACCTGGGCATGGTGGAGACCCTGGAACACTTTCTTCTAGAATGCCCAAAGTATCAGTCTAAAAGAATGAGATTCACTGGGAGTATAATGGGGAAGTGGGATGGGAGAATGAAGAACATGTGGTTAGGGGGAGACTCAAAGGAGAGGGTTAATATGCTAATCGGAGAGATTAGGAAGAATGGGGCAAGGGATGTCATCAAGCAGTTCGTGTCCGAGTGTTGGGAGGAGAGGAGAAGCGTGGGAATAGGGAGGCAGTTGGGAGTACAGGAGTAACCAAGGCCTTCTCGTTCGAGAACCACGACAAATCAGCGGCTGGCCAAAGTGTTATTATATTAGGTGCTCGAGCGTTTGCATCACATTGGTCTTTTAGAACAGCATTTGGCAAATCGGGATTTACCAAAGCAGTTGAAGAAAGACGAAATCGGTGGCTTTTTAAAACCAGCTCGGCCCTCCCCACACATTTTTTCCTGTTTTTCGACAGCTTAGTGTGTGATGGGCCAATCAGACATTAAATGCTTTAGTTGCAGTATAAGAAAATTTAAATAAGTTGAAGTCTAAAATCACTTCAGCAAAGCAACCACTTCCTGATTTTGAAAAAGTGGACTTCAAAAGCGCTTCGACGATTGCCTAAATCAGGGCTCGAAAAAAAGTTAAAAAATAAGTTGACAGATTTCGGCCTATGAGTCTTACATTTCGGAACATCGTGCAGCGTCTGGAGTAAGGGGCAATACGGGAGGGAGCAAACAAACTCTCATCCGTGCTGTCCCTCTACCCCAGGGCGAAAAACAAAAGAAAGGATCAAGGCAAAGCACTTTCCCCCCTCTTCTTTCCTTCTACTTCTACCTCTCCTGCTTTCTCTCAGTAAGAACCTCAATTTGCAATCATCTCCGGTCCATATTGTGACTGAAGATGCTCGTCTTATTCCTCAACCTCCCTCCTCCTACTCCTCCTCAGCCTTCTTTCATTGGTTTTCCAGGTGCTTTCGCTAGAACTCCCCCTTCATGTGCTTCTCCGAATTCTTCTACTTCTGTTTCTTCAACTTCTAGTATGGTTTAACCCTTTACCCAACGTAACGACCAAAACCGGCCAGCGCTATTCTCAAAAATCTCCAATTTATTACTTTTTTTCATTTTTTGTCTCAAAAACATAGGTTATGACCCCTCGTTGGAACGAGCTCGTTCCAACGAGGGGTCATAACCTATGTTTTTGAGACAAAAAATGAAAAAAATTAGTTATTCAAGAATTATTTTTGCAAGTGTCGTCTGCTTTTCAGGTTAGGTAAAGGGTTAACCAGGTATATCATACTCACAGAAAGTGAAGTCACAGAGCCGCTACTCGGGCCGCTCATTTGATGCTAAATTATCATAATTTCGGCATCCGAGCGGAGTTAATTTAGACAAAAAGAACTGGCGCGTCCCCGATGTTTGTAAGAACATCCTTATGATTGGTGGCTTAAATTTAGGATGCATTGACAGAAACCCCCAACCGGAAATCCAGGTGGAGTGTTACCCCGGCGCCAAGTTCATCCATTTGCGCTCTATGTTTAAAGGGCACAGGGACCAGTCCAGTCCCCACAAACAGAACCTGGAGAGGGTGGGGGCCGGGGTAGTATCCCCAAGCCCGGAATTGTGGGGGGGGGTCGGGTTTGGCCCCAAAGTCCAGGATTCTTGGGTTAGGCCTGCCATCCCTAGTCCAAACAAGGCCTGAAAGACGATTTTAATTTTTTGGTTTGGCATATCCCTTGGGAAGACGTACCACACCGAGGGAGCGCGGTGGCTCAGTGGTAGACTGTTGGACTTCTATGCTAGAGGTCCCGATTTCGAACCCCGTCCGGAACGACCCACATTGTGTCCTTGGGCAAGGCACTTTATCCCGGTTGCCGACATGGGGGCACGATGGCGCCGTGTACTAAGGCATACTACACGTCGATGGTGCACGTCTTCAACCGCCGTAACCCTGCTTGGTCGGAGCTTGAACAGAGTTAGAATGTTGAGGAACTGACAGTTGCTCATCGATGCTCTGGTTCTCTCCGGATTCCTCCTCCCTTAAAACTGTCACGGTCACGATTAGCCATTGTGCATAAGTATGTGACCCTAAAAACTCCAATACATAAAAAACGTACCAGACCAAAAAATTCAAATTCGGGCTTTCTGACTATGCTTGGACTAGCCATCCCCAAAGGTTCCGACTCCTGTCCCGTCCCAGCAGTTAAGAAGGGGGCTGTATCGTGAATGGAGCTCTGCATTTGACGAACGGTTGTAATTTTGGACTGCATGATTCTTGAAGTGATAACTTTATTATATCAACTTGACGTAATATTATCACTTTTAGAATTGTGCAGTCAAAAGCTAAAGGTATCGCTGCAGTAAATATTTGAATTAGAGTTATTCGCCTTGAGGGGCGCGGTGGCGTTGCGGTAACCGGTTCTCGTCAGATCACCGAAGTTAAACGGTTTGTGCTTGGATGGGTGACCGTCTGAGCGATCGATCGATCGAACGATCGATTCGGACTCTCGCGTTGTGTCCCTGGGCAAGGCACTTCACCCCCGATTGTCCACATGAGGGCACGATGACGCCGTGTACTAAGGTGTATCGCACGTCGATGGTGCGCATGTCTTCAACCAATCGAACCCTGCCTGAACTGCAGTGCAGAGTTACGATGTTGGGAGCAGGAAGCTGCTCGTTGGTTCTTTCCGGGTACCTCTACCCGTAAAACTGTCACAGATACGATATGACTGGCTGTTAAAGTGTCGTTAAACCCCAATAAAATAAATATTCGCCTTGAAATGTTGCACTAGTTGACTTTTGGTATGGTTTTGTTGGGAATTCCATAGAAAATATGTGCACGTGACCGGTACTTCCCTTCCTGTCAGTTTTTCTCTTAATTTGTTGCACGACCCCCTGTTTTCGGATCAGAAAAAAGTTGTTTGAAGAGCTCTATTTGAAAAAAATATTTGAATGCCAAAATTAAAGTGATTCATCATAATTTTTTTTCTCTGGAACGTTATAATGGTGGCCTATGGAAAAATATTTAGTGCTGTGAGTCTGAATTTTGCTTCCAACCCAGATTTAATTATTTGTTGAGATTATTTCACCTTTAAATGTCCACGGGAGATCACATACCTTACAACACTGTTTTATTGTTTTGAAAAGTTATATTTTTGACACAGTCAGCAATGAAGGCTATATATTACCACTATAAGTCTGTTACCACAAGCAAATTCACATCTTGAACAAGTGTAGTCCCCAGGAGCACACTAACTTCTGCTAATTGCCAAATGACAGCCTATCTTACCCAATTAGCAGATTTATTTAAACCATGGTTACCCCTCACAGTAGTAGAAGCGGAGATTCCAATCTTCCACACCCTCCCAAACCACCATTTAAATACAGAACCCGAAAACCTGTACAGTGCTTGTATTCACCGATATTTAGAAGTTTTCCTCCATATTGTGCTCTTAAAAATAGTATTTGGAACAGAAATGTTTTTTTGGGGTGGGTTGGGGTGCAGTGGAAAACATAACATAATAAAGTGGCAAATGTGAATGAATGGCATTTGTGCATAGCTACCAATACAGTAATCTAGTACCAGTGCTGGCATGGTTGCCAGGTTACAACACAAAACTACAATGACAGTTGTAAAATATTGTTCACTGCTTGAACCAAGTCTCCTCACCCATACTGAGCCTCTTAGCTGATGGGAAGCATTTGGAAAGACTGCAGTATATTTTTTGGAGACCGAATTTAATATACATTTCAGTTTCTTATGATTTGCCTTGGGACTGCAGCACTCGTGAGTTTTTTTTTCTCTTTGACAATCTTCTCCTGGCTCTTCTCATGATACTTTTCATTGCATGTCATTCAGTACTCTACTTTAGACTTCCCTCTCCGTCAGGTGTTTCTTTACATTTCATTTGCCTGGTTTTACACACTAAAAATTAAAGTGTTAAAACTGACACTTTCAAGGTGTTAAACCCATTCTAACTCTTAGGGTTTGATTTCAACACTCAAGGTGCAATGCTTTAAGCACTTAGACATTACAATCGCCAGACATCTGAAACTTGAATGGATGGCACTCTCCATGTGTCTAGCATTGGTGGTTCTTCCAGAATCGTCCATAATTTGATTTGCGCTTGGTGGGTACATAATTAAAAGGCCACAACGCAGATGACGCGGATCAGGCTCGAGAGTTCGAGCCTGATCCGCGTCATCTGCGTTGTTTCCTTTTAAGTGTCGCGACATTACACTTGTCAAATGGTATTATTGTAACACCTGTCAAGTTCTGGGATATCTACACTTGAACAAAGTGCTAGTTCAGCACTTAGTAAGTGTTAAATACAGCACTTCAAGTGTAGTTTTTAACACTTTAGGTTTTAGCGTGTACATTGTCAATAATTGACAGTTGACTAGCTTACAGCCTTACCCCCTATACGTTTCCATAAACTAGAATGGAAAAGTTTACCAAAATTACCCTTCTGGTCCGAATGGGCTAATGACCTGAAATGTTCACAAATTTGTCATAGATACACTTTTCTATAACCAGCTGGTAACAAAAGTTTATCAAAATTATTTTTCTGCCAAAAGTTTCCAAAACAAAAAAAATAGGCTATTTATTTATTGTCGTGTATGGTCACATACTTCTGCACAATGGCTAATCATGACCACAACATGGAGATAAAGTCAAGCTCAGTCAATCGTTTATACCCCATGTTGCCTATTTTAGAGGACTCGCACCCCAAGCATTAGTGACTGGGTCCTATTTTACCAGTGAAACAGAGCTTGTTTACTACAGTAAACAAGCACTGTATCACTTCCCGGGGTTCCCACGGGGAAAATATAGGCTAAAAATCATTTTGGCCTACAATCTCAGTACTGTGAATTAGAAGAACACCAGTAATGGACTGAATAGTTAGAATGTAATGTATCATCACAAATGCAAAAGAAATTTCGATTTATCTACAATGTGCCCAAAATGGCTCCAAACGTGGAAAAAATTTCAAATTTTCATTGACCAATATCTTCTGGTCCTAATAGCCCAATGACCTGAAATTCAGAATCGTCATAAATGCAGTTTTCCGCGTGTGCGGAGGGGGGCTGGGGTTGTTCATTGAGATTTATCGACACTTTCAGCTACCAAAGTCACATGTAGAGTTTTATGGCTGGAGGAAGTTCTGGTGGCCGGAGAGAACCTACGAGCAGCTGCGAATAACTGTCCGACTCTTAACCTTACTACCTTTGCGCAGGCAAGTGCGTGCAGTACGCTTTAGTAGGCCTACACAGTGCCCCCCACAACCCCCCCCAGCCACCCCCACACGACGGACAATTGGGATTCATTGTCTTTTCCAAGCCAAAGGCACAACGCAGTTACTGATGGTCAAGATCGAACCGTCCTATCGTTTCGTTTTAAAGTCCAATGCTCTGAGCAGTGAGCCACCGTGCTCCTGGGTGGATGTGGGCTATGCTTGTGGTAAAGGGACATGTCACCACGAAGACGTTTATTCCAAATTAACTTCCCTTTCATCCCTCAGACACACGGGTCTTCATTTTTGTTGAGAGAATGGGTGAAGTTGCATATCGGTTTTTCATTTTTCCTCAGAATCAACACCCTATCCGTGATTGTTTTACTTTCCATTACGAAGGGTACTTTGTTCCGAAAATGTAAAACAATTTCAGCATTTGTCCTAAGTGGAAAATAAAAACGCGAATAGCGGATATTCTGAAAGAAGTGTAGAGGGTGGTGTCTACTGCCATGCAGTATACTGTAACATTAGGAAACAGTGGGATACCATTCGTTGACTTCATAGACCCGTCAGAAAGGAAAGAAGTGAAAAACAATTCTCTTATGAAGCTGTTTAAACTGGTTGAAAAAAGAAATATCGTTGAAATCCGAGCACTGAAACTCTTGGGGGGGGGGGGGGGGGGGGATGTTGAACTGAAGATCAGCATTTTAACTGCATTAGTAATGGGATTGCATCTATTTACCACAATCAACATGACATTCACTCCAAATCACCAAAACTGTCAAATCACCGAAACAAAGTTGGCAAAGCCTCATTTTGGCCTTATGAGAGTAACACGTGGTGTATTACGGTGCGTTCTATTAAATGGAGTACTTTACTGGATCGGATTTCCCCCAGAAGTATCGTTTTCTACCCATTACAGATGCTATTCTGGCTACCCCAACGCTTGCAGTCCATCTAGTCCTAGCTACTCTTGACTACCGCTTGTTAAGACCTCTGCCCTCGTCCAAGTCTTATAATCGCCAGTCAGATTGCTTGATTTCCCGTAATTTGAACCTACCCATCGAGTTATCCGCCCCTGTGTACATTTAAGGCCTCCGACACTCAAACCCAAAATACAATTAAACAGGGATAGGTATTACTTGAACAACTCGAATCTTTTCGAGCAAATAATCTGATGTAGTGGACTCAAACAGGCATCGCTCTAACTACTCTAATCCCATCGAGCAAATGAGCTATCTAGCATTTGCTCGACCGAGTGACTCCACGACTCATTCGGGATTTGAGGATACCTACAACATGGCTTCCATGCAGTCCAAAGATTACCAAGTTGTGGTATGACTACGGCTCTTAGTACCCATCATTACACTATTGCTGCTGCGACTCCCAGTTCGTATCACTTTCTAAGTTGTCTTCCACTACTAAAGGTAGTCGAATACAGTCTGCTTGCTCGGACGACTTTCATACATATTCAAAGTTCCCCTAATGAGATATCCAGCGGTCACTTAACCCTTTACCCAACGTAACGGCCAAAACCGGCCAGCGCTATTCTCAAAAATCGCCAATTAATTTTCAAAATATTTTCATTTTTTGTCTCAAAAACATAGGTTATGACCCCTCGTTGGAACGAGCTCGTCGAGCTCGTTCCAACGAGGGGTCATAACCTATGTTTTTGAGACAAAAAATGAAAAAATTTAGTTATTCAAGAATTTTTTTTTTGCAAGTGTCGTCTGCTTTTCACGTTAGGTAAAGGGTTAAAAACGTCATTGCTCAAACGACTCGAATCCATGATATGGAGTGAAGGTCGGGTTGTTTACGGTAATTATATACACTCCCATTTAATCGACCACACCCTCCGAACATCCCCTCGTTCTGTTGTATATGATTG